>OU744284.1:0-721670 GCA_916610205.1 Griposia aprilina | reverse complement strand
CAAATAAAGATTTGATTTGATTTGATTTGATTTGAACACTGCAAGTTCAAAGTAAACATAATTTTTAGTTTTTTTGTTTCCCTATTAACCATTTCATTATGTTTTTGTACAATTTTGTAGATTTAAACCTACCTATATAATCCATTTAATCCGTTTGATCTTTGTTATAAAATAATCTGGTCACCTGTTTGTTTTTATTGAGGATACAGATAAGCTTCAATCCTCTTTCCGATTTTGGAAACGAATACATAAGCTATGGCCTCAACAAGAAGTTATACATAATATTGTAATGTTATAGGATAACTAATAAACTGACTGTTAAAGCATAATAAACTGTAAGAAACAAACCTCTTTTTAGTAGTGCCTTCTTGTGGTCCTCTTGGATCCTCCTGAAGATCGTTACGTCTATGATAAAGTAACCATGGACGAATGGATTGATGCAAGAGTTTATCACCGACATGATGAATAGCAGTGGTAGGGCCGTGATGGAGACGACTATTGTTGACTGTTGGTCGAGCTGTACCTGTTGAATAAGAACTGGTTAATTTTGTTGAAGTTTCAAATACATTTAGAATACTAGCTTCTGCCCGCGTGGAGGTCGGAAATCACCCCACGGGGACGTGCTACTGGGATAAAAAGTATCCTATGTCCGTAACCTACCTATCATCCAAATCCAGCCGTTACTGCGTGAAAAAGTAACAGACAGACAGGCAGATAATAAAAGCTACCTAAATATTACCTCAAGATACGGAATCTGACTAAAGTCCAATTCCTTAAATATTTAGAGGAATGAGGAACAGGGTGTACAGTTCAATCATCCTCCATAGAAAATAGAGGACCCTGCGACCAGAAGGGTGTTGTGTCTCCACCAGACACAACACCCGTCTAGTCGCAACTGCCCGACGATTGATGTCGGGAAGACGTATACAAGGAGCGACTGCCTATCTGACTTCCACAGCCCATTAACTGGGTAAAACGATACCCAATGCGTTCCCGCATGCAAGCTGTTATCGGCCAGAATGGTCGTTACACGAGCTATTAATAAATAAGTATACTTAATTAATATTATTTTACTTAGTACTTATTATTTATATCAACTGGAGACCTGGATATGTGTGTATACCTATTACTTACGTATTTAAGTCACGACCGGCACAACCGGCGTGCGTGTATGACCAGATGTATGAACGTAAACGAGGCAAAAGGACTATGTAAGGATCGTAGCAGGTTGCGTTCTGTTGTTTCTGCCTACCCCCATAGGAAAAAGGCGTGAGTTAATGTATGTGTATGTATATTAGGTCTTTACCTATGAAATTGCCGTTCTGCAGTACTGGCCATTTCAAATCAAAATAATTTTTGTTTGGCTAAGAATTCTAATTTCAAATTAATTTTATTTTAAAAACATGGATTTTTTTTTCTAAAAGTAGTCATTTCTTTATTGATTAGTGTTACATTTTCATCGCATTTCAATCTTTTTCGTCATCATGGATACGTTAAAAATTCGAGTAATTATGGAATATGAGTACCGTCGTGGCAGCAACGCGGCACAAGCGGCACGCAACATCAACGACGTTTACGGAGCTAACACTACAAACCAACGCACCACCTGTTATTGGTTTGCTCGCTTCCGTTCTGGAAATTTCGACCTGAAAAATGAACCTCGCGGTCGTCCGAAGACTTTGGTCGACAATGACGAATTAAAGGCGATTGTGGAAGCTGATGATACACAATCTACGGCTGAATTAGCAGCAGCTTTCGACGTTAGCGTCAAAACAATATTGGTCCATTTGCGTCAAATTGGCAAGGTAAAAAAGCTTGACAAATGGGTGCCCCACGAACTCAATGATCGCCAGCGCGAAGTACGCGTCGAGACGTGCCTTGCACTGCTCAACAGACACACAAATGAAGGAATTTTGAACCGCATTGTTACCTGCGATGAAAAATGGATTCTGTTTGATAACCGTAAGCGCTCAGCAAGTTGGTTGGATCCTGGTTCAGCACCTAAACAATGCCCTAAACGAAAACTTACCCCTAGAAAAGTGATGGTCACTGTTTGGTGGTCTAGCGCCGGTGTGATTCATCACAGCTTCTTACCAAACGGGGTGAGCATTACTGCAGATGTGTACTGTGAAGAACTGAACACAATGATGGAGAAGCTGGCGCATCTCCAACCAGCATTGGTCAATCGCTCGTCTCCGCTGCTCCTGCACGACAACGCGCGACCTCATACTGCACAGCAGACGGTCTCCAAGTTGCAAGAACTGGGGTTGGAAGCTCTCCGTCATCCGCCCTACTCACCAGACCTTGCGCCTACAGACTACTACTTTTTCCAGAATTTGGATAACGTCTTGGCGGGAAAAAAATTTAATACCCGAGAGGCAGTACAAAATGCCTTTGAAGAATTTGTTGCCTCCCGTCCAGCTGATTTCTTTAAGAAGGGCATCAATAAACTGCCACTGCGATGGCAAAGATGCATTGATTGCATGGGTGATTACTTCGATTAATACAAATAAAAAATTCATGAAAAAAATTCGTTTAAATTTTTTCATACAAAACGGCAATTTCATAGGTAAAGACCTATTATTAACTTAAAAAAGCTATGAACACTTCAAGTTCAAAGTAAACGTAATTTTTAGTTTTTTTGTTTCCCTATTAACCATTTCATTATGTTTTTGTACAATTTTGTAGATTTTAGCCTACCTGTATAATCCATTTAATCCGTTTGATCTTTGTTATAAAATAATCTGGTCACCTGTATGTTTTTATTGAGGTTACATTTAAGCTTCAATCCTCTTTTCGATTTTGGAAACGAATACATCAGCTATGGCCTCAATAAGAAGTTATACATAATATTGTAATGTTATACGATAATTAATAAACTGACTGTTAAAGAATAATAAACTGTAAGAAACAAACCTCTTTTTAGTAGTGCCTTCTTGTGGTCCCCTTGGATCCTCCTGAAGATCGTTACGTCTATGATATAGTAACCATAGACGAATGGATTGATGCAAGAGTTTATCACCGACATGATGAATAGCAGTGGTAGGGCCGTGGTGGAGACGACTATCGTTGACTGTTGGTCGAGTTGTACCTGTTGAATAAGAACTGGTTAATTTTGTTGAAGTTTCAAATATATTTAGAATACTAGCGTCTGCCTGCGGCTTTGCCCGCGTGGAGGTCGGAAATCACCCCACGGGGACGTGCTACTGGGATAAAAAGTATCCTATGTCCGTAACCTACCTATCATCCAAATCCAGCCGTTACTACGTGAAAAAGTAACAGACAGACAGGCAGATAATAAAAGCTACCTAAATATTACCTCAAGATACGGACTATGACTAAATTCCAATTCCTTAGATATTTAGAGGAATGAGGAACAGGGTGTAAAGTTCACTCATCCTCCATAGAAAATGGAGGACCCTGCGACCAGACGGGTGTTGTGTCTCCACCAGACACAACACCCGTCTGGTCGCAACTGCCCGATGATTGATGTCGGGAAGACGTATACAAGGAGCGACTGCCTATCTGACCTCCACAGCCAATTATTTGGGTAAAACGATAACCAATGCGTTCCCGCATGCAAGCTGTTATCGGCCAGAATGGTCGTTACACGAGCTATTAATTAATATTATTTTACTTAGTACTTATTATTTATATTAACTGGAGACCTCGATATGTGTGTATACCTATTACTTACGTATTTAAGTAACAACCGGCACAACTGGCTTGCGTGTTTGAACGTAAACGAGGCAAAAGGACTATGTATGGATCGTAGCAGGTGGCGTTCTGTAGTTTCTGCCTACCCCCATAAGAAGAAGGCGTGAGTTTATGTATGTGTATGTTAATAAACTTAAAAAGATATGAACACTTCAAGTTCAAAGTAAACATAATTTTTAGTTATTATTATATTTTTGTACAATTTTGTAGATTTTAGCCTACCTATATAATCCATTTGATCCGTTTGATCTTTGTTATAAAATAATCTGGTCACCTGATTGTTTTTATTGAGGTAACATATAAGCTTCCATCCTCTTTCCGATTTTGGAAAAGAATACATAAGCTATGGCCTCAATAAGAAGTTACACATAATATTGTAATGTTATACGATAGTTAATAAACTGACTGTTAAAGAATAATAAACTGTAAGAAACAAACCTCTTTTTAGTAGTGCCTTCTTGTGGTCCTCTTGGATCCTCCTGAAGATCGTTACGTCTATGATATAGTAACCATAGACGAATGGATTGATGCAAGGGTTTATCACCGGCATGATGAATAGCAGGGGTAGGGCCGTGGTGGAGACGACAATTGTTGACTGTTGGTCGAGCTGTACCTGTTGAATAAGAACTGGTTAATTTTGTTGAAGTTTCAAATATATTAAGAATACTAGCTTCTGCCCGCGGCTTTGCCTGCGTAGAGGTCGGAAATCACCCCACAGGGACGTGCTACTGGCTTAAAAAGTATCCTATGACCGTAACCTACCTATCATCCAAATCCAGCCGTTACTGCGTGAAAAAGTAACAGACAAACAGGCAGATAATAAACGCTACCTAAATATTACCTCAAGATACGGACTCTGACTAAATTCCAATTCCTTAAATATTTAGAGGAATGAGGAACAGGGTGTAAAGTTCACTCATCCTCCATAGAAAATGGAAGACCCTGCGACTAGACGGGTGTTGTGTCTCCACCAGACACAACACCCGTCTAGTCGCAACTGCCCGACGATTGATGTCGGGAAGACGTATACAAGGAGCGACTGCCTATCTGACCTCCACAGCCCATTATTTGGGTAAAACGATACCCAATGCGTTCCCGCATGCAAGCTGTTATCGGCCAGAATGGTCGTTACACGAGCTATTAATAAATAAGTATACTTAATTAATATTATTTTATTTAGTACTTATTATTAATATTAACTGGAGACCTGGATATGTATGTATACCTATTACTTACGTATTTAAGTAACAACCGGCACAACCGGCGTGCGTGTATGAACGTAAACGAGGCATAAGGACTATGTTAGGACCGTAGCACTGCCGTCCTTTAACTAGAAGGCCGTTAAGCCCAAAAAGTTGTTTTCGAGAAAATGGCCAAAAACGTGGGAATCGTTGTTTCTTGAAAACTATGATACTTAGGTTAATGATTGTTGGACACATTAATTGATATTTATTTCTGTATATCCTAAGGAATCCTTTATGTCCAGAAAGTCTTATTAATTACTTTTAAAATTATTTTTTCTTATTTTGTTAAGCATGTTATCTAGATAATGCATCACATTACTGTGCTAAAAGGCCGTTAACCATACTTTAGCGGCTTTTTAGTGAGGTAATTTATATAAATGTCTAACCTTCCTACTGTTTGTTAAATTTGTTTAGAAATACTTTACTAAAAAGTTGTTAAGTAACATAACTGCTTTATAGCTATGACATTTGCTTCGATTTAAATTTCAATAACTTTCTTAATGAGCAGATACGGGGCTTTAGATGCTTTTAAGCTAATTATTGCCAATGATATATGGAACATTTGAAATCTTAACTACTTTACTAAACTTAAAGGTGGCTAAAAATATTTCGCTTGTGGTTAACTTCTTTATAGTTTAGCATTCATATAGGAATATGTAAGAAACTAAAGACATTTCTTTTAAAAATCTAAAGTATATTTCAACATTTAAAAGGTATATGAAATATAATTTTAATAGGCAATATTCAACTAATAACTAATTTAGATCTTACAGATCATGAGATCACAATTAGGCATGGACAATTAAACTTAATGTATGTTCTTCATTTTTTTGTTGATAAATGATTTTATTTCTGTAAATAGGTTTGAACAAACACTTTTACACCTCAATCATATTTTAAAAACTAGATGAGGTAAGCGTTTCCTATCTGACTACTCTGAGAAGAAAGGCCGAAACAAACTCAGAGTTCACAGTCTCTTTTAAAGTCCAAACATAATCTTGGTCAGATCATGTGAACACCTTGTAGATTTGTGTCTGAAATGGTCTTTTGAGGAAAAACCACACATTGAGTTAACCTGTCCAGTCAGTGCAGTAAACAGTGTGTCAGTAATCGTACAGCTCAACTCAGAACTTAGGAGCTCAATTAATTGAAAACTTCTCACTAAATTACTTTAATAAACTAAGATGACGTTATGAGGCAACTTAAGTCTTTATTTATATTATCACAAATAAAAGTAATAAAAAAAATAAAAGGTAATTTTTTCTGAAAAAATTAAAATAAAAACAAAAAAAAAGCTATTTTAAAATCACTTTTCAAGTATACAAATTAAATGTATCAAATCTTAATCCTACAAATATTATAAACTAGCTTTTGCCCGTGGGTACGCCTGCGTTGAGGTTAGGAATGATCCTACGGGAAAGTACTAAGTATGGATTTGAAAGTACGTAAGTTTGATGTTTATGAGTTGATAAAGTTGTTAAGTTTGTATATATTTTGTTTGTTCATTAGTCACGCCTCAACAGCTTATCGGATTTAATGGAAATTTGGCACACTGGTAGACCAGACCTGGAATCACGTTGGTTCATTCCCGTGGGTTAAATATTCGAAATTATGATTATCGTTTTCCGACCTCCACGCGGTCGGGTCCACGAGCAAAAGCTTGTAGTTTTAAGTATTTAGGAACTTAACAGTATCTACATTAAACACAGTCATGGAAAGACATGATAAAAAGGCACATATTCAGATCAATAAGTAATATACAATAAAAAACATATTATACTGTGACTGGTCTTTTGATAATGTTCATTATCATAACGAATAATGGGTAAATTTTGCCAGAAAAACATTTTATCCTTGGTTATTATGTTTGTCCATCCAAATAAGTATTGTTTTGACATCACGGAAACGTAAGAAAATGTTTCAATATGTACTTATTATGTTTTCTTATTTTCTCCCAGCGATAACATCGTACCAAATAGCCGCAAGTGGCGTAGAGTCCTTGGTGATTTTTCCAACTGAAGCGAAGGTTTGATTAAATGCTGTTAGTCTTGGACAAAATATAACCGTTTTGAATGTTTCGCGACTCGGAGCGGGAGGGCGGGTCAGACTTTTACTGACTAAAACCCACCCGTGTTCCTTCAGTTGCCTATGTGCCAGGGCCACGGTAACTCTTTCGAACAATCCGCGACCCCGGCAGGCATCAGCCCTAGCTGACCCCATTAATTGGCGCTGACATCTCTTTGAGATGCGCGTGGAACACAACGCGCCGTCGACGTGGTCCTGGTCCTTACGGGACGGCGAGCTACCTATTGCTCGCCGTCCGCAAGCCCACGCCTGCGGTGGCCGTAAATCGGCTATCGACTCCCGATGCCCAGGGTGTCTCCTCCTGCGGCGACTAGGGGCGTGACGGCGCAACGATTGCCTCACCCCCACGCACTCCGTATCCTCCTTTGCGAGCATAAGTGCTTCGCAGGAGGTGACGGCTTCCCATGCCCTCTCACTCCGTAACATGGCCTGTACCAGGGCCGGACGCGAGAGATCGCTGCCGCCGATCGCCTCCGCGAGGACAAGGTGGTGCTCCGCCTATGCCGGGCAGACCTCCACCGTATGCTCCACCGTGTCCTCCGGGCGATCCTAACAATGGTAACACCCGGGCAATTCATCCCGTCTCACCCGGAACAGGAACCTCCCGAAACAGCCATATCCGATGAGGACTTGCGTCAGGCGGAAGGTGAGGACGTTGTAGCGCCTCTTAATCCACTGCTCAAAGAGGGGACATACCGCGGCAATTGTGGCGTGCCCAAATGTTTCGTGCCTTGGCAGCATTATTACCTTTTTCAAGTCACTATTGTAATATAATATATCTGGTTTTCATTTTGTTCTATAGATTTATGGGAATCATATTATTATAACTGTCTGGCATTTGTGTATTTTTCGTGGTAAACAGCCCACTCCTCGCAAGCTGTGCAATTGGCTATTATTTAATTTCGAGCGTCATGATTAGTATCAGGTTTGTGCAATGTATATCACTCACATAGTTCACATTCCTCAATACCAAGGAGAGCAAACGATATATTCATGCTTTTCAAATGAGTTCTATACATTTCGTATCCAATTTTTACGTTGGGGTGCTTTGTACATGAATCTAACGCTTATTTTGAACAGATGGGTTGAAGGACTCGATATATTTAGTGATAACTTCCACGATAAAATTTTGGAGTTTTAATGTGTTTTCCACGTTTGTCTATATATTTGTTGTCATCGAGGCAGCTAGATAGAATTTTATCATTGATATTTGCAAAACCCATGGTGGTCAAAAAGAAAATTTTACTTAAGGAGGCTAAAGAGCTATCCGTTTTCAAAACCACCTTTTTGGGTTTCTTTTTGGTCACCCCGATCAACCCGGAGTGAACGCAGCGCGAGAGTCGGCAAACTGCCTTGTAGTTAAGTAATGAGGCTTAGCTGCTTTGTAGCTAAGCAAAATATTTTTTTTTTCCACCATTTTCATCAAATAGGCAAGAATTATTTTCAAGTAAAGTTTTGTGAGAAATTAACTGAATTAAATGCTTAACTAAAATAGCGTTAAGGGCGGGTAACTGCAAATAAGTTAAGTTTTTCACTGAAACTGTTCTTTAAATGCTTAACTATAAAGTAGTTATAGTCCTTTTGCTTCTCTATAGTCAAGAATAATCAGATAACGTACTTGTAGTTAAGTAGAATGCTAGAAAAATATTATCACATCGGGCAGTTAAGGTATTTTAAAGTACATTAAGCGAAGAAGTGTGGGTTAGATGCTTTCAAGTGATGGAGTCGTCATAAATTATGTTACTTAACGGCCTACGAAATTTTCATATCTTTTGAACTATTTATATTGTAAAAATGTTTCTTAGACAGAAAGATAGAGAATTTTGAACTCTGTTACTTTCTATTTAAAAGTGAAAAATTACCATTTGAGGGTTAACGGCTTTCTAGTTAAAGGACGGCAGAGCAGGTGGCGTTCTGTAGTTTCTGCCTACCCCCATAGGAAAAAGGCGTGAGTTTATGTATGTGTATGTTAAATAACTTAAAAAAGCTATGAACACTTCAAGTTCAATGTAAACATAATTTTTAGTTTCTTTGTTTCCCTATTAACCATTTCATTATGTTTTTGTACAATTTTGTAGATTTTAGCCTACCTATATAATCCATTTGATCCGTTTGATCTTTGTTATAAAATAATCTAGTCACCTGTTTGTTTTTATTGAGGTTACATATAAGCTTCAATCCTCTTTCCGATTTTGGAAAAGAATACATAAGCTATGGCCTCAATAAGAAGTTATACATAATATTGTAATGTTATACGATAATTAATAAACTGACTGTTAAAGAATAATAAACTGTAAGAAACAAACCTCTTTTTAGTAGTGCCTTCTTGTGGTCCTCTTGGATCCTCCTGAAGATCGTTACGTCTATGATATAATAACCATAGACGAATGGATTGATGCAAGGGTTTATCACCGGTATGATGAATAGCAGGGGTAGGGCCGTGGTGGAGACGACAATTGTTGACTGTTGGTCGAGCTGTACCTGTTGAATAAGAACTGGTTAATTTTGTTGAAGTTTCAAATATATTAAGAATACTAGCTTCTGCCCGCGGCTTTGCCTGCGTAGAGGTCGGAAATCACCCCACAGGGACGTGCTACTGGCTTAAAAAGTATCCTATGACCGTAATCTACCTATCATCCAAATCCAGCCGTTACTGCGTGAAAAAGTAACAGATAAACAGGCAGATAATAAACGCTACCTAAATATTACCTCAAGATACGGACTCTGACTAAATTCCAATTCCTTAAATATTTAGAGGAATGAGGAACAGGGTGTAAAGTTCACTCATCCTCCATAGAAAATGGAAGACCCTGCGACTAGACGGGTGTTGTGTCTCCACCAGACACAACACCCGTCTAGTCGCAACTGCCCGACGATTGATGTCGGGAAGACGTATACAAGGAGCGACTGCCTATCTGACCTCCACAGCCCATTAACTGGGTAAAACGATACCCAATGCGTTCCCGCATGCAAGCTGTTATCGGCCAGAATGGTCGTTACACGAGCTATTAATAAATAAGTATACTTAATTAATATTATTTTACTTAGTACTTATTATTTATATTAACTGGAGACCTGGATATGTATGTATACCTATTACTTAGGTATTTAAGTAACAACCGGCACAACCGGCGTGCGTGTATGAACGTAAACGAGGCAAAAGGACTATGTAAGGATCGTAGCAGGTGGCGTTCTGTAGTTTCTGCCAACCCCCATAGGAAGAAGGCGTGAGTTTATGTATGTGTATGTTAATTAACTTAAAAAAGCTATGAACACTTCAAGTTCAAAGTTAACATAATTTTTAGTTTCTTTGTTTCCCTATTAACCATTTCATTATATTTTTGTACAATTTTGTAGATTTTAGCCTACCTATATAATCCATTTGATCCGTTTGATCTTTGTTATAAAATAATCTAGTCACCTGTTGGTTTTTATTGAGGTTACATATAAGCTTCAATCCTCTTTCCGATTTTGGAAAAGAATACATAAGCTATGGCCTCCATAAGAAGATAAACATAATATTGTAATGTTATACGATAATTAATAAACTGACTGTTAAAGAATAATAAACTGTAAGAAACAAACCTCTCTTTAGTAGTGCCTTCTTGTGGTCCTCTTGGATCCTCCTGAAGATCGTTACGTCTATGATATAGTAACCATGGACGAATGGATTGATGCAAGAGTTTATCACCAACATGATGAATAGCAGTGGTAGGGCCGTGGTGGAGACGACTATCGGTGACTGTTGGTCAAGCTGTACCTGTTGAATAGGAACTGGTTAATTTTGTTGAAGTTTCAAATATATTAAGAATACTAGCTACTGCCCGCGGCTTTGCCCGCGTGGAGGCCAGATATCACCCCACGGGGACGTGCTACTGGGATAAAAAGTATCCTATGTCCGTAACCTACCTATCATCCAAATCCAGCCGTTACTGCGTGAAAAAGTAACAGACAGACAGGCAGATAATAAAAGCTACCTAAATATTACCTCAAGTTACGGAATCTGACTTAATTCCAATTCCTTAAATATTTAGAGGAATGAGGAACAGGGTGTAAAGTTCACTCATCCTCCATAGAAAATGGAGGACCCTGCGACCAGACGGGTGTTGTGTCTCCACCAGACACAACACCCGTCTAGTCGCAACTGCCCGACGATTGATGTCGGGAAGACGTATACAAGGAGCGACTGCCTATCTGACTTCCACAGCCCATTAACTGGGTAAAACGATACCCAATGTGTTTCCGCATGCAAGCTGTTATCAGCCAGAATGGTCGTTACACGAGCTAGTAATAAATAAGTATACTTAATTAATATTATTTTACTTAGTACGTATTATTTATATTAACTGGAGACCTGGATATGTATGTATACCTATTACTTACGTATTTAAATAACCAACGGCACAACCGGCGTGCGTGTATGACCAGATGTATGAACGTAAACGAGGCAAAAGGACTATGTAAGGATCGTAGCAGGTGGCGTTCTGTAGTTTCTGCCTACCCCCATAGGAAGAAGGCGTGAGTTTATGTATGTGTATGTTAATTAACTTAAAAAAGCTATAAACACTTCAAGTTCAAAGTTAACATAATTTTTAGTTTCTTTGTTTCCCTATTAACCATTTCATTATGTTTTTGTACAATTTTGTAGATTTTAGCCTACCTATATAATCCATTTGATCCGTTTGATCTTTAATATAAAATAATCTGGTCACCTGTTTGTTTTTATTGAGGTTACATATAAGCTTCAATCCTCTTTCCGATTTTGGAAACGAATACATAAGCTATGGCCTCAATAAGAAGTTATACATAATAGTGTAAAGTTATACGATAACTAATAAAATGACTACTAAAGTATTACAAACTGTAAGAAACAAACCTCTTTTTAGTAGTGCCTTCTTGTGGTCCTCTTGGATTCTCCTGAAGATCGTTGCGTCTATGATAAAGTAACCATGGACGAATGGATTGATGCAAGAGTTTATCACCGACATGATGAATAGCAGTGGTAGGGCCGTGGTGGAGACGACTATTGTTGACTGTTGGTCAAGCTGTACCTGTTGAATAAGAACTGGTTAATTTTGTTGAAGTTTCAAATATATTAAGAATACTAGCTTCTGCTTGCGGCTTTGCCCGCGTGGAGTCCAGATATCACCCCACGGGGACGTGCTACTTGGATAAAAATTATCCTATGTCCGTAACCTACCTATCATCCAAATCCAGCCGTTACTGCGTGAAAAAGTAACAGACAGACAGGCAGATAATAAAAACTACCTAAATATTACCTCAAGTTACGGAATCTGACTTAATTCCAATTCCTTAAATATTTAGAGGAATGCGGAACAGGGTGTAAAGTTCACTCATCCTCCATAGAAAATGGAGGACCCTGCGACCAGACGATTGATGTCGGGAAGACGTATACAAGGTGCGACTGCCTGTCTAACTTCCACAGCCCATTAACTCGGTAATACGATACCCAATGCGTTCCCGCATGCAAACTGTTATCGGCCAGAATGGTCCTGACACGAGATATTAATAAATAAGTATACTTAATTACTATTATTTTACTTAGTACTTATTATTTATATTAACTGGAGACCTGGATATGTGTGTAAACCTATTACTTACGTATTTAAGTAACAACCGGCACAACCGGCGTGCGTGTATGAACGTAAACGAGGCAAAAGGACTATGTAAGGATCGTAGCAGGTGGCGTTCTGTAGTTTCTGCCTACCTCCATAGGAAGAAGGCGTGAGTTTATGTATGTGTATGTTAATTAACTTAAAAAAGCTATGAACACTTCAAGTTCAAAGTAAACATAATTTTTAGTTTTTTTGTTTCCCTATTAACCATTTCATTATGTTTTTGTACAATTTTGTAGATTTTAGCTTACCTATATAATCCATTTGATCCGGTTGATCTTTGTTATAAAATAATCTGGTCAACTGTTTGTTTTTATTGAGGTTAAATATAAGCTTCAATCCTTTTTCCGATTTTGGAAACGAATACATAAGCTATGGCCTCAATAAGAAGTTATACATAATATTGTAATGTTATACGATAATTAATAAACTGACTGTTAAAGAATAATAAACTGTAAGAAACAAACCTCTTTTTAGAAGTGTTTTCTTGTGGTCCTCTTGGATGCTCCTGAAGATCGTTGCGTCTATGACATAGTAACCATAGACGAATGGATTGATGCAAGAGTTTATCACCGACATGATGAATAGCAGTGGTAGGGCCGTGGTGGAGACCACTATTGTTGACTGTTGGTCGAGCTGTACCTGTTGAATAAGAACTCGTTAATTTTGTTGAAGTTTCAAATATATTAAGAATACTAGCTTCTGCCCGCGGCTTTGCCCGCGTGGAGGTAGGAAATCACCCAACGGGGACGTGCTACTGGGATAAAAAGTATTCTATGTCCGTAACCTACCTATCATCCAAATCCAGCCGTTACTGCATGAAAAAGTAACGGACAGACAGGCAGATAATAAACGCTACCTAAATATTACCTCAAGATACGGACTCTGACTAAATTCCAATTCCTTAAATATTTAGAGGAATGAGGAACAGGGTGTAAAGTTCACTCATCCTCAATAGAAAATGGAGGACCCTGCGACCAGACGATTGATGTCGGGAAGACGTATACAAGGTGCGACTGCCTGTCTAACTTCCACAGCCCATTAACTGGGTAATACGATACCCAATGCGTTCCCGCATGCAAACTGTTATCGGCCAGAATGGTCCTGACACGAGCTATTAATAAATAAGTATACTTAATTAATATTATTTTACTTAGTACTTATTATTTATATTAACTGGAGACCTGGATATGTGTGTAAACCTATTACTTACGTATTTAAGTAACAACCGGCACAACCGGCGTGCGTGTATGAACGTAAACGAGGCAAAAGGACTATGTAAGGATCGTAGCAGGTGGCGTTCTGTAGTTTCTGCCTACCTCCATAGGAAGAAGGCGTGAGTTTATGTATGTGTATGTTAATTAACTTAAAAAAGCTATGAACACTTCAAGTTCAAAGTAAACATAATTTTTAGTTTTTTTGTTTCCCTATTAACCATTTCATTATGTTTTTGTACAATTTTGTAGATTTTAGCTTACCTATATAATCCATTTGATCCGTTTGATCTTTGTTATAAAATAATCTGGTCAACCGTTTGTTTTTATTGAGGTTAAATATAAGCTTCAATCCTTTTTCCGATTTTGGAAACGAATACATAAGCTATGGCCTCAATAAGAAGTTATACATAATATTGTAATGTTATACGATAACTAATAAACTGACTATTAAAAAATAAAAAACTGTAAGAAATAAACCTCTTTTTAGTAGTGCCTCCTTGTGGTCCTCTTGGATCCTCCTGAAGATTGCTGCGTCTATGATATAGTAACCATGGACGAATGGGTAGATGCAAGAGTTTATCACCGACATGATGAATAGCAGTGGTAGGGCCGTGGTGGAGACGACTAATGTTGACTGTTGGTCGAGCTGTACCTGTTGAATAAGAACTGGTTAATTTTGTTAAAGTTTCAAATATATTAAAAATACTAGCTTCTGCCCGCGGCTTTGCCCGCGTGGAGGTCGGAAATCACCCCACGGGGACGTGCTACTGGGATAAAAAGTATCCTATGTCCGTAACCTACCTGTCATCCAAATCCAGCCGTTACTGCGTGAAAAAGTAACAGACAGACAGGCAGATAATAAACGCTACCTAAATATTACCTCAAGATACAGACTCTGACTAAATTCCAATTCCTTAAATATTTAGAGGAATGAGGAACAGGGTGTAAAGTTCACTCATCCTCAATAGAAAATGGAGGACCCTGCGTCCAGAGGGGTGTTGTGACTCCACCAGACACAACACCCGTCTAGTCGCAACTGCCTGACGATTGATGTCAGGAAGACGTATACAAGGAGCGACTGCCTATCTGACCTCCGCAGCCAATTAACTGGGTAATACGATACCCAATGCGTTCCCGAATGCAAGCTGTTATCAGCCAGAATGGTCGTTACGCGAGCTATTAATAAATAAGTATACTTAATTAATATTATTTTACTTAGTCCTTAATATTTATATTAACTGGAGACCTGGATATGTGTGTATACCTATTACTTACGTATTTAAGTAACAACCGGCACAACCGGCGTGCGTGTATGAACGTAAACGAGGCAAAAGGACATGTAAGGATCGTAGCAGGTGGCGTTCTGTAGTTTCTGCCAACCCCCATAGGAAGAAGGCGTGAGTTTATGTATGTGTATGTTAATTAACTCAAAAAAGATATGAACACTTCAAGTTCAAAGTAAACAACATTTCTAGTTTCTTTGTTCCCTATTAACCATTTCATTATGTTTTTGTACAATTTTGTAGATTTTAGCCTACCTATATAATCCATTTAATCCGTTTGATCTTTGATATAAAATAATCTGGTCACCTGTTTGTTTTTAATATAAGCTTCAATCCTCTTTCCGATTTTGGAAAAGAATACATAAGCTATGGCCTCAATAAGAAGTTATACATAATATTGTAATGTTATACGATAATTAATAAACTGACCGTTAAAGAATAATAAACTGTTAGAAACAAACCTCTTTTTAGTAGTGCCTTCATGTGGTCCTCTTGGATCCTCCTGAAGATCGTTGCGTCTATGATATAGTAACCTAGACGAATGTTTGGATGCAAGAGTTTATCACCGACATGATGAATAGCAGTGGTAGGGCCGTGGTGGAGACGACTATCGGTGACTGTTGGTCGAGCTGAACCTGTTGAATAAGAACTGGTTAATTTTGTTGAAGTTTCAAATACATTGAGAATACTAGCTTCTGCCCGCGTGGAGGTCGGAAATCACCCCACTAGGAAGTGCTACTGGGATAAAAAGTATCCTTTGTCCAAAACCTACCTATTATCCAAATCCAGCCGTTACTGCCTGAATAAGTAACAGACAGACAGGCAGATAATAAACGCTACCTAAATATTACCTCAAGATACGGACTCTGACTAAATTCCAATTCCTTAAATATTTAGAGGAATGAGGAACAGGGTGTAAAGTTCACTCATCGTCCATAGAAAATGGAGGACCCTGCGACCAGACGGGTGTTGTATCTCCACCAGACACAACACCCGTCTAGTCGCAACTGCCCGACGATTGATGTCGGGAAGACGTAAACAAGGAGCGACTGCCTTTCTGACCTCCGCAGCCCATTAACTGGGTAATACGATACCCAATGCGTTCCCGCATGCAAACTGTTATCGGCCGGAATGGTCCTGACACGAGCTATTAATAAATAAGTATACTTAATATATATTATTTTACTTAGTACTTATTATTTATATTAACTGGAGACCTGGATATGTGTGTAAACCTATTACTTACGTATTTAAGTAACAACCGGCACAACCGGCGTGCGTGTATGAACGTAAACGAGGCAAAAGGACTATGTAAGGATCGTAGCAGGTGGCGTTCTGTAGTTTCTGCCTACCCCCATAGGAAGAAGGCGTGAGTTTATGTATGTGTATGTTAATTAACTTAAAAAAGCTATGAACACTTCAAGTTCAAAGTAAACATAATTTTTAGTTTTTTTGTTTCCCTATTAACCATTTCATTATGTTTTTGTACAATTTTGTAGATTTTAGCTTACCTATATAATCCATTTGATCCGTTTGATCTTTGTTATAAAATAATCTGGTCAACCGTTTGTTTTTATTGAGGTTAAATATAAGCTTCAATCCTTTTTCCGATTTTGGAAACGAATACATAAGCTATGGCCTCAATAAGAAGTTATACATAATATTGTAATGTTATACGATAACTAATAAACTGACTATTAAAAAATAAAAAACTGTAAGAAATAAACCTCTTTTTAGTAGTGCCTCCTTGTGGTCCCCTTGGATCCTCCTGAAGATTGTTGCGTCTATGATATAGTAACCATGGACGAATGGGTAGATGCAAGAGTTTATCACCGACATGATGAATAGCAGTGGTAGGGCCGTGGTGGAGACGACTAATGTTGACTGTTGGTCGAGCTGTACCTGTTGAATAAGAACTGGTTAATTTTGTTAAAGTTTCAAATATATTAAATTTTCTAAGACTATGACGACTTTTACGATTTTTTTTAAGTTCAAGCCTTCAGCCCGTTGAGTATGTATAGTGATTTGCGAACGGGATTGATGTCAGTATGAAGACAAACATTTTCTTTATATAAAATCACGTTTTTTCATCTTAAATTCACAATTTTGTTCTGCTCTTACCCCCGATTACTTTGATGTCGGTCATCCCGCAGAAAGGCGTGGCATTTTACACTTCGCACGCTTGGCAAGCTCTGAAAAAAATCCAAATAAAATACTATCTTCGAAATTTTCACTTCGTAAAAACACTACTTACAATCTCGATTTACTCGAAGCCTCTACTTCTGAATTTTTTGCTTATAGATTATTTATTACTTACTGGCCAAGCCTTCAGCCCGTTGAGTATGTATAGTGATTTGCGAACGGGATTGATGTCAGTATGAAGACAAACATTTTCTTTATATAAAATCACGTTTTTTCATCTTAAATTCATAATTATTTCTGCTCTTACTTCCGATCACTTTATTGTCGGTCAGCCCGCAATAAGGCGGTGCTTTTTACACCTCGCACGCTTGGCAAGCTCTGAAATAAACAAAATAAAATACTATCTTCGTAGTTTTCACTTCGTAAAAACGCTACTTACAATCTCGATTTACTCGAACTCTTCTGCTTCTGATTTTTTTTGCTTATAGATAATTCATTACTTATTAACCATGCCTTCGGCTAGTTGAGTCTGTATAGTGTTTGGCGACCGGGATTGATGTCGGTATGGAGACAAAATTTTCTTTATATAAAATCACGTTTTTTCATCTTAAATTCACAATTTTGTTCTGCTCTTGCCTCCGATTACTTTGATGTCGGTCATCCCGCAGAAAGGCGTTGCATTTTACACTTCGCACGCTTGGCAAGCTCTGAAAAAAATCCAAATAAAATACTATCTTCGAAATTTTCACTTCGTAAAAACGCTACTTACAATCTCGATTTACTCGAAGCCTCTAATTCTGAATTTTTTGTTTATAAATAACTTATTACTTACTGGCCTTGCCTTCTGCCCGTTGAGTCCGTAAAGTGATTGACGACCGGGACTTATGTCGGTATGGAGACAAACATTTTTTTAATATAAAATCACGTTTTTTCATCTTAAATTCATAATTTAGTTCTGCTCTTACCTCCGATTACTTTATTGTCTGTCAGCCCGCAATAAGACGTGGCTTGTTACACATCGCACGCTTGGCAAGCTCTGAAAAAAAAAAAAAAAACTATCATCGAAATTTTCACTTCGTAAAAACACTACTTACAATCTCGATTTACTCGAAGCCTCTACTTCTGAATTTTTTGCTTATAGATAATTTATTACTTACTGGCCAAGCCTTCAGCCCGTTGAGTCTGTATAGTGATTTACGAACGGGATTGATGTCGGTATGAAGACAAACATTTTCTTTATATAAAATCACGTTTTTTCATCTTAAATTCATAATTATTTCTGCTCTTACCTCCGATTACTTTATTGTCGGTCAGCCCGCAATAAGGCGGAGCTTTTTACACCTCGCACGCTTGGCAAGCTCTGAAATAAACAAAATAAAATACTATCTTCGTAGTTTTCACTTCGTAAAAACGCTACTTACAATCTCGATTTACTCGAAGTCTTCTGCTTCTGTTTTTTTTTGCTTATAGATAATTCATTACTTATTAACCATGCCTTCGGCTCGTTGAGTCCGTATAGTGTTTGGCGACCGGGATTGATGTCGGTATGGAGACAAAATTTTCTTTATATAAAATCACGTTTTTTCATCTTAAATTCACAATTTTGTTCTGCTCTTGCCTCCGATTACTTTGATGTCGGTCATCCCGCAGAAAGGCGTTGCATTTTACACTTCGCACGCTTGGCAAGCTCTGAAAAAAATCCAAATAAAATACTATCTTCGAAATTTTCACTTCGTAAAAACGCTACTTACAATCTCGATTTACTCGAAGCCTCTACTTCTGAATTTTTTGTTTATAAATAACTTATTACTTACTGGCCTTGCCTTCTGCCCGTTGAGTCCGTAAAGTGATTGACGACCGGGACTTATGTCGGTATGGGGACAAACATTGTTTTTATAATAATATCACGTTTTTTCATCTTTAATTCATAATTTAGTTCTGCTCTTACCTCCGATTACTTTATTGTCTGTCAGCCCGCAATAAGACGTGGCTTGTTACACATCGCACGCTTGGCAAGCTCTGAAAAAAAAAAAAAACTATCATCGAAATTTTCACTTCGTAAAAACACTACTTACAATCTCGATTTACTCGAAGCCTCTACTTCTGAATTTTTTGCTTATAGATAATTTATTACTTACTGGCCAAGCCTTCAGCCCGTTGAGTCTGTATAGTGATTTACGAACGGGATTGATGTCGGTATGAAGACAAACATTTTCTTTATATAAAATCACGTTTTTTCATCTTAAATTCATAATTATTTCTGCTCTTACCTCCGATTACTTTATTGTCGGTCAGCCCGCAATAAGGCGGAGCTTTTTACACCTCGCACGCTTGGCAAGCTCTGAAATAAACAAAATAAAATACTATCTTCGTAGTTTTCACTTCGTAAAAACGCTACTTACAATCTCGATTTACTCGAAGTCTTCTGCTTCTGTTTTTTTTTGCTTATAGATAATTCATTACTTATTAACCATGCCTTCGGCTCGTTGAGTCCGTATAGTGTTTGGCGACCGGGATTGATGTCGGTATGGAGACAAAATTTTCTTTATATAAAATCACGTTTTTTCATCTTAAATTCACAATTTTGTTCTGCTCTTAACTCCGATTACTTTGATGTCGGTCATCCCGCAGAAAGGCGTTGCATCTTACACTTCGCACGCTTGGCAAGCTCTGAAAAAAATCCAAATAAAATACTATCTTCGAAATTTTCACTTCGTAAAAACACTACTTACAATCTCGATTTACTCGAAGCCTCTACTTCTGAATTTTTTGCTTATAGATAATTTATTACTTACTGGCCAAGCCTTCAGCCCGTTGAGTATGTATAGTGATTTGCGAACGGGATTGATGTCAGTATGAAGACAAACATTTTCTTTATATAAAATCACGTTTTTTCATGTTAAATTCATAATTATTTCTGCTCTTACCTCCGATTACTTTATTGTCGGTCAGCCCGCAATAAGGCGGTGCTTTTTACACCTCGCACGCTTTGCAAGCTCTGAAATAAACAAAATAAAATACTATCTTCGAAATTTTCACTTCGTAAAAACGCTACTTACAATCTCGATTTACTCGAAGACTTCTGCTTCTGATTTTTTTTGCTTATAGATAATTCATTACTTATTAACCATGCCTTCGGCTAGTTGAGTCCGTATAGTGTTTGGCGACCGGGATTGATGTCGGTATGGAGACAAAATTTTCTTTATATAAAATCACGTTTTTTCATCTTAAATTCACAATTTTGTTCTGCTCTTACCCCCGATTACTTTGATGTCGGTCATCCCGCAGAAAGGCGTGGCATCTTACACTACGCACGCTTGGCAAGCTCTGAAAAAAATCCAAATAAAATACTATCTTCGAAATTTTCACTTCGTAAAAACACTACTTACAATCTCGATTTACTCGAAGCCTCTACTTCTGAATTTTTTGCTTATAGATAATTTATTACTTATTAACCATGCCTTCGGCTAGTTTAGTCTGTATAGTGTTTGACGACCGGGATTGATGTCGGTATGGAGACAAAATTTTCTTTATATAAAATCACGTTTTTTCATCTTAAATTCACAATTTTGTTCTGCTCTTACCCCCGATTACTTTTTTGTCGGTCATCCCGCAGAAAGGCGTGGCATCTTACGCTTCGCACGCTTGGCAAGCTCTGAAAAAAATCCAAATAAAATACTATCTTCGAAATTTTCACTTCGTAAAAACACTACTTACAATCTCGATTTACTCGAAGCCTCTACTTCTGAATTTTTTGCTTATAGATAATTTATTACTTACTGGCCAAGCCTTCAGCCCGTTGAGTATGTATAGTGATTTGCGAACGGGATTGATGTCAGTATGAAGACAAACATTTTCTTTATATAAAATCACGTTTTTTCATCTTAAATTCATAATTATTTCTGCTCTTACCTCCGATTACTTTATTGTCGGTCAGCCCGCAATAAGGCGGTGCTTTTTACACCTCGCACGCTTGGCAAGCTCTGAAATAAACAAAATAAAATACTATCTTCGTAGTTTTCACTTCGTAAAAACGCTACTTACAATCTCGATTTACTCGAACTCTTCTGCTTCTGATTTTTTTTGCTTATAGATAATTCATTACTTATTAACCATGCCTTCGGCTAGTTGAGTCCGTATAGTGTTTGGCGACCGGGATTGATGTCGGTATGGAGACAAAATTTTCTTTATATAAAATCACGTTTTTTCATCTTAAATTCACAATTTTGTTCCGCTCTTAACTCCGATTACTTTGATGTCGGTCATCCCGCAGAAAGGCGTTGCATCTTACACTTCGCACGCTTGGCAAGCTCTGAAAAAAATCCAAATAAAATACTATCTTCGAAATTTTCACTTCGTAAAAACACTACTTACAATCTCGATTTACTCGAAGACTTCTGCTTCTGATTTTTTTTGCTTATAGATAATTCATTACTTATTAACCATGCCTTCGGCTAGTTTAGTCTGTATAGTGTTTGACGACCGGGATTGATGTCGGTATGGAGACAAAATTTTCTTTATATAAAATCACGTTTTTTCATCTTAAATTCACAATTTTGTTCTGCTCTTAACTCCGATTACTTTGATGTCGGTCATCCCACAGAAAGGCGTTGCATCTTACACTTCGCACGCTTGGCAAGCTCTGGAAAAAATCCAAATAAAATACTATCTTCAAAATTTTCACTTCGTAAAAACACTACTTACAATCTCGATTTACTCGAAGCCTCTACTTCTAAATTTTTTACCTATAGATAATTTATTACTTACTGGCCAAGCCTTCAGCCCGTTGAGTATGCCTCAGATTTAGAGATTACCTCAGATTACTTTCTTGTCCATCGGCCCAAATCAGGCGCGGCTTTTGAGCCCTCGCTCGTCTGGCTAGCTCTGAGGAAAGAAAATAAAATTGAGTCTGGATAGTGTTTCGCGACCGAGGTCACCGGTTTAAAGGCAAACATTTTCTTAATATAAATCACGTTTTTTCATCTTAAATTCATAATTTTGTTCAGCAATTACCTCAGATTACTTTATTGTCCATCGGCCCGAGATAAGGCGCAGCTTTTGAACCCTCGCTCGCGTGGCTAGCTCTGAGAAAAGAAAATAAAATTCAGTCGGGATAGTGTTTCGCGACCGAGATCACTGATTTGAAGACAAATATTTTCTTAATATAAAATCAGGTTTTTTCATCTTAAATTCAGTTCTGCACTTACCTCAGATTACTTTCTTGTCTATCGGCCCAAAATCAGGCGCGGCTTTTGAGCCCTCGCTCGTCTGGCTAGCTCTGAGGAAAGAAAATAAAATTGAGTCTGGATAGTGTTTCGCGACCGAGATCACCGGTTTGAAGACAAACATTTTCTTAATATAAAATCACGTTTTTCATCTTAAATTCATAATTTTGTCTGCACTTACCTCAGATTACTTTCTTGTCGTTCAGCTAGCGATCAGGCGCAGCTTTTGACCCTCGCTCGCCTGGCTGGCTCTGAAAAAAGAAAAAAAAAATGAGTCGGGATAGTGTTTCGCGACCGAGATCACCGGTCTGAAGACAAACATTTTCTTAATATAAAATCAGGTTTTTTCCTCTTAAATTCATAATTTTGTTCTGCAATTACCTCAGATTACTTTATTGTCCATCGGCCCAAATCAGGCGCGGCTTTTGAGCCTTCGCTCGTCTTGCCAGCTCTGAGGAAAGAAAATAAAATTGAGTCTGGATAGTGTTTCGCGACCGAGATTACCGGTTTGAAGACAAACATTTTCTTAATATACAATCACGTTTTTCATCTTAAATTCATATTTTTTTCTGCACTTAACTCAGATTACATTATTGTCGTTCAGCTAGCGATCAGGCGCAGCTTTTAACCATCGCTCGCCTGGCTGGCTCTGAAAAAAGAAAAAAAAAATGAGTAGGGATAGTGTTTCGCGACCGAGATCACCGGTCTGAAGACAAACATTTTCTTAATATAAAATCAGGTTTTTTCATCTTAAATTCAGTTCTGCACTTACCTCAGATTACTATCTTGTCCATCGGCCCGAGATCAGGCGCGGCTTTTGAGCCCTCGCTCGCCTGGCTATCTCTGAGAAAAGAAAATAAAATTCAGTCGGGATAGAGTTTCGCGACCGAGATCACCGGTTTGAAGACAAACAATTTCCTAATATAAATCACGATTTTTCATCTTAAATTCATAATTTTGTTCTGTAATTACCTCAGATTACTTTCTTGTCCATCGGCCCGAGATAAGGCGCAGCTTTTGAGCCCTCGCTCGCCTGGCTAGCCCTGAGAAAAGAAAATAAAATTGAGTCGGGATAGTGTTTCGCGACCGAGATCACCGGTTTGAAGACAAACAATTTCCTAATATAAATCACGTTTTTTCATCTTAAATTCATAATTTTGTTCAGCAATTACCCCAGATTACTTTACTGTCCATCGGCCCGAGATAAGGCGCAGCTTTTGAGCCCTCGCTCGCCTGGCTAGCCCTGAGAAAAGAAAATAAAATTGAGTCGGGATAGTGTTTCGCGACCGAGATCACCGGTTTGAAGACAAACAATTTCCTAATATAAATCACGTTTTTTCATCTTAAATTCATAATTTTGTTCAGCAATTACCCCAGATTACTTTACTGTCCTTCGGCCCGAGATAAGGCGCAGCTTTTGAGCCCTCGCTCGCCTGGCTAGCTCTGAGAAAAGAAAATAAAATTGAGTCGGGATAGTGTTTCGCGACCGAGATCACCGGTTTGAAGACAAACAATTTCCTAATATAAATCACGTTTTTTCATCTTAAATTCATAATTTTGTTCTGCACTTACCTCAGATTACTTTCTTATCCATCAGCCTGCAATAAGGCGTGACTTTTGAGCCCTCGCTCACCTGGCTTGCTCTAAAAAAAGTAAAAATAATTGAGTTGGGATTATGTTTCGGGACCGAGATCACCGGCTTGAAGACAAACATTTTCCTAATATAAAATCACGTTTTTTCATCTTAAATTCATAATTTTGTTCTGCACTTACCTCAGATTATTTTCTTGTCCATCGGCCCGAGATCAGGCGCAGCTTTTGAGGCCTCGCTCGCCATGCTAGCCCTGAGAAAAGAAAATAAAATTAAGTCGGGATAGTGTTTCGCGACCGAGATCACCGGTTTGAAGACAAACATTTTTTTAATATAAATTCACGTTTTTTCATCTTAAATTCATAATTTTTTTCTGCACTTACTTCAGATTACTTTCTTATCCATCAACCCGCGATTAGGCGCAGCTTTTGACCCCTCACTCGCCATGCTAGCTCTGAAAAACGAAAAAAAATTGAGGCGGGATAGTGTTTCGCGACCGAGATCACCGATTTGAAGACAAACATTTTCTTAATATAAAATCACGTTTTTTCATCTTAAATTCATAATTTTGTTCTGCACTTACCTCAGATTATTTTCTTGTCCATCGGCCCGAGATCAGGCGCAGCTTTTGAGGCCTCGCTCGCCATGCTAGCTCTGAAAACCGAAAAAAAATTGAGGCGGGATAGTGTTTCGCGACCGAGATCACCGATTTGAAGACAAACATTTTCTTAATATAAAATCACGTTTTTTCATCTTAAATTGAGTTCTGCACATACCTCAGATTATTTGCTTGTTGAGACCGCACCTCTCAGCATCGCCGCACACTGGCGGCAGTGAACGAGGGGCGCGGGGACAGCGGGGAGTCAGCCCGCCGACGACGGCTGAGCGCAGGCCCCCGCACCGCACCACACGAGTCAGCTGTTGCACGCGTCCACGCACGGCTGCGCTTGCGCGTTTTTATTAACATCTTTGTCATTTTAAGTCAACCTTTTTATATCATTTTATTCATATTATTATACTTACACATGTTATACAGTCCACTGCATTTCATTTTGCTCCACCACGACCTATCGTCGCGATCATTGGTCCTTCTACCGTTAACGTTTGAACCGAACAAAGGAATTTTCAAAATTCAAAAATCAACGGTTCGTCGGTTGGAGAACAAAGGACTTCGTCTTCGGGTTCAAGTTCCACAAGAGTTCTTCGTTTTCTAAGTTTCATCGCTTGCATTTGGTCCTCGTGAACGTCGATACGGCAGCAGCCGTCTTCATCGAGTTCAAACCAACGGGCGGCGCAAGAAAAATCATCGAAACTTGGGGGACAAGAAGACTTTGAAGACCAACTTACGTCAACGTTCGTCAACTGGCACCGGAAAGATCCCAGGATCTACTCATCAAACTCATAATCAGAGGTTGACAGCATAAAACCGTGAGAACGTTCCAATTCCTTTGTTCCAACATATTGCCTAATCATTTTGCCTAATTTGAACTTATTCAATAGTTACCATTCAATTAGTAATTTCTTCTAGCCCATCAACTTGTTTAAACAGTTTCTTTTCTTGTAAACAGTACCAAGGTTTAAATAAGCCATTTATAATAGTGAATTAACATTTTATTCATTTCTGCCAATCACAATTCCATTATTTATGATGTTTTTATTCTAAATCGTATTTATTGCAACTTCCAATCGATATGTTTTGCATTATTCCATTTAATTGAATTGAATTTTATTTGTCTTTTGTGTAAGGAAAGCATTGCATCATTCGCTTAGCATTACTCAGCAGATTCGATCGGAAACGCCTAACGCTTTTGTAATACCAATCTAATTTCTTACTGCTCGTAGCTCTCGTGCCCATTTGACAACTTATTGCTAATTGTTTAGTATCAGTAATCATTAAATAGTACCTTCTTTTTTCTTTTTCTTTACTTTACTTTCTTATAGCAACTGCCAAATTTTAATTATCATGGCTGAAATGAAAAGCTTTATTAAGAAGCGAGCTTCAATTAAAGCCAAGCTTACGCAATTTACTTCTTATTTAAATATTTCTAAGTCTTGCGAAAAGTTGAGTGAGGTACAAGTCATCGAAATCGAATATCGGCTTAATATATTTGAAAGCTTATACGAGAAATATGATGCATTACAGGATGAATTGGAAGCGTTGGTGGATGACCCCAGCGAACAATATGCGGAACGCGAAGAGTTTGAGAAGTTGTACTACGGCTTAGTGGCTTCTGCACGCCAGCTGATCAGCGGCGCAAGAAAGCTTCCTGAAGGAGACTCCGCGGCCGAGGTGGATTCTTGTATTACTAGTACACACAAACACAATTCAATTCGTTTACCCAAAATTGATTTACCCAAGTTTTCAGGCAGCTATCATGATTGGCTGGAATTTAGAGATACTTTTGCTTCTATAGTACACAACAACACAACTTTGGATAAAATTAATAAGCTACACTACTTGCTTGCTTCTTTAAAGGGTAGTGCTTCTCTTGTTGTTGATAACCTTGACTTCAGGTCAAAAAACTACGATGCGGCCTGGAAGTTACTCTGTGAGAGGTATGACAACAAAAGATTGCTTGTCAACAATCATGTGCAAGCACTCTTTAACGTTCAGCCTATAGATAGAGAGTCAAGTAAGTCACTACGTTACATAATCGACACAACAAACAAAAATCTTAGAGCTTTGGCAACACTTGGTCAACCAGTTCAAAACGCCTTCGTCGATGTTCTTGTCATTTACATAATGACGCTCGACCACATTACAAATCGCCAGTGGGAAGAACACAGGAACACTTTTTCCGAACCTCCTACATTATCTACCTTCATAAACTTCATCAGTAGCAGGGCTGACTTACTGGAGACACTTGAGGAATCTAAGCCTGTAACAGCTAAGATTGAAACCACACCTGCGACCAAACCCAGGAGCAGTGCTGTGCTAGCTGAGAAATCTTTAAAACCTTTATCGTGTCCCATGTGTCGTCAGGATCATTTTATTTTTGCATGCGAGCAGTTTAAAAGTCTTTCAGTACAGGCTCGTATTAAAAAGGCTCAGGGTTCAAATGTGTGCATGAATTGTCTTCGTCCAGGTCATGATATTTCCAAATGCAAATTAGGCCATTGTAAATATTGTCGTCAAAAACACAACACTTTGTTACACATCGATATTGATAATGTTCTTCCTATTACAAACAACACTGCATTATCAGCTAGTCAATCGTCTACATCTCGAGTAATTTTACTTTCCACAGCGCTCGTGAGGGTGACCGACGGTGACGGTAACCACCACACAGCACGGGTCTTGCTCGACAGTGGAAGTACAACAAATTTCATCTCGGAGGACTTTATTCGTAAAATACATGTTCCTACCTACATTACCAAGTCCAAGGTAACAGGTATCAATTCTAAAACATCTGGTTGTAGTCAGGGGTGCTCAGTGTCATTAAAATCAATTGATGACAGTGAGTACGAACTGAATATTGAATGTCTCGTATTACCGCAAGTATCAGCATCAGTTCCTAATACTTACGTTGATACTAGCAACATACGTATACCTACGAACGTACGTCTTGCTGACCCCACTTATTATGTTCCGTCTTCGATCGACGTCCTTGTCGGTGCGGAAGTATTTTGGGGTATCATAGGCACTGGCCGTATCGCATTAGGTACCCATAAGCCCACTTTGCTTGAGTCAAAATTAGGTTGGCTCATCTCGGGTGCATATCAACAGTCTGATTCCTCTTCACATGTTTGTATGCATACTAATAACTTACAAGTAGATTTAGATCGGTTTTGGGAGTTAGAGTCTGTGTCGTCTATACATAAACACTCCGGGGAAGAGAGATCCTGTGAACAACATTTTATAGATACCACATATCGTAATTCTGATGGGCGATTTGTGGTAAGTGTTCCACTTAAAGAGTCACTGGACGTATTGGATGATTCATACATGATGGCTAAGCAGCGATTTCTATCTCTTGAACGTCGTTTGGGTAGAGATCCTCGCCTTAAAAGTCTATATCTTGCCTTTATTAATGAGTACATAGAGTTGGGACACATGTCTGAATCTACAAGGCGCCCACTCGACTCAACATGTTCTAATTATTTACCACATCATGGTGTTCTGAAGGAGTCAAGAACAACCACCAAATTAAGGGTAGTTTTTGACGCCTCCGCCAGAACTGCATCAGGTAAGTCTTTTAACGAAATACAGATGGTTGGTCCCCCTATCCAAGATGATTTGTTGTCAATATTACTTAGGTTCCGTCAGTATAAAATTGTCGTAAGCGCGGACATTGAGAAAATGTACCGACAAACTCTTGTTCACGACAGTCATCGTCCCTTACAAAAAATACTTTGGAGGGCAGAACCAACTCATCCGTCAAAGGAGTACACGCTTAATACCGTGACGTATGGTACGGCATCAGCACCCTTTTCAGCTACGAGATGTTTGCTTCAACTGGCTGAAGAGTGCTCAGATTCTTCAACAAGGTTTTCGATAGCACGTGACTTCTACGTGGATGATTACTTGTCCGGTGGATCATCTGTTTCAGAAACTTTAGAAAAAAGCCGCCATGTTGATGAGGTCCTGCGGTCAGCAAAGTACAATCTTCGGAAATGGCGGTCCAACTCCAGTCAGGTGCTGCAGGCGCTTAGTAGTGAACACGACGTTTCTGATGTTGTGGACCTGAGCGATAACGAGCAGTCGAAGACTCTGGGGCTTCTATGGAAGAGCTTAAGTGACACATTTTCCTTTTCTATAAACTTAAACTCCACCGACAAAGCCACTAAACGTCATATTTTATCAACCATAGCACAGATATTTGATCCCATTGGCCTAGTCGTTCCATGCATAGTGGAAGCCAAAATTATCATGCAGCATTTGTGGCTGGCCAAATGTTCTTGGGATGAGATTGTTCCCACGCATATTCAGAATGCTTGGAATGACTTTCAAAATAGCCTGCACCTTTTAAACGAGTTCAAGATACCTCGGTGGGTATTGTGTGAATCTGCGTCCTGTCTACAACTGCATATATTCACTGACGCATCCGAAAAAGCTTATGGCGCGTGTGTTTATGTTCACAGTATCTCAAGAGACGGCGAGGTTAACGTATAACTCCTTACTGCTAAAAGCAAGGTAGCTCCAATCAAATCCACAACCATACCGCGGCTCGAGCTGTGTGGTGCGTTGTTGGGTTCAAGGTTGTACTCAAAGGTTCGTCAGTCACTTACTTTAAATTTTGATGAAGTTCATTGTTGGTGTGATTCCACCATCGTCTTGGGATGGTTATCTACTTCACCAAATCAGTTAAAGACATTCGTTCGGCATCGTGTGTCTGAAATTCAGGAAACTGTGGGAGGAGACGCTTGGCACTATGTGCCATCAGCTGAAAACCCCGCAGACCTCGCTTCGCGTGGATTTAGAACTGACAGGCTGCTGTCATCTTCATTGTGGTGGTCAGGACCACCATTTCTTAGCAAAGATATGTCTTCATGGCCTCAGTTCCCTGAGTCACATAATAATAAATCTGGTTTACCGGAAACAGTCTCTTCTTGTCATGTTTCTAATCATATTGTAGCGACCAAAACCGCTACGGTATCCGCTGTCGCTTATGAGCGGTGAAACCTCGTCACAATATCACGCCACCACTACGTCACATCGGATGATGTTTGTTTACGTCGCGGCGAGCAAGATGACCGACAGTTCGCCTTTGTTTGATGGTCGTCGGCCATGATGTGGGTGGAGCCTATGTCTCAGTATAAATACCGCGTACTAGTATTGTATAGCTGATTCCGCTTTAGCTTAGCTTTGCTCACGCGCTGTATTATTCTTGCCGCTTGCTTTTGTAATTAATTATAGTTTTGTTAGTAAGGTTTATTAGTAATAAATAGTTTTCACCGGTGCCTTCTGCTTAGTTTATTTAAATCAGCAACTCCTACGAAGTAACCTACATTTGAGGTGGCCTAGGTTAGCCTACACGCCTGGGCCTCTTCACTGGTGACCCCGACAGAAAATGGGCAACGACGCGGAGGAGGCGAAGGAGTTGGCAGCAGAAACGTACAGAGTTGGTGTACGAGTGCCACCATTCAATCCGGATGACCCAACCCTATGGTTTGCCCAGATCGAAGGTCAGTTCGTGTTATCTAATATAGTGCGTGATGAGACCAAATATTATTATGTGTTGGCTCAACTAGAACCTCAGTACTCCTCTGAAGTGCGGGACTTAATAGTTACCCCACCAGAGACAGGTAAATACGCCAAGCTGAAGGTGGAACTAATTAAGCGGTTGTCAGCATCACAGGAGAGGAAGACAAAGCAACTCTTGATGCACGAAGAGCTCGGTGACAGAAAGCCGTCGCAGTTCTTAAGGCACCTACAACGCTTGGCTGGACCTAATGTCCCTACTGATTTTATCCGCACAATCTGGGCAAACAGGCTACCAACTAACCTTCAAACCATTCTGGCATCACAGGTCAACATGAGCTTGGAAGACGTAGCGGAGCTGGCGGACCGTATCAACGATATCGTGCCTGCATCAAACCAGGTGGCGAGTACATCGGCAACTTCGGCTGCGGTCGCAGGTACAAGCGATAGCGATTTAACATTGCAAGTAGCGGAGTTAACACGAAAGATTGAGGCGATGTCTACGGAGCTATATAGACGTTCCAGACGCGATTCAAGGGGTCGAGACTCCTTCAGGAACCGCAGTCACTCCCGGTCACGTTCGCGCCCCCATGAGCACCCACACTGCTGGTATCACTATCGTTTTAAGGAACGAGCGCGGAAGTGCATTAAACCCTGTAGTTACAAGCCGGAAAACAACCAAGGCAGCCGACAATAGCGGTAAACGACTGCCCCAGTATTTCGAACCGCCTGTTCATTACTGACCGCAACACAAAGATCCAGTTTTTGGTCGACACGGGTTCAGACTTGTGTGTGTATCCTAGGTCATCTGTAAGGGAAGCGCGTCCGAAAACTAATTATAATCTGTTCGCAGCCAATGGAACACCTATAGCTACATATGGCTATACACAGCTGGAGTTGAATTTAGGTCTACGTCGTGCATTCAGTTGGCGCTTTGTTGTGGCTGACGTGTCCAAGCCCATCATCGGTGTCGATTTTTTAAGTTTCTACAACTTGCTTGTCGACTGCCGTAATCAACGGATCATAGATGGAGTAACTTCACTTACCGTTCCGGCACCTCGTCAACAGTCAGCGGATAGCATTTCATCCGTACGTACGACCTGTGCAGCCCCGGATGAAGATCCCTTCCATCGTCTACTGCAGGAGTTTCCCGAGATCACACGACCTGCCGGTAAGCCTAACTCACCTAAACATAGCACGGTGCACCAAATCAGGACTACGCCTGGACCGCCTGTGTTCAGTCGACCTCGCCGCCTAGATCCAGAACGGTTGCGTATAGCAAAGCAGGAATTTGATACGATGTTGCAGAATGGAACAGCCCGAAGGTCGGAGAGCGCTTGGTCATCATCCCTTCACCTTGTTCGTAAGAAGACTGATGGATGGCGGCCTTGTGGTGACTACCGAGCTCTTAACGCTCGTACAGTTCCGGATCGATATCCAATCAGGCATATTCAGGATTTTGCGCAGCAACTAGCAGGTAGCACTATATTTTCCACAATTGACCTGGTGAAAGCATATCACCAAATTCCGGTCCTGGAGGAAGATATCCCTAAAACGGCCATCACTACACCATTTGGCTTGTACGAATTTCCATTCATGACTTTTGGACTTCGTAACGCCGCACAAACTTTCCAGCGGTTTATTGATGAAGTGCTGCGTGGGCTGGATTTTAGCTACAGCTATTTAGATGATATTTTAATATCCAGCAGGAGCAGCCAGGAGCATGAGGTCCACTTGAAGCAACTTTTCGAACATATAGCAGAATACGGCGTCCTTATAAATATTTCTAAGTGTCATTTAGGTAAATCCGAAGTTACTTTCTTGGGTTATGCAGTATCCGCAGCAGGCGTGCGGCCGTTGCAAACAAAGGTCCAGGCCATTCAAGACTTTCCTGAACCTAAGACTATAAAGGAGCTAAAAAGATTTCTCGGTATGCTGAATTTTTACCGTCGCTTCATACCAGGTGCAGCAAGCGTACAGGCGTCTCTCAACTCCTTGTTGGCCGGACCCAAGATTAAAGGAGCAGTGCCAGTTACATGGACACCGCAGTTATTGGACGCATTTAACGCAAGTAAAAGAAGTCTATCACAGGCTACACTGTTGGTGCATCCAGATCCTAATGCTGAGCTGACGATCCAGACCGACGCATCTGATACGGCAATTGGCGCAGTTTTACAGCAACGTAAAGGAAAGGAATGGCAACCGCTCGCGTTCTTTTCCAGGAAGTTGTCTCCGGCACAAAAGAAATATAGCCCATATGATCGCGAACTGTTGGCTATTTACGAAGCTATTCGTTACTTCCAGTATATGGTGGAGGCAAGGACATTCAGCATATTGACAGACCACAAGCCGCTAACCTTCGCTTTTTCTACCAACAGGGATAACTGCTCGCCACGCCAGTTTCGATATTTGGATTTTATTAGCCAATTTACAACTGACATCCAATTCATCTCTGGCAAGGACAACATCGTTGCAGATACCTTATCACGCATTAACGAACTTTCTTTGCCCATAGATTACCAGTCCTTAGCGCTCGCTCAAGACTCTGATGAGGAGCTTAAAAGTCTACTGAAGAGCGACTCCTCCTTGAAACTGGAGAAAAGGAGGTTACCTGAGAGCACCACACAGGTATACTGCGACGTCTCAACAGAAAGTGTGAGGCCGTACGTTACCCCCACACACCGCCAACAGGTATTTAATGCATTGCATAATTTAAGCCATCCAGGAGTTAAGACCACCGTACGCTTAATCACAGACAGATTTGTGTGGCCAGGAATTAGAAAAGACTGTCGACAATGGGCTCAGCAGTGCCAGCAATGCCAACGGTGCAAAATATCAAGACATACGTCAGCACCTACAGCTGCATATACAGCACCATCTGCCCGATTTCGACATATTCACTTAGACATAGTAGGTCCTCTAACTTTATGTTCTGGTAACAGGTACTGTCTCACTATCGTCGACCGCTTCACCAGGTGGCCTGAGGCGCTGCCACTACAGGACATCACCGCCGAGACCTGCGTCACCGCCCTGGTGTCCGGGTGGATCGCTCGGTTCGGCTGCCCCGAGCATATCACGACTGACCGCGGGCGACAATTTGAGTCGCGCACCTTCAAGGAAGTCGCCAAGCTGGTGGGTGCCAACCACCACACCACCACCTCTTACCATCCTGCAGCAAATGGTCTCGTTGAAAGGCTACACCGTCAATTGAAAGCAGCCATCGCTTGCCACTCCAACTCCAACTGGACCGAGGTTGTCCCGTGGGTGCTGCTAGGCATCCGCAGCGCCTGGAAAAGCGACCTCCGAACTTCCACGGCAGAAATTGTCTACGGTGAGCCACTGCGGCTGCCTGGGCAATTTTTCACGACCAACTCGGACGAAACGGTGGAACCGAGCGACCTGGTCAGCAGACTCCGGGCCCACATGAGCAAACTGGTCCCTCAACCAACTTCGTGGCATACCAGCTCCAGCAAGACATTTCACGTGCCTAAGGACTTAGGCACGGCGAGCCACGTCTTCATCCGTCAGGGTCCAGCACGAAGGCCCTTGCAAGCAGCATACCTTGGGCCATACGAGGTATTACGACGTGGGCTGAAGACATTTGACATCGACGTGGCAGGCAAGAGGCAGACAGTCACCATAGACCGTCTAAAACCGGCATATATCGCCAGGGAAGAGTCTTCAGTTCCAGAACTGCAGCAGGTACCAGCGGCTGTCAAAAAGACAAAGAGTGGGCGGATAGTCAAATTCCCGGATTACTATCGCCCGTAGTCACGGTCTCAGCGGGGGAGTAGTGTAGCGACCAAAACCGCTACGGTATCCGCTGTCGCTTATGAGCGGTGAAACCTCGTCACAATATCACGCTACCACTACGTCACATCGGATGATGTTTGTTTACGTCGCGGCGAGCAAGATGACCGACAGTTCGCCTTTGTTTGATGGTCGTCGGCCATGATGTGGGTGGAGCCTATGTCTCAGTATAAATACCGCGTACTAGTATTGTATAGCTGATTCCGCTTTAGCTTAGCTTTGCTCACGCGCTGTATTATTCTTGCCGCTTGCTTTTGTAATTAATTATAGTTTTGTTAGTAAGGTTTATTAGTAATAAATAGTTTTCACCGGTGCCTTCTGCTTAGTTTATTTAAATCAGCAACTCCTACGAAGTAACCTACATTTGAGGTGGCCTAGGTTAGCCTACACGCCTGGGCCTCTTCAATATTATTGAAAATCCTATTACTGCGTTATTTTCTAAATTTTCAAACTTTAGCACATTACAACGTGTGACGGCATATGTCATGCGATTCATTAATAAATGCAATAAGAGTTCGCTTGAGTCTGGTTCACTAACTTCTACTGAACTTAATAATTCTTTAAACTTATTATTAAGACTTAGTCAAATGGAATCTTTCCCAGAAGAGAACCACTTACTTAAATCAGGTAAACAACTACCAGCAAAGAACAAGTTATTATCTTTGTCTCCTTTCTTTGATACTCTTTCTAATCTAATTCGTGTTGGAGGAAGACTAAAAAACTCATTTTATGATTATAATATTAAGCATCCAATTCTATTAGCTAGTTCTCAAATAATTTGCATCCTCTTGTTCAACATGTTTCATGTAAACCTTTTGCATGCTGGGCCACAGCTTTTATTGGCCACTATTCGTCATCACTACTATCCTATTGGAGGTAGAAACCTGGCTAAAAAGATCACACATCAATGCATAAAATGTTGCAGGATCAAGGCCAACACGATTCAGCCTATCATGGGTAATCTCCCTGAGCAGCGGCTACATTTAGAGTTTCCGTTTTTAGATACAGGGGTAGACTACGCCGGTCCCATCATGATAGCTGACCGGAAAGGTAGAGGGTGTAGGCTCATCAAAAGCTTCATTTGTGTGTTTGTGTGTCTAGCTACGAGAGCCATACACCTGGAGCTTGTGTCGGACCTTACAAAGGACGCTTTCCTAGCTGCACTAAACCGCTTTATTGCTCGAAGGGGAAAACCCCGTAACATCTTTTCAGACAATGGTACAACCTTTGTCGGTGCTTTCAATGAGTTGGCCAGGCTGCTTTCGCAAGACTTAAACTTAAACAACATCGACCCTGGCATAAACTTTTCATTCATACCTGCATATACACCCCACTTCGGAGGCCTATGGGAGTCTGCAGTTAAATCCACCAAGCATCATCTACGACGCATTTTGGGTTTAACAAACCTGACCTTTGAGGAGATGGCTACTTGTTTAATTCAAGTCGAGGCTATTTTGAATTCAAGGCCCTTAACTCCACTGTCCAACGACCCTTCCGACCTCGCTCCTTTAACCCCGGCACACTTCCTTATTGGTCGTTCTCTAATCATGCTGCCTCACCCACAGATCCAGAACACCAACGTCAACAGCTTGCAACGATTTCGCCGCATCGAATATTTGAAGCAACACTTCTGGGCTCGTTTCTCCCATGAATATGTTCTGTGGCTACAGGAGAGAACAAAATGGTGCCGGTCGTCTGGCGAGCTCAAGGAACGAACATTGGTCGCCATCAAAGACAAAAACTTACCTCCTCTTATGTGGCTTCTAGGACGCATCACACATGTTCTCCCAGGCAGAGATGACGTCGCGAGGGTCGCCGATATCCTCACAAGAAAGGGTGTCATCCGGCGCGCCTTCAACACCATCTGCCCACTGCCGGTTACCACTGTTGAAGACACTTCAACGGGGGGAGTATGTTGAGACCGCACCTCTCAGCATCGCCGCGCACTGGCGGCAGTGAACGAGGGGCGCGGGGACAGCGGGGAGTCAGCCCGCCGACGACGGCTGAGCGCAGGCCCCCGCACCGCACCACACCAGTAAGCTGTTGCACGCGTCCACGCACGGCTGCGCTTGCGCGTTTTTATTAACATCTTTGTCGCTTTAAGTCAATCTTTTTATATCATTTTATTCATATTATTATACTTACACATGTTATACAGTCCACTGCATTTCATTTTGCTCCACCACGACCCATCGTCGCGAACATGCTTGTCCATCGGCCCGAGATCAGGCGCAGCTTTTGAGGCCTCGCTCGCCTGGCTAGCCCTGAGAAAAGAAAATAAAATTGAGTCGGGATAGTGTTTCGCGACCGAGATCACCGGTTTGAAGACAAACAATTTCCTAATATAAATCACGTTTTTTCATCTTAAATTCATAATTTTGTTCTGCACATATCCCATATTCATTTCTTGTCCATCAGCCTGCGATCAAGCACGGCTTTCGATCCCTCGCTCGCTTTGCTAGCTCTGAAAAATGAAAACAAATTGAGTCGGAATAGTGTTTCGCGACCGAGATCACTGGTTTGAAGACAAATATTTTCTTAATATAAAATCACGTTTTTTCATCTTAAATTCAGATCTGCACTTACCTCAGATTACTTTCTTGTCCATCGGCCCAAAATCAGGCGCGGCTTTTGAGCCCTCGCTCGTCTGGCTAGCTCTGAGGAAAGAAAATAAAATTGAGTCTGGATAGTGTTTCGCGACCGAGATCACCGGTTTGAAGACAAACATTTTCTTAATATAAAATCACGTTTTTCATCTTAAATTCATAATTTTGTCTGCACTTATCTCAGATTACATTATTGTCATTCAGCTAGCGATCAGGTGGTATAGGTAGATAAGTGGTGGTGGTGGTAGAGAAGTGGTAGGTATAGGTGGATAAGTGGTTTTATTCATGTTTCGTATGAAGAACTAACACACCATGTTTTTTAAACCATAAAACATAAAGGACAACCCCTGTTTTTCTTATTAGAAAAAATCTTGTTGGAATCTGTGAAAAAAGTGTCTTTGTTCATCTTAAACAGTCGTCTACAAACGGAAACATCGTATATTCAAATACAACGCACACTTTAATATAGCCCTACTCGCTGGCATTCATAAAAAAATACAACGGTCGCAGAATACCAAGAAATGACGCCGCTTATCGGGTTTGTTTCAAACACTCTCCGCGCGAGCCGACGCGTCATATGACGTGTACAATGTAGTGGGAATACCTAAGTGCGTGAGTACAATTTAGTGTTAGAAAAGTCTGGTATGCTTTTCATACCAAAAGCGTCCCAGCGGTAAGAAGCCGAAACTCATCGCTTCCTGATGCATCTATAACAACAGTATACGAAAACATGCAAAAGAAACCCAATACTTTGACTCAGGTATCAACAGCGCATGGTTCAATGGTTAGATTAGAAGAAATCGGAATTAAACTCAGTGATTGATTAAGTATGATCGAAAAAATCTTGAGTGGCACTGGGGAGCCAGAACTCCATATTTTCTGATGTAAGTATAATAAATCTATACCAAAACATGCAAAAGCAACCCAGAACTCTGACTTAGGTATAAGCAGAGCATGGTTAATTGTTAGATTAGAAGAAATCAAGATTAAACTCAGTACTTCATTTAGTATAATGAATAAAATCTGGAGTACGACATAGAAGCCGAAACTCCTCGATTCCTGATGCAGCTATGACAACAGTATATGAAAACATGCAAAAGAAACCCAGAAATCTGACTATGGTATCAACAGAGCATGGTTCAATGGTTAGATTAGAAGAAATCTAAATTAAACTCAGTGATTCATTTTGTATGATAAAAAAAACCTTTGAGTAGAACTGATGAGGCGGAACTCCGCGGTATCTGATGCAACCATCAAAAGAATATACGAAAAAATGCAACAGTCAAACTGAACTCTCACTCAAGTATCAGCAGAGCATGGGTAAAAATTTGAGTTAGTTGATATCAATATTTTATTTAATGATTCAGTAAGTAGGATCAAAAAAATCCTTAGTGGCACTGAGAAGCTAAACTCCTCAATTCCTGATGCATCTATAGAAAAAATATACGAAAACATGCAAAAAAAAAGCGATTCTGTGATTGAGACTGCTGAGCCAGAACAAAGACCGTCTACAGAAGGCATCGCGGACGCTGCCCCGTCAGGAGAGGCCGTGTTAGCTGCAACATCAGACTAGAGGGAGCTACGAGTGACCAGCCCCTATATAAGCCAACGGAAACCAGCGCGCTTCCTCTTTGGCCGACAGGCGCGCGCTCGTGAACATCGACCTAGGATCTTATTGTGTCATTAATTTTAGTTAGAATTATATTTTTCTTTTATTAAATTAAAATTATTAAAAATACGTTTGATTGTATAAATTTATCTTTTTTTTTTTTTTTTTATCTATTTAAATTCCTAAAAGTATAATAAATCTATAGCAAAACATGCAAAAGCAACCCAGAACTCTGACTTAGGTATCAGCAGAGCATGGTTAATTGTTAGATTAGAAGAAATCAAGATTAAACTCAGTACTTCATTTCGTATAATGAATAAAATCTAAAGTACGACTTAGAAGCCGAAACTCCTCGATTCCTGATGCATCTATAACAACAATATACGAAAACATGCAAAAATTACCCAGAACTTCGACTCCGGTATCAGCAGAGCATGGTTCGCCAGTTAGATTAGAAGCAATCAAGATTGAACTCAGTGCTTCATTTGGTATGATCAAAAAAATCTTGAGTGCCACTACGGAGCCAGAACTCCATGTTTTCTGAAGTAAGTATAATAAAACTATACCAAAACATGCAAAAGAAACCCAGACCTATGACTATGATATCAACAGAGCATGGTTCATTGTAAGATTAAAAGAAATCAAGATTAAACTCACCACTTCATTTAGTACGATGAATAAAATCTTGAGTAGCATTTAGAAGCCCAAACTCCACGCTTTCTGATGCATCTATAAAAACAGTATACGAATACATGCAAAAGAAACCCAGTACATTGACTTAGGTATCAGCAGAGCATGGTTCAATGGTTAGATTAAAAGAAATAAAAATTAAACTCAGTACTTCATTTAGTATGATGAATAAAATCTTGAGTAGCATTTAGAAGCAGAAACTCCTCGTTTCCTGATGCAAACTTAACAACACTATACGAAAACATGCAAAAAAAACCCAGAACTCTGACTCAGCTATCAGCAGAGCATGGTTCAATGGTTAGATTAGAAGAAATCAAGAATAAACTCAGTGATTAATTAGTATGATGAAAAAAATCTCAAAAAGCACTGAGCAGATGGACCTCCTCGTTTCCTGATGCAAACTTAACAACACTATACGAAAACATGCAAAAGCAACCCAGAACTCTGACTCAGCTATCAGCAGAGCATGGTTCAATGGTTAGATTAGAAGAAATCGAGATTAAACTCAGTGATTCATTTAGTATGATCGAAAAAATCTTGAGTGGCACTGGTAAGCCAGAACTCCATATTTTCTGATGTAAGTATAATAAATCTATACCAAAACATGCAAAAGCAACCCAGAACTCTGACTTAGGTATCAGCAGAGCATGGCTAATTGTTAGATTAGAAGAAATCAAGATTAAACTCAGTACTTCATTTAGTATAATGAATAAAATCTTGAGTACGACTTAGAAGACGAAACTCCTCGATTCCTGATGCAGCTATGACAATACTATATGAAAACATGCAAAAGAAACCCAGAAATCTGACTATGGTATCAACATAGCATGGTTCAATGGTTAGATTAGAAGAAATCGAGATTAAACTCAGTGATTCATTTTGTATGATAAAAAAAACCTTTGAGTGGAACTGATGAGCCGGAACTCCGCGGTATCTGATGCAACCATCAAAAGAATATACGAAAAAATGCAACAGTCAAACTGAACTCTCACTCAAGTATCAGCAGAGCATGGGTAAAAATTTGAGTTAGTTGATATCAATATTTTATTTAGTGATTCAGTAAGTAAGATCAAAAAAATCCTTAGTGGCACTGAGAAGCTAAACTCCTCAATTCCTGATGCATCTATAGAAAAAATATACGAAAACATGCAAAAAAAAAGCCAGAACTTTTACTTAGGTATCAACAGAGCATGGTTCTATGGTTAGATTGGAAGAAATCGAGATTAAACTCAGTGATTCATTTAGTATTATGAAAAAATCTCAAACAGCACTGAGCAGATGGACCTCCTCGTTTCCTGATGCAAACTTTACAACACTATACGAAAACATGCAAAAGCAACCCAGAACTCTGACTTAGGTGTCAGCAGAGCATGGTTCGCCAGTTAGATTAGAAGCAATCAAGATTGAACTCAGTGCTTCATTTGGTATGATCAAAAAAATCTTGAGTGCCACTACGGAGCCGGAACTCCATGTTTTCTGAAGAAAGTATAATAAAACTATACCAAAACATGCAAAAGAAACCCAGACCTATGACTATGGTATCAACAGAGCATGGTTCATTGTAAGATTAAAAGAAATCAAGATTAAACTCAGTACTTCATTTAGTATAATGAATAAAATCTTGAGTACGACTTAGAAGACGAAACTCCTCAATTCCTGATGCAGCTATGACAACAGTATATGAAAACATGCAAAAGAAACCCAGAAATCTGACTATGGTATCAACAGAGCATGGTTCAATGGTTAGATTAGAAGAAATCGAGATTAAACTCAGTGATTCATTTTGTATGATAAAAAAAACCTTTTAGTGGAACTGATGAGCCGGAACTCCGCGGTGTCTGATGCAAACATCAAAAGAATATACGAAAAAATGCAACAGTCAAACTGAACTCTCAATCAAGTATCAGCAGAGCATGGGTAAAAATTTGAGTTAGTTGATATCAATATTTTATTTAGTGATTCAGTAAGTAGGATCAAAAAAATCCTTAGTGGCACTGAGAAGCTAAACTCCTCAATTCCTGATGCATCTATAGAAAAAATATACGAAAATATGCAAACAAAAAGCGATTCTGTGATTGAGACTGCTGAGCCAGAACAAAGACAGTCTAAAGAAGGCATCGCGGATGCTGCCCCGTCAGGAGAGGCCGTGTTAGCTGCAACATCAGACTTGAGGGAGCTACGAGTGACCAGCCCCTATATAAGCCAACGGAAACCAGCGCGCTTCCTCTTTGGCCGACAGGCGCGCGCTTGTGAACATCGACCTAGGATCTTATTGTGTCATTAATTTTAGTTAGAATTATATTTTTCCTTTTGTTAAATTAAAATTATTAAAATACGTTTGATTGTATTAATTTATATTTTTTTTTTTTTTTAAATCTCTTTAAATTCCTAAAAGTATAATAAATCTATTCTTTGGAATAGATTTATTATACTTTTAGGTTTTTTTTTTTTTTTTGGCATGTTTTGACATGCAAAAGCAACCCAGAACTCTGACTTAGGTATCAGCAGAGCATGATTAATTGTTAGATTAGAAGAAATCAAGATTAAACTCAGTACTTCATTTCGTATAATGAATAAAATCTAAAGTACGACTTAGAAGCCGAAACTCCTCGATTCCTGATGCATCTATAACAACAATATACGAAAACATGCAAAAATTACCCAGAACTTCGACTCCGGTATCAGCAGAGCATGGTTCGCCAGTTACATTAGAAGCAATCAAGATTGAACTCAGTGCATCATTTGGTATGATCAAAAAAATCTTGAGTGCCACTACGGAGCCAGAACTCCATGTTTTCTGATGTAAGTATAATAAAACTATACCAAAACATGCAAAAGAAACACAGACCTATGACTATGGTATCAACAGAGCATGGTTAATTGTAAGATTAAAAGAAATCAAGATTAAACTCAGTACTTCATTTAGTACGATGAATAAAATCTTGAGTAGCATTTAGAAGCCCAAACTCCTTCGCTTTCTGATGCATCTATAACAACAGTATACGAATACATGCAAAAAAAACCCAGAACATTGACTCAGGTATCAACAGAGCATGGTTCAATGGTTAGATTAGAAGAAATCGAGATTAAACTCAGTGATTCATTTAGTATGATCGAAAAAATCTTGAGTGGCACTGGGGAGCCCGAACTCCATATTTTCTGATGTAAGTATAATAAATCTATACTAAAACATGCAAAAGCAACCCAGAACTCTGACTTAGGTATCAGCAGAGCATGGTTAATTTTTAGATTAGAAGAAATCAAGATTAAACTCAGTACTTCATTTAGTATAATGAATAAAATCTTGAGTACGACTTAGAAGCCAAAACTCTTCGATTCCTGATGTAAGTATAATAAAACTATACCAAAACATGCAAAAGAAACCTAGAACTATGACTATGGTATCAACAGAGCATGGTTAATTGTAAGATTAAAAGAAATAAAAATTAAACTCAGTACTTCATTTAGTATGATGAATAAAATCTTGAGTAGCATTTAGAAGCAGAAACTCCTCGCTTCCTGATGCACATATAACAACAGTATACGAAAACATGCAAAAAAAACCCAGTACTTTTACTCAGGTATCAACAGAGCATGGTTCAATGGTTAGATTAGAAGAAATCGAGATTAAACTCAGTGATTCATTTAGTATGACCGAAAAAATCTTGAGTGGCACTGGGGAGCCCGAACTCCATATTTTCTGATGTAAGTATAATAAATCTATACTAAAACATGCAAAAGCAACCCAGAACTCTGACTTAGGTATCAGCAGAGCATGGTTAATTTTTAGATTAGAAGAAATCAAGATTAAACTCAGTACTTCATTTAGTATAATGAATAAAATCTTGAGTACGACTTAGAAGCCAAAACTCTTCGATTCCTGATGTAAGTATAATAAAACTATACCAAAACATGCAAAAGAAACCTAGAACTATGACTCTGGTATCAACAGAGCATGGTTAATTGTAAGATTAAAAGAAATAAAAATTAAACTCAGTACTTCATTTAGTATGATGAATAAAATCTTGAGTAGCATTTAGAAGCAGAAACTCCTCGCTTCCTCATGCACCTATAACAACAGTATACGAAAACATGCAAAAGAAACCCAGTACTTTTACTCAGGTATCAACAGAGCATGGTTCAATGGTTAGATTAGAAGAAATCAAGAATAAACTCAGTTATTTATTTAGTATGATGAAAAAAATCTCAAAAAGCACTGAGCAGAGGGACCTCCTCGTTTCCTGATGCAAACTTAACAACACTATACGAAAACTTGCAAAAAAAACCCAGAACTCTGACTCAGCTATCAGCAGAGCATGGTTAAATGGTTAGATTAGAAGAAATCAAGAATAAACTCAGTGATTTATTTAGTATGATGAAAAAAATCTCAAAAAGCACTGAGCAGATGGACCTCCTCGTTTCCTGATGCAAACTTAACAACACTATACGAAAACATGCAAAAGCAACCGAGAACTCTGACTTAGGTATCAGCAGAGCATGGCTAATTGTTAGATTAGAAGAAATCAAGATTAAACTCAGTACTTCATTTAGTATAATGAATAAAATCTTGACTACGACTTAGAAGACGAAACTCCTCGATTCCTGATGCAGCTATGACAACAGTATATGAAAACATGCAAAAGAAACCCAGAAATCTAACTATGGTATCAATAGAGCATGGTTCAATGGTTAGATTAGAAGAAATCGAGATTGAACTCAGTGATTCATTTTGTATGATAAAAAAAACCTTTGAGTGGAACTGATGAGCCGGAACTCCGCGGTATCTGATGCAACCATCAAAAGAATATACGAAAAAATGCAACAGTCAAACTGAACTCTCACTCAAGTATCAGCAGAGCATGGGTAAAAATTTGAGTTAGTTGATATCAATATTTTATTTAGTGATTCAGTAAGTAGGATCAAAAAAATCCTTAGTGGCACTGAGAAGCTAAACTCCTATATTCCTGATGCATCTATAGAAAAAATATACGAAAACATGCAAAAGCAACCCAGAACTCTGACTTAGGTGTCAGCAGAGCATGGTTAATTGTTAGATTAGATGAAATCAAGATTAAACACAGTACTTCATTTAGTATAATGAATAAAATCTTGAGTACGACTTAGAAGCTGAAACTCCTCGCATTCTGATGCATCTATAACAATAGTATACGAAAACATGCATAAGAAATCCAGTACATTGACTCAGATATCAACAGAGCATGGTTCAATGGTTAGATTAGATGAAATCGAGATTAAACTCAGTGATTCATTTAGTATGATCGAAAAAAATTCTTGAGTGGCACTGGAAAGCCAGAACTCCATATTTTCTGATGTAAGTATAATAAATCTATACCGAAACATGCAAAAGCAACCCAGAACTCTGACTTAGGTGTCAGCAGAGCATGGTTAATTGTTAGATTAGATGAAATCAAGATTAAACTCAGTACTTCATTTAGTATAATGAATAAAATCTTGAGTACGACTTAGAAGCTGAAACTCCTCGATTCCTGATGCAGCTATGACAACAGTATATGAAAACATTTAAAAGATACCAAGAAATCTGACTATGGTATCAACGGAGCATGGTTCAATGGTTAGATTAGAAGAAATCGAGATTAAACTCAGTGATTCATTTTGTATGATAAAAAAAACCTTTTAGTAGAACTGATGAGCCAGAACTCTGCAGTATCTGATGCAACCATCAAAAGAATATACGAAAAAATGCAACAGTCAAACTGAACTCTCACTCAAGTATCAGCAGAGCATGGGTAATAATTTGAGTAAGTTGAAATCAATATTTTATTTAGTGATTCAGTAAGTATGTTCAAAAAAATCTTTAGTAGCACTGAGAAGCCGAAATTCCTCGATTCCTGATGCATCTATAGAAACAGTAAACGAAAACATAAAAAAGCAACCCAGAACATTCACTCAGCTATCAGCAGAGCATGGTTCAATAGTTAGATTAGAAGAAATCAAGATTAAACTCAGTGCTTAATTTGGTATGATCAAAAAAATTTTGAGTGCCACTACGGAGCCAGAACTCCATGTTTTCTGATGTAAGTATAATAAAAATATTCCAAAACATGCAAAAGAAACCCAGAACTGTGACTATGGTATCAACAGAGCATGGTTAATTGTAAGATTAAAAGAAATCAAGATTAAACTCAGTACTTCATTTAGTATGATGAATAAAATCTTGAGTAGCATTTAGAAGCCGAAACTCCTCGCATTCTGATGCATCTATAACAATAGTATACGAAAACATGCATAAGAAACCCAGTACATTGACTCAGGTATCAACAGAGCATGGTTGAATGGTTAGATTAGATGAAATCGAGATTAAACTCAGTGATTCATTTAGTATACGAAAAAATGCAACAGTCAAACTGAACTCTCACTCAAGTATCAGCAAAGCATGGGTAAAAATTTGAGTTAGTTGATATCAATCTTTTATTTAGTGATTAAGTAAGTAGGATCAAAAAAATCCTTAGTGGCACTGAGAAGCTAAACTCCTCAATTCCTGATGAATCTATAGAAAAAATATACGAAAACATGCAAACAAAAAGCGATTCTGTGATTGAGACTGCTGAGCCAGAACAAAGACCGTCTACAGAAGGCATCGCGGACGCTGCCCCGTCAGGAGAGGCCGTGTTAGCTGCAACATCAGACTTGAGGGAGCTACGAGTGACCAGCCCCTATATAAGCCAACGGAAACCAGCGCGCTTCCTCTTTGGCCGACAGGCGCGCGCTTGTGAACATCGACCTAGGATCTTATTATGTCATTAATTTTAGTTAGAATTATATTTTTCTTTTGTTAAATTAAAATTATTAAAAATACGTTTGATTGTATTAATTTATCATTTTTTTTTTTTTAAATCTATTTAAATTCCTAAAAGTATAATAAATCTATATCAAAACATGCAAAAGCAACCCAGAACTCTGACTTAGGTATCAGCAGAGCATGGTTAATTGTTAGATTAGAAGAAATCAAGATTAAACTCAGTACTTCATTTCGTATAATGAATAAAATCTAAAGTACGACGTAGAAGCCGAAACTCCTCGATTCCTGATGCAGCTATGACAACAGTATATGAAAACATGCAAAAGAAACCCAGAAATCTGACTATGGTATCAACAGAGCATGGTTCAATGGTTAGATTAGAAGAAATCGAGATTAAACTCAGTGATTCATTTTGTATGATAAAAAAAACCTTTCAGTAGAACTGATGAGCTGGAACTCCGCGGTATCTGATGCAACCATCAAAAGAATATACGAAAAAATGCAACAGTCAAACTGAACTCTCACTCAAGTATCAGCAGAGCATGGGTAAAAATTTGAGTTAGTTGATATCAATATTTTATTTAGTGATTCAGTAAGTAGGATCAAAAAAATCCTTAGTTGCACTGAGAAGCTAAACTCCTCAATTCCTGATGCATCTATAGAAAAAATATACGAAAACATGCAAAAAAAAAAGCCAGAACTTTTACTCAGGTATCAACAGAGCATGGTTCTATGGTTAGATTAGAAGAAATCGAGATTAAACTCAGTGATTCATTTAGTATTATGAAAAAAATCTCAAAAAGCACTGAGCAGATGAACCTCCTCGTTTCCTGATGCAAACTTAACAACACTATACGAAAACATGCAAAAGCAACACAGAACTGTGACTCAGCTATCAGCAGAGCATGGTTCAATGGTTAGATTAGAAGAAATCAAGATTAAACACAGTGCTTCATTTAGTATGATGAAAAACAACTTTAAGTAGAACTGAGGCGCCAGAACTCCTAAGTATCTGATGTAGCAATAAAAACGAATGTACAAAAAAATGCAACAGTACTACTGAACTCTCACCCAAGTATCAGCAGAGCATGGGTAATAATTTGAGTAAGTTGAAATCAATATTTTATTTAGTGATTCAGTAAGTATGTTCAAAAAAATATTTAGTAGCACTGAGAAGTCGAAATTCCTCGATTCCTGATGCATCTATAGAAACAGTAAACGAAAACATACAAAAGAAACCCAGAACTTTCACTCAGCTATCAGCAGAGCATGGTTCAATAGTTAGATTAGAAGAAATCAAGATTAAACTCAGTACTTCATTTAGTATAATGAATAAAATCTTGAGTACGACTTAGAAGCCCAAACTCCTCGATTCCTGATGCATATATAAATACAATATACGAAAACATGCAAAAAATACCCAGAACTTTGACTCCGGTATCAGCAGAGCATGGTTAGCCAGTTAGATTAGAAGAATCAATATTGAACTCAGTGCTTCATTTCGTATGATCAAAAAAATCTTGAGTGCCACTACGGAGCCAGAATTCCATATTTTCTGATGTAAGTATAATAAAACTATACCAAAACATGCAAAAGAAACCCAGAACTATGACTATGGTATAAACAGAGCATGGTTAATTGTAAGATTAAACGAAATCAAGATTAAACTCAGTACTTAATTTAGTATGATGAATAAAATCTTGAGTAGCATTTAGAAGGCGAAACTCCTCAATTCCTGATGCATCTATAGAAAAAATAAACGAAAACATGCAAAAAAAAAAGCCAGAACTTTTACTCAGGTATCAACAGCGCATGGTTCAATGATTAGATTAGAAGAAATCGAGATTAAACTCAGTGATTCATTTAGTATTATGAAAAAAATCCCAAAAAGCACTGAGCAGATGGACCTCCTCGTTTCCTGATGCAAACTTAACAACACTATACGAAAACATGCAAAAGCAACCCAGAACTCTGACTCAGCTATCAGCAGAGAATGGTTAATTGTTAGATTAGAAGAAATCAAGATTAAACTCAGTACTTCATTTAGTATGATGAATAAAATCTTGCGTAGCATTTAGTAGCCGAAACTCCTCGCTCTCTGATGCATCTATAACAACAGTATACGAAAACATGCAAAAGAAACCCAGTACTTTGACTCAGGTATCAACAGAGCATGGTTCAATGGTTATATTAGAAGAAATCGAGATTAAACTCAGTGATTCATTAAGTATGTTCAAAAAAATCTTGAGTGGCACTGGGGAGCCAGAACTCCATGTTTTCTGATGTAAGTATAATATAACTATACCAAAACATGCAAAAACAACCCAGAACTCTGACTTAGGTATCAGCAGAGCATGGTTAATTGTTAGATTAGAAGAAATAAAGATTAAACTCAGTACTTCATTTAGTATGATGAATAAAATCTTGCGTAGCATTTAGAAGCCGAAACTCTTCGCTTTCTGATGCATCTATAACAACAGTATATGAAAACATGCAAAAGAAACCCAGTACTTTGACTCAGGTATCAACAGAGCATGGTTCAATGGTTAGATTAGAAGAAATCGAGATTAAACTCAGTGATTCATTAAGTATGTTCAAAAAAATCTTGAGTGGCACTGGGGAGCCAGAACTCCATGTTTTCTGATGTAAGTATAATATAACTATACCAAAACATGCAAAAACAACCCAGAACTCTGACTTAGGTATCAGCAGAGCATGGTTAATTGTTAGATTAGAAGAAATAAAGATTAAACTCAGTACTTCATTTAGTATGATGAATAAAATCTTGCGTAGCATTTAGAAGCCGAAACTCTTCGCTTTCTGATGCATCTATAACAACAGTATATGAAAACATGCAAAAGAAACCCAGTACTTTGACTCAGGTATCAACAGAGCATGGTTCAATGGTTAGATTAGAATAAATCGAGATTAAACTCAGTGATTCATTTAGTATGATCGAATCTATACCAAAACATGCAAAAGCAACCCAGAACACTGACTTAGGTATCAGCAGAGCATGGTTAATTGTTATATTAGAAGAAATCAAGATTAAACACAGTTCTTCATTTAGTATGATGAATAAAATCTTGCGTAGCATTTAGAAGCCGAAACTCCTCGCTCTCTGATGCATCTATAACAACAGTATACGAAAACATGCAAAAGAAACCGAGAACTCTGACTTAGGTATCAGCAGAGCATGGTTAATTGTTAGATTAGAAGAAATCAAGATTAAACACAGTACTTCATTTAGTATAATGAATAAAATCTTGAGTAGGACTTAGAAGCCGAAACTCCTCGATTCCTGATGCAAACTTAACAACACTATACGAAAACATGCAAAAGCAACCCAGAACTCTGACTCAGCTATCAGCAGAGCATGGTTCAATGATTAGATTAGAAGAAATCGAGATTAAACTCAGTGATTCATTTAGTATTATGAAAAAAATCCCAAAAAGCACTGAGCAGATGGACCTCCTCGTTTCCTGATGCAAACTTAACAACACTATACGAAAACATGCAAAAGCAACCCAGAACTCTGACTCAGCTATCAGCAGAGAATGGTTAATTGTTAGATTAGAAGAAATCAAGATTAAACTCAGTACTTCATTTAGTATGATGAATAAAATCTTGCGTAGCATTTAGAAGCCGAAACTCTTCGCTTTCTGATGCATCTATAACAACAGTATATGAAAACATGCAAAAGAAACCCAGTACTTTGACTCAGGTATCAACAGAGCATGGTTCAATGGTTAGATTAGACGAAATCGAGATTAAACTCAGTGATTCATTTAGTATGATCGAAAAAATCTTGAGTGGCACTGGGGAGCCAGAACTCCATATTTTCTGATGTGAGTATAATAAATCTATACCAAAACATGCAAAAACAACCCAGAACTCATACATAGGTATCAGCAGAGCATGGTTAATTGTTAGATTAGAAGAAATCAAGATTAAACTCAGTACTTCATTTAGTATGATGAATAAAATCTTGCGTAGCATTTAGAAGCCGAAACTCCTCGCTCTCTGATGCATCTATAACAACAGTATACGAAAACATGCAAAAGAAACCCAGTACTTTGACTCAGGTATCAACAGAGCATGGTTCAATGGTTATATTAGAAGAAATCGAGATTAAACTCAGTACTTCATTTAGTATAATGAATAAAATCTTGAGTACGACTTAGAAGCCCAAACTCCTCGATTCCTGATGCATATATAAATACAATATACGAAAACATGCAAAAAATACCCAGAACTTTGACTCAGGTATCAACAGAGCATGGTTCAATGGTTAGATTAGAAGAAATCGAGATTAAACTCAGTGATTCATTAAGTATGTTCAAAAAAATCTTGAGTGGCACTGGGGAGCCAGAACTCCATGTTTTCTGATGTAAGTATAATATAACTATACCAAAACATGCAAAAACAACCCAGAACTCTGACTTAGGTATCAGCAGAGCATGGTTAATTGTTAGATTAGAAGAAATAAAGATTAAACTCAGTACTTCATTTAGTATGATGAATAAAATCTTGCGTAGCATTTAGAAGCCGAAACTCTTCGCTTTCTGATGCATCTATAACAACAGTATATGAAAACATGCAAAAGAAACCCAGTACTTTGACTCAGGTATCAACTGAGCATGGTTCAATGGTTAGATTAGAATAAATCGAGATTAAACTCAGTGATTCATTTAGTATGATCGAATCTATACCAAAACATGCAAAAGCAACCCAGAACACTGACTTAGGTATCAGCAGAGCATGGTTAATTGTTATATTAGAAGAAATCAAGATTAAACACAGTTCTTCATTTAGTATGATGAATAAAATCTTGCGTAGCATTTAGAAGCCGAAACTCCTCGCTCTCTGATGCATCTATAACAACAGTATACGAAAACATGCAAAAGAAACCGAGAACTCTGACTTAGGTATCAGCAGAGCATGGTTAATTGTTAGATTAGAAGAAATCAAGATTAAACACAGTACTTCATTTAGTATAATGAATAAAATCTTGAGTAGGACTTAGAAGCCGAAACTCCTCGATTCCTGATGCAAACTTAACAACACTATACGAAAACATGCAAAAGCAACCCAGAACTCTGACTCAGCTATCAGCAGAGCATGGTTCAATGATTAGATTAGAAGAAATCGAGATTAAACTCAGTGATTAATTTAGTATTATGAAAAAAATCCCAAAAAGCACTGAGCAGATGGACCTCCTCGTTTCCTGATGCAAACTTAACAACACTATACGAAAACATGCAAAAGCAACCCAGAACTCTGACTCAGCTATCAGCAGAGAATGGTTAATTGTTAGATTAGAAGAAATCAAGATTAAACTCAGTACTTCATTTAGTATGATGAATAAAATCTTGCGTAGCATTTAGAAGCCGAAACTCTTCGCTTTCTGATGCATCTATAACAACAGTATATGAAAACATGCAAAAGAAACCCAGTACTTTGACTCAGGTATCAACAGAGCATGGTTCAATGGTTAGATTAGACGAAATCGAGATTAAACTCAGTGATTCATTTAGTATGATCGAAAAAATCTTGAGTGGCACTGGAGAGCCAGAACTCCATATTTTCTGATGTGAGTATAATAAATCTATACCAAAACATGCAAAAACAACCCAGAACTCATACATAGGTATCAGCAGAGCATGGTTAATTGTTAGATTAGAAGAAATCAAGATTAAACTCAGTACTTCATTTAGTATGATGAATAAAATCTTGCGTAGCATTTAGAAGCCGAAACTCCTCGCTCTCTGATGCATCTATAACAACAGTATACGAAAACATGCAAAAGAAACCCAGTACTTTGACTCAGGTATCAACAGAGCATGGTTCAATGGTTAGATTAGAAGAAATCGAGATTAAACTCAGTACTTCATTTAGTATAATGAATAAAATCTTGAGTACGACTTAGAAGCCCAAACTCCTCGATTCCTGATGCATATATAAATACAATATACGAAAACATGCAAAAAATACCCAGAACTTTGACTCCGGTATCAGAAGAGCATGGTTAGCCAGTTAGATTAGAAGAATCAATATTGAACTCAGTGCTTCATTTCGTATGATCAAAAAAATCTTGAGTGCCACTACGGAGCCAGAATTCCATATTTTCTGATGTAAGTATAATAAAACTATACCAAAACATGCAAAAGAAACCCAGAACTATGACTATGGTATAAACAGAGCATGGTTAATTGTAAGATTAAACGAAATCAAGATTAAACTCAGTACTTAATTTAGTATGATGAATAAAATCTTGAGTAGCATTTAGAAGGCGAAACTCCTCAATTCCTGATGCATCTATAGAAAAAATAAACGAAAACATGCAAAAAAAAAGCCAGAACTTTTACTCAGGTATCAACAGCGCATGGTTCAATGATTAGATTAGAAGAAATCGAGATTAAACTCAGTGATTAATTTAGTATTATGAAAAAAATCCCAAAAAGCACTGAGCAGATGGACCTCCTCGTTTCCTGATGCAAACTTAACAACACTATACGAAAACATGCAAAAGCAACCCAGAACTCTGACTCAGCTATCAGCAGAGAATGGTTAATTGTTAGATTAGAAGACATCAAGATTAAACTCAGTACTTCATTTAGTATGATGAATAAAACCTTGCGTAGCATTTAGTAGCCGAAACTCCTCGCTCTCTGATGCATCTACAACAACAGTATACGAAAACATGCAAAAGAAACCCAGTACTTTGACTCAGGTATCAACAGAGCATGGTTCAATGGTTATATTAGAAGAAATCGAGATTAAACTCAGTGATTCATTTAGTATGTTCAAAAAAAATCTTGAGTGGCACTGGGGAGCCAGAACTCCATGTTTTCTGATGTAAGTATAATATAACTATACCAAAACATGCAAAAACAACCCAGAACTCTGACTTAGGTATCAGCAGAGCATGGTTAATTGTTTGATTAGAAGAAATAAAGATTAAACTCAGTACTTCATTTAGTATGATGAATAAAATCTTGCGTAGCATTTAGAAGCCGAAACTCTTCGCTTTCTGATGCATCTATAACAACAGTATATGAAAACATGCAAAAGAAACCCAGTACTTTGACTCAGGTATCAACAGAGCATGGTTCAATGGTTAGATTAGAAGAAATCGAGATTAAACTCAGTGATTCATTTAGTATGATCGAATCTATACCAAAACATGCAAAAGCAACCCAGAACACTGACTTAGGTATCAGCAGAGCATGGTTAATTGTTATATTAGAAGAAATCAAGATTAAACACAGTACTTCATTTAGTATGATGAATAAAATCTTGCGTAGCATTTAGAAGCCGAAACTCCTCGCTCTCTGATGCATCTATAACAACAGTATACGAAAACATGCAAAAGAAACCGAGAACTCTGACTTAGGTATCAGCAGAGCATGGTTAATTGTTAGATTAGAAGAAATCAAGATTAAACACAGTACTTCATTTGGTATAATGAATAAAATCTTGAGTAGGACTTAGAAGCCGAAACTCCTCGATTCCTGATGCAAACTTAACAACACTATACGAAAACATGCAAAAGCAACCCAGAACTCTGACTCAGCTATCAGCAGAGCATGGTCCAATAGTTAGATTAGAAGAAATCGAGATTAAACTCAGTGATTGATTTAGTATGTTCAAAAAAATCTTGAGTGGCACTGGGGAGCCAGAACTCCATGTTTTCTGATGTAAGTAATATAAAACTATACCAAAACATGCAATAGCAACCCAGAACTCTGACGTAGGTATCAGCAGAGCATGGTTAATTGTTAGATTAGAAGAAATCAAGATTAAACTCAGTACTTCATTTAGTATAATGAATAAAATCTTGAGTAGCATTTAGCAGGCGAAACTCCTCAATTCCTGATGCATCTATAGAAAAAATATACGAAAACATGCAAAAAAAAAACCAGAACTTTTACGCAGCTATCAGCAGAGCATGGTTCAATGTTTAGTGTAGAAGAAGACGAGATTAAAGTCAGTGATTCATTTAGTATGATCGAATCTATACCAAAACATGCAAAAGCAACCCAAAACTCTGACTTAGGTATCAGCAGAGCATGGTTAATTGTTAGATTAGAAGAAATCAAGATTAAATTCAGTACTTCATTTAGTATAACGTAGCATTTAGAAGCCGAAACTCCTCGCTCTCTGATGCATCTATAACAACAGTATACGAAAACATGCAAAAGAAACCCAGTACTTTGACTCAGGTATCAACAGAGCATGGTTCAATGGTTATATTAGAAGAAATCGAGATTAAACTCAGTGATTCATTTAGTATGATCGAAAAAATCTTGAGTGGCACTGGGGAGCCAGAACTCCATATTTTCTGATGTTAGTATAATAAATCTATACCAAAACATGCAAAAGCAACCCAATACTCTGACTTAGGTATCAGCAGAGCATGGTTAATTGTTAGATTAGAAGAAATCAAGATTAAACTCAGTACTTCATTTAGTATAATGAATAAAATCTTGAGTACGACTTAGAAGCCGAAACTCCTCGATTCCTGATGCATCTATAAATACAATATACGAAAACATGCAAAAAATACCCAGAACTTTGACTCCAATATCAGCAGAGCATGGTTAGCCAGTTAGATTAGAAGAATCAATATTGAACTCAGTGCTTCATTTGGTATAATGAATAAAATCTTGACTAGGACTTAGAAGCCGAAACTCCTCGATTCCTGATGCAAACTTAACAACACTATACAAAAACATGCAAAAGCAACCCAACTCTGACTCAGCTATCAGCAGAGCATGGTTCAATGGTTAGATTAGAAGAAATCGAGATTAAACTCAGTGATTCATTTAGTATGATCGAAAAAATCTTGAGTGGCACTGGGGAGCCAGAACTCCATATTTTCTGATGTGAGTATAATAAATCTATACCAAAACATGCAAAAACAACCCAGAACTCTGACATAGGTATCAGCAGAGCATGGTTCAATGATTAGATTAGAAGAAATCGAGATTAAACTCAGTGATTCATTTAGTATTATGAAAAAAATCCCAAAAAGCACTGAGCAGATGGACCTCCTCGTTTCCTGATGCAAACTTAACAACACTATACGAAAACATGCAAAAGCAACCCAGAACTCTGACTCAGCTATCAGCAGAGAATGGTTAATTGTTAGATTAGAAGAAATCAAGATTAAACTCAGTACTTCATTTAGTATGATGAATAAAATCTTGCGTAGCATTTAGAAGCCGAAACTCTTCGCTTTCTGATGCATCTATAACAACAGTATATGAAAACATGCAAAAGAAACCCAGTACTTTGACTCAGGTATCAACAGAGCATGGTTCAATGGTTAGATTAGACGAAATCGAGATTAAACTCAGTGATTCATTTAGTATGATCGAAAAAATCTTGAGTGGCACTGGGGAGCCAGAACTCCATATTTTCTGATGTGAGTATAATAAATCTATACCAAAACATGCAAAAACAACCCAGAACTCATACATAGGTATCAGCAGAGCATGGTTAATTGTTAGATTAGAAGAAATCAAGATTAAACTCAGTACTTCATTTAGTATGATGAATAAAATCTTGCGTAGCATTTAGAAGCCGAAACTCCTCGCTCTCTGATGCATCTATAACAACAGTATACGAAAACATGCAAAAGAAACCCAGTACTTTGACTCAGGTATCAACAGAGCATGGTTCAATGGTTATATTAGAAGAAATCGAGATTAAACTCAGTACTTCATTTAGTATAATGAATAAAATCTTGAGTACGACTTAGAAGCCCAAACTCCTCGATTCCTGATGCATATATAAATACAATATACGAAAACATGCAAAAAATACCCAGAACTTTGACTCCGGTATCAGAAGAGCATGGTTAGCCAGTTAGATTAGAAGAATCAATATTGAACTCAGTGCTTCATTTCGTATGATCAAAAAAATCTTGAGTGCCACTACGGAGCCAGAATTCCATATTTTCTGATGTAAGTATAATAAAACTATACCAAAACATGCAAAAGAAACCCAGAACTATGACTATGGTATAAACAGAGCATGGTTAATTGTAAGATTAAACGAAATCAAGATTAAACTCAGTACTTAATTTAGTATGATGAATAAAATCTTGAGTAGCATTTAGAAGGCGAAACTCCTCAATTCCTGATGCATCTATAGAAAAAATAAACGAAAACATGCAAAAAAAAAGCCAGAACTTTTACTCAGGTATCAACAGCGCATGGTTCAATGATTAGATTAGAAGAAATCGAGATTAAACTCAGTGATTAATTTAGTATTATGAAAAAAATCCCAAAAAGCACTGAGCAGATGGACCTCCTCGTTTCCTGATGCAAACTTAACAACACTATACGAAAACATGCAAAAGCAACCCAGAACTCTGACTCAGCTATCAGCAGAGAATGGTTAATTGTTAGATTAGAAGACATCAAGATTAAACTCAGTACTTCATTTAGTATGATGAATAAAACCTTGCGTAGCATTTAGTAGCCGAAACTCCTCGCTCTCTGATGCATCTACAACAACAGTATACGAAAACATGCAAAAGAAACCCAGTACTTTGACTCAGGTATCAACAGAGCATGGTTCAATGGTTATATTAGAAGAAATCGAGATTAAACTCAGTGATTCATTAAGTATGTTCAAAAAAAATCTTGAGTGGCACTGGGGAGCCAGAACTCCATGTTTTCTGATGTAAGTATAATATAACTATACCAAAACATGCAAAAACAACCCAGAACTCTGACTTAGGTATCAGCAGAGCATGGTTAATTGTTTGATTAGAAGAAATAAAGATTAAACTCAGTACTTCATTTAGTATGATGAATAAAATCTTGCGTAGCATTTAGAAGCCGAAACTCTTCGCTTTCTGATGCATCTATAACAACAGTATATGAAAACATGCAAAAGAAACCCAGTACTTTGACTCAGGTATCAACAGAGCATGGTTCAATGGTTAGATTAGAAGAAATCGAGATTAAACTCAGTGATTCATTTAGTATGATCGAATCTATACCAAAACATGCAAAAGCAACCCAGAACACTGACTTAGGTATCAGCAGAGCATGGTTAATTGTTATATTAGAAGAAATCAAGATTAAACACAGTACTTCATTTAGTATGATGAATAAAATCTTGCGTAGCATTTAGAAGCCGAAACTCCTCGCTCTCTGATGCATCTATAACAACAGTATACGAAAACATGCAAAAGAAACCGAGAACTCTGACTTAGGTATCAGCAGAGCATGGTTAATTGTTAGATTAGAAGAAATCAAGATTAAACACAGTACTTCATTTGGTATAATGAATAAAATCTTGAGTAGGACTTAGAAGCCGAAACTCCTCGATTCCTGATGCAAACTTAACAACACTATACGAAAACATGCAAAAGCAACCCAGAACTCTGACTCAGCTATCAGCAGAGCATGGTTCAATAGTTAGATTAGAAGAAATCGAGATTAAACTCAGTGATTGATTTAGTATGTTCAAAAAAATCTTGAGTGGCACTGGGGAGCCAGAACTCCATGTTTTCTGATGTAAGTAATATAAAACTATACCAAAACATGCAATAGCAACCCAGAACTCTGACGTAGGTATCAGCAGAGCATGGTTAATTGTTAGATTAGAAGAAATCAAGATTAAACTCAGTACTTCATTTAGTATAATGAATAAAATCTTGAGTAGCATTTAGCAGGCGAAACTCCTCAATTCCTGATGCATCTATAGAAAAAATATACGAAAACATGCAAAAAAAAAACCAGAACTTTTACGCAGCTATCAGCAGAGCATGGTTCAATGTTTAGTGTAGAAGAAGACGAGATTAAAGTCAGTGATTCATTTAGTATGATCGAATCTATACCAAAACATGCAAAAGCAACCCAAAACTCTGACTTAGGTATCAGCAGAGCATGGTTAATTGTTAGATTAGAAGAAATCAAGATTAAATTCAGTACTTCATTTAGTATAACGTAGCATTTAGTAGCCGAAACTCCTCGCTCTCTGATGCATCTATAACAACAGTATACGAAAACATGCAAAAGAAACCCAGTACTTTGACTCAGGTATCAACAGAGCATGGTTCAATGGTTATATTAGAAGAAATCGAGATTAAACTCAGTGATTCATTTAGTATGATCGAAAAAATCTTGAGTGGCACTGGGGAGCCAGAACTCCATATTTTCTGATGTTAGTATAATAAATCTATACCAAAACATGCAAAAGCAACCCAATACTCTGACTTAGGTATCAGCAGAGCATGGTTAATTGTTAGATTAGAAGAAATCAAGATTAAACTCAGTACTTCATTTAGTATAATGAATAAAATCTTGAGTACGACTTAGAAGCCGAAACTCCTCGATTCCTGATGCATCTATAAATACAATATACGAAAACATGCAAAAAATACCCAGAACTTTGACTCCAATATCAGCAGAGCATGGTTAGCCAGTTAGATTAGAAGAATCAATATTGAACTCAGTGCTTCATTTGGTATAATGAATAAAATCTTGACTAGGACTTAGAAGCCGAAACTCCTCGATTCCTGATGCAAACTTAACAACACTATACAAAAACATGCAAAAGCAACCCAACTCTGACTCAGCTATCAGCAGAGCATGGTTCAATGGTTAGATTAGAAGAAATCGAGATTAAACTCAGTGATTCATTTAGTATGATCGAAAAAATCTTGAGTGGCACTGGGGAGCCAGAACTCCATATTTTCTGATGTGAGTATAATAAATCTATACCAAAACATGCAAAAACAACCCAGAACTCTGACATAGGTATCAGCAGAGCATGGTTAATTGTTAGATTAGAAGAAATCAAGATTAAACTCAGTACTTCATTTAGTATGATGAATAAAATCTTGCGTAGCATTTAGAAGCCGAAACTCCTCGCTCTCTGATGCATCTATAACAACAGTATACGAAAACATGCAAAAGAAACCGAGAACTCTGACTTAGGTATCAGCAGAGCATGGTTAATTGTTAGATTAGAAGAAATCAAGATTAAACTCAGTACTTCATTTAGTATAATGAATAAAATCTTGAGTAGGACTTAGAAGCCGAAACTCTTCGATTCCTGATGCATCTATAACAACAGTATACGAAAACATGCAAAAGCAACCCAGAACTCTGACTCAGCTATCAGCAGAGCATGGTTCAATAGTTAGATTAGAAGAAATCGAGATTAAACTCAGTGATTGATTTAGTATGTTCAAAAAAATCTCGAGTGGCACTGGGGAGCCAGAACTCCATGTTTTCTGATGTAAGTAATATAAAACTATACCAAAACATGCAAAAGCAACCCAGAACTCTGACGTAGGTATCAGCAGAGCATGGTTAATTGTTAGATTAGAAGAAATCAAGATTAAACTCAGTACTTCATTTAGTATAATGAATAAAATCTTGAGTACGACTTAGAAGCCCAAACTCCTCAATTCCTGATGCAACTATAGAAAAAATATACGAAAACATGCAAAAAATACCCAGAACTTTGACTCCAGTATCAGCAGAGCATGGTTAGCCAGTTAGATTAGAAGAATCAATATTGAACTCAGTGCTTCATTTGGTATAATGAATAAAATCTTGACTAGGACTTAGAAGCCGAAACTCCTCGATTCCTGATGCAAACTTAACAACACTATACAAAAACATGCAAAAGCAACCCAACTCTGACTCAGCTATCAGCAGAGCATGGTTCAATGGTTAGATTAGAAGAAATCGAGATTAAACTCAGTGATTCATTTAGTATGATCGAAAAAATCTTGAGTGGCACTGGGGAGCCAGAACTCCATATTTTCTGATGTGAGTATAATAAATCTATACCAAAACATGCAAAAACAACCCAGAACTCTGACATAGGTATCAGCAGAGCATGGTTAATTGTTAGATTAGAAGAAATCAAGATTAAACTCAGTACTTCATTTAGTATGATGAATAAAATCTTGCGTAGCATTTAGAAGCCGAAACTCCTCGCTCTCTGATGCATCTATAACAACAGTATACGAAAACATGCAAAAGCAACCCAGAACTCTGACTCAGCTATCAGCAGAGCATGGTTCAATAGTTAGATTAGAAGAAATCGAGATTAAACTCAGTGATTGATTTAGTATGTTCAAAAAAATCTCGAGTGGCACTGGGGAGCCAGAACTCCATGTTTTCTGATGTAAGTAATATAAAACTATACCAAAACATGCAAAAGCAACCCAGAACTCTGACGTAGGTATCAGCAGAGCATGGTTAATTGTTAGATTAGAAGAAATCAAGATTAAACTCAGTACTTCATTTAGTATAATGAATAAAATCTTGAGTACGACTTAGAAGCCCAAACTCCTCAATTCCTGATGCAACTATAGAAAAAATATACGAAAACATGCAAAAAAAAAGCCAGAACTTTTACTCAGGTATCAACAGCGCATGGTTCAATTATTAGATTAGAAGAAATCGAGATTAAACTCAGTGATTCATTTAGTATTATGAAAAAAATCCCAAAAAGCACTGAGCAGATGGACCTCCTCGTTTCCTGATTCAAACTTAACAACACTATACGAAAACATGCAAAAGCAACCCAGAACTCTGACTCAGCTATCAGCAGAGAATGGTTAATTGTTAGATTAGAAGAAATCAAGATTAAACACAGTTCTTCATTTAGTATGATCGAATCTATACCAAAACATGCAAAAGCAACCCAGAACACTGACTTAGGTATCAGCAGAGCATGGTTAATTGTTATATTAGAAGAAATCAAGATTAAACACAGTTCTTCATTTAGTATGATGAATAAAATCTTGCGTAGCATTTAGAAGCCGAAACTCCTCGCTCTCTGATGCATCTATAACAACAGTATACGAAAACATGCAAAAGAAACCGAGAACTCTGACTTAGGTATCAGCAGAGCATGGTTAATTGTTAGATTAGAAGAAATCAAGATTAAACACAGTACTTCATTTAGTATAATGAATAAAATCTTGAGTAGGACTTAGAAGCCGAAACTCCTCGATTCCTGATGCAAACTTAACAACACTATACGAAAACATGCAAAAGCAACCCAGAACTCTGACTCAGCTATCAGCAGAGCATGGTTCAATGATTAGATTAGAAGAAATCGAGATTAAACTCAGTGATTCATTTAGTATTATGAAAAAAATCCCAAAAAGCACTGAGCAGATGGACCTCCTCGTTTCCTGATGCAAACTTAACAACACTATACGAAAACATGCAAAAGCAACCCAGAACTCTGACTCAGCTATCAGCAGAGAATGGTTAATTGTTAGATTAGAAGAAATCAAGATTAAACTCAGTACTTCATTTAGTATGATGAATAAAATCTTGCGTAGCATTTAGAAGCCGAAACTCTTCGCTTTCTGATGCATCTATAACAACAGTATATGAAAACATGCAAAAGAAACCCAGTACTTTGACTCAGGTATCAACAGAGCATGGTTCAATGGTTAGATTAGACGAAATCGAGATTAAACTCAGTGATTCATTTAGTATGATCGAAAAAATCTTGAGTGGCACTGGGGAGCCAGAACTCCATATTTTCTGATGTGAGTATAATAAATCTATACCAAAACATGCAAAAACAACCCAGAACTCATACATAGGTATCAGCAGAGCATGGTTAATTGTTAGATTAGAAGAAATCAAGATTAAACTCAGTACTTCATTTAGTATGATGAATAAAATCTTGCGTAGCATTTAGAAGCCGAAACTCCTCGCTCTCTGATGCATCTATAACAACAGTATACGAAAACATGCAAAAGAAACCCAGTACTTTGACTCAGGTATCAACAGAGCATGGTTCAATGGTTAGATTAGAAGAAATCAAGATTAAACTCAGTACTTCATTTAGTATAATGAATAAAATCTTGAGTACGACTTAGAAGCCGAAACTCCTCGATTCCTGATGCATATATAAATACAATATACGAAAACATGCAAAAAATACCCAGAACTTTGACTCCGGTATCAGAAGAGCATGGTTAGCCAGTTAGATTAGAAGAATCAATATTGAACTCAGTGCTTCATTTCGTATGATCAAAAAAATCTTGAGTGCCACTACGGAGCCAGAATTCCATATTTTCTGATGTAAGTATAATAAAACTATACCAAAACATGCAAAAGAAACCCAGAACTATGACTATGGTATAATCAGAGCATGGTTAATTGTAAGATTAAACGAAATCAAGATTAAACTCAGTACTTAATTTAGTATGATGAATAAAATCTTGAGTAGCATTTAGAAGGCGAAACTCCTCAATTCCTGATGCATCTATAGAAAAAATAAACGAAAACATGCAAAAAAAAAGCCAGAACTTTTACTCAGGTATCAACAGCGCATGGTTCAATGATTAGATTAGAAGAAATCGAGATTAAACTCAGTGATTAATTTAGTATTATGAAAAAAATCCCAAAAAGCACTGAGCAGATGGACCTCCTCGTTTCCTGATGCAAACTTAACAACACTATACGAAAACATGCAAAAGCAACCCAGAACTCTGACTCAGCTATCAGCAGAGAATGGTTAATTGTTAGATTAGAAGACATCAAGATTAAACTCAGTACTTCATTTAGTATGATGAATAAAACCTTGCGTAGCATTTAGTAGCCGAAACTCCTCGCTCTCTGATGCATCTACAACAACAGTATACGAAAACATGCAAAAGAAACCCAGTACTTTGACTCAGGTATCAACAGAGCATGGTTCAATGGTTATATTAGAAGAAATCGAGATTAAACTCAGTGATTCATTAAGTATGTTCAAAAAAAATCTTGAGTGGCACTGGGGAGCCAGAACTCCATGTTTTCTGATGTAAGTATAATATAACTATACCAAAACATGCAAAAACAACCCAGAACTCTGACTTAGGTATCAGCAGAGCATGGTTAATTGTTAGATTAGAAGAAATAAAGATTAAACTCAGTACTTCATTTAGTATGATGAATAAAATCTTGCGTAGCATTTAGAAGCCGAAACTCTTCGCTTTCTGATGCATCTATAACAACAGTATATGAAAACATGCAAAAGAAACCCAGTACTTTGACTCAGGTATCAACAGAGCATGGTTCAATGGTTAGATTAGAAGAAATCGAGATTAAACTCAGTGATTCATTTAGTATGATCGAATCTATACCAAAACATGCAAAAGCAACCCAGAACACTGACTTAGGTATCAGCAGAGCATGGTTAATTGTTATATTAGAAGAAATCAAGATTAAACACAGTACTTCATTTAGTATGATGAATAAAATCTTGCGTAGCATTTAGAAGCCGAAACTCCTCGCTCTCTGATGCATCTATAACAACAGTATACGAAAACATGCAAAAGAAACCGAGAACTCTGACTTAGGTATCAGCAGAGCATGGTTAATTGTTAGATTAGAAGAAATCAAGATTAAACACAGTACTTCATTTGGTATAATGAATAAAATCTTGAGTAGGACTTAGAAGCCGAAACTCCTCGATTCCTGATGCAAACTTAACAACACTATACGAAAACATGCAAAAGCAACCCAGAACTCTGACTCAGCTATCAGCAGAGCATGGTTCAATAGTTAGATTAGAAGAAATCGAGATTAAACTCAGTGATTGATTTAGTATGTTCAAAAAAATCTTGAGTGGCACTGGGGAGCCAGAACTCCATGTTTTCTGATGTAAGTAATATAAAACTATACCAAAACATGCAATAGCAACCCAGAACTCTGACGTAGGTATCAGCAGAGCATGGTTAATTGTTAGATTAGAAGAAATCAAGATTAAACTCAGTACTTCATTTAGTATAATGAATAAAATCTTGAGTAGCATTTAGCAGGCGAAACTCCTCAATTCCTGATGCATCTATAGAAAAAATATACGAAAACATGCAAAAAAAAAACCAGAACTTTTACGCAGCTATCAGCAGAGCATGGTTCAATGTTTAGTGTAGAAGAAGACGAGATTAAAGTCAGTGATTCATTTAGTATGATCGAATCTATACCAAAACATGCAAAAGCAACCCAAAACTCTGACTTAGGTATCAGCAGAGCATGGTTAATTGTTAGATTAGAAGAAATCAAGATTAAATTCAGTACTTCATTTAGTATAACGTAGCATTTAGTAGCCGAAACTCCTCGCTCTCTGATGCATCTATAACAACAGTATACGAAAACATGCAAAAGAAACCCAGTACTTTGACTCAGGTATCAACAGAGCATGGTTCAATGGTTATATTAGAAGAAATCGAGATTAAACTCAGTGATTCATTTAGTATGATCGAAAAAATCTTGAGTGGCACTGGGGAGCCAGAACTCCATATTTTCTGATGTTAGTATAATAAATCTATACCAAAACATGCAAAAGCAACCCAATACTCTGACTTAGGTATCAGCAGAGCATGGTTAATTGTTAGATTAGAAGAAATCAAGATTAAACTCAGTACTTCATTTAGTATAATGAATAAAATCTTGAGTACGACTTAGAAGCCGAAACTCCTCGATTCCTGATGCATCTATAAATACAATATACGAAAACATGCAAAAAATACCCAGAACTTTGACTCCAGTATCAGCAGAGCATGGTTAGCCAGTTAGATTAGAAGAATCAATATTGAACTCAGTGCTTCATTTGGTATAATGAATAAAATCTTGACTAGGACTTAGAAGCCGAAACTCCTCGATTCCTGATGCAAACTTAACAACACTATACAAAAACATGCAAAAGCAACCCAACTCTGACTCAGCTATCAGCAGAGCATGGTTCAATGGTTAGATTAGAAGAAATCGAGATTAAACTCAGTGATTCATTTAGTATGATCGAAAAAATCTTGAGTGGCACTGGGGAGCCAGAACTCCATATTTTCTGATGTGAGTATAATAAATCTATACCAAAACATGCAAAAACAACCCAGAACTCTGACATAGGTATCAGCAGAGCATGGTTAATTGTTAGATTAGAAGGAATCAAGATTAAACTCAGTACTTCATTTAGTATGATGAATAAAATCTTGCGTAGCATTTAGAAGCCGAAACTCCTCGCTCTCTGATGCATCTATAACAACAGAATACGAAAACATGCAAAAGCAACCCAGAACTCTGACTCAGCTATCAGCAGAGCATGGTTCAATAGTTAGATTAGAAGAAATCGAGATTAAACTCAGTGATTGATTTAGTATGTTCAAAAAAATCTCGAGTGGCACTGGGGAGCCAGAACTCCATGTTTTCTGATGTAAGTAATATAAAACTATACCAAAACATGCAAAAGCAACCCAGAACTCTGACGTAGGTATCAGCAGAGCATGGTTAATTGTTAGATTAGAAGAAATCAAGATTAAACTCAGTACTTCATTTAGTATAATGAATAAAATCTTGAGTACGACTTAGAAGCCCAAACTCCTCAATTCCTGATGCAACTATAGAAAAAATATACGAAAACATGCAAAAAAAAAGCCAGAACTTTTACTCAGGTATCAACAGCGCATGGTTCAATTATTAGATTAGAAGAAATCGAGATTAAACTCAGTGATTCATTTAGTATTATGAAAAAAATCTCAAAAAGCACTGAGCAGATGGACCTCCTCGTTTCCTGATGCAAACTTAACAACACTATACGAAAACATGCAAAAAAAAAGCCAGAACTCTGACTCAGCTATCAGCAGAGCATGGTTCAATGTTTAGATTAGATAAAAACCAGATTAAAGTCAGTGATTCATTTATTATGATCGAATCTATACCAAAACATGCAAAAGCAACCCAGAACACTGACTTAGGTATCAGCAGAGCATGGTTAATTGTTATATTAGAAGAAATCAAGATTAAACACAGTACTTCATTTAGTATGATGAATAAAATCTTGCGTAGCATTTAGAAGCCGAAACTCCTCGCTCTCTGATGCATCTATAACAACAGTATACGAAAACATGCAAAAAAAACCGAGAACTCTGACTTAGGTATCAGCAGAGCATGGTTAATTGTTAGATTAGAAGAAATCAAGATTAAACACAGTACTTCATTTAGTATAATGAATAAAATCTTGAGTAGGACTTAGAAGCCGAAACTCCTCGATTCCTGATGCAAACTTAACAACACTATACGAAAACATGCAAAAGCAACCCAGAACTCTGACTCAGCTATCAGCAGAGCATGGTTCAATGTTTAGATTAGAAGAAAACGAGATTAAAGTCAGTGATTCATTAAGTATGATCAAATCTATACCAAAACATGCAAAAGCAACCCAGAACACTGACTTAGGTATCAGCAGAGCATGGTTAGTTGTTAGATTAGAAGAAATCAAGATTAAACACAGTACTTCATTTAGTATGATGAATAAAATCTTGCGTAGCATTTAGAAGGCGAAACTCCTCAATTCCTGATGCATCTATAGAAAAAATAAACAAAAACATGCAAAAAAAAGCCAGAACATTTACTCAGGTATCAACAGCGCATGGTTCAATGATTAGATTAGAAGAAATCGAGTTTAAACTCAGTGATTCATTTAGTATTATGAAAGAAATCTCAAAAAGCACTGAGCAGATGGACCTCCTCGTTTCCTGATGCAAACTTAACAACACTATACGAAAACATGCAAAAGCAACCCAGAACTCTGACTCAGCTATCAGCAGAGCATGGTTCAATGATTAGATTAGAAGAAATCGAGATTAAACTCAGTGATTCATTTAGTATTATGAAAAAAATCCCAAAAAGCACTGAGCAGATGGACCTCCTCGTTTCCTGATGCAAACTTAACAACACTATACGAAAACATGCAAAAGCAACCCAGAACTCTGACTCAGCTATCAGCAGAGAATGGTTAATTGTTAGATTAGAAGAAATCAAGATTAAACTCAGTACTTCATTTAGTATGATGAATAAAATCTTGCGTAGCATTTAGAAGCCGAAACTCTTCGCTTTCTGATGCATCTATAACAACAGTATATGAAAACATGCAAAAGAAACCCAGTACTTTGACTCAGGTATCAACAGAGCATGGTTCAATGGTTAGATTAGACGAAATCGAGATTAAACTCAGTGATTCATTTAGTATGATCGAAAAAATCTTGAGTGGCACTGGGGAGCCAGAACTCCATATTTTCTGATGTGAGTATAATAAATCTATACCAAAACATGCAAAAACAACCCAGAACTCTGACATAGGTATCAGCAGAGCATGGTTAATTGTTAGATTAGAAGAAATCAAGATTAAACTCAGTACTTCATTTAGTATGATGAATAAAATCTTGCGTAGCATTTAGAAGCCGAAACTCCTCGCTCTCTGATGCATCTATAACAACAGTATACGAAAACATGCAAAAGAAACCCAGTACTTTGACTCAGGTATCAACAGAGCATGGTTCAATGGTTATATTAGAAGAAATCGAGATTAAACTCAGTACTTCATTTAGTATAATGAATAAAATCTTGAGTACGACTTAGAAGCCCAAACTCCTCGATTCCTGATGCATATATAAATACAATATACGAAAACATGCAAAAAATACCCAGAACTTTGACTCCGGTATCAGAAGAGCATGGTTAGCCAGTTAGATTAGAAGAATCAATATTGAACTCAGTGCTTCATTTCGTATGATCAAAAAAATCTTGAGTGCCACTACGGAGCCAGAATTCCATATTTTCTGATGTAAGTATAATAAAACTATACCAAAACATGCAAAAGAAACCCAGAACTATGACTATGGTATAAACAGAGCATGGTTAATTGTAAGATTAAACGAAATCAAGATTAAACTCAGTACTTAATTTAGTATGATGAATAAAATCTTGAGTAGCATTTAGAAGGCGAAACTCCTCAATTCCTGATGCATCTATAGAGAAAATAAACGAAAACATGCAAAAAAAAAGCCAGAACTTTTACTCAGGTATCAACAGCGCATGGTTCAATGATTAGATTAGAAGAAATCGAGATTAAACTCAGTGATTAATTTAGTATTATGAAAAAAATCCCAAAAAGCACTGAGCAGATGGACCTCCTCGTTTCCTGATGCAAACTTAACAACACTATACGAAAACATGCAAAAGCAACCCAGAACTCTGACTCAGCTATCAGCAGAGAATGGTTAATTGTTAGATTAGAAGACATCAAGATTAAACTCAGTACTTCATTTAGTATGATGAATAAAACCTTGCGTAGCATTTAGTAGCCGAAACTCCTCGCTCTCTGATGCATCTACAACAACAGTATACGAAAACATGCAAAAGAAACCCAGTACTTTGACTCAGGTATCAACAGAGCATGGTTCAATGGTTATATTAGAAGAAATCGAGATTAAACTCAGTGATTCATTAAGTATGTTCAAAAAAAATCTTGAGTGGCACTGGGGAGCCAGAACTCCATGTTTTCTGATGTAAGTATAATATAGCTATACCAAAACATGCAAAAACAACCCAGAACTCTGACTTAGGTATCAGCAGAGCATGGTTAATTGTTAGATTAGAAGAAATAAAGATTAAACTCAGTACTTCATTTAGTATGATGAATAAAATCTTGCGTAGCATTTAGAAGCCGAAACTCTTCGCTTTCTGATGCATCTATAACAACAGTATATGAAAACATGCAAAAGAAACCCAGTACTTTGACTCAGGTATGAACAGAGCATGGTTCAATGGTTAGATTAGAAGAAATCGAGATTAAACTCAGTGATTCATTTAGTATGATCGAATCTATACCAAAACATGCAAAAGCAACCCAGAACACTGACTTAGGTATCAGCAGAGCATGGTTAATTGTTATATTAGAAGAAATCAAGATTAAACACAGTACTTCATTTAGTATGATGAATAAAATCTTGCGTAGCATTTAGAAGCCGAAACTCCTCGCTCTCTGATGTATCTATAACAACAGTATACGAAAACATGCAAAAGAAACCGAGAACTCTGACTTAGGTATCAGCAGAGCATGGTTAATTGTTAGATTAGAAGAAATCAAGATTAAACACAGTACTTCATTTGGTATAATGAATAAAATCTTGAGTAGGACTTAGAAGCCGAAACTCCTCGATTCCTGATGCAAACTTAACAACACTATACGAAAACATGCAAAAGCAACCCAGAACTCTGACTCAGCTATCAGCAGAGCATGGTTCAATAGTTAGATTAGAAGAAATCGAGATTAAACTCAGTGATTGATTTAGTATGTTCAAAAAAATCTTGAGTGGCACTGGGGAGCCAGAACTCCATGTTTTCTGATGTAAGTAATATAAAACTATACCAAAACATGCAATAGCAACCCAGAACTCTGACGTAGGTATCAGCAGAGCATGGTTAATTGTTAGATTAGAAGAAATCAAGATTAAACTCAGTACTTCATTTAGTATAATGAATAAAATCTTGAGTAGCATTTAGCAGGCGAAACTCCTCAATTCCTGATGCATCTATAGAAAAAATATACGAAAACATGCAAAAAAAAAACCAGAACTTTTACGCAGCTATCAGCAGAGCATGGTTCAATGTTTAGTGTAGAAGAAGACGAGATTAAAGTCAGTGATTCATTTAGTATGATCGAATCTATACCAAAACATGCAAAAGCAACCCAAAACTCTGACTTAGGTATCAGCAGAGCATGGTTAATTGTTAGATTAGAAGAAATCAAGATTAAATTCAGTACTTCATTTAGTATAACGTAGCATTTAGTAGCCGAAACTCCTCGCTCTCTGATGCATCTATAACAACAGTATACGAAAACATGCAAAAGAAACCCAGTACTTTGACTCAGGTATCAACAGAGCATGGTTCAATGGTTATATTAGAAGAAATCGAGATTAAACTCAGTGATTCATTTAGTATGATCGAAAAAATCTTGAGTGGCACTGGGGAGCCAGAACTCCATATTTTCTGATGTTAGTATAATAAATCTATACCAAAACATGCAAAAGCAACCCAATACTCTGACTTAGGTATCAGCAGAGCATGGTTAATTGTTAGATTAGAAGAAATCAAGATTAAACTCAGTACTTCATTTAGTATAATGAATAAAATCTTGAGTACGACTTAGAAGCCGAAACTCCTCGATTCCTGATGCATCTATAAATACAATATACGAAAACATGCAAAAAATACCCAGAACTTTGACTCCAGTATCAGCAGAGCATGGTTAGCCAGTTAGATTAGAAGAATCAATATTGAACTCAGTGCTTCATTTGGTATAATGAATAAAATCTTGACTAGGACTTAGAAGCCGAAACTCCTCGATTCCTGATGCAAACTTAACAACACTATACAAAAACATGCAAAAGCAACCCAACTCTGACTCAGCTATCAGCAGAGCATGGTTCAATGGTTAGATTAGAAGAAATCGAGATTAAACTCAGTGATTCATTTAGTATGATCGAAAAAATCTTGAGTGGCACTGGGGAGCCAGAACTCCATATTTTCTGATGTGAGTATAATAAATCTATACCAAAACATGCAAAAACAACCCAGAACTCTGACATAGGTATCAGCAGAGCATGGTTAATTGTTAGATTAGAAGAAATCAAGATTAAACTCAGTACTTCATTTAGTATGATGAATAAAATCTTGCGTAGCATTTAGAAGCCGAAACTCCTCGCTCTCTGATGCATCTATAACAACAGTATACGAAAACATGCAAAAGAAACCAAGAACTCTGACTTAGGTATCAGCAGAGCATGGTTAATTGTTAGATTAGAAGAAATCAAGATTAAACTCAGTACTTCATTTAGTATAATGAATAAAATCTTGAGTAGGACTTAGAAGCCGAAACTCTTCGATTCCTGATACAAACTTAACAACACTATACGAAAACATGCAAAAGCAACCCAGAACTCTGACTCAGCTATCAGCAGAGCATGGTTCAATAGTTAGATTAGAAGAAATCGAGATTAAACTCAGTGATTGATTTAGTATGTTCAAAAAAATCTCGAGTGGCACTGGGGAGCCAGAACTCCATGTTTTCTGATGTAAGTAATATAAAACTATACCAAAACATGCAAAAGCAACCCAGAACTCTGACGTAGGTATCAGCAGAGCATGGTTAATTGTTAGATTAGAAGAAATCAAGATTAAACTCAGTACTTCATTTAGTATAATGAATAAAATCTTGAGTACGACTTAGAAGCCCAAACTCCTCAATTCCTGATGCAACTATAGAAAAAATATACGAAAACATGCAAAAAAAAAGCCAGAACTTTTACTCAGGTATCAACAGCGCATGGTTCAATTATTAGATTAGAAGAAATCGAGATTAAACTCAGTGATTCATTTAGTATTATGAAAAAAATCTCAAAAAGCACTGAGCAGATGGACCTCCTCGTTTCCTGATGCAAACTTAACAACACTATACGAAAACATGCAAAAAAAAAGCCAGAACTCTGACTCAGCTATCAGCAGAGCATGGTTCAATGTTTAGATTAGATAAAAACCAGATTAAAGTCAGTGATTCATTTATTATGATCGAATCTATACCAAAACATGCAAAAGCAACCCAGAACACTGACTTAGGTATCAGCAGAGCATGGTTAATTGTTATATTAGAAGAAATTAAGATTAAACACAGTACTTCATTTAGTATGATGAATAAAATCTTGAGTAGGACTTAGAAGCCGAAACTCCTCGATTCCTGATGCAAACTTAACAACACTATACGAAAACATGCAAAAGCAACCCAGAACTCTGACTCAGCTATCAGCAGAGCATGGTTCAATGTTTAGATTAGAAGAAAACGAGATTAAAGTCAGTGATTCATTAAGTATGATCGAATCTATACCAAAACATGCAAAAGCAACCCAGAACACTGACTTAGGTATCAGCAGAGCATGGTTAGTTGTTAGATTAGAAGAAATCAAGATTAAACACAGTACTTCATTTAGTATGATGAATAAAATCTTGCGTAGCATTTAGAAGGCGAAACTCCTCAATTCCTGATGCATCTATAGAAAAAATAAACAAAAACATGCAAAAAAAAGCCAGAACATTTACTCAGGTATCAACAGCGCATGGTTCAATGATTAGATTAGAAGAAATCGAGATTAAACTCAGTGATTCATTTAGTATTATGAAAGAAATCTCAAAAAGCACTGAGCAGATGGACCTCCTCGTTTCCTGATGCAAACTTAACAACACTATACGAAAACATGCAAAAGCAACCCAGAACTCTGACTTAGCTATCAGCAGAGCATGGTTCAATGTTTAGATTAGAAGAAAACGAGATTAAAGTCAGTGATTCATTAAGTATGATCGAATCTATACCAAAACATGCAAAAGCAACCCAGAACACTGACTTAGGTATCAGCAGAGCATGGTTAGTTGTTAGATTAGAAGAAATCAAGATTAAACACAGTACTTCATTTAGTATGATGAATAAAATCTTGCGTAGCATTTAGAAGCCGAAACTCCTCGCTCTCTTATGCATCTATAACAACAGTATACGAAAACATGCAAAAGAAACCGAGAACTCTGACTTAGGTATCAGCAGAGCATGGTTAATTGTTAGATTAGAAGAAATCAAGATTAAACACAGTACTTCATTTAGTATAATGAACAAAATCTTAAGTAGGACTTAGAAGCCGAAACTCCTCGATTCCTGATGCAAACTTAACAACACTATACGAAAACATGCAAAAGCAACCCAGAACTCTGACTTAGGTATCAGCAGAGCATGGTTAATTGTTAGATTAGAAGAAATCGAGATTAAACTCAGTGATTCATTTAGTATTATGAAAGAAATCTCAAAAAGCACTGAGCAGATGGACCTCCTCGTTTCCTGATGCAAACTTAACAACACTATACGAAAACATGCAAAAGCAACCCAGAACTCTGACGTAGGTATCAGCAGAGCATGGTTAATTGTTAGATTAGAAGAAATCGAGATTAAACTCAGTGACTCATTTAGTATTATGAAAGAAATCTCAAAAAGCACTGAGCAGATGGACCTCCTCGTTTCCTGATGCAAACTTAACAACACTATACGAAAACATGCAAAAGCAACCCAGAACTCTGACTTAGGTATCAGCAGAGCATGGTTAATTGTTATATTAGAAGAAATCAAGATTAAACACAGTACTTCATTTAGTATAATGAACAAAATCTTGAGTAGGACTTAGAAGCCGAAACTCCTCGATTCCTGATGCAAACTTAACAACACTATACGAAAACATGCAAAAGCAACCCAGAACTCTGACTCAGCTATCAGCAGAGCATGGTTCAGTAGTTAGATTAGAAGAAATCGAGATTAAACTCAGTGATTGATTTAGTATGTTCAAAAAAATCTTGAGTGGCACTGGGGAGCCAGAACTCCATGTTTTCTGATGTAAGTAATATAAAACTATACCAAAACATGCAAAAGCAACCCAGAACTCTGACGTAGGTATCAGCAGAGCATGGTTAATTGTTAGATTAGAAGAAATCGAGATTAAACTCAGTGATTCATTTAGTACGATCGAAAAAATCTTGAGTGGCACTGGGGAGCCAGAACTCCATATTTTCTGATGTGAGTATAATAAATCTACACCAAAACATGCAAAAACAACCCAGAACTATGACTATGGTATAAACAGAGCATGGTTAATTGTAAGATTAAACGAAATCAAGATTAAACTCAGTACTTCATTTAGTATGATGAATAAAATCTTGCGTAGCATTTAGAAGCCGAAACTCCTCTCTCTCTGATGCATCTATAACAACAGTATACGAAAACATGCAAAAGAAACCGAGAACTCTGACTTAGGTATCAGCAGAGCATGGTTAATTGTTAGATTAGAAGAAATCAAGATTAAACTCAGTACTTCATTTAGTATAATGAATCAAATCTTGAGTAGGACTTAGAAGCCGAAACTCCTCGATTCCTGATTCAAACTTAACAACACTATACGAAAACATGCAAAAGCAACCCAGAACTCTGACTCAGCTATCAGCAGAGCATGGTTCAATAGTTATATTAGAAGAAATCGAGATTAAACTCAGTGATTGATTTAGTATGTTCAAAAAAATCTTGAGTGGCACTGGGGAGCCAGAACTGCATGTTTTCTGATGTAAGTAATATAAAACTATACCAAAACATGCAAAAGCAACCCAGAACTCTGACTCCGGTATCAGCAGAGCATGGTTAGCCAGTTAGATTAGAACAATCAATATTGAACTCAGTGCTTCATTTCGTATGATCAAAAAAATGTTGAGTGCCACTACGGAGCCAAAACTCCATGTTTTCTGATGTGAGTATAATAAAACTATACCAAAACATGCAAAAGCAACCCAGAACTATGACTATGGTATAAACAGAGCATGGTTAATTGTAAGATTAAACGAAATCAAGATTAAACTCAGTACTTAATTTAGTATGATGAATAAAATCTTGAGTAGCATTTAGAAGGCGAAACTCCTCAATTCCTGATGCAACTATAGAAAAAATATACGAAAACATGCAAAAAAAAGCCAGAAATTTTACTCAGGTATCAACAGCGCATGGTTCAATGATTAGATTAGAAGAAATCGAGATTAAACTCAGTGATTCATTTAGTATTATGAAAAAAATCTCAAAAAGCACTGAGCAGATGGACCTCCTCGTTTCCTGATGCAAACTTAACAACACTGTACGAAAACATGCAAAAGCAACCCAGAACTCTGACTCAGCTATCAGCAGAGCATGGTTCAATGTTTAGATTAGATAAAAACCAGATTAAAGTCAGTGATTCATTTAGTATGATCGAATCTATACCAAAACATTCAAAAGCAACCCAGAACACTGACTTAGGTATCAGCAGAGCATGGTTAATTGTTATATTAGAAGAAATCAAGATTAAACACAGTACTTCATTTAGTATGATGAATAAAATCTTGCGTAGCATTTAGAAGCCGAAACTCCTCGCTCTCTGATGCATCTATAACAACAGTATACGAAAACATGCAAAAGAAACCGAGAACTCTGACTTAGGTATCAGCAGAGCATGGTTAATTGTTAGATTAGAAGAAATCAAGATTAAACACAGTACTTCATTTAGTATAATGAATAAAATCTTGAGTAGGACTTAGAAGCCGAAACTCCTCGATTCCTGATGCAAACTTAACAACACTATACGAAAACATGCAAAAGCAACCCAGAACTCTGACTCAGCTATCAGCAGAGCATGGTTCAATGTTTAGATTAGAAGAAAACGAGATTAAAGTCAGTGATTCATTAAGTATGATCGAATCTATACCAAAACATGCAAAAGCAACCCAGAACACTGACTTAGGTATCAGCAGAGCATGGTTAGTTGTTAGATTAGAAGAAATCAAGATTAAACACAGTACTTCATTTAGTATGATGAATAAAATCTTGCGTAGCATTTAGAAGGCGAAACTCCTCAATTCCTGATGCATCTATAGAAAAAATAAACGAAAACATGCAAAAAAAAGCCAGAACATTTACTCAGGTATCAACAGCGCATGGTTCAATGATTAGATTAGAAGAAATCGAGATTAAACTCAGTGATTCATTTAGTATTATGAAAGAAATCTCAAAAAGCACTGAGCAGATGGACCTCCTCGTTTCCTGATGCAAACTTAACAACACTATACGAAAACATGCAAAAGCAACCCAGAACTCTGACTTAGCTATCAGCAGAGCATGGTTCAATGTTTAGATTAGAAGAAAACGAGATTAAAGTCAGTGATTCATTAAGTATGATCGAATCTATACCAAAACATGCAAAAGCAACCCAGAACACTGACTTAGGTATCAGCAGAGCATGGTTAGTTGTTAGATTAGAAGAAATCAAGATTAAACACAGTACTTCATTTAGTATGATGAATAAAATCTTGCGTAGCATTTAGAAGCCGAAACTCCTCGCTCTCTTATGCATCTATAACAACAGTATACGAAAACATGCAAAAGAAACCGAGAACTCTGACTTAGGTATCAGCAGAGCATGGTTAATTGTTAGATTAGAAGAAATCAAGATTAAACACAGTACTTCATTTAGTATAATGAATAAAATCTTGAGTAGGACTTAGAAGCCGAAACTCCTCGATTCCTGATGCATCTATAAATACAATATACGAAAACATGCAAAAAATACCCAGAACTTTGACTCCGGTATCAGCAGAGCATGGTTAGCCAGTTAGATTAGAAGAATCAATATTGAACTCAGTACTTCATTTCGTATGATCAAAAAAATGTTGAGTGCCACTACAGAGCCAAAACTCCATGTTTTCTGATGTAAGTATAATAAAACTATACCAAAACATGCAAACGAAACCCAGAACTATGACTATGGTATAAACAGAGCATGGTTAATTGTAAGATTAAACGAAATCAAGATTAAACTCAGTACTTAATTTAGTATGATGAATAAAATCTTGAGTAGCATTTAGAAGGCGAAACTCCTCAATTCCTGATGCAACTATAGAAAAAATATACGAAAACATGCAAAAAAAAAGCCAGAACTTTTACTCAGGTATCAACAGCGCATGGTTCAATGATTAGATTAGAAGAAATCGAGATTAAACTCAGTGATTCATTTAGTATTATGAAAAAAATCTCAAAAAGCACTGAGCAGATGGACCTCCTCGTTTCCTGATGCAAACTTAACAACACTATACGAAAACATGCAAAAGCAACCCAGAACTCTGACTCGGCTATCAGCAGAGCATGGTTCAATGTTTAGATTAGAAGAAAACGAGATTAAAGTCAGTGATTCATTTAGTATGATCGAATCTATACCAAAACATGCAAAAGCAACCCAGAACTCTGACTTAGGTATCAGCAGAGCATGGTTAATTGTTAGATTAGAAAACATCAAGATTAAACACAAGACTTCATATAGTATGATGAATAAAATCTTGCGTAGCATTTAGAAGCCGAAACTCCTCGCTCTCTGATGCATCTATAACAACAGTATACGAAAACATGCAAAAGAAACCGAGAACTCTGACTTAGGTATCAGCAGAGCATGGTTCAATGATTAGATTAGAAGAAATCGAGATTAAACTCAGTGATTCATTTAGTATTATGAAAAAAATCTCAAAAAGCACTGAGCAGATGGACCTCCTCGTTTCCTGATGAAAACTTTACAACACTATACGAAAACATGCAAAAGCAACCCAGAACTCTGACTCAGCTATCAGCAGAGCATGGTTCAATAGTTAGATTAGAAGAAATCAAGATTAAACTCAGTACTTCATTTAGTATAATGAATAAAATCTTGAGTAGGACTTAGAAGCCGAAACTCCTCGATTACTGATGCATCTATAAAAACAATATACGAAAACATGCAAAAAATACCCAGAACTTTGACTCCGGTATCAGCAGAGCATGGTTAGCCAGTTAGTTTAGAAGAATCAATATTGAACTCAGTGCTTCATTTCGTATGATCAAAAAAATGTTGAGTGCCACTACGGAGCCAAAACTCCATGTTTTCTGATGTGAGTATAATAAAACTATACCAAAACATGCAAAAGAAACCCAGAACTATGACTATGGTATAAACAGAGCATGGTTAATTGTAAGATTAAACGATATCAAGATTAAACTCAGTACTTAATTTAGTATGATGAATAAAATCTTGAGTAGCATTTAGAAGGCGAAACTCCTCAATTCCTGATGCAACTATAGAAAAAATATACGAAAACATGCAAAAAAAAAAGCCAGAACATTTACTCAGGTATCAACAGCGCATGTTTCAATGATTAGATTAGAAGAAATCGAGATTAAACTCAGTGATTCATTTAGTATTATGAAAAAAATCTCAAAAAGCACTGAGCAGATGGACCTCCTCGTTTCCTGATGCAAACTTAACAACACTATACGAAAACATGCAAAAGAAACCCAGAACTATGACTATGGTATAAACAGAGCATGGTTAATTGTAAGATTAAACGAAATCAAGATTAAACTCAGTACTTAATTTAGTATGATGAATAAAATCTTGAGTAGCATTTAGAAGGCGAAACTCCTCGATTCCTGATGCAAACTTAACAACACTATACGAAAACATGCAAAAGCAACCCAGAACTCTGACTCAGCTATCAGCAGAGCATGGTTCAATAGTTAGATTAGAAGAAATCGAGATTAAAGTCAGTGATTCATTTAGTATTATGAAAAAAATCTCAAAAAGCACTGAGCAGATGGACCTCCTCGTTTCCTGATGCAAACTTAACAACACTATACGAAAACATGCAAAAGCAACCCAGAACTCTGACTAAGGTATCAGCAGAGCATGGTTAATTGTTAGATTAGAAAAAATCAAGATTAAACACAGTACTTCATTTAGTATGATGAATAAAATCTTGCGTAGCATTTAGAAGCCGAAACTCCTCGCTCTCTGATGCATCTATAACAACAGTATACGAAAACATGCAAAAGAAACCGAGAACTCTGACTTAGGTATCAGCAGAGCATGGTTCAATGATTAGATTAGAAGAAATCGAGATTAAACTCAGTGATTCATTTAGTATTATGAAAAAAATCTCAAAAAGCACTGAGCAGATGGACCTCCTCGTTTCCTGATGCAAACTTTACAACACTATACGAAAACATGCAAAAGCAACCCAGAACTCTGACTCAGCTATCAGCAGAGCATGGTTCAATAGTTAGATTAGAAGAAATCAAGATTAAACTCAGTACTTCATTTAGTATAATGAATAAAATCTTGAGTAGGACTTAGAAGCCGAAACTCCTCGATTACTGATGCATCTATAAAAACAATATACGAAAACATGCAAAAAATACCCAGAACTTTGACTCCGGTATCAGCAGAGCATGGTTAGCCAGTTAGTTTAGAAGAATCAATATTGAACTCAGTGCTTCATTTCGTATGATCAAAAAAATGTTGAGTGCCACTACGGAGCCAAAACTCCATGTTTTCTGATGTGAGTATAATAAAACTATACCAAAACATGCAAAAGAAACCCAGAACTATGACTATGGTATAAACGGAGCATGGTTAATTGTAAGATTAAACGAAATCAAGATTAAACTCAGTACTTAATTTAGTATGATGAATAAAATCTTGAGTAGCATTTAGAAGGCGAAACTCCTCAATTCCTGATGCAACTATAGAAAAAATATACGAAAACATGCAAAAAAAAAAGCCAGAACTTTTACTCAGGTATCAACAGCGCATGGTTCAATGATTAGATTAGAAGAAATCGAGATTAAACTCAGTGATTCATTTAGTATTATGAAAAAAATCTCAAAAAGCACTGAGCAGATGGACCTCCTCGTTTCCTGATGCAAACTTAACAACACTATACGAAAACATGCAAAAGCAACCCAGAACTCTGACTCAGCTATCAGCAGAGCATGGTTCAATGTTTAGATTAGATAAAAACCAGATTAAAGTCAGTGATTCATTTAGTATGATCGAATCTATACCAAAACATGCAAAAGCAACCCAGAACACTGACTTAGGTACCAGCAGAGCATGGTTAATTGTTATATTAGAAGAAATCAAGATTAAACACAGTACTTCATTTAGTATGATGAATAAAATCTTGCGTAGCATTTAGAAGCCGAAACTCCTCGCTCTCTGATGCAACTATAACAACAGTATACGAAAACATGCAAAAGAAACCGAGAACTCTGACTTAGGTATCAGCAGAGCATGGTTCAATGATTAGATTAGAAGAAATCGAGATTAAACTCAGTGATTCATTTAGTATTATGAAAGAAATCTCAAAAAGCACTGAGCAGATGGACCTCCTCGTTTCCTGATGCAAACTTAACAACACTATACGAAAACATGCAAAAGCAACCCAGAACTCTGACTCAGCTATCAGCAGAGCATGGTTCAATGTTTAGATTAGAAGAAAACGAGATTAAAGTCAGTGCTTCATTAAGTATGATCGAATCTATACCAAAACATGCAAAAGCAACCCAGAACACTGACTTAGGTATCAGCAGAGCATGGTTAGTTGTTAGATTAGAAGAAATCAAGATTAAACACAGTACTTCATTTAGTATAATGAACAAAATCTTGAGTAGGACTTAGAAGCCGAAACTCCTCGATTCCTGATGCAAACTTAACAACACTATACGAAAACATGCAAAAGCAACCCAGAACTCTGACTCAGCTATCAGCAGAGCATGGTTCAATAGTTAGATTAGAAGAAATCGAGATTAAACTCAGTGATTGATTTAGTATGTTCAAAAAAATCTTGAGTGGCACTGGGGAGCCAGAACTCCATGTTTTCTGATGTAAGTAATATAAAACTATACCAAAACATGCTAAAGCAACCCCGAACTCTGAAGTAGGTATCAGCAGAGCATGGTTAATTGTTAGATTAGAAGAAATCAAGATTAAACTCAGTACTTTATTTAGTATAATGAATAAAATCTTGAGTAGCATTTAGAAGGCGAAACTCCTCAATTCCTGATGCATCTATAGAAAAAATATACGAAAACATGCAAAAAAAAAACCAGAACTTTTACTCAGCTATCAGCAGAGCATGGTTCAATGTTTAGAGTAGAAGAAATCGAGATTAAACTCAGTGATTCATTTAGTATGATCGAAAAAATCTTGAGTGGCACTGGGGAGCCAGAACTCCATATTTTCTGATGTGAGTATAATAAATCTATACCAAAACATGCAAAACCAACCCAGAACTCTGACGTAGGTATCAGCAGAGCATGGTTAATTGTTATATTAGAAGAAATCAAGATTAAACACAGTACTTCATTTAGTATAATGAATAAAGTCTTGAGTACGACTTAGAAGCCGAAACTCCTCGATTCCTGATGCATCTATAAATACAATATACGAAAACATGCAAAAAATACCCAGAACTTTGACTCCGGTATCAGCAGAGCATGGTTAATTGTTATATTAGAAGAAATCAAGATTAAACACAGTACTTCATTTAGTATAATGAATAAAGTCTTGAGTACGACTTAGAAGCCGAAACTCCTCGATTCCTGATGCATCTATAAATACAATATACGAAAACATGCAAAAAATACCCAGAACTTTGACTCAGCTATCAGCAGAGCATGGTTCAATGTTTAGATTAGATAAAAACCAGATTAAAGTCAGTGATTCATTTAGTATGATCGAATCTATACCAAAACATGCAAAAGCAACCCAGAACACTGACTTAGGTACCAGCAGAGCATGGTTAATTGTTATATTAGAAGAAATCAAGATTAAACACAGTACTTCATTTAGTATGATGAATAAAATCTTGCTTTGCATTTAGAAGCCGAAACTCCTCGCTCTCTGATGCATCTATAACAACAGTATACGAAAACATGCAAAAGAAACCGAGAACTCTGACTTAGGTATCAGCAGAGCATGGTTAGCCAGTTAGATTAGAAGAATCAATATTGAACTCAGTGCTTCATTTCGTATGATCAAAAAAATCTTGAGTGCCACTACGGAGCCAGAATTCCATGTTTTCTGATGTAAGTATAATAAAACTATACCAAAACATGCAAAAGAAACCCAGAACTATGACTATGGTATAAACAGAGCATGGTTAATTGTAAGATTAAACGAAATCAAGATTAAACTCAGTACTTAATTTAGTATGATGAATAAAATCTTGAGTAGCATTTAGAAGGCGAAACTCCTCAATTCCTGATGCATCTATAGAAAAAATAAACGAAAACATGCAAAAAAAAGCCAGAACTTTTATTCAGGTATCAACAGCGCATGGTTCAATGATTAGATTAGAAGAAATCGAGATTAAACTCAGTGATTCATTTAGTATTATGAAAAAAATCTCAAAAAGCACTGAGCAGATGGACCTCCTCGATTCCTGATGCAAACTTAACAACACTATACGAAAACATGCAAAAGCAACCCAGAACTCTGACTCAGCTATCAGCAGAGAATGGTTAATTGTTAGATTAGAAGAAATCAAGATTAAACTCAGTACTTCATTTAGTATGATGAATAAAATCTTGCGTAGCATTTAGTAGCCGAAACTCCTCGCTCTCTGATGCATCTATAACAACAGTATACGAAAACATGCAAAAGAAACCCAGTACTTTGACTCAGGTATCAACAGAGCATGGTTCAATGGTTATATTAGAAGAAATCGAGATTAAACTCAGTGATTCATTTAGTATGATCGAAAAAATCTTGAGTGGCACTGGGGAGCCAGAACTCCATATTTTCTGATGTTAGTATAATAAATCTATACCAAAACATGCAAAAGCAACCCAATACTCTGACTTAGGTATCAGCAGAGCATGGTTAATTGTTAGATTAGAAGAAATCAAGATTAAACTCAGTACTTCATTTAGTATAATGAATAAAATCTTGAGTACGACTTAGAAGCCGAAGCTCCTCGATTCCTGATGCATCTATAAATACAATATACGAAAACATGCAAAAAATACCCAGAACTTTGACTCCGGTATCAGCAGAGCATGGTTAGCCAGTTAGATTAGAAGAATCAATATTGAACTCAGTGCTTCATTTGGTATAATGAATAAAATCTTGACTAGGACTTAGAAGCCGAAACTCCTCGATTCCTGATGCAAACTTAACAACACTATACGAAAACATGCAAAAGCAACCCAACTCTGACTCAGCTATCAGCAGAGCATGGTTCAATAGTTAGATTTGAAGAAATCGAGATTAAACTCAGTGATTCATTAAGTATGTTCAAAAAAATCTTGTGTGGCACTGGGGAGCCAGAACTCCATGTTTTCTGATGTAAGTATAATATAACTATACCAAAACATGCAAAAACAACCCAGAACTCTGACTTAGGTATCAGCAGAGCATGGTTAATTGTTAGATTAGAAGAAATAAAGATTAAACTCAGTACTTCATTTAGTATGATGAATAAAATCTTGCGTAGCATTTAGAAGCCAAAACTCTTCGCTTTCTGATTTATCTATAACAAGAGTATACGAAAACATGCAAAAGAAACCCAGTACTTTGACTCAGGTATCAACAGAGCATGGTTCAATGGTTAGATTAGAAGAAACCGAGATTAAACTCAGTGATTCATTTAGTATGATCGAAAAAATCTTGAGTGGCACTGGGGAGCCAGAACTCCATATTTTCTGATGTGAGTATAATAAATTTATACCAAAACATGCAAAACCAACCCAGAACTCTGACATAGGTATCAGCAGAGCATGGTTAATTGTTAGATTAGAAGAAATCAAGATTAAACTCAGTACTTCATTTAGTATGATGAATAAAATCTTGCGTAGCATTTAGAAGCCGAAACTCCTCGCTTTCTGATGCATCTATAACAACAGTATACGAAAACATGCAAAAGAAACCGAGAACTCTGACTTAGGTATCAGCAGAGCATGGTTAATTGTTAGATTAGAAGAAATCAAGATTAAACTCAGTACTTCATTTAGTATTATGAATAAAATCTTGAGTAGGACTTAGAAGCCGAAACTCCTCGATTCCTGATGCAAACTTAACAACACTATACGAAAACATGCAAAAGCAACCCAGAACTCTGACTCAGCTATCAGCAGAGCATGGTTCAATAGTTAGATTAGAAGAAATCGAGATTAAACTCAGTGATTGATTTAGTATGTTCAAAAAAATCTTGAGTGGCACTGGGGAGCCAGAACTCCATGTTTTCTGATGTAAGTAATATAAAACTATACCAAAACATGCAAAAGCAACCCAGAACTCTGACGTAGGTATCAGCAGAGCATGGTTAATTGTTAGATTAGAAGAAATCAAGATTAAACTCAGTACTTCATTTAGTATAATGAATAAAATCTTGAGTAGCATTTAGAAGGCGAAACTCCTCAATTCCTGATGCATCTATAGAAAAAATATACGAAAACATGCAAAAAAAAAACCAGAACTTTTACTTAGCTATCAGCAGAGCATGGTTCAATGTTTAAAGTAGAAGAAAACGAGATTAAAGTCAGTGATTCATTTAGTATGATCGAATCTATACCAAAACATGCAAAAGCAACCCAGAACACTGAATTAGGTATCAGCAGAGCATGGTTAGTATTTAGATTAGAAGAAATCAAGATTAAACACAGTACTTCATTTAGTATGATGAATAAAATCTTGCGTAGCATTTAGAAGCCGAAACTCCTCGCTCTCTGATGCATCTATAACAACAGTATACGAAAACATGCAAAAGAAACCGAGAACTCTGACTTAGGTATCAGCAGAGCATGGTTAATTGTTAGATTAGAAGAAATCAAGATTAAACACAGTACTTCATTTAGTATAATGAATAAAATCTTGAGTAGCATTTAGAAGGCAAAACTCCTCAATTCTCGATGCATCTATAGAAAAAATATACGAAAACATGCAAAAAAAAAACCAGAACTTTTACTCAGCTATCAGCAGAGCATGGTTCAATGTTTAGAGTAGAAGAAAACGAGATTAAAGTCAGTGATTCATTTAGTATGATCGAATCTATACCAAAACATGCAAAAGCAACCCAGAACTCTGACTTAGGTATCAGCAGAGCATGGTTAATTGTTAGATTAGAAGAAATCAAGATTAAACTCAGTACTTCATTAAGTATAATGAATAAAATCTTGAGTACGACTTAGAAGCCCAAACTCCTCGATTCCTGATGCATCTATAAATACAATATACGAAAACATGCAAAAAATACCCAGAACTTTGACTCCGGTATCAGCAGAGCATGGTTAGCCAGTTAGATTAGAAGAATCAATATTGAACTCAGTGCTTCATTTGGTATAATGAATAAAATCTTGACTAGAACTTAGAAGCCGAAACTCCTCGATTCCTGATGCAAACTTAACAACACTATACGAAAACATGCAAAAGCAACCCAACTCTGACTCAGCTATCAGCAGAGCATGGTTCAATAGTTAGATTTGAAGAAATCGAGATTAAACTCAGTGATTCATTAAGTATGTTCAAAAAAATCTTGAGTGGCACTGGGGAGCCAGAACTCCATGTTTTCTGATGTAAGTATAATATAACTATACCAAAACATGCAAAAACAACCCAGAACTCTGACTTAGGTATCAGCAGAGCATGGTTAATTGTTAGATTAGAAGAAATAAAGATTAAACTCAGTACTTCATTTAGTATGATGAATAAAATCTTGCGTAGCATTTAGAAGCCGAAACTCTTCGCTTTCTGATGCATCTATAACAAGAGTATACGAAAACATGCAAAAGAAACCCAGTACTTTGACTCAGGTATCAACAGAGCATGGTTCAATGGTTAGATTAGAAGAAATCGAGATTAAACTCAGTGATTCATTTAGTATGATCGAAAAAATCTTGAGTGGCACTGGGGAGCCAGAACTCCATATTTTCTGATGTGAGTATAATAAATCTATACCAAAACATGCAAAAACAACCCAGAACTCTGACATAGGTATCAGCAGAGCATGGTTAATTGTTAGATTAGAAGAAATCAAGATTAAACTCAGTACTTCATTTAGTATGATGAATAAAATCTTGCGTAGCATTTAGAAGCCGAAACTCCTCGCTCTCTGATGCATCTATAACAACAGTATACGAAAACATGCAAAAGAAACCGAGAACTCTGACTTAGGTATCAGCAGAGCATGGTTCAATAGTTAGATTAGAAGAAATCGAGATTAAACTCAGTGATTGATTTAGTATGTTCAAAAAAATCTTGAGTGGCACTGGGGAGCCAGAACTCCATGTTTTCTGATGTAAGTAATATAAAACTATACCAAAACATGCAAAAGCAACCCAGAACTCTGACGTAGGTATCAGCAGAGCATGGTTAATTGTTAGATTAGAAGAAATCAAGATTAAACTCAGTACTTCATTTAGTATAATGAATAAAATCTTGAGTAGCATTTAGAAGGCGAAACTCTTCGCTTTCTGATGCATCTATAACAAGAGTATACGAAAACATGCAAAAGAAACCCAGTACTTTGACTCAGGTATCAACAGAGCATGGTTCAATGGTTAGATTAGAAGAAATCGAGATTAAACTCAGTGATTCATTTAGTATGATCGAAAAAATTTTGAGTGGCACTGGGGAGCCAGAACTCCATATTTTCTGATGTGAGTATAATATAGCTATACCAAAACATGCAAAAACAACCCAGAACTCTGACTTAGGTATCAGCAGAGCATGGTTAATTGTTAGATTAGAAGAAATAAAGATTAAACTCAGTACTTCATTTAGTATGATGAATAAAATCTTGCGTAGCATTTAGAAGCCGAAACTCCTCGCTCTCTGATGCATCTATAACAACAGTATACGAAAACATGCAAAAGAAACCGAGAACTCTGACTTAGGTATCAGCAGAGCATGGTTAATTGTTAGATTAGAAGAAATCAAGATTAAACTCAGTACTTCATTTAGTATAATGAATAAAATCTTGAGTAGGACTTAGAAGCCGAAACTCCGCGATTCCTGATGCAAACTTAACAACACTATACGAAAACATGCAAAAGCAACCCAGAACTCTGACTCAGCTATCAGCAGAGCATGGTTCAATAGTTAGATTAGAAGAAATCGAGATTAAACTCAGTGATTGATTTAGTATGTTCAAAAAAATCTTGAGTGGCACTGGGGAGCCAGAACTCCATGTTTTCTGATGTAAGTAATATAAAACTATACCAAAACATGCAAAAGCAACCCAGAACTCTGACGTAGGTATCAGCAGAGCATGGTTAATTGTTAGATTAGAAGAAATCAAGATTAAACTCAGTACTTCATTTAGTATAATGAATAAAATCTTGAGTACGACTTAGAAGCCTAAACTCCTTGATTCCTGATGCATCTATAAATACAATATACGAAAACATGCAAAAAATACCCAGAACTTTGACTCCGGTATCAGCAGAGCATGGTTAGCCAGTTAGATTAGAAGAATCAATATTGAACTCAGTGCTTCATTTCGTATGATCAAAAAAATGTTGAGTGCCACTACGGAGCCAAAACTCCATGTTTTCTGATGTGAGTATAATAAAACTATACCAAAACATGCAAAAGAGACCCAGAACTATGACTATGGTATAAACAGAGCATGGTTAATTGTAAGATTAAACGAAATCAAGATTAAACTCAGTACTTAATTTAGTATGATGAATAAAATCTTAAGTAGCATTTAGAAGGCGAAACTCCTCAATTCCTGATGCAACTATAGAAAAAATATACGAAAACATGCAAAAAAAAAGCCAGAACTTTTACTCAGGTATCAACAGCGCATGGTTCAATGATTAGATTAGAAGAAATCGAGATTAAACTCAGTGATTCATTTAGTATTATGAAAAAAATCTCAAAAAGCACTGAGCAGATGGACCTCCTCGTTTCCTGATGCAAACTTAACAACACTATACGAAAACATGCAAAAGCAACCCAGAACTTTTACTCAGCTATCAGCAGAGCATGGTTCAATGTTTAGAGTAGAAGAAAACGAGATTAAAGTCAGTGATTCATTTAGTATGATCGAATCTATACCAAAACATGCAAAAGCAACCCAGAACACTGACTTAGGTATCAGCAGAGCATGGTTAATTGTTATATTAGAAGAAATCAAGATTAAACACAGTACTTCATTTAGTATGATGAATAAAATCTTGCGTAGCATTTAGAAGCCGAAACTCCTCGCTCTCTGATGCATCTATAACAACAGTACACGAAAACATGCAAAAGAAACCGAGAACTCTGACTTAGGTATCAGCAGAGCATGGTTAATTGTTAGATTAGAAGAAATCAAGATTAAACACAGTACTTCATTTAGTATAATGAATAAAATCTTGCGTAGCATTTAGAAGCCGAAACTCCTCGCTCTCTGATGCATCTATAACAACAGTATACGAAAACATGCAAAAGAAACCGAGAACTCTGACTTAGGTATCCGCAGAGCATGGTTCAATGATTAGATTAGAAGAAATCGAGATTAAACTCAGTGATTAATTTAGTATTATGAAAAAAATCTCAAAAAGCACTGAGCAGATGGACCTCCTCGTTTCCTGATGCAAACTTAACAACACTATACGAAAACATGGAAAAGCAACCCAGAACTCTGACTCAGCTATCAGCAGAGCATGGTTCAATAGTTAGATTAGAAGAAATCAAGATTAAACTCAGTACTTCATTTAGTATAATGAATAAAATCTTGAGTAGGACTTAGAAGCCGAAACTCCTCGATTACTGATGCATCTATGAAAACAATATACGAAAACCTGCAAAAAATACCCAGAACTTTGACTCCGGTATCAGCAGAGCATGGTTAGCCAGTTAGTTTAGAAGAATCAATATTGAACTCAGTGCTTCATTTCGTATGATCAAAAAAATGTTGAGTGCCACTACGGAGCCAGAATTCCATATTTTCTGATGTGAGTATAATAAAACTATACCAAAACATGCAAAAGAAACCCAGAACTATGACTATGGTATAAACAGAGCATGGTTAATTGTAAGATTAAACGAAATCAAGATTAAACTCAGTACTTAATTTAGTATGATGAATAAAATCTTGACTAGCATTTAGAAGGCGAAACTCCTCAATTCCTGATGCATCTATAGAAAAAATAAACGAAAACATGCAAAAAAAAAGCCAGAACTTTTACTCAGCTATCAGCAGAGCATGGTTCAATGTTTAGAGTAGAAGAAAACGAGATTAAAGTCAGTGATTCATTTAGTATGATCGTATCTATACCAAAACATGTAAAAGCAACCCAGAACACTGACTTAGGTATCAGCAGAGCATGGTTAATTGTTATATTAGAAGAAATCAAGATTAAACACAGTACTTCATTTAGTATGATGAATAAAATCTTGCGTAGCATTTAGAAGCCGAAACTCCTCGCTCTCTGATGCATCTATAACAACAGTATACGAAAACATGCAAAAGAAACCGAGAACTCTGACTTAGGTATCAGCAGAGCATGGTTAATTGTTAGATTAGAAGAAATCAAGATTAAACACAGTACTTCATTTAGTATAATGAATAAAATCTTGCGTAGCATTTAGAAGCCGAAACTCCTCGCTCTCTGATGCATCTATAACAACAGTATACGAAAACATGCAAAAGAAACCGAGAACTCTGACTTAGGTATCCGCAGAGCATGGTTCAATGATTAGATTAGAAGAAATCGAGATTAAACTCAGTGATTCATTTAGTATTATGAAAAAAATCTCAAAAAGCACTGAGCAGATGGACCTCCTCGTTTCCTGATGCAAACTAGTAGTTGAAATATAGGGTATTCAGATCTTATCATTCAGATCTGAATACCCTATATTTCACAGTTCAACCATTCGAGTATCCCTATGGCTATTCGACATTCAGAATCCTCTTTTCAAAACGAATGTTAATCCAGATCAAAAAAAAGATCTGGATACCCTAATTTCCACTATTCATATTTATTCATGTGAATAGTATCTTCAACTACTCTTCAAAACACCTGATCTGATCTAGAAACGTTCAATTATCACTTTTCACCTATTTAAATAGGAAAGAAGATCTGTAAACGTGTCTGCCCAGTCCATATCTATTCAACCTCTGTTACTTTTCAACTGATTGGAATTGAAATTTATTTCAAACTGATTTAAATAAAAGGAATTTCATCTTCTGGTAGAATTTGATAGCATATAATGTCTTCTGAATCAGGTATCACTAAATCACGTATTATGTTCCTCATTGATGATGTGCCAGTGTCCTTACACTTTGTGGAACCCGCTTTCAATTTTTCAGCACCAATCTGCATATCGTTAACTCGTGAGAATGTTAGCTCTCTGCTACCACTTTTAAAGACAAGTTCTTGAATGTGTCCTGAATTTATTGTATTATGCATGTTTTGATAGAATAAATCTTCTTGCGTTGTATCTCTAACCTGAGGTTTTGATAAATCTGCGCTTGATTTTTTATGAGCGGGCTGCATTTCTCGGAAAAATATAGCCTCGCCGTTAGCGTTCTGGATAATAATTTTACAATTGCCTTCAGAAGTATATTTCACTGAATCTTGCATGGTAGCTATTAATTATACTTTATACAATTTATTTTTAAATTGTTTAATTCAGTTTAGGACTCAACCTTTTACTACAATGGTAGGAATCGAATGTCGGTTTATAATGACTGTAAGTAATTTATAGTTGCTTAGACTCCATTGCTAATAGCATTTAGTAGCTTATTCAGCGGACAGTCAATATAATAATCCTCTTCCACTTTAAAATAATTTTATATTTTTGTTTCTTTAAAAAATAGACGTTTTGTTTTGTCAAGATAATCTGTTCCTTTTACAGCATTTAAATAAAAGCAATCAGGAAAAAATATAGCATGTTGCATCCAAGGATCATCATAATACTCCCAATCTTCGATGCCACCTCCACACGAAAAGCACATAACTTTATCGTTTAAACCACTTCCACAGTAAAAAAAACCTGCATCAGCCATTTCCATCACCAATCTTCGTTTTGAATCTACTGTAGCCCAATAATGTCGAAATGAACATAATCGAATTTTATGTTTATTATATATTTCATATCGTGGGCTGAAATAATTTTGAATCATTTATAAGAAGGTCTCGATACAGGTAAGTATAAAAGATTAATGAAGACTTGTATCTGGTGATCTCAATTTATAAAGATGTGGTGTTCCGAGTTGTAATTGAGCAGGAATGACATATAGAAGTTTTTACTACTAATGAAATACTTAATTTTATATTGTATTGATATCATAGGTGTTCGAAAAATAAGACTGCAGAGTAGTTTAATTGTAAATATTTATTTCTACTTCTTAAATAAAAACACTATTTTAGCAAGATACACTTTGAAGCACTTATATTGTAAATATTTATGTAATAAGCAGTTCTTAATTTATTAGATGAGAACATTATTTTCTTCACACCACTTATTTAAACAAAATACATTTTTTAAGGCGCATATATTGGTATGATGCATACAACTTTTAATGTCAGATGAAGTTGAATAGTTTTTATACAATGTTATCAGATCTGAATACCCTACGAGTATATTTCACAGTTCAACCATTCGAGTATCCCTATGACTATTCGACATTCAGAATCCTCTATTCAAAACGAATGTTAATTGTATTCAGAATCATCTATTCAAAGTGACTGTTGCATTCAGATCGAAATGAGACATCTATTCAAGATCGTTTATACTAATCTTACTATCGTTTATAATACTCCATTCGGAATTAAACTTCTACTGAGTATTCCTATGACTATTCAAGTGACCCCTTAATCATTTCAGTTTATTCCTCTGTAACCTCATAATATATTTAATTATTCAAAATGTTCACCATGTCTCTGTTTTTCAATCAAAGCCACTTATTTCTTCGTCAAGTCATAAAATGGTCTACTAACAATATTTTAGACTTGTTTATTCAATAACATTTTTTAAAATTAAAATGCTGTATAGTAGAAGTGTAAGCATACTCATCAACAGCATTTGTTCGTGTGTGTAAATGAACAGAGCAGTTCAATATGAACTACTCATTATAACAAGCTGTTCAGTATGAACTTTTGATGGCGGTAACTGTTATAACAAATATTGCTAGTGTTTAAGAAATAAAACTGATTGTATCATTGCTTTAAAAAAAATGTATCTTATCAAAATGTACTTTATATTATTTTTGTAATTATGTAGAAATAAATATTTTAACTTGACCTACTTATCAGTTTTATTTCTTAAACACTAGCAATATTTGTTATAACAGTTACCGCCATCAAAAGTTCATACTGAACAGCTTGTTATAATGAGTAGTTCATATTGAACTGCTCTGTTCATTTACACACACGAACAAATGCTGTTGATGAGTATGCTTACACTTCTACTATACAGCATTTTAATTTTAAAAAATGTTATTGAATAAACAAGTCTAAAATATTGTTAGTAGACCATTTTATGACTTGACGAAGAAATAAGTGGCTTTGATTGAAAAACAGAGACATGGTGAACATTTTGAATAATTAAATATATTATGAGGTTACAGAGGAATAAACTGAAATGATTAAGGGGTCACTTGAATAGTCATAGGAATACTCAGTAGAAGTTTAATTCCGAATGGAGTATTATAAACGATAGTAAGATTAGTATAAACGATCTTGAATAGATGTCTCATTTCGATCTGAATGCAACAGTCACTTTGAATAGATGATTCTGAATACAATTAACATTCGTTTTGAATAGAGGATTCTGAATGTCGAATAGTCATAGGGATACTCGAATGGTTTAAATTGAAACCATTCGATATCTGTGTTTACGTGCTCATTGTATATATGTTTTAAGTTTATCTCGTCTTGTTTGAAGATTATTAAAAGATTAACATTATCTCGTATAAGTTGTTTAGGTATTTTGGAATAGGTTTGTGATAGGTAAAAACAATCTATCTGTTTGTGTCTCCCCATTGCAAAGTAATTACGAATATTGATTTGATTTTCGCATGCTACATCATCAAAAATCATTACTGCATTAGTTAAAGCATCATTTGGGTGTATGACTTCTTTATTATCATTGAAGACAAAGAAGTTAGCACCTGGTATGTAACTCATAACTTGTTTCAAAAAAACAATATTTTGGCTGGAAAGCCGTCTTCGAGTATAAGTAAATATGCTTAAACTTGAGACCATTTTCATGTAATATTAAATTAAGCATTATGTTAGTTTTCCCACAGTTAGATGGACCGCATATTATACATCTAATAGTGTCTGGTAAGAGTGCGCTATGTTTCACTTTACGTGTTTGATTTTCTAATTTTATATTATTAACTTCTAAAGTCTGTGGTTGCTTGATGAACTTCATTGTCAAAATGTAAAATAAATGTAAATGACATGTGTATATATAGGGATCAACAATAAATAAAACAAAGTTTGATGTAATTACATATACCTAATTATAGGTACCTTTATTAACAAATTAAATCATACTTAATGCTATAAAATAATAGCTTAAAGTTAAAAAACTAGTAATAAAAATAATACACATTAACAGATTATACATCACTGGAATAATCTACAAACATAGAATCACAATGCCCCCAGGGTAATGTATGAATTTGATCCTGTAATACTTGAACTTTGTCATCGTTTCTTTCTAAAACTTGTTTATCTACTTGCTGAGTGTATAAAACATGTTTAATTGATTTTATCATATTCATTTTACATCTATGCGTTTTATTTGTCAGAAGTACATTGTTATAATCATTCAATTTTAGGTTACAAGTTACATACTTAGAAACACCTTTAGCTTTTTTAATTTCAGTCTTCACACTGTCTATAAAATATAATTTAGCTCTTAAACCGGTAAATTCTGTGATTAAATCGTCACCAACCTCATGTTTCCATAATCCAGGAATTTTAGCATTAAGTTGCGGTATGTGATATGGATTATTCATTCCAAAATTACTAGTATCAAACTTGGTAAGATCATCATGCATATCATGATAAAAATCATCTGTATAAATTAAATATAATAGGCTATCAGTATCTGTATAGCACAACTCAGCATTATTTTCGTATTTATTTTTAATAAAGTCATAATGAAATTGGTATAAATGTTGCTTCGAATATTCCAAAACGGTAAATCCAATATAAATAGGTCTATCTAAAACAACCTTTTCCCGGTACAATTCCACAGCTACGAAATTTTCTGAAAAAATTGATACACTTTTTAAATTTGGTTTACATATCAATTTTTCAGCGCCAAGATGCTTATTTGTTTTATTTCTGGTATCTGTCCACTTTGTTACTAATTTTACATCGGCTTGCTTACGTTTATTTTCGATAGTTTTTCCGAATATGGCATTATTCAATAATTTGAAAAAGTCCTTCTCGAAAGCAGTTTTGGAATTTTGACGAAGCCTAGTATTCAGATCAATGTATTTTTTGAGAAAGCATTCTTGCCTGAAGCTAATTATACGATGAATCTTTATTAAAATCAGACCTTTTTTCAAACATTCTTTCAAGTGAACATAATGAATTACATACTTTTGCTTATCATAGAGATTTGCAACCAATTTTAATGTTTTTCCATAAGGAGGTACTATTTTATCCACTGCAAAAGGTAAGTCTTTATGCTTGTAATGTAAATAATTTGGATAATTTAAGTCTACTTCCAAAATATAACCATAATCACTATCATCTGACACATCATTTACATCAAACTTGCTAATTTCTTTCAGACTCAAGAACTTAAATTCTTTTATAGGAAGTTTCTTCATCATAGCATAGCCATATAGATTATTACAATCAAGATATATTAAATAACTACTTGGTTCGAGCTCATTAAAATACGGTAAATATTTATTGTTTGCTACAGCATGACGTAGAGTACATTGTGCTAGCCCACCACGAATTCCTTTTTCTAATAACTCGTACATTTGTAAATCACTTATCAACTCAAGTTCAGTGTCGGTATATAGAAGCATTGCATCCCAACTTAAGCTCGGTGATGTTACATAATAAGCCGGATCCAACTTATAGTAATGTAAACTTGTTTTTCTAAATTGTTCAAATATATCACATAGTAAAAGCACATCACATTTTATGTATAAATCTGTATATTCACCAAGAGATTTTATTTCGAATGTATTCCAAACTGTTTGAGCGTGTAAATATTCTTCATTAGTTATATGTTTTTCGCATAGACTGTTATAAAAATGATACTTTAAGGGAAGTTTCGTCTCATCAAATTTAGACCAAGAATCAATATAATCATATGGATAAACACCTTTTTTTCGCATTAAATCAAATTGTCTTTTATCAGTAAACTCTCTTGATAAGTTTAAAAAATCGTTTTCTGATAAACTTTTACTTAGTGCATCTAGACTAGAACTAAGAAATTGAAAGGAATCAATAAACTTTATTTGTATAGGTTGATTGTTTTTTTCTGTATTTATTAGTTTTATTATTGAAAGGTATTTTTCTTTAGTTTTCGGTATTATATTAATAGAACCTTCATACTTTGCTAATTCTTCAATGAATAAATGTGAGTCATATCCAGACAAATTATGAAAGACAACAGGAATGAATGAACAAACTCTATACATCAAATTACAATGCGAGTGCGCTGCCCCACGATACTCGGATGTAATATGATCATGATCTCGGACTTTATCATTCAGTAATAATTGTTTGCATATGTGACATGTAGTCGAATTTCGATAATCCATCTCTTGTTCTGCTGATAATGGAGTCATTGGCTTTTTACTACTTAAAATGTTATGTATATATTTAACGTCTTTTATTAAATATTTAACAAATATTTCTACGCAATCTATACCTCGATATGTAACATACTTGTTTAATTGATCATTATGTGCGCAACATATATAATAAGCGAAACATGAAGGTTGGTGTGTTTTTAGTTTCTGAGTATTCAAAGAGTTACTTTCACTATAGTCTATTAACATACATTCAAAATCAGCATAAATTATGAAATTAATTTTTTGCTGTCTCTCATAATGTTTGAACTTTAGTACAGAATTGTGTTCAGGTAATATAGTTAAAATCTTAGAGCAGTTATGAGTCTTGTGTCTATTTTCGTTACTAAATAGTTGTAGACATGCATCACATAAATAAAGTTTTCCTTTAGAACGAGTCACTTGACGTCGCACTAGACGTATTAAATCTTTAATTAGACAGTAGTGTCCGATAGATTTTTTTTCTATATAAAGTAAATTAAAATGATTTTTTCTTCTATTTAGTGTTATATAAAGAGGTCCAGTCACAATATTATTTTGTATACCGTATATATTTAAACTGATGTTGGAATTATTTTTTTCTAACGTTTTAATATCATTTATCGTAGGAGGAAATGACATTCCCTCAATATTTAAAACAGAGGTATAATGGGGGTATGAACTTGTTCTGCAAACATTATTTTTAGCTGGGTATAATCCAGCAACTATACTCCATAGTAAACAACAATTATCATTATTTTTTATATTTATACAACTTTTCGTGTGCTTAATAGCTGACGGCAGTTCTATATAAGACCCACCTCTCATAGGGGAATACTTGTTTATATTAATTTCGAGATGACTCATAGAAATAAATGTCCAACCAGATTGACAGTGCTGGAACTCGGTTAATTTATTATTTAGTTTGTTTATTACTTTGGTTAATAATTCATTCAAATCAGTGTTCTTATTTAAAATTTCATATTTGGTATTAAACGACTTTAATTGTTGTTCGTCTGATTTTGATAACATAAAATAGGCAAACAATTCAAAACTCAATTTTATGCAATTGTGTTCATTAAGTGACATATTTATCAATTCTGTTATATTTATTAGATGATCACCCAGGAACGCCTCTACACCGAGGTACTCGTCTTCCCGAGTGACATTCAATCTGTATGTCATTAATCTGTTTTTGAATGCTGTTGCAATAATATGAATATCTGTGAACTTGGTATTCAATAAACAATTTGCTTTGTGTATATTCGTTCTCATATGATAGGAATACTGATTTTCTGGTATTTCAATTTTACATTTATAACAGGTTATTGACTTTCTAGATCTCGGTTTGCTGTTGAGGTGTGTAACTGTAAAAAAGAAAACCGATGACGAGATTACTTATACAATATTTATTAATACTGCAACATCATACTTATAAAATATAGTATTAATAAGACATATTATGTATGTAGGTAAATACAATTAAAAATTAAAAGAAGATACAATTTAAACTAAGTATATAAGCAAATATCGACTGACACCTAGTTAATCATAGGCACCCATGTGGGTGATAGCACAGTTTTTAAAATCATTTTGAGTTGCTTTAACAAACTCCTTTATGTGGGCCCAAGATTCTTTATTTTCGTCTAATTTCGTCTTAATGGTAGTTATGGCCGAGCGCCATCTATTTATAGGCATTATTTTTTTTATTTCTTCCGTATTGTAAATTTTCACTTCAACATAATATTTTCCTTCTTTAGTCTCACTTATCTGTCGAGAATATCCCTTGGCCATCCTTCTAGTAAAATATGAGTATAGTGGTGGTATATTACCAGTTTTGTGGGATCTCTGTGTTGGGATGACGCTTTCTTCAATATCACTGTCTTCACCGAATAATTCACCAGCTGTAATTCGAGCTGACGGTGATACTGGTGAAATGATCGGCTTCGATTTTTTCGCGCTTGTCGACTCTTCGCTCAACTTGCTGGACCTTTCCCGCTTCGTTTTTCTTTCTTCAGTCTTCCTCTTCGACTTCGCCTCTTGTTCAGAGTCATCGCTGGAGAGGAAAAGGTCGTTGTTAAGTAGTTTCGACCTGTGAACAAAAACAAATAATTAAATATTAGTGCATTGCAATCAATCCATTTCCTTCATAATTCCTACATTTGAAAAGTAACTGATCGTGACGAAGATAAATAATTAACAGATACAAATATCGTTTGATTTTGTGAAGGAATCGAATCCAGGACACAAAATGCTTACAAAATCGATCAGTCAGCCACTGTGCTGACCATGTTAATAAAAAAAAAAATAAAAAAAAAAATACAAATCTAGCATTTGATCTGTGCAGGAATCGAACCTGCGGTACAAAAAAAGCATCACTCAGCCTCTGAGCTAAGTGTGCTAACTATTGACGGTTAACATTTTAATACTTGAATAAATCAATTAATACATGATTCTGACTATTCAATAGTTAGATATGATTATGAATAGGTACTTACATTCTTGATTGATGCTTGCTTAGGAGACAGGTAGCTTGATTAGGAGCTCGGAGCGTTGATTCCTTGCAGAGAGGATTCGTTCCAGAGAGGAATTGTGCCGGAGACTAATTTGCGATGCGTTTTTATAGGCCTAAAATCACGTCATTCAATCCAAATTTGTAAAAACTGCATACTTGCAAAAATTGACAATTACCTACACGAGCGTACAAATCGTAGCGGTTTTAAGTTTACAGCGTTTTATATAAGACGAATGATAAGCGATTTTGAATCTTATGTAGGTACTTACTTAAATCAACAGGAGTGAATTTTATACTTACTTAGAAAAAAAAACAAAGTTTGGAGATGTGACGAGTCAGAATCCAGCGTTTAAAACGCAGCGATTATAACACTCGTCTGGAGATTGAAATCCATCTTTGTGCACGTGTCAATAATTCCTAGCCATATGGAGGCAAGAGGAGCCGTCAGTTTCGGATTACTTTACATACATAAAAACAAAATTAAAATGAACCTTAATGACAAAAAAAAAATGGATTACTACCTATATAAATCAATCCAAGATACCAAAAAAAAATCATTCGAATTGACTTATCTGCTCTGCGATGTCGGTAAGTAAAATATCAAAAAGTATTTTAAATTACTTATTAATAAAAATATTAAAATGTGTATTATAAATGAATTTTTAATATTTTCACAGGGGTCTATTCTAGGATAGTTCATTTGTCTTCGTTAACTTGTAATTTAAGTATTATTTAATTAATATCTACTTCTTTGTTTCAGATGTCCAGCGATATTTTCCCCACTAATTCTTCATACTCACCAATTCCTGCTGAACAAGCCCTACGTCAAAAAGTGGTCAACTATTTGGAAAGAGAAAGACCATTTCAACCATTTCAATTTGAGGAAACACCACCTTGCAGCAATAGTAACAACAGTAACAATAATAAAAGACGAAGAAGTGATGTTGTTTACTCATACATACAGAAACCATCAACCGGTCATCGTAGTAAAATAATACGAATACAAGTTTTTGACGCGGAAGAATTCACAAATTCACCATGTGATTGTAATGCCAATATATGTGTCCAACATGTTGTGGGGAATGTATTTAATGATGATATTTATAAATGTGTTAAGGATATTTTAAGCAAATTGCATAAAAAAATGTGAATAAACAATCAATTCAATCTCCGTATGGTTGTCTCATATTCATGAATAAAGAAAGATTATTATAATTATATTTCAGCTGTTTTATTTCTATCACTCCTGTTAGTAAAATATCAAAATAAAAGTCACCACCACACCAAACAGACAAACAAACAAACAAATAGACAAATACTTAGTTACACATTAATTAAAATTACTTAACACTTCTTTATGATAGGGTACACTTACATTTTATACACATACCCATACTTGTTATTGTATGAATAATAACAAGTCATGACATGAGTCTGTACTCATAATGTAAACCTATTCATTTGTCGTAGTCGTAGGTATACATTAGGAATGTGGTATATTGGTTTAATCGAAATACTACATGCTGATTTCTGATGTAAATTAATAATTATAACTTTATAGCTATGAGGCACACGATGGGTAGAAAAGAATACAATCTGCTTCCTTTACGGGAATGGGAATGTGTTTGTTATGTAAACAATCAGTCGTGCTTAGCAACTGATTATGAATAAGATTTTTAAACGACGTTGGTATTTGTATTATACTCAGAGACCACATTAACCCATAATAAATTCACATCACTGCATCATACATTACTAAATGAAAATTTTGTCTCCCTGCAAGGGAAGGAAATACCTACATGTAACTTATAAATACCTAATAGGTAACTCTCAGTAATAAATATACACCATCATAGAATAAAATCCCGATAGTAGAAGTTTAATTCCGAATGGAGTATTATAAACGATAGTAAGATTAGTATAAACGATCTTGAATAGATGTCTCATTTCGATCTGAATGCAACAGTCACTTTGAATAGATGATTCTGAATACAATTAACATTCGTTTTGAATAGAGGATTCTGAATGTCGAATAGTCATAGGGATACTCGAATGGTTGAACTGTGAAATATAGGGTATTCAGATCTGAATGATAAGATCTGAATACCCTATATTTCAACTACTCAAACTTAACAACACTATACGAAAACATGGAAAAGCAACCCGGAACTCTGACTCAGCTATCAGCAGAGCATGGTTCAATAGTTAGATTAGAAGAAATCAAGATTAAACTCAGTACTTAATTTAGTATGATGAATAAAATCTTGACTAGCATTTAGAAGGCGAAACTCCTCAATTCTCGATGCATCTATAGAAAAAATATACGAAAACATGCAAAAAAAAAACCAGAACTTTTACTCAGCTATCAGCAGAGCATGGTTCAATGTTTAGAGTAGAAGAAATCGAGATTAAACTCAGTGATTCATTTAGTATTATGAAAAAAATCTCAAAAAGCACTGAGCAGATGGACCTCCTCGTTTCCTGATGCAAACTTAACAACACTATACGAAAACATGGAAAAGCAACCCAGAACTCTGACTCAGCTATCAGCAGAGCATGGTTCAATAGTTAGATTAGAAGAAATCAAGATTAAACTCAGTACTTCATTTAGTATAATGAATAAAATCTTGAGTAGGACTTAGAAGCCGAAACTCCTCGATTACTGATGCATCTATGAAAACAATATACGAAAACCTGCAAAAAATACCCAGAACTTTGACTCCGGTATCAGCAGAGCATGGTTAGCCAGTTAGTTTAGAAGAATCAATATTGAACTCAGTGCTTCATTTCGTATGATCAAAAAAATGTTGAGTGCCACTACGGAGCCAGAATTCCATATTTTCTGATGTAAGTATAATAAAACTATACCAAAACATGCAAAAGAAACCCAGAACTATGACTATGGTATAAACAGAGCATGGTTAATTGTAAGATTAAACGAAATCAAGATTAAACTCAGTACTTAATTTAGTATGATGAATAAAATCTTGAGTAGCATTTAGAAGGCGAAACTCCTCAATTCCTGATGCATCTATAGAAAAAATAAACGAAAACATGCAAAAAAAAAGCCAGAACTTTTACTCAGGTATCAACAGCGCATGGTTCAATGATTAGATTAGAAGAAATCGAGATTAAACTCAGTGATTCATTTAGTATTATGAAAAAAATCTCAAAAAGCACTGAGCAGATGGACCTCCTCGTTTCCTGATGCAAACTTAACAACACTATACGGAAACATGGAAAAGCAACCCGGAACTCTGACTCAGCTATCAGCAAAGCATGGTTCAATAGTTAGATTAGAAGAAATCAAGATTAAACTCAGTACTTAATTTAGTATGATGAATAAAATCTTGACTAGCATTTAGAAGGCGAAACTCCTCAATTCTCGATGCATCTATAGAAAAAATATACGAAAACATGCAAAAAAAAAACCAGAACTTTTACTCAGCTATCAGCAGAGCATGGTTCAATGTTTAGAGTAGAAGAAATCGAGATTAAACTCAGTGATTCATTTAGTATTATGAAAAAAATCTCAAAAAGCACTGAGCAGATGGACCTCCTCGTTTCCTGATGCAAACTTAACAACACTATACGAAAACATGGAAAAGCAACCCAGAGCTCTGACTCAGCTATCAGCAGAGCATGGTTCAATAGTTAGATTAGAAGAAATCAAGATTAAACTCAGTACTTCATTTAGTATAATGAATAAAATCTTGAGTAGGACTTAGAAGCCGAAACTCCTCGATTACTGATGCATCTATGAAAACAATATACGAAAACCTGCAAAAAATACCCAGAACTTTGACTCCGGTATCAGCAGAGCATGGTTAGCCAGTTAGTTTAGAAGAATCAATATTGAACTCAGTGCTTCATTTCGTATGATCAAAAAAATGTTGAGTGCCACTACGGAGCCAGAATTCCATATTTTCTGATGTAAGTATAATAAAACTATTCCAAAACATGCAAAAGAAACCCAGAACTATGACTATGGTATAAACAGAGCATGGTTAATTGTAAGATTAAACGAAATCAAGATTAAACTCAGTACTTAATTTAGTATGATGAATAAAATCTTGAGTAGCATTTAGAAGGCCAAACTCCTCAATTCCTGATGCATCTATAGAAAAAATAAACGAAAACATGCAAAAAAAAAGCCAGAACTTTTACTCAGGTATCAACAGCGCATGGTTCAATGATTAGATTAGAAGAAATCGAGATTAAACTCAGTGATTCATTTAGTATTATGAAAAAAATCTCAAAAAGCACTGAGCAGATGGACCTCCGCGATTCCTGATGCAAACTTAAAAACACTATACGAAAACATGCAAAAGCAACCCAGAACTCTGACTCAGCTATCAGCAGAGAATGGTTAATTGTTAGATTAGAAGAAATCAAGATTAAACTCAGTACTTCATTTAGTATGATGAATAAAATCTTGCGTAGCATTTAGTAGCCGAAACTCCTCGCTCTCTGATGCATCTATAACAGCAGTATACGAAAACATGCAAAAGCAACCCAATACTCTGACTTAGGTATCAGCAGAGCATGGTTAATTGTTAGATTAGAAGAAATCAAAATTAAACTCAGTACTTCATTTAGTATAATGAATAAAATCTTGAGTACGACTTAGAAGCCGAAGCTCCTCGATTCCTGATGCATCTAAAAATACAATATACGAAAACATGCGAAAAATACCCAGAACTTTGAATCCGGTATCAGCAGAGCATGGTTAGCCAGTTAGATTAGAAGAATCAATATTGAACTCAGTGCTTCATTTGGTATAATGAATAAAATCTTGACTAGGACTTAGAAGCCGAAACTCCTCGATTCCTGATGCAAACTTAACAACACTATACGAAAACATGCAAAAGCAACCCAACTCTGACTCAGCTATCAGCAGAACATGGTTCAATAGTTAGATTTGAAGAAATCGAGATTAAACTCAGTGATTCATTAAGTATGTTCAAAAAAATCTTGAGTGGCACTGGGGAGCCAGAACTCCATGTTTTCTGATGTAAGTATAATATAACTATACCAAAACATGCAAAAACAACCCAGAACTCTGACTTAGGTATCAGCAGAGCATGGTTAATTGTTAGATTAGAAGAAATAAAGATTAAACTCAGTACTTCATTTAGTATGATGAATAAAATCTTGCGTAGCATTTAGAAGCCGAAACTCTTCGCTTTCTGATGCATCTATAACAAGAGTATACGAAAACATGCAAAAGAAACCCAGTACTTTGACTCAGGTATCAACAGAGCATGGTTCAATGGTTAGATTAGAAGAAATCGAGATTAAACTCAGTGATTCATTTAGTATGATCGAAAAAATCTTGAGTGGCACTGGGGAGCCAGAACTCCATATTTTCTGATGTGAGTATAATATAGCTATACCAAAACATGCAAAAACAACCCAGAACTCTGACTTAGGTATCAGCAGAGCATGGTTAATTGTTAGATTAGAAGAAATAAAGATTAAACTCAGTACTTCATTTAGTATGATGAATAAAATCTTGCGTAGCATTTAGAAGCCGAAACTCCTCGCTTTCTGATGCATCTATAACAACAGTATACGAAAACATGCAAAAGAAACCGAGAACTCTGACTTAGGTATCAGCAGAGCATGGTTAATTGTTAGATTAGAAGAAATCAAGATTAAACTCAGTACTTCATTTAGTATAATGAATAAAATCTTGAGTAGGACTTAGAAGCCGAAACTCCTCGATTCCTGATGCAAACTTAACAACACTATACGAAAACATGCAAAAGCAACCCAGAACTCTGACTCAGCTATCAGCAGAGCATGGTTCAATAGTTAGATTAGAAGAAATCGAGATTAAACTCAGTGATTGATTTAGTATGTTCAAAAAAATCTTGAGTGGCACTGGGGAGCCAGAACTCCATGTTTTCTGATGTAAGTAATATAAAACTATACCAAAACATGCAAAAGCAACCCAGAACTCTGACGTAGGTATCAGCAGAGCATGGTTAATTGTTAGATTAGAAGAAATCAAGATTAAACTCAGTACTTCATTTAGTATAATGAATAAAATCTTGAGTACGACTTAGAAGCCTAAACTCCTCGATTCCTGATGCATCTATAAATACAATATACGAAAACATGCAAAAAATACCCAGAACTTTGACTCCGGTATCAGCAGAGCATGGTTAGCCAGTTAGATTAGAAGAATCAATATTGAACTCAGTGCTTCATTTCGTATGATCAAAAAAATGTTGAGTGCCACTACGGAGCCAAAACTCCATGTTTTCTGATGTGAGTATAATAAAACTATACCAAAACATGCAAAAGAGACCCAGAACTATGACTATGGTATAAACAGAGCATGGTTAATTGTAAGATTAAACGAAATCAAGATTAAACTCAGTACTTAATTTAGTATGATGAATAAAATCTTAAGTAGCATTTAGAAGGCGAAACTCCTCAATTCCTGATGCAACTATAGAAAAAATATACGAAAACATGCAAAAAAAAAGCCAGAACTTTTACTCAGGTATCAACAGCGCATGGTTCAATGATTAGATTAGAAGAAATCGAGATTAAACTCAGTGATTCATTTAGTATAATGAAAAAAATCTCAAAAAGTACTGAGCAGATGGACCTCCTCGTTTCCTGATGCAAACTTAACAACACTATACGAAAACATGCAAAAGCAACCCAGAACTTTGACTCAGCTATCAGCAGAGCATGGTTCAATGTTTAGATTAGATAAAAACCAGATTAAAGTCAGTGATTCATTTAGTATGATCGAATCTATACCAAAACATGCAAAAGCAACCCAGAACACTGACTTAGGTATCAGCAGAGCATGGTTAATTGTTATATTAGAAGAAATCAAGATTAAACACAGTACTTCATTTAGTATGATGAATAAAATCTTGCGTAGCATTCAGAAGCCGAAACTCCTCGCTCTCTGATGCATCTATAACAACAGTATACGAAAACATGCAAAAGAAACCGAGAACTCTGACTTAGGTATCAGCAGAGCATGGTTAATTGTTAGATTAGAAGAAATCAAGATTAAACACAGTACTTCATTTAGTATAATGAATAAAATCTTGCGTAGCATTTAGAAGCCGAAACTCCTCGCTCTCTGATGCATCTATAACAACAGTATACGAAAACATGAAAAGAAACCGAGAACTCTGACTTAGGTATCAGCAGAGCATGGTTCAATGATTAGATTAGAAGAAATCGAGATTAAACTCAGTGATTCATTTAGTATTATGAAAAAAATCTCAAAAAGCACTGAGCAGATGGACCTCCTCGTTTCCTGATGCAAACTTAACAACACTATACGAAAACATGGAAAAGCAACCCAGAACTCTGACTCAGCTATCAGCAGAGCATGGTTCAATAGTTAGATTAGAAGAAATCAAGATTAAACTCAGTAGTTCATTTAGTATAATGAATAAAATCTTGAGTAGGACTTAGAAGCCGAAACTCCTCGATTACTGATGCATCTTTAAAAACAATATACGAAAACCTGCAAAAAATACCCAGAACTTTGACTCCGGTATCAGCAGAGCATGGTTAGCCAGTTAGTTTAGAAGAATCAATATTGAACTCAGTGCTTCATTTCGTATGATCAAAAAAATGTTGAGTGCCACTACGGAGCCAAAACTCCATGTTTTCTGATGTGAGTATAATAAAACTATACCAAAACATGCAAAAGAAACCCAGAACTATGACTATGGTATAAACAGAGCATGGTTAATTGTAAGATTAAACGAAATCAAGATTAAACTCAGTACTTAATTTAGTATGATGAATAAAATCTTGACTAGCATTTAGAAGGCGAAACTCCTCAATTCCTGATGCATCTATAGAAAAAATAAACGAAAACATGCAAAAAAAAAGCCAGAACTTTTACTCAGCTATCAGCAGAGCATGGTTCAATGTTTAGAGTAGAAGAAAACGAGATTAAAGTCAGTGATTCATTTAGTATGATCGAATCTATACCAAAACATGTAAAAGCAACCCAGAACACTGACTTAGGTATCAGCAGAGCATGGTTAATTGTTATATTAGAAGAAATCAAGATTAAACACAGTACTTCATTTAGTATAATGAATAAAATCTTGCGTAGCATTTAGAAGCCGAAACTCCTCGCTCTCTGATGCATCTATAACAACAGTATACGAAAACATGCAAAAGAAACCGAGAACTCTGACTTAGGTATCCGCAGAGCATGGTTCAATGATTAGATTAGAAGAAATCGAGATTAAACACAGTACTTCATTTAGTATAATGAATAAAATCTTGCGTAGCATTTAGAAGCCGAAACTCCTCGCTCTCTGATGCATCTATAACAACAGTATACGAAAACATGCAAAAGAAACCGAGAACTCTGACTTAGGTATCAGCAGAGCATGGTTAATTGTTAGATTAGAAGAAATCAAGATTAAACACAGTACTTCATTTAGTATAATGAATAAAATCTTGCGTAGCATTTAGAAGCCGAAACTCCTCGCTCTCTGATGCATCTATAACAACAGTATACGAAAACATGCAAAAAAAACCGAGAACTCTGACTTAGGTATCCGCAGAGCATGGTTCAATGATTAGATTAGAAGAAATCGAGATTAAACTCAGTGATTCATTTAGTATTATGAAAAAAATCTCAAAAAGCACTGAGCAGATGGACCTCCGCGATTCCTGATGCAAACTTAACAACACTATACGAAAACATGCAAAAGCAACCCAGAACTCTGACTCAGCTATCAGCAGAGAATGGTTAATTGTTAGATTAGAAGAAATCAAGATTAAACTCAGTACTTCATTTAGTATGATGAATAAAATCTTGCGTAGCATTTAGTAGCCGAAACTCCTCGCTCTCTGATGCATCTATAACAGCAGTATACGAAAACATGCAAAAGCAACCCAATACTCTGACTTAGGTATCAGCAGAGCATGGTTAATTGTTAGATTAGAAGAAATCAAAATTAAACTCAGTACTTCATTTAGTATAATGAATAAAATCTTGAGTACGACTTAGAAGCCGAAGCTCCTCGATTCCTGATGCATCTAAAAATACAATATACGAAAACATGCGAAAAATACCCAGAACTTTGAATCCGGTATCAGCAGAGCATGGTTAGCCAGTTAGATTAGAAGAATCAATATTGAACTCAGTGCTTCATTTGGTATAATGAATAAAATCTTGACTAGGACTTAGAAGCCGAAACTCCTCGATTCCTGATGCAAACTTAACAACACTATACGAAAACATGCAAAAGCAACCCAACTCTGACTCAGCTATCAGCAGAGCATGGTTCAATAGTTAGATTTGAAGAAATCGAGATTAAACTCAGTGATTCATTAAGTATGTTCAAAAAAATCTTGAGTGGCACTGGGGAGCCAGAACTCCATGTTTTCTGATGTAAGTATAATAAAACTATACCAAAACATGCAAAAACAACCCAGAACTCTGACTTAGGTATCAGCAGAGCATGGTTAATTGTTAGATTAGAAGAAATAAAGATTAAACTCAGTACTTCATTTAGTATGATGAATAAAATCTTGCGTAGCATTTAGAAGCCGAAACTCTTCGCTTTCTGATGCATCTATAACAAGAGTATACGAAAACATGCAAAAGAAACCCAGTACTTTGACTCAGGTATCAACAGAGCATGGTTCAATGGTTAGATTAGAAGAAATCGAGATTAAACTCAGTGATTCATTTAGTATGATCGAAAAAATCTTGAGTGGCACTGGGGAGCCAGAACTCCATATTTTCTGATGTGAGTATAATAAATCTATACCAAAACATGCAAAAACAACCCAGAACTCTGACATAGGTATCAGCAGAGCATGGTTAATTGTTAGATTAGAAGAAATCAAGATTAAACTCAGTACTTCATTTAGTATGATGAATAAAATCTTGCGTAGCATTTAGAAGCCGAAACTCCTCGCTCTCTGATGCATCTATAACAACAGTATACGAAAACATGCAAAAGAAACCGAGAACTCTGACTTAGGTATCAGCAGAGCATGGTTAATTGTTAGATTAGAAGAAATCAAGATTAAACTCAGTACTTCATTTAGTATAATGAATAAAATCTTGAGTAGGACTTAGAAGCCGAAACTCCTCGATTCCTGATGCAAACTTAACAACACTATACGAAAACATGCAAAAGCAACCCAGAACTCTGACTCAGCTATCAGCAGAGCATGGTTCAATAGTTAGATTAGAAGAAATCGAGATTAAACTCAGTGATTGATTTAGTATGTTCAAAAAAATCTTGAGTGGCACTGGGGAGCCAGAACTCCATGTTTTCTGATGTAAGTAATATAAAACTATACCAAAACATGCAAAAGCAACCCAGAACTCTGACGTAGGTATCAGCAGAGCATGGTTAATTGTTAGATTAGAAGAAATCAAGATTAAACTCAGTACTTCATTTAGTATAATGAATAAAATCTTGAGTAGCATTTAGAAGGCGAAACTCCTCAATTCCTGATGCATCTATAGAAAAAATATACGAAAACATGCAAAAACAAAAACCAGAACTTTTACTCAGCTATCAGCAGAGCATGGTTCAATGTTTAGAGTAGAAGAAAACGAGATTAAAGTCAGTGATTCATTAAGTATGATCGAATCTATACCAAAACATGCAAAAGAAACCCAGAACACTGACTTAGGTATCAGCAGAGCATGGTTAGTTGTTAGATTAGAAGAAATCAAGATTAAACACAGTACTTCATTTAGTATGATGAATAAAATCTTGCGTAGCATTTAGAAGCCGAAACTCTTCGCTCTCTGATGCATCTATAACAACAGTATACGAAAACATGCAAAAGAAACCGAGAACTCTGACTTAGGTATCAGCAGAGCATGGTTAATTGTTAGATTAGAAGAAATCAAGATTAAACACAGTACTTCATTTAGTATAATGAATAAAATCTTGAGTAGCATTTAGAAGGCGAAACTCCTCAATTCTCGATGCATCTATAGAAAAAATATACGAAAACATGCAAAAAAAAAACCAGAACTTTTACTCAGCTATCAGCAGAGCATGGTTCAATGTTTAGAGTAGAAGAAAACGAGATTAAAGTCAGTGATTCATTTAGTATGATCGAATCTATACCAAAACATGCAAAAGCAACCCAGAACACTGACTTAGGTATCAGCAGAGCATGGTTAATTGTTATATTAGAAGAAATCAAGATTAAACACAGTACTTCATTTAGTATGATGAATAAAATCTTGCGTAGCATTTAGAAGCCGAAACTCCTCGCTCTCTGATGCATCTATAACAACAGTACACGAAAACATGCAAAAGAAACCGAGAACTCTGACTTAGGTATCAGCAGAGCATGGTTAATTGTTAGATTAGAAGAAATCAAGATTAAACACAGTACTTCATTTAGTATAATGAATAAAATCTTGCGTAGCATTTAGAAGCCGAAACTCCTCGCTCTCTGATGCATCTATAACAACAGTATACGAAAACATGCAAAAGAAACCGAGAACTCTGACTTAGGTATCCGCAGAGCATGGTTCAATGATTAGATTAGAAGAAATCGAGATTAAACTCAGTGATTAATTTAGTATTATGAAAAAAATCTCAAAAAGCACTGAGCAGATGGACCTCCTCGTTTCCTGATGCAAACTTAACAACACTATACGAAAACATGGAAAAGCAACCCAGAACTCTGACTCAGCTATCAGCAGAGCATGGTTCAATAGTTAGATTAGAAGAAATCAAGATTAAACTCAGTACTTCATTTAGTATAATGAATAAAATCTTGAGTAGGACTTAGAAGCCGAAACTCCTCGATTACTGATGCATCTATGAAAACAATATACGAAAACCTGCAAAAAATACCCAGAACTTTGACTCCGGTATCAGCAGAGCATGGTTAGCCAGTTAGTTTAGAAGAATCAATATTGAACTCAGTGCTTCATTTCGTATGATCAAAAAAATGTTGAGTGCCACTACGGAGCCAGAATTCCATATTTTCTGATGTGAGTATAATAAAACTATACCAAAACATGCAAAAGAAACCCAGAACTATGACTATGGTATAAACAGAGCATGGTTAATTGTAAGATTAAACGAAATCAAGATTAAACTCAGTACTTAATTTAGTATGATGAATAAAATCTTGAGTAGCATTTAGAAGGCGAAACTCCTCAATTCCTGATGCATCTATAGAAAAAATAAACGAAAACATGCAAAAAAAAAGCCAGAACTTTTACTCAGGTATCAACAGCGCATGGTTCAATGATTAGATTAGAAGAAATCGAGATTAAACTCAGTGATTCATTTAGTATTATGAAAAAAATCTCAAAAAGCACTGAGCAGATGGACCTCCGCGATTCCTGATGCAAACTTAACAACACTATACGAAAACATGCAAAAGCAACCCAGAACTCTGACTCAGCTATCAGCAGAGAATGGTTAATTGTTAGATTAGAAGAAATCAAGATTAAACTCAGTACTTCATTTAGTATGATGAATAAAATCTTGCGTAGCATTTAGTAGCCGAAACTCCTCGCTCTCTGATGCATCTATAACAGCAGTATACGAAAACATGCAAAAGCAACCCAATACTCTGACTTAGGTATCAGCAGAGCATGGTTAATTGTTAGATTAGAAGAAATCAAGATTAAACTCAGTACTTCATTTAGTATAATGAATAAAATCTTGAGTACGACTTAGAAGCCGAAGCTCCTCGATTCCTGATGCATCTAAAAATACAATATACGAAAACATGCGAAAAATACCCAGAACTTTGAATCCGGTATCAGCAGAGCATGGTTAGCCAGTTAGATTAGAAGAATCAATATTGAACTCAGTGCTTCATTTGGTATAATGAATAAAATCTTGACTAGGACTTAGAAGCCGAAACTCCTCGATTCCTGATGCAAACTTAACAACACTATACGAAAACATGCAAAAGCAACCCAACTCTGACTCAGCTATCAGCAGAACATGGTTCAATAGTTAGATTTGAAGAAATCGAGATTAAACTCAGTGATTCATTAAGTATGTTCAAAAAAATCTTGAGTGGCACTGGGGAGCCAGAACTCCATGTTTTCTGATGTAAGTATAATATAACTATACCAAAACATGCAAAAACAACCCAGAACTCTGACTTAGGTATCAGCAGAGCATGGTTAATTGTTAGATTAGAAGAAATAAAGATTAAACTCAGTACTTCATTTAGTATGATGAATAAAATCTTGCGTAGCATTTAGAAGCCGAAACTCTTCGCTTTCTGATGCATCTATAACAACAGTATACGAAAACATGCAAAAGAAACCCAGTACTTTGACTCAGGTATCAACAGAGCATGGTTCAATGGTTAGATTAGAAGAAATCGAGATTAAACTCAGTGATTCATTTAGTATGATCGAAAAAATTTTGAGTGGCACTGGGGAGCCAGAACTCCATATTTTCTGATGTGAGTATAATATAGCTATACCAAAACATGCAAAAACAACCCAGAACTCTGACTTAGGTATCAGCAGAGCATGGTTAATTGTTAGATTAGAAGAAATAAAGATTAAACTCAGTACTTCATTTAGTATGATGAATAAAATCTTGCGTAGCATTTAGAAGCCGAAACTCCTCGCTCTCTGATGCATCTATAACAACAGTATACGAAAACATGCAAAAGAAACCGAGAACTCTGACTTAGGTATCAGCAGAGCATGGTTAATTGTTAGATTAGAAGAAATCAAGATTAAACTCAGTACTTCATTTAGTATAATGAATAAAATCTTGAGTAGGACTTAGAAGCCGAAACTCCGCGATTCCTGATGCAAACTTAACAACACTATACGAAAACATGCAAAAGCAACCCAGAACTCTGACTCAGCTATCAGCAGAGCATGGTTCAATAGTTAGATTAGAAGAAATCGAGATTAAACTCAGTGATTGATTTAGTATGTTCAAAAAAATCTTGAGTGGCACTGGGGAGCCAGAACTCCATGTTTTCTGATGTAAGTAATATAAAACTATACCAAAACATGCAAAAGCAACCCAGAACTCTGACGTAGGTATCAGCAGAGCATGGTTAATTGTTAGATTAGAAGAAATCAAGATTAAACTCAGTACTTCATTTAGTATAATGAATAAAATCTTGAGTACGACTTAGAAGCCTAAACTCCTTGATTCCTGATGCATCTATAAATACAATATACGAAAACATGCAAAAAATACCCAGAACTTTGACTCCGGTATCAGCAGAGCATGGTTAGCCAGTTAGATTAGAAGAATCAATATTGAACTCAGTGCTTCATTTCGTATGATCAAAAAAATGTTGAGTGCCACTACGGAGCCAAAACTCCATGTTTTCTGATGTGAGTATAATAAAACTATACCAAAACATGCAAAAGAAACCCAGAACTATGACTATGGTATAAACAGAGCATGGTTAATTGTAAGATTAAACGAAATCAAGATTAAACTCAGTACTTAATTTAGTATGATGAATAAAATCTTAAGTAGCATTTAGAAGGCGAAACTCCTCAATTCCTGATGCAACTATAGAAAAAATATACGAAAACATGCAAAAAAAAAGCCAGAACTTTTACTCAGGTATCAACAGCGCATGGTTCAATGATTAGATTAGAAGAAATCGAGATTAAACTCAGTGATTCATTTAGTATTATGAAAAAAATCTCAAAAAGCACTGAGCAGATGGACCTCCTCGTTTCCTGATGCAAACTTAACAACACTATACGAAAACATGCAAAAGCAACCCAGAACTTTGACTCAGCTATCAGCAGAGCATGGTTCAATGTTTAGATTAGATAAAAACCAGATTAAAGTCAGTGATTCATTTAGTATGATCGAATCTATACCAAAACATGCAAAAGCAACCCAGAACACTGACTTAGGTATCAGCAGAGCATGGTTAATTGTTAGATTAGAAGAAATCAAGATTAAACACAGTACTTCATTTAGTATGATGAATAAAATCTTGCGTAGCATTTAGAAGCCGAAACTCCTCGCTCTCTGATGCATCTATAACAACAGTACACGAAAACATGCAAAAGAAACCGAGAACTCTGACTTAGGTATCAGCAGAGCATGGTTAATTGTTAGATTAGAAGAAATCAAGATTAAACACAGTACTTCATTTAGTATAATGAATAAAATCTTGCGTAGCATTTAGAAGCCGAAACTCCTCGCTCTCTGATGCATCTATAACAACAGTATACGAAAACATGCAAAAGAAACCGAGAACTCTGACTTAGGTATCCGCAGAGCATGGTTCAATGATTAGATTAGAAGAAATCGAGATTAAACTCAGTGATTAATTTAGTATTATGAAAAAAATCTCAAAAAGCACTGAGCAGATGGACCTCCTCGTTTCCTGATGCAAACTTAACAACACTATACGAAAACATGGAAAAGCAACCCAGAACTCTGACTCAGCTATCAGCAGAGCATGGTTCAATAGTTAGATTAGAAGAAATCAAGATTAAACTCAGTACTTCATTTAGTATAATGAATAAAATCTTGAGTAGGACTTAGAAGCCGAAACTCCTCGATTACTGATGCATCTATGAAAACAATATACGAAAACCTGCAAAAAATACCCAGAACTTTGACTCCGGTATCAGCAGAGCATGGTTAGCCAGTTAGTTTAGAAGAATCAATATTGAACTCAGTGCTTCATTTCGTATGATCAAAAAAATGTTGAGTGCCACTACGGAGCCAGAATTCCATATTTTCTGATGTGAGTATAATAAAACTATACCAAAACATGCAAAAGAAACCCAGAACTATGACTATGGTATAAACAGAGCATGGTTAATTGTAAGATTAAACGAAATCAAGATTAAACTCAGTACTTAATTTAGTATGATGAATAAAATCTTGAGTAGCATTTAGAAGGCGAAACTCCTCAATTCCTGATGCATCTATAGAAAAAATAAACGAAAACATGCAAAAAAAAAGCCAGAACTTTTACTCAGGTATCAACAGCGCATGGTTCAATGATTAGATTAGAAGAAATCGAGATTAAACTCAGTGATTCATTTAGTATTATGAAAAAAATCTCAAAAAGCACTGAGCAGATGGACCTCCGCGATTCCTGATGCAAACTTAACAACACTATACGAAAACATGCAAAAGCAACCCAGAACTCTGACTCAGCTATCAGCAGAGAATGGTTAATTGTTAGATTAGAAGAAATCAAGATTAAACTCAGTACTTCATTTAGTATGATGAATAAAATCTTGCGTAGCATTTAGTAGCCGAAACTCCTCGCTCTCTGATGCATCTATAACAACAGTATACGAAAACATGCAAAAGCAACCCAATACTCTGACTTAGGTATCAGCAGAGCATGGTTAATTGTTAGATTAGAAGAAATCAAGATTAAACTCAGTACTTCATTTAGTATAATGAATAAAATCTTGAGTACGACTTAGAAGCCGAAGCTCCTCGATTCCTGATGCATCTAAAAATACAATATACGAAAACATGCGAAAAATACCCAGAACTTTGAATCCGGTATCAGCAGAGCATGGTTAGCCAGTTAGATTAGAAGAATCAATATTGAACTCAGTGCTTCATTTGGTATAATGAATAAAATCTTGACTAGGACTTAGAAGCCGAAACTCCTCGATTCCTGATGCAAACTTAACAACACTATACGAAAACATGCAAAAGCAACCCAACTCTGACTCAGCTATCAGCAGAGCATGGTTCAATAGTTAGATTTGAAGAAATCGAGATTAAACTCAGTGATTCATTAAGTATGTTCAAAAAAATCTTGAGTGGCACTGGGGAGCCAGAACTCCATGTTTTCTGATGTAAGTATAATATAACTATACCAAAACATGCAAAAACAACCCAGAACTCTGACATAGGTATCAGCAGAGCATGGTTAATTGTTAGATTAGAAGAAATAAAGATTAAACTCAGTACTTCATTTAGTATGATGAATAAAATCTTGCGTAGCATTTAGAAGCCGAAACTCTTCGCTTTCTGATGCATCTATAACAAGAGTATACGAAAACATGCAAAAGAAACCCAGTACTTTGACTCACGTATCAACAGAGCATGGTTCAATGGTTAGATTAGAAGAAATCGAGATTAAACTCAGTGATTCATTTAGTATGATCGAAAAAATTTTGAGTGGCACTGGGGAGCCAGAACTCCATATTTTCTGATGTGAGTATAATATAGCTATACCAAAACATGCAAAAACAACCCAGAACTCTGACTTAGGTATCAGCAGAGCATGGTTAATTGTTAGATTAGAAGAAATAAAGATTAAACTCAGTACTTCATTTAGTATGATGAATAAAATCTTGCGTAGCATTTAGAAGCCGAAACTCCTCGCTCTCTGATGCATCTATAACAACAGTATACGAAAACATGCAAAAGAAACCGAGAACTCTGACTTAGGTATCAGCAGAGCATGGTTAATTGTTAGATTAGAAGAAATCAAGATTAAACTCAGTACTTCATTTAGTATAATGAATAAAATCTTGAGTAGGACTTAGAAGCCGAAACTCCGCGATTCCTGATGCAAACTTAACAACACTATACGAAAACATGCAAAAGCAACCCAGAACTCTGACTCAGCTATCAGCAGAGCATGGTTCAATAGTTAGATTAGAAGAAATCGAGATTAAACTCAGTGATTCATTTAGTATGTTCAAAAAAATCTTGAGTGGCACTGGGGAGCCAGAACTCCATGTTTTCTGATGTAAGTAATATAAAACTATACCAAAACATGCAAAAGCAACCCAGAACTCTGACGTAGGTATCAGCAGAGCATGGTTAATTGTTAGATTACAAGAAATCAAGATTAAACTCAGTAGGTACTTCATTTAGTATAATGAATAAAATCTTGAGTAAGACTTAGAAGCCGAAACTCCTTGATTCCTGATGCATCTATAAATACAATATACGAAAACATGCAAAAAATACCCAGAACTTTGACTCCGGTATCAGCAGAGCATGGTTAGCCAGTTAGATTAGAAGAATCAATATTGAACTCAGTGCTTCATTTCGTATGATCAAAAAAATGTTGAGTGCCACTACGGAGCCAAAACTCCATGTTTTCTGATGTGAGTATAATAAAACTATACCAAAACATGCAAAAGAGACCCAGAACTATGACTATGGTATAAACAGAGCATGGTTAATTGTAAGATTAAACGAAATCAAGATTAAACTCAGTACTTAATTTAGTATGATGAATAAAATCTTAAGTAGCATTTAGAAGGCGAAACTCCTCAATTCCTGATGCAACTATAGAAAAAATATACGAAAACATGCAAAAAAAAAGCCAGAACTTTTACTCAGGTATCAACAGCGCATGGTTCAATGATTAGATTAGAAGAAATCGAGATTAAACTCAGTGATTCATTTAGTATTATGAAAAAAATCTCAAAAAGCACTGAGCAGATGGACCTCCTCGTTTCCTGATGCAAACTTAACAACACTATACGAAAACATGCAAAAGCAACCCAGAACTCTGACTCAGCTATCAGCAGAGCATGGTTCAATGTTTAGATTAGATAAAAACCAGATTAAAGTCAGTGATTAATTTAGTATGATCGAATCTATACCAAAACATGCAAAAGCAACCCAGAACACTGACTTAGGTATCAGCAGAGCATGGTTAATTGTTATATTAGAAGAAATCAAGATTAAACACAGTACTTCATTTAGTATGATGAATAAAATCTTGCGTAGCATTCAGAAGCCGAAACTCCTCGCTTTCTGATGCATCTATAACAACAGTATACGAAAACATGCAAAAGAAACCGAGAACTCTGACTTAGGTATCAGCAGAGCATGGTTAATTGTTAGATTAGAAGAAATCAAGATTAAACACAGTACTTCATTTAGTATAATGAATAAAATCTTGCGTAGCATTTAGAAGCCGAAACTCCTCGCTCTCTGATGCATCTATAACAACAGTATACGAAAACATGAAAAGAAACCGAGAACTCTGACTTAGGTATCAGCAGAGCATGGTTCAATGATTAGATTAGAAGAAATCGAGATTAAACTCAGTGATTCATTTAGTATTATGAAAAAAATCTCAAAAAGCACTGAGCAGATGGACCTCCTCGTTTCCTGATGCAAACTTAACAACACTATACGAAAACATGGAAAAGCAACCCAGAACTCTGACTCAGCTATCAGCAGAGCATGGTTCAATAGTTAGATTAGAAGAAATCAAGATTAAACTCAGTAGTTCATTTAGTATAATGAATAAAATCTTGAGTAGGACTTAGAAGCCGAAACTCCTCGATTACTGATGCATCTTTAAAAACAATATACGAAAACCTGCAAAAAATACCCAGAACTTTGACTCCGGTATCAGCAGAGCATGGTTAGCCAGTTAGTTTAGAAGAATCAATATTGAACTCAGTGCTTCATTTCGTATGATCAAAAAAATGTTGAGTGCCACTACGGAGCCAAAACTCCATGTTTTCTGATGTGAGTATAATAAAACTATACCAAAACATGCAAAAGAAACCCAGAACTATGACTATGGTATAAACAGAGCATGGTTAATTGTAAGATTAAACGAAATCAAGATTAAACTCAGTACTTAATTTAGTATGATGAATAAAATCTTGACTAGCATTTAGAAGGCGAAACTCCTCAATTCCTGATGCATCTATAGAAAAAATAAACGAAAACATGCAAAAAAAAAGCCAGAACTTTTACTCAGCTATCAGCAGAGCATGGTTCAATGTTTAGAGTAGAAGAAAACGAGATTAAAGTCAGTGATTCATTTAGTATGATCGTATCTATACCAAAACATGTAAAAGCAACCCAGAACACTGACTTAGGTATCAGCAGAGCATGGTTAATTGTTATATTAGAAGAAATCAAGATTAAACACAGTACTTCATTTAGTATGATGAATAAAATCTTGCGTAGCATTTAGAAGCCGAAACTCCTCGCTCTCTGATGCATCTATAACAACAGTATACGAAAACATGCAAAAGAAACCGAGAACTCTGACTTAGGTATCAGCAGAGCATGGTTAATTGTTAGATTAGAAGAAATCAAGATTAAACTCAGTACTTCATTTAGTATAATGAATAAAATCTTGAGTAGGACTTAGAAGCCGAAACTCCGCGATTCCTGATGCAAACTTAACAACACTATACGAAAACATGCAAAAGCAACCCAGAACTCTGACTCAGCTATCAGCAGAGCATGGTTCAATAGTTAGATTAGAAGAAATCGAGATTAAACTCAGTGATTGATTTAGTATGTTCAAAAAAATCTTGAGTGGCACTGGGGAGCCAGAACTCCATGTTTTCTGATGTAAGTAATATAAAACTATACCAAAACATGCAAAAGCAACCCAGAACTCTGACGTAGGTATCAGCAGAGCATGGTTAATTGTTAGATTAGAAGAAATCAAGATTAAACTCAGTACTTCATTTAGTATAATGAATAAAATCTTGAGTACGACTTAGAAGCCTAAACTCCTTGATTCCTGATGCATCTATAAATACAATATACGAAAACATGCAAAAAATACCCAGAACTTTGACTCCGGTATCAGCAGAGCATGGTTAGCCAGTTAGATTAGAAGAATCAATATTGAACTCAGTGCTTCATTTCGTATGATCAAAAAAATGTTGAGTGCCACTACGGAGCCAAAACTCCATGTTTTCTGATGTGAGTATAACAAAACTATACCAAAACATGCAAAAGAAACCTAGAACTATGACTATGGTATAAACAGAGCATGGTTAATTGTAAGATTAAACGAAATCAAGATTAAACTCAGTACTTAATTTAGTATGATGAATAAAATCTTAAGTAGCATTTAGAAGGCGAAACTCCTCAATTCCTGATGCAACTATAGAAAAAATATACGAAAACATGCAAAAAAAAAGCCAGAACTTTTACTCAGGTATCAACAGCGCATGGTTCAATGATTAGATTAGAAGAAATCGAGATTAAACTCAGTGATTCATTTAGTATTATGAAAAAAATCTCAAAAAGCACTGAGCAGATGGACCTCCTCGTTTCCTGATGCAAACTTAACAACACTATACGAAAACATGCAAAAGCAACCCAGAACTTTGACTCAGCTATCAGCAGAGCATGGTTCAATGTTTAGATTAGATAAAAACCAGATTAAAGTCAGTGATTCATTTAGTATGATCGAATCTATACCAAAACATGCAAAAGCAACCCAGAACACTGACTTAGGTATCAGCAGAGCATGGTTAATTGTTATATTAGAAGAAATCAAGATTAAACACAGTACTTCATTTAGTATGATGAATAAAATCTTGCGTAGCATTTAGAAGCCGAAACTCCTCGCTCTCTGATGCATCTATAACAACAGTACACGAAAACATGCAAAAGAAACCGAGAACTCTGACTTAGGTATCAGCAGAGCATGGTTAATTGTTAGATTAGAAGAAATCAAGATTAAACACAGTACTTCATTTAGTATAATGAATAAAATCTTGCGTAGCATTTAGAAGCCGAAACTCCTCGCTCTCTGATGCATCTATAACAACAGTATACGAAAACATGCAAAAGAAACCGAGAACTCTGACTTAGGTATCCGCAGAGCATGGTTCAATGATTAGATTAGAAGAAATCGAGATTAAACTCAGTGATTAATTTAGTATTATGAAAAAAATCTCAAAAAGCACTGAGCAGATGGACCTCCTCGTTTCCTGATGCAAACTTAACAACACTATACGAAAACATGGAAAAGCAACCCAGAACTCTGACTCAGCTATCAGCAGAGCATGGTTCAATAGTTAGATTAGAAGAAATCAAGATTAAACTCAGTACTTCATTTAGTATAATGAATAAAATCTTGAGTAGGACTTAGAAGCCGAAACTCCTCGATTACTGATGCATCTATGAAAACAATATACGAAAACCTGCAAAAAATACCCAGAACTTTGACTCCGGTATCAGCAGAGCATGGTTAGCCAGTTAGTTTAGAAGAATCAATATTGAACTCAGTGCTTCATTTCGTATGATCAAAAAAATGTTGAGTGCCACTACGGAGCCAGAATTCCATATTTTCTGATGTGAGTATAATAAAACTATACCAAAACATGCAAAAGAAACCCAGAACTATGACTATGGTATAAACAGAGCATGGTTAATTGTAAGATTAAACGAAATCAAGATTAAACTCAGTACTTAATTTAGTATGATGAATAAAATCTTGAGTAGCATTTAGAAGGCGAAACTCCTCAATTCCTGATGCATCTATAGAAAAAATAAACGAAAACATGCAAAAAAAAAGCCAGAACTTTTACTCAGGTATCAACAGCGCATGGTTCAATGATTAGATTAGAAGAAATCGAGATTAAACTCAGTGATTCATTTAGTATTATGAAAAAAATCTCAAAAAGCACTGAGCAGATGGACCTCCGCGATTCCTGATGCAAACTTAACAACACTATACGAAAACATGCAAAAGCAACCCAGAACTCTGACTCAGCTATCAGCAGAGAATGGTTAATTGTTAGATTAGAAGAAATCAAGATTAAACTCAGTACTTCATTTAGTATGATGAATAAAATCTTGCGTAGCATTTAGTAGCCGAAACTCCTCGCTCTCTGATGCATCTATAACAGCAGTATACGAAAACATGCAAAAGCAACCCAATACTCTGACTTAGGTATCAGCAGAGCATGGTTAATTGTTAGATTAGAAGAAATCAAGATTAAACTCAGTACTTCATTTAGTATAATGAATAAAATCTTGAGTACGACTTAGAAGCCGAAGCTCCTCGATTCCTGATGCATCTAAAAATACAATATACGAAAACATGCGAAAAATACCCAGAACTTTGAATCCGGTATCAGCAGAGCATGGTTAGCCAGTTAGATTAGAAGAATCAATATTGAACTCAGTGCTTCATTTGGTATAATGAATAAAATCTTGACTAGGACTTAGAAGCCGAAACTCCTCGATTCCTGATGCAAACTTAACAACACTATACGAAAACATGCAAAAGCAACCCAACTCTGACTCAGCTATCAGCAGAGCATGGTTCAATAGTTAGATTTGAAGAAATCGAGATTAAACTCAGTGATTCATTAAGTATGTTCAAAAAAATCTTGAGTGGCACTGGGGAGCCAGAACTCCATGTTTTCTGATGTAAGTATAATATAACTATACCAAAACATGCAAAAACAACCCAGAACTCTGACTTAGGTATCAGCAGAGCATGGTTAATTGTTAGATTAGAAGAAATAAAGATTAAACTCAGTACTTCATTTAGTATGATGAATAAAATCTTGCGTAGCATTTAGAAGCCGAAACTCTTCGCTTTCTGATGCATCTATAACAAGAGTATACGAAAACATGCAAAAGAAACCCAGTACTTTGACTCAGGTATCAACAGAGCATGGTTCAATGGTTAGATTAGAAGAAATCGAGATTAAACTCAGTGATTCATTTAGTATGATCGAAAAAATTTTGAGTGGCACTGGGGAGCCAGAACTCCATATTTTCTGATGTGAGTATAATATAGCTATACCAAAACATGCAAAAACAACCCAGAACTCTGACTTAGGTATCAGCAGAGCATGGTTAATTGTTAGATTAGAAGAAATAAAGATTAAACTCAGTACTTCATTTAGTATGATGAATAAAATCTTGCGTAGCATTTAGAAGCCGAAACTCCTCGCTCTCTGATGCATCTATAACAACAGTATACGAAAACATGCAAAAGAAACCGAGAACTCTGACTTAGGTATCAGCAGAGCATGGTTAATTGTTAGATTAGAAGAAATCAAGATTAAACTCAGTACTTCATTTAGTATAATGAATAAAATCTTGAGTAGGACTTAGAAGCCGAAACTCCGCGATTCCTGATGCAAACTTAACAACACTATACGAAAACATGCAAAAGCAACCCAGAACTCTGACTCAGCTATCAGCAGAGCATGGTTCAATAGTTAGATTAGAAGAAATCGAGATTAAACTCAGTGATTGATTTAGTATGTTCAAAAAAATCTTGAGTGGCACTGGGGAGCCAGAACTCCATGTTTTCTGATGTAAGTAATATAAAACTATACCAAAACATGCAAAAGCAACCCAGAACTCTGACGTAGGTATCAGCAGAGCATGGTTAATTGTTAGATTAGAAGAAATCAAGATTAAACTCAGTACTTCATTTAGTATAATGAATAAAATCTTGAGTACGACTTAGAAGCCTAAACTCCTTGATTCCTGATGCATCTATAAATACAATATACGAAAACATGCAAAAAATACCCAGAACTTTGACTCCGGTATCAGCAGAGCATGGTTAGCCAGTTAGATTAGAAGAATCAATATTGAACTCAGTGCTTCATTTCGTATGATCAAAAAAATGTTGAGTGCCACTACGGAGCCAAAACTCCATGTTTTCTGATGTAAGTATAATAAAACTATACCAAAACATGCAAAAGAAACCCAGAACTATGACTATGGTATAAACAGAGCATGGTTAATTGTAAGATTAAACGAAATCAAGATTAAACTCAGTACTTAATTTAGTATGATGAATAAAATCTTGAGTAGCATTTAGAAGGCGAAACTCCTCAATTCCTGATGCAACTATAGAAAAAATATACGAAAACATGCAAAAAAAAAGCCAGAACTTTTACTCAGGTATCAACAGCGCATGGTTCAATGATTAGATTAGAAGAAATCGAGATTAAACTCAGTGATTCATTTAGTATTATGAAAAAAATCTCAAAAAGCACTGAGCAGATGGACCTCCTCGTTTCCTGATGCAAACTTAACAACACTATACGAAAACATGCAAAAGCAACCCAGAACTCTGACTCAGCTATCAGCAGAGCATGGTTCAATGTTTAGATTAGATAAAAACCAGATTAAAGTCAGTGATTCATTTAGTATGATCGAATCTATACCAAAACATGCAAAAGCAACCCAGAACACTGACTTAGGTATCAGCAGAGCATGGTTAATTGTTAGATTAGAAGAAATCAAGATTAAACACAGTACTTCATTTAGTATGATGAATAAAATCTTGCGTAGCATTCAGAAGCCGAAACTCCTCGCTCTCTGATGCATCTATAACAACAGTATACGAAAACATGCAAAAGAAACCGAGAACTCTGACTTAGGTATCAGCAGAGCATGGTTAATTGTTAGATTAGAAGAAATCAAGATTAAACACAGTACTTCATTTAGTATAATGAATAAAATCTTGCGTAGCATTTAGAAGCCGAAACTCCTCGCTCTCTGATGCATCTATAACAACAGTATACGAAAACATGAAAAGAAACCGAGAACTCTGACTTAGGTATCAGCAGAGCATGGTTCAATGATTAGATTAGAAGAAATCGAGATTAAACTCAGTGATTCATTTAGTATTATGAAAAAAATCTCAAAAAGCACTGAGCAGATGGACCTCCTCGTTTCCTGATGCAAACTTAACAACACTATACGAAAACATGGAAAAGCAACCCAGAACTCTGACTCAGCTATCAGCAGAGCATGGTTCAATAGTTAGATTAGAAGAAATCAAGATTAAACTCAGTAGTTCATTTAGTATAATGAATAAAATCTTGAGTAGGACTTAGAAGCCGAAACTCCTCGATTACTGATGCATCTTTAAAAACAATATACGAAAACCTGCAAAAAATACCCAGAACTTTGACTCCGGTATCAGCAGAGCATGGTTAGCCAGTTAGTTTAGAAGAATCAATATTGAACTCAGTGCTTCATTTCGTATGATCAAAAAAATGTTGAGTGCCACTACGGAGCCAAAACTCCATGTTTTCTGATGTGAGTATAATAAAACTATACCAAAACATGCAAAAGAAACCCAGAACTATGACTATGGTATAAACAGAGCATGGTTAATTGTAAGATTAAACGAAATCAAGATTAAACTCAGTACTTAATTTAGTATGATGAATAAAATCTTGACTAGCATTTAGAAGGCGAAACTCCTCAATTCCTGATGCATCTATAGAAAAAATAAACGAAAACATGCAAAAAAAAAGCCAGAACTTTTACTCAGCTATCAGCAGAGCATGGTTCAATGTTTAGAGTAGAAGAAAACGAGATTAAAGTCAGTGATTCATTTAGTATGATCGTATCTATACCAAAACATGTAAAAGCAACCCAGAACACTGACTTAGGTATCAGCAGAGCATGGTTAATTGTTATATTAGAAGAAATCAAGATTAAACACAGTACTTCATTTAGTATGATGAATAAAATCTTGCGTAGCATTTAGAAGCCGAAACTCCTCGCTCTCTGATGCATCTATAACAACAGTATACGAAAACATGCAAAAGAAACCGAGAACTCTGACTTAGGTATCAGCAGAGCATGGTTAATTGTTAGATTAGAAGAAATCAAGATTAAACACAGTACTTCATTTAGTATAATGAATAAAATCTTGCGTAGCATTTAGAAGCCGAAACTCCTCGCTCTCTGATGCATCTATAACAACAGTATACGAAAACATGCAAAAGAAACCGAGAACTCTGACTTAGGTATCCGCAGAGCATGGTTCAATGATTAGATTAGAAGAAATCGAGATTAAACTCAGTGATTCATTTAGTATTATGAAAAAAATCTCAAAAAGCACTGAGCAGATGGACCTCCTCGTTTCCTGATGCAAACTTAACAACACTATACGAAAACATGGAAAAGCAACCCGGAACTCTGACTCAGCTATCAGCAGAGCATGGTTCAATAGTTAGATTAGAAGAAATCAAGATTAAACTCAGTACTTAATTTAGTATGATGAATAAAATCTTGACTAGCATTTAGAAGGCGAAACTCCTCAATTCTCGATGCATCTATAGAAAAAATATACGAAAACATGCAAAAAAAAAACCAGAACTTTTACTCAGCTATCAGCAGAGCATGGTTCAATGTTTAGAGTAGAAGAAATCGAGATTAAACTCAGTGATTCATTTAGTATTATGAAAAAAATCTCAAAAAGCACTGAGCAGATGGACCTCCTCGTTTCCTGATGCAAACTTAACAACACTATACGAAAACATGGAAAAGCAACCCAGAACTCTGACTCAGCTATCAGCAGAGCATGGTTCAATAGTTAGATTAGAAGAAATCAAGATTAAACTCAGTACTTCATTTAGTATAATGAATAAAATCTTGAGTAGGACTTAGAAGCCGAAACTCCTCGATTACTGATGCATCTATGAAAACAATATACGAAAACCTGCAAAAAATACCCAGAACTTTGACTCCGGTATCAGCAGAGCATGGTTAGCCAGTTAGTTTAGAAGAATCAATATTGAACTCAGTGCTTCATTTCGTATGATCAAAAAAATGTTGAGTGCCACTACGGAGCCAGAATTCCATATTTTCTGATGTAAGTATAATAAAACTATACCAAAACATGCAAAAGAAACCCAGAACTATGACTATAGTATAAACAGAGCATGGTTAATTGTAAGATTAAACGAAATCAAGATTAAACTCAGTACTTAATTTAGTATGATGAATAAAATCTTGAGTAGCATTTAGAAGGCGAAACTCCTCAATTCCTGATGCATCTATAGAAAAAATAAACGAAAACATGCAAAAAAAAAGCCAGAACTTTTACTCAGGTATCAACAGCGCATGGTTCAATGATTAGATTAGAAGAAATCGAGATTAAACTCAGTGATTCATTTAGTATTATGAAAAAAAACTCAAAAAGCACTGAGCAGATGGACCTCCTCGTTTCCTGATGCAAACTTAACAACACTATACGAAAACATGGAAAAGCAACCCGGAACTCTGACTCAGCTATCAGCAGAGCATGGTTCAATAGTTAGATTAGAAGAAATCAAGATTAAACTCAGTACTTAATTTAGTATGATGAATAAAATCTTGACTAGCATTTAGAAGGCGAAACTCCTCAATTCTCGATGCATCTATAGAAAAAATATACGAAAACATGCAAAAAAAAAACCAGAACTTTTACTCAGCTATCAGCAGAGCATGGTTCAATGTTTAGAGTAGAAGAAATCGAGATTAAACTCAGTGATTCATTTAGTATTATGAAAAAAATCTCAAAAAGCACTGAGCAGATGGACCTCCTCGTTTCCTGATGCAAACTTAACAACACTATACGAAAACATGGAAAAGCAACCCAGAACTCTGACTCAGCTATCAGCAGAGCATGGTTCAATAGTTAGATTAGAAGAAATCAAGATTAAACTCAGTACTTCATTTAGTATAATGAATAAAATCTTGAGTAGGACTTAGAAGCCGAAACTCCTCGATTACTGATGCATCTATGAAAACAATATACGAAAACCTGCAAAAAATACCCAGAACTTTGACTCCGGTATCAGCAGAGCATGGTTAGCCAGTTAGTTTAGAAGAATCAATATTGAACTCAGTGCTTCATTTCGTATGATCAAAAAAATGTTGAGTGCCACTACGGAGCCAGAATTCCATATTTTCTGATGTAAGTATAATAAAACTATTCCAAAACATGCAAAAGAAACCCAGAACTATGACTATGGTATAAACAGAGCATGGTTAATTGTAAGATTAAACGAAATCAAGATTAAACTCAGTACTTAATTTAGTATGATGAATAAAATCTTGAGTAGCATTTAGAAGGCGAAACTCCTCAATTCCTGATGCATCTATAGAAAAAATAAACGAAAACATGCAAAAAAAAAAGCCAGAACTTTTACTCAGGTATCAACAGCGCATGGTTCAATGATTAGATTAGAAGAAATCGAGATTAAACTCAGTGATTCATTTAGTATTATGAAAAAAATCTCAAAAAGCACTGAGCAGATGGACCTCCTCGTTTCCTGATGCAAACTTAACAACACTATACGAAAACATGCAAAAGCAACCCAGAACTTTGACTCAGCTATCAGCAGAGCATGGTTCAATGTTGAGATTAGATAAAAACCAGATTAAAGTCAGTGATTCATTTAGTATGATCGAATCTATACCAAAACATGCAAAAGCAACCCAGAACACTGACTTAGGTATCAGCAGAGCATGGTTAATTGTTATATTAGAAGAAATCAAGATTAAACACAGTACTTCATTTAGTATGATGAATAAAATCTTGCGTAGCATTCAGAAGCCGAAACTCCTCGCTCTCTGATGCATCTATAACAACAGTATACGAAAACATGCAAAAGAAACCGAGAACTCTGACTTAGGTATCAGCAGAGCATGGTTAATTGTTAGATTAGAAGAAATCAAGATTAAACACAGTACTTCATTTAGTATAATGAATAAAATCTTGCGTAGCATTTAGAAGCCGAAACTCCTCGCTCTCTGATGCATCTATAACAACAGTATACGAAAACATGAAAAGAAACCGAGAACTCTGACTTAGGTATCAGCAGAGCATGGTTCAATGATTAGATTAGAAGAAATCGAGATTAAACTCAGTGATTCATTTAGTATTATGAAAAAAATCTCAAAAAGCACTGAGCAGATGGACCTCCTCGTTTCCTGATGCAAACTTAACAACACTATACGAAAACATGGAAAAGCAACCCAGAACTCTGACTCAGCTATCAGCAGAGCATGGTTCAATAGTTAGATTAGAAGAAATCAAGATTAAACTCAGTAGTTCATTTAGTATAATGAATAAAATCTTGAGTAGGACTTAGAAGCCGAAACTCCTCGATTACTGATGCATCTTTAAAAACAATATACGAAAACCTGCAAAAAATACCCAGAACTTTGACTCCGGTATCAGCAGAGCATGGTTAGCCAGTTAGTTTAGAAGAATCAATATTGAACTCAGTGCTTCATTTCGTATGATCAAAAAAATGTTGAGTGCCACTACGGAGCCAAAACTCCATGTTTTCTGATGTGAGTATAATAAAACTATACCAAAACATGCAAAAGAAACCCAGAACTATGACTATGGTATAAACAGAGCATGGTTAATTGTAAGATTAAACGAAATCAAGATTAAACTCAGTACTTAATTTAGTATGATGAATAAAATCTTGACTAGCATTTAGAAGGCGAAACTCCTCAATTCCTGATGCATCTATAGAAAAAATAAACGAAAACATGCAAAAAAAAAGCCAGAACTTTTACTCAGCTATCAGCAGAGCATGGTTCAATGTTTAGAGTAGAAGAAAACGAGATTAAAGTCAGTGATTCATTTAGTATGATCGTATCTATACCAAAACATGTAAAAGCAACCCAGAACACTGACTTAGGTATCAGCAGAGCATGGTTAATTGTTATATTAGAAGAAATCAAGATTAAACACAGTACTTCATTTAGTATGATGAATAAAATCTTGCGTAGCATTTAGAAGCCGAAACTCCTCGCTCTCTGATGCATCTATAACAACAGTATACGAAAACATGCAAAAGAAACCGAGAACTCTGACTTAGGTATCAGCAGAGCATGGTTAATTGTTAGATTAGAAGAAATCAAGATTAAACACAGTACTTCATTTAGTATAATGAATAAAATCTTGCGTAGCATTTAGAAGCCGAAACTCCTCGCTCTCTGATGCATCTATAACAACAGTATACGAAAACATGCAAAAGAAACCGAGAACTCTGACTTAGGTATCCGCAGAGCATGGTTCAATGATTAGATTAGAAGAAATCGAGATTAAACTCAGTGATTCATTTAGTATTATGAAAAAAATCTCAAAAAGCACTGAGCAGATGGACCTCCTCGTTTCCTGATGCAAACTTAACAACACTATACGAAAACATGGAAAAGCAACCCGGAACTCTGACTCAGCTATCAGCAGAGCATGGTTCAATAGTTAGATTAGAAGAAATCAAGATTAAACTCAGTACTTAATTTAGTATGATGAATAAAATCTTGACTAGCATTTAGAAGGCGAAACTCCTCAATTCTCGATGCATCTATAGAAAAAATATACGAAAACATGCAAAAAAAAAACCAGAACTTTTACTCAGCTATCAGCAGAGCATGGTTCAATGTTTAGAGTAGAAGAAATCGAGATTAAACTCAGTGATTCATTTAGTATTATGAAAAAAATCTCAAAAAGCACTGAGCAGATGGACCTCCTCGTTTCCTGATGCAAACTTAACAACACTATACGAAAACATGGAAAAGCAACCCAGAACTCTGACTCAGCTATCAGCAGAGCATGGTTCAATAGTTAGGTTAGAAGAAATCAAGATTAAACTCAGTACTTCATTTAGTATAATGAATAAAATCTTGAGTAGGACTTAGAAGCCGAAACTCCTCGATTACTGATGCATCTATGAAAACAATATACGAAAACATGCAAAAAATACCCAGAACTTTGACTCCGGTATCAGCAGAGCATGGTTAGCCAGTTAGTTTAGAAGAATCAATATTGAACTCAGTGCTTCATTTCGTATGATCAAAAAAATGTTGAGTGCCACTACGGAGCCAGAATTCCATATTTTCTGATGTAAGTATAATAAAACTATACCAAAACATGCAAAAGAAACCCAGAACTATGACTATAGTATAAACAGAGCATGGTTAATTGTAAGATTAAACGAAATCAAGATTAAACTCAGTACTTAATTTAGTATGATGAATAAAATCTTGAGTAGCATTTAGAAGGCGAAACTCCTCAATTCCTGATGCATCTATAGAAAAAATAAACGAAAACATGCAAAAAAAAAGCCAGAACTTTTACTCAGGTATCAACAGCGCATGGTTCAATGATTAGATTAGAAGAAATCGAGATTAAACTCAGTGATTCATTTAGTATTATGAAAAAAATCTCAAAAAGCACTGAGCAGATGGACCTCCTCGTTTCCTGATGCAAACTTAACAACACTATACGAAAACATGGAAAAGCAACCCGGAACTCTGACTCAGCTATCAGCAAAGCATGGTTCAATAGTTAGATTAGAAGAAATCAAGATTAAACTCAGTACTTAATTTAGTATGATGAATAAAATCTTGACTAGCATTTAGAAGGCGAAACTCCTCAATTCTCGATGCATCTATAGAAAAAATATACGAAAACATGCAAAAAAAAAACCAGAACTTTTACTCAGCTATCAGCAGAGCATGGTTCAATGTTTAGAGTAGAAGAAATCGAGATTAAACTCAGTGATTCATTTAGTATTATGAAAAAAATCTCAAAAAGCACTGAGCAGATGGACCTCCTCGTTTCCTGATGCAAACTTAACAACACTATACGAAAACATGGAAAAGCAACCCAGAACTCTGACTCAGCTATCAGCAGAGCATGGTTCAATAGTTAGATTAGAAGAAATCAAGATTAAACTCAGTACTTCATTTAGTATAATGAATAAAATCTTGAGTAGGACTTAGAAGCCGAAACTCCTCGATTACTGATGCATCTATGAAAACAATATACGAAAACCTGCAAAAAATACCCAGAACTTTGACTCCGGTATCAGCAGAGCATGGTTAGCCAGTTAGTTTAGAAGAATCAATATTGAACTCAGTGCTTCATTTCGTATGATCAAAAAAATGTTGAGTGCCACTACGGAGCCAGAATTCCATATTTTCTGATGTAAGTATAATAAAACTGTTCCAAAACATGCAAAAGAAACCCAGAACTATGACTATGGTATAAACAGAGCATGGTTAATTGTAAGATTAAACGAAATCAAGATTAAACTCAGTACTTAATTTAGTATGATGAATAAAATCTTGAGTAGCATTTAGAAGGCCAAACTCCTCAATTCCTGATGCATCTATAGAAAAAATAAACGAAAACATGCAAAAAAAAAAGCCAGAACTTTTACTCAGGTATCAACAGCGCATGGTTCAATGATTAGATTAGAAGAAATCGAGATTAAACTCAGTGATTCATTTAGTATTATGAAAAAAATCTCAAAAAGCACTGAGCAGATGGACCTCCGCGATTCCTGATGCAAACTTAACAACACTATACGAAAACATGCAAAAGCAACCCAGAACTCTGACTCAGCTATCAGCAGAGAATGGTTAATTGTTAGATTAGAAGAAATCAAGATTAAACTCAGTACTTCATTTAGTATGATGAATAAAATCTTGCGTAGCATTTAGTAGCCGAAACTCCTCGCTCTCTGATGCATCTATAACAGCAGTATACGAAAACATGCAAAAGCAACCCAATACTCTGACTTAGGTATCAGCAGAGCATGGTTAATTGTTAGATTAGAAGAAATCAAAATTAAACTCAGTACTTCATTTAGTATAATGAATAAAATCTTGAGTACGACTTAGAAGCCGAAGCTCCTCGATTCCTGATGCATCTAAAAATACAATATACGAAAACATGCGAAAAATACCCAGAACTTTGAATCCGGTATCAGCAGAGCATGGTTAGCCAGTTAGATTAGAAGAATCAATATTGAACTCAGTGCTTCATTTGGTATAATGAATAAAATCTTGACTAGGACTTAGAAGCCGAAACTCCTCGATTCCTGATGCAAACTTAACAACACTATACGAAAACATGCAAAAGCAACCCAACTCTGACTCAGCTATCAGCAGAGCATGGTTCAATAGTTAGATTTGAAGAAATCGAGATTAAACTCAGTGATTCATTAAGTATGTTCAAAAAAATCTTGAGTGGCACTGGGGAGCCAGAACTCCATGTTTTCTGATGTAAGTATAATATAACTATACCAAAACATGCAAAAACAACCCAGAACTCTGACTTAGGTATCAGCAGAGCATGGTTAATTGTTAGATTAGAAGAAATAAAGATTAAACTCAGTACTTAATTTAGTATGATGAATAAAATCTTGCGTAGCATTTAGAAGCCGAGACTCTTCGCTTTCTGATGCATCTATAACAAGAGTATACGAAAACATGCAAAAGAAACCCAGTACTTTGACTCAGGTATCAACAGAGCATGGTTCAATGGTTAGATTAGAAGAAATCGAGATTAAACTCAGTGATTCATTTAGTATGATCGAAAAAATCTTGAGTGGCACTGGGGAGCCAGAACTCCATATTTTCTGATGTGAGTATAATATAGCTATACCAAAACATGCAAAAACAACCCAGAACTCTGACTTAGGTATCAGCAGAGCATGGTTAATTGTTAGATTAGAAGAAATAAAGATTAAACTCAGTACTTCATTTAGTATGATGAATAAAATCTTGCGTAGCATTTAGAAGCCGAAACTCCTCGCTCTCTGATGCATCTATAACAACAGTATACGAAAACATGCAAAAGAAACCGAGAACTCTGACTTAGGTATCAGCAGAGCATGGTTAATTGTTAGATTAGAAGAAATCAAGATTAAACTCAGTACTTCATTTAGTATAATGAATAAAATCTTGAGTAGGACTTAGAAGCCGAAACTCCGCGATTCCTGATGCAAACTTAACAACACTATACGAAAACATGCAAAAGCAACCCAGAACTCTGACTCAGCTATCAGCAGAGCATGGTTCAATAGTTAGATTAGAAGAAATCGAGATTAAACTCAGTGATTGATTTAGTATGTTCAAAAAAATCTTGAGTGGCACTGGGGAGCCAGAACTCCATGTTTTCTGATGTAAGTAATATAAAACTATACCAAAACATGCAAAAGCAACCCAGAACTCTGACTTAGGTATCAGCAGAGCATGGTTAATTGTTAGATTAGAAGAAATCAAGATTAAACTCAGTACTTCATTTAGTATAATGAATAAAATCTTGAGTACGACTTAGAAGCCCAAACTCCTCGATTCCTGATGCATCTATAAATACAATATACGAAAACATGCAAAAAATACCCAGAACTTTGACTCCGGTATCAGCAGAGCATGGTTAGCCAGTTAGATTAGAAGAATCAATATTGAACTCAGTGCTTCATTTCGTATGATCAAAAAAATGTTGAGTGCCACTACGGAGCCAAAACTCCATGTTTTCTGATGTGAGTATAATAAAACTATACCAAAACATGCAAAAGAGACCCAGAACTATGACTATGGTATAAACAGAGCATGGTTAATTGTAAGATTAAACGAAATCAAGATTAAACTCAGTACTTAATTTAGTATGATGAATAAAATCTTAAGTAGCATTTAGAAGGCGAAACTCCTCAATTCCTGATGCAACTATAGAAAAAATATACGAAAACATGCAAAAAAAAAGCCAGAACATTTACTCAGGTATCAACAGCGCATGGTTCAATGATTAGATTAGAAGAAATCGAGATTAAACTCAGTGATTCATTTAGTATTATGAAAAAAATCTCAAAAAGTACTGAGCAGATGGACCTCCTCGTTTCCTGATGCAAACTTAACAACACTATACGAAAACATGCAAAAGCAACCCAGAACTTTGACTCAGCTATCAGCAGAGCATGGTTCAATGTTTAGATTAGATAAAAACCAGATTAAAGTCAGTGATTCATTTAGTATGATCGAATCTATACCAAAACATGCAAAAGCAACCCAGAACACTGACTTAGGTATCAGCAGAGCATGGTTAATTGTTATATTAGAAGAAATCAAGATTAAACACAGTACTTCATTTAGTATGATGAATAAAATCTTGCGTAGCATTCAGAAGCCGAAACTCCTCGCTCTCTGATGCATCTATAACAACAGTATACGAAAACATGCAAAAGAAACCGAGAACTCTGACTTAGGTATCAGCAGAGCATGGTTAATTGTTAGATTAGAAGAAATCAAGATTAAACACAGTACTTCATTTAGTATAATGAATAAAATCTTGCGTAGCATTTAGAAGCCGAAACTCCTCGCTCTCTGATGCATCTATAACAACAGTATACGAAAACATGAAAAGAAACCGAGAACTCTGACTTAGGTATCAGCAGAGCATGGTTCAATGATTAGATTAGAAGAAATCGAGATTAAACTCAGTGATTAATTTAGTATTATGAAAAAAATCTCAAAAAGCACTGAGCAGATGGACCTCCTCGTTTCCTGATGCAAACTTAACAACACTATACGAAAACATGGAAAAGCAACCCAGAACTCTGACTCAGCTATCAGCAGAGCATGGTTCAATAGTTAGATTAGAAGAAATCAAGATTAAACTCAGTAGTTCATTTAGTATAATGAATAAAATCTTGAGTAGGACTTAGAAGCCGAAACTCCTCGATTACTGATGCATCTTTAAAAACAATATACGAAAACCTGCAAAAAATACCCAGAACTTTGACTCCGGTATCAGCAGAGCATGGTTAGCCAGTTAGTTTAGAAGAATCAATATTGAACTCAGTGCTTCATTTCGTATGATCAAAAAAATGTTGAGTGCCACTACGGAGCCAAAACTCCATGTTTTCTGATGTGAGTATAATAAAACTATACCAAAACATGCAAAAGAAACCCAGAACTATGACTATGGTATAAACAGAGCATGGTTAATTGTAAGATTAAACGAAATCAAGATTAAACTCAGTACTTAATTTAGTATGATGAATAAAATCTTGACTAGCATTTAGAAGGCGAAACTCCTCAATTCCTGATGCATCTATAGAAAAAATAAACGAAAACATGCAAAAAAAAAGCCAGAACTTTTACTCAGCTATCAGCAGAGCATGGTTCAATGTTTAGAGTAGAAGAAAACGAGATTAAAGTCAGTGATTCATTTAGTATGATCGAATCTATACCAAAACATGTAAAAGCAACCCAGAACACTGACTTAGGTATCAGCAGAGCATGGTTAATTGTTATATTAGAAGAAATCAAGATTAAACACAGTACTTCATTTAGTATGATGAATAAAATCTTGCGTAGCATTTAGAAGCCGAAACTCCTCGCTCTCTGATGCATCTATAACAACAGTATACGAAAACATGCAAAAGAAACCGAGAACTCTGACTTAGGTATCAGCAGAGCATGGTTAATTGTTAGATTAGAAGAAATCAAGATTAAACACAGTACTTCATTTAGTATAATGAATAAAATCTTGCGTAGCATTTAGAAGCCGAAACTCCTCGCTCTCTGATGCATCTATAACAACAGTATACGAAAACATGCAAAAGAAACCGAGAACTCTGACTTAGGTATCCGCAGAGCATGGTTCAATGATTAGATTAGAAGAAATCGAGATTAAACTCAGTGATTCATTTAGTATTATGAAAAAAATCTCAAAAAGCACTGAGCAGATGGACCTCCGCGATTCCTGATGCAAACTTAACAACACTATACGAAAACATGCAAAAGCAACCCAGAACTCTGACTCAGCTATCAGCAGAGAATGGTTAATTGTTAGATTAGAAGAAATCAAGATTAAACTCAGTACTTCATTTAGTATGATGAATAAAATCTTGCGTAGCATTTAGAAGCCGAAACTCCTCGCTCTCTGATGCATCTATAACAGCAGTATACGAAAACATGCAAAAGCAACCCAATACTCTGACTTAGGTATCAGCAGAGCATGGTTAATTGTTAGATTAGAAGAAATCAAAATTAAACTCAGTACTTCATTTAGTATAATGAATAAAATCTTGAGTACGACTTAGAAGCCGAAGCTCCTCGATTCCTGATGCATCTAAAAATACAATATACGAAAACATGCGAAAAATACCCAGAACTTTGAATCCGGTATCAGCAGAGCATGGTTAGCCAGTTAGATTAGAAGAATCAATATTGAACTCAGTGCTTCATTTGGTATAATGAATAAAATCTTGACTAGGACTTAGAAGCCGAAACTCCTCGATTCCTGATGCAAACTTAACAACACTATACGAAAACATGCAAAAGCAACCCAACTCTGACTCAGCTATCAGCAGAGCATGGTTCAATAGTTAGATTTGAAGAAATCGAGATTAAACTCAGTGATTCATTAAGTATGTTCAAAAAAATCTTGAGTGGCACTGGGGAGCCAGAACTCCATGTTTTCTGATGTAAGTATAATATAACTATACCAAAACATGCAAAAACAACCCAGAACTCTGACTTAGGTATCAGCAGAGCATGGTTAATTGTTAGATTAGAAGAAATAAAGATTAAACTCAGTACTTAATTTAGTATGATGAATAAAATCTTGCGTAGCATTTAGAAGCCGAGACTCTTCGCTTTCTGATGCATCTATAACAAGAGTATACGAAAACATGCAAAAGAAACCCAGTACTTTGACTCAGGTATCAACAGAGCATGGTTCAATGGTTATATTAGAAGAAATCGAGATTAAACTCAGTGATTCATTTAGTATGATCGAAAAAATCTTGAGTGGCACTGGGGAGCCAGAACTCCATATTTTCTGATGTTAGTATAATAAATCTATACCTAAACATGCAAAAGCAACCCAATGCTCTGACTTAGGTATCAGCAGAGCATGGTTAATTGTTAGATTAGAAGAAATCAAGATTAAACTCAGTACTTCATTTAGTATAATGAATAAAATCTTGAGTACGACTTAGAAGCCGAAACTCCTCGATTCCTGATGCACCTATAAATACAATATATGAAAACATGCAAAAAATACCCAGAACTTTGACTCCGGTATCAGCAGAGCATGGTTAGCCAGTTAGATTAGAAGAATCAATATTGAACTCAGTGCTTCATTTGGTATAATGAATAAAATCTTGAGTAGGACTTAGAAGCCGAACCTCCTCGATTACTGATGCATCTATAAAAACAATATACGAAAACATGCAAAAAATACCCAGAACTTTGACTCCGGTATCAGCAGAGCATGGTTAGCCAGTTAGATTAGAAGAATCAATATTGAACTCAGTGCTTCATTTCGTATGATCAAAAAAATGTTGAGTGCCACTACGGAGCCAAAACTCCATGTTTTCTGATGTGAGTATAATAAAACTATACCAAAACATGCAAAAGAGACCCAGAACTATGACTATGGTATAAACAGAGCATGGTTAATTGTAAGATTAAACGAAATCAAGATTAAACTCAGTACTTAATTTAGTATGATGAATAAAATCTTGAGTAGCATTTAGAAGGCCAAACTCCTCAATTCCTGATGCATCTATAGAAAAAATAAACGAAAACATGCAAAAAAAAAAGCCAGAACTTTTACTCAGGTATCAACAGCGCATGGTTCAATGATTAGATTAGAAGAAATCGAGATTAAACTCAGTGATTCATTTAGTATTATGAAAAAAATCTCAAAAAGCACTGAGCAGATGGACCTCCTCGTTTCCTGATGCAAACTTAACAACACTATACGAAAACATGCAAAAGCAACCCAGAACTTTGACTCAGCTATCAGCAGAGCATGGTTCAATGTTTAGATTAGATAAAAACCAGATTAAAGTCAGTGATTCATTTAGTATGATCGAATCTATACCAAAACATGCAAAAGCAACCCAGAACACTGACTTAGGTATCAGCAGAGCATGGTTAATTGTTATATTAGAAGAAATCAAGATTAAACACAGTACTTCATTTAGTATGATGAATAAAATCTTGCGTAGCATTTAGAAGCCGAAACTCCTCGCTCTCTGATGCATCTATAACAACAGTATACGAAAACATGCAAAAGAAACCGAGAACTCTGACTTAGGTATCAGCAGAGCATGGTTAATTGTTAGATTAGAAGAAATCAAGATTAAACACAGTACTTCATTTAGTATAATGAATAAAATCTTGCGTAGCATTTAGAAGCCGAAACTCCTCGCTCTCTGATGCATCTATAACAACAGTATACGAAAACATGAAAAGAAACCGAGAACTCTGACTTAGGTATCAGCAGAGCATGGTTCAATGATTAGATTAGAAGAAATCGAGATTAAACTCAGTGATTCATTTAGTATTATGAAAAAAATCTCAAAAAGCACTGAGCAGATGGACCTCCTCGTTTCCTGATGCAAACTTAACAACACTATACGAAAACATGGAAAAGCAACCCAGAACTCTGACTCAGCTATCAGCAGAGCATGGTTCAATAGTTAGATTAGAAGAAATCAAGATTAAACTCAGTAGTTCATTTAGTATAATGAATAAAATCTTGAGTAGGACTTAGAAGCCGAAACTCCTCGATTACTGATGCATCTTTAAAAACAATATACGAAAACCTGCAAAAAATACCCAGAACTTTGACTCCGGTATCAGCAGAGCATGGTTAGCCAGTTAGTTTAGAAGAATCAATATTGAACTCAGTGCTTCATTTCGTATGATCAAAAAAATGTTGAGTGCCACTACGGAGCCAAAACTCCATGTTTTCTGATGTGAGTATAATAAAACTATACCAAAACATGCAAAAGAAACCTAGAACTATGACTATGGTATAAACAGAGCATGGTTAATTGTAAGATTAAACGAAATCAAGATTAAACTCAGTACTTAATTTAGTATGATGAATAAAATCTTGACTAGCATTTAGAAGGCGAAACTCCTCAATTCCTGATGCATCTATAGAAAAAATAAACGAAAACATGCAAAAAAAAAGCCAGAACTTTTACTCAGCTATCAGCAGAGCATGGTTCAATGTTTAGAGTAGAAGAAAACGAGATTAAAGTCAGTGATTCATTTAGTATGATCGTATCTATACCAAAACATGTAAAAGCAACCCAGAACACTGACTTAGGTATCAGCAGAGCATGGTTAATTGTTATATTAGAAGAAATCAAGATTAAACACAGTACTTCATTTAGTATGATGAATAAAATCTTGCGTAGCATTTAGAAGCCGAAACTCCTCGCTCTCTGATGCATCTATAACAACAGTATACGAAAACATGCAAAAGAAACCGAGAACTCTGACTTAGGTATCAGCAGAGCATGGTTAATTGTTAGATTAGAAGAAATCAAGATTAAACACAGTACTTCATTTAGTATAATGAATAAAATCTTGCGTAGCATTTAGAAGCCGAAACTCCTCGCTCTCTGATGCATCTATAACAACAGTATACGAAAACATGCAAAAGAAACCGAGAACTCTGACTTAGGTATCCGCAGAGCATGGTTCAATGATTAGATTAGAAGAAATCGAGATTAAACTCAGTGATTCATTTAGTATTATGAAAAAAATCTCAAAAAGCACTGAGCAGATGGACCTCCTCGTTTCCTGATGCAAACTTAACAACACTATACGAAAACATGGAAAAGCAACCCGGAACTCTGACTCAGCTATCAGCAGAGCATGGTTCAATAGTTAGATTAGAAGAAATCAAGATTAAACTCAGTACTTCATTTAGTATAATGAATAAAATCTTGAGTAGGACTTAGAAGCCGAAACTCCTCGATTACTGATGCATCTATGAAAACAATATACGAAAACCTGCAAAAAATACCCAGAACTTTGACTCCGGTATCAGCAGAGCATGGTTAGCCAGTTAGTTTAGAAGAATCAATATTGAACTCAGTGCTTCATTTCGTATGATCAAAAAAATGTTGAGTGCCACTACGGAGCCAGAATTCCATATTTTCTGATGTAAGTATAATAAAACTATACCAAAACATGCAAAAGAAACCCAGAACTATGACTATAGTATAAACAGAGCATGGTTAATTGTAAGATTAAACGAAATCAAGATTAAACTCAGTACTTAATTTAGTATGATGAATAAAATCTTGAGTAGCATTTAGAAGGCGAAACTCCTCAATTCCTGATGCATCTATAGAAAAAATAAACGAAAACATGCAAAAAAAAAGCCAGAACTTTTACTCAGGTATCAACAGCGCATGGTTCAATGTTTAGAGTAGAAGAAATCGAGATTAAACTCAGTGATTCATTTAGTATTATGAAAAAAATCTCAAAAAGCACTGAGCAGATGGACCTCCTCGTTTCCTGATGCAAACTTAACAACACTATACGAAAACATGGAAAAGCAACCCAGAACTCTGACTCAGCTATCAGCAGAGCATGGTTCAATAGTTAGATTAGAAGAAATCAAGATTAAACTCAGTACTTCATTTAGTATAATGAATAAAATCTTGAGTAGGACTTAGAAGCCGAAACTCCTCGATTACTGATGCATCTATGAAAACAATATACGAAAACCTGCAAAAAATACCCAGAACTTTGACTCCGGTATCAGCAGAGCATGGTTAGCCAGTTAGTTTAGAAGAATCAATATTGAACTCAGTGCTTCATTTCGTATGATCAAAAAAATGTTGAGTGCCACTACGGAGCCAGAATTCCATATTTTCTGATGTAAGTATAATAAAACTATACCAAAACATGCAAAAGAAACCCAGAACTATGACTATGGTATAAACAGAGCATGGTTAATTGTAAGATTAAACGAAATCAAGATTAAACTCAGTACTTAATTTAGTATGATGAATAAAATCTTGAGTAGCATTTAGAAGGCGAAACTCCTCAATTCCTGATGCATCTATAGAAAAAATAAACGAAAACATGCAAAAAAAAAGCCAGAACTTTTACTCAGGTATCAACAGCGCATGGTTCAATGATTAGATTAGAAGAAATCGAGATTAAACTCAGTGATTCATTTAGTATTATGAAAAAAATCTCAAAAAGCACTGAGCAGATGGACCTCCTCGTTTCCTGATGCAAACTTAACAACACTATACGAAAACATGGAAAAGCAACCCGGAACTCTGACTCAGCTATCAGCAAAGCATGGTTCAATAGTTAGATTAGAAGAAATCAAGATTAAACTCAGTACTTAATTTAGTATGATGAATAAAATCTTGACTAGCATTTAGAAGGCGAAACTCCTCAATTCTCGATGCATCTATAGAAAAAATATACGAAAACATGCAAAAAAAAAACCAGAACTTTTACTCAGCTATCAGCAGAGCATGGTTCAATGTTTAGAGTAGAAGAAATCGAGATTAAACTCAGTGATTCATTTAGTATTATGAAAAAAATCTCAAAAAGCACTGAGCAGATGGACCTCCTCGTTTCCTGATGCAAACTTAACAACACTATACGAAAACATGGAAAAGCAACCCAGAACTCTGACTCAGCTATCAGCAGAGCATGGTTCAATAGTTAGATTAGAAGAAATCAAGATTAAACTCAGTACTTCATTTAGTATAATGAATAAAATCTTGAGTAGGACTTAGAAGCCGAAACTCCTCGATTACTGATGCATCTATGAAAACAATATACGAAAACATGCAAAAAATACCCAGAACTTTGACTCCGGTATCAGCAGAGCATGGTTAGCCAGTTAGTTTAGAAGAATCAATATTGAACTCAGTGCTTCATTTCGTATGATCAAAAAAATGTTGAGTGCCACTACGGAGCCAGAATTCCATATTTTCTGATGTAAGTATAATAAAACTATTCCAAAACATGCAAAAGAAACCCAGAACTATGACTATGGTATAAACAGAGCATGGTTAATTGTAAGATTAAACGAAATCAAGATTAAACTCAGTACTTAATTTAGTATGATGAATAAAATCTTGAGTAGCATTTAGAAGGCCAAACTCCTCAATTCCTGATGCATCTATAGAAAAAATAAACGAAAACATGCAAAAAAAAAAGCCAGAACTTTTACTCAGGTATCAACAGCGCATGGTTCAATGATTAGATTAGAAGAAATCGAGATTAAACTCAGTGATTCATTTAGTATTATGAAAAAAATCTCAAAAAGCACTGAGCAGATGGACCTCCGCGATTCCTGATGCAAACTTAACAACACTATACGAAAACATGCAAAAGCAACCCAGAACTCTGACTCAGCTATCAGCAGAGAATGGTTAATTGTTAGATTAGAAGAAATCAAGATTAAACTCAGTACTTCATTTAGTATGATGAATAAAATCTTGCGTAGCATTTAGTAGCCGAAACTCCTCGCTCTCTGATGCATCTATAACAGCAGTATACGAAAACATGCAAAAGCAACCCAATACTCTGACTTAGGTATCAGCAGAGCATGGTTAATTGTTAGATTAGAAGAAATCAAGATTAAACTCAGTACTTCATTTAGTATAATGAATAAAATCTTGAGTACGACTTAGAAGCCGAAGCTCCTCGATTCCTGATGCATCTAAAAATACAATATACGAAAACATGCGAAAAATACCCAGAACTTTGAATCCGGTATCAGCAGAGCATGGTTAGCCAGTTAGATTAGAAGAATCAATATTGAACTCAGTGCTTCATTTGGTATAATGAATAAAATCTTGACTAGGACTTAGAAGCCGAAACTCCTCGATTCCTGATGCAAACTTAACAACACTATACGAAAACATGCAAAAGCAACCCAACTCTGACTCAGCTATCAGCAGAACATGGTTCAATAGTTAGATTTGAAGAAATCGAGATTAAACTCAGTGATTCATTTAGTATGTTCAAAAAAATCTTGAGTGGCACTGGGGAGCCAGAACTCCATGTTTTCTGATGTAAGTATAATATAACTATACCAAAACATGCAAAAACAACCCAGAACTCTGACTTAGGTATCAGCAGAGCATGGTTAATTGTTAGATTAGAAGAAATAAAGATTAAACTCAGTACTTCATTTAGTATGATGAATAAAATCTTGCGTAGCATTTAGAAGCCGAAACTCTTCGCTTTCTGATGCATCTATAACAACAGTATACGAAAACATGCAAAAGAAACCCAGTACTTTGACTCAGGTATCAACAGAGCATGGTTCAATGGTTAGATTAGAAGAAATCGAGATTAAACTCAGTGATTCATTTAGTATGATCGAAAAAATCTTGAGTGGCACTGGGGAGCCAGAACTCCATATTTTCTGATGTGAGTATAATATAGCTATACCAAAACATGCAAAAACAACCCAGAACTCTGACTTAGGTATCAGCAGAGCATGGTTAATTGTTAGATTAGAAGAAATAAAGATTAAACTCAGTACTTCATTTAGTATGATGAATAAAATCTTGCGTAGCATTTAGAAGCCGAAACTCCTCGCTCTCTGATGCATCTATAACAACAGTATACGAAAACATGCAAAAGAAACCGAGAACTCTGACTTAGGTATCAGCAGAGCATGGTTAATTGTTAGATTAGAAGAAATCAAGATTAAACACAGTACTTCATTTAGTATAATGAATAAAATCTTGAGTAGGACTTAGAAGCCGAAACTCCGCGATTCCTGATGCAAACTTAACAACACTATACGAAAACATGCAAAAGCAACCCAGAACTCTGACTCAGCTATCAGCAGAGCATGGTTCAATAGTTAGATTAGAAGAAATCGAGATTAAACTCAGTGATTCATTTAGTATGTTCAAAAAAATCTTGAGTGGCACTGGGGAGCCAGAACTCCATGTTTTCTGATGTAAGTAATATAAAACTATACCAAAACATGCAAAAGCAACCCAGAACTCTGACGTAGGTATCAGCAGAGCATGGTTAATTGTTAGATTAGAAGAAATCAAGATTAAACTCAGTACTTCATTTAGTATAATGAATAAAATCTTGAGTACGACTTAGAAGCCCAAACTCCTCGATTCCTGATGCATCTATAAATACAATATACGAAAACATGCAAAAAATACCCAGAACTTTGACTCCGGTATCAGCAGAGCATGGTTAGCCAGTTAGATTAGAAGAATCAATATTGAACTCAGTGCTTCATTTCGTATGATCAAAAAAATGTTGAGTGCCACTACGGAGCCAAAACTCCATGTTTTCTGATGTGAGTATAATAAAACTATACCAAAACATGCAAAAGAGACCCAGAACTATGACTATGGTATAAACAGAGCATGGTTAATTGTAAGATTAAACGAAATCAAGATTAAACTCAGTACTTAATTTAGTATGATGAATAAAATCTTAAGTAGCATTTAGAAGGCGAAACTCCTCAATTCCTGATGCAACTATAGAAAAAATATACGAAAACATGCAAAAAAAAAGCCAGAACATTTACTCAGGTATCAACAGCGCATGGTTCAATGATTAGATTAGAAGAAATCGAGATTAAACTCAGTGATTCATTTAGTATTATGAAAAAAATCTCAAAAAGTACTGAGCAGATGGACCTCCTCGTTTCCTGATGCAAACTTAACAACACTATACGAAAACATGCAAAAGCAACCCAGAACTTTGACTCAGCTATCAGCAGAGCATGGTTCAATGTTTAGATTAGATAAAAACCAGATTAAAGTCAGTGATTCATTTAGTATGATCGAATCTATACCAAAACATGCAAAAGCAACCCAGAACACTGACTTAGGTATCAGCAGAGCATGGTTAATTGTTATATTAGAAGAAATCAAGATTAAACACAGTACTTCATTTAGTATGATGAATAAAATCTTGCGTAGCATTCAGAAGCCGAAACTCCTCGCTCTCTGATGCATCTATAACAACAGTATACGAAAACATGCAAAAGAAACCGAGTACTCTGACTTAGGTATCAGCAGAGCATGGTTAATTGTTAGATTAGAAGAAATCAAGATTAAACACAGTACTTCATTTAGTATAATGAATAAAATCTTGCGTAGCATTTAGAAGCCGAAACTCCTCGCTCTCTGATGCATCTATAACAACAGTATACGAAAACATGAAAAGAAACCGAGAACTCTGACTTAGGTATCAGCAGAGCATGGTTCAATGATTAGATTAGAAGAAATCGAGATTAAACTCAGTGATTAATTTAGTATTATGAAAAAAATCTCAAAAAGCACTGAGCAGATGGACCTCCTCGTTTCCTGATGCAAACTTAACAACACTATACGAAAACATGGAAAAGCAACCCAGAACTCTGACTCAGCTATCAGCAGAGCATGGTTCAATAGTTAGATTAGAAGAAATCAAGATTAAACTCAGTAGTTCATTTAGTATAATGAATAAAATCTTGAGTAGGACTTAGAAGCCGAAACTCCTCGATTACTGATGCATCTTTAAAAACAATATACGAAAACCTGCAAAAAATACCCAGAACTTTGACTCCGGTATCAGCAGAGCATGGTTAGCCAGTTAGTTTAGAAGAATCAATATTGAACTCAGTGCTTCATTTCGTATGATCAAAAAAATGTTGAGTGCCACTACGGAGCCAAAACTCCATGTTTTCTGATGTGAGTATAATAAAACTATACCAAAACATGCAAAAGAAACCCAGAACTATGACTATGGTATAAACAGAGCATGGTTAATTGTAAGATTAAACGAAATCAAGATTAAACTCAGTACTTAATTTAGTATGATGAATAAAATCTTGACTAGCATTTAGAAGGCGAAACTCCTCAATTCCTGATGCATCTATAGAAAAAATAAACGAAAACATGCAAAAAAAAAGCCAGAACTTTTACTCAGCTATCAGCAGAGCATGGTTCAATGTTTAGAGTAGAAGAAAACGAGATTAAAGTCAGTGATTCATTTAGTATGATCGAATGTATACCAAAACATGTAAAAGCAACCCAGAACACTGACTTAGGTATCAGCAGAGCATGGTTAATTGTTATATTAGAAGAAATCAAGATTAAACACAGTACTTCATTTAGTATGATGAATAAAATCTTGCGTAGCATTTAGAAGCCGAAACTCCTCGCTCTCTGATGCATCTATAACAACAGTATACGAAAACATGCAAAAGAAACCGAGAACTCTGACTTAGGTATCAGCAGAGCATGGTTAATTGTTAGATTAGAAGAAATCAAGATTAAACACAGTACTTCATTTAGTATAATGAATAAAATCTTGCGTAGCATTTAGAAGCCGAAACTCCTCGCTCTCTGATGCATCTATAACAACAGTATACGAAAACATGCAAAAGAAACCGAGAACTCTGACTTAGGTATCAGCAGAGCATGGTTCAATGATTAGATTAGAAGAAATCGAGATTAAACTCAGTGATTCATTTAGTATTATGAAAAAAATCTCAAAAAGCACTGAGCAGATGGACCTCCGCGATTCCTGATGCAAACTTAACAACACTATACGAAAACATGCAAAAGCAACCCAGAACTCTGACTCAGCTATCAGCAGAGAATGGTTAATTGTTAGATTAGAAGAAATCAAGATTAAACTCAGTACTTCATTTAGTATGATGAATAAAATCTTGCGTAGCATTTAGTAGCCGAAACTCCTCGCTCTCTGATGCATCTATAACAACAGTATACGAAAACATGCAAAAGCAACCCAATACTCTGACTTAGGTATCAGCAGAGCATGGTTAATTGTTAGATTAGAAGAAATCAAAATTAAACTCAGTACTTCATTTAGTATAATGAATAAAATCTTGAGTACGACTTAGAAGCCGAAGCTCCTCGATTCCTGATGCATCTAAAAATACAATATACGAAAACATGCGAAAAATACCCAGAACTTTGAATCCGGTATCAGCAGAGCATGGTTAGCCAGTTAGATTAGAAGAATCAATATTGAACTCAGTGCTTCATTTGGTATAATGAATAAAATCTTGACTAGGACTTAGAAGCCGAAACTCCTCGATTCCTGATGCAAACTTAACAACACTATACGAAAACATGCAAAAGCAACCCAACTCTGACTCAGCTATCAGCAGAGCATGGTTCAATAGTTAGATTTGAAGAAATCGAGATTAAACTCAGTGATTCATTAAGTATGTTCAAAAAAATCTTGAGTGGCACTGGGGAGCCAGAACTCCATGTTTTCTGATGTAAGTATAATATAACTATACCAAAACATGCAAAAACAACCCAGAACTCTGACTTAGGTATCAGCAGAGCATGGTTAATTGTTAGATTAGAAGAAATAAAGATTAAACTCAGTACTTCATTTAGTATGATGAATAAAATCTTGCGTAGCATTTAGAAGCCGAAACTCTTCGCTTTCTGATGCATCTATAACAAGAGTATACGAAAACATGCAAAAGAAACCCAGTACTTTGACTCAGGTATCAACAGAGCATGGTTCAATGGTTATATTAGAAGAAATCGAGATTAAACTCAGTGATTCATTTAGTATGATCGAAAAAATCTTGAGTGGCACTGGGGAGCCAGAACTCCATATTTTCTGATGTTAGTATAATAAATCTATACCTAAACATGCAAAAGCAACCCAATGCTCTGACTTAGGTATCAGCAGAGCATGGTTAATTGTTAGATTAGAAGAAATCAAGATTAAACTCAGTACTTCATTTAGTATAATGAATAAAATCTTGAGTACGACTTAGAAGCCGAAACTCCTCGATTCCTGATGCACCTATAAATACAATATATGAAAACATGCAAAAAATACCCAGAACTTTGACTCCGGTATCAGCAGAGCATGGTTAGCCAGTTAGATTAGAAGAATCAATATTGAACTCAGTGCTTCATTTGGTATAATGAATAAAATCTTGAGTAGGACTTAGAAGCCGAACCTCCTCGATTACTGATGCATCTATAAAAACAATATACGAAAACATGCAAAAAATACCCAGAACTTTGACTCCGGTATCAGCAGAGCATGGTTAGCCAGTTAGATTAGAAGAATCAATATTGAACTCAGTGCTTCATTTCGTATGATCAAAAAAATGTTGAGTGCCACTACGGAGCCAAAACTCCATGTTTTCTGATGTGAGTATAATAAAACTATACCAAAACATGCAAAAGAGACCCAGAACTATGACTATGGTATAAACAGAGCATGGTTAATTGTAAGATTAAACGAAATCAAGATTAAACTCAGTACTTAATTTAGTATGATGAATAAAATCTTAAGTAGCATTTAGAAGGCGAAACTCCTCAATTCCTGATGCAACTATAGAAAAAATATACGAAAACATGCAAAAAAAAAGCCAGAACTTTTACTCAGGTAGCAACAGCGCATGGTTCAATGATTAGATTAGAAGAAATCGAGATTAAACTCAGTGATTCATTTAGTATTATGAAAAAAATCTCAAAAAGCACTGAGCAGATGGACCTCCTCGTTTCCTGATGCAAACTTAACAACACTATACGAAAACATGCAAAAGCAACCCAGAACTCTGACTCAGCTATCAGCAGAGCATGGTTCAATGTTTAGATTAGATAAAAACCAGATTAAAGTCAGTGATTCATTTAGTATGATCGAATCTATACCAAAACATGCAAAAGCAACCCAGAACACTGACGTAGGTATCAGCAGAGGGGGTGCTAGGACAGGAAACCTCCCCGTGTGCCCGTGGGCTGGAGTTTCCCTTGGATGCGTCTGGGGGAAAGGCCAGTCCCCGGGACGGTGTACCCTGGGGTGCGGGCAATTACTCCCCATTAGGTACTGTGTGCCTAATGGGTCTAGTTGCCCGTACGCTAATATCCTGTCGGAGGAACGCTCCAACGTGTGTCTCTCTGTTTAAGCAGAGACGCACAGCGGCGGAGTAAGAGCGGGCTCGGTGTGCACTAACTCTGCCGCCGGGCAGGCAGGAAGGAGTATTCTCCTTATGCCACCGTTAGTCTCGTAGCCCCGAAGATTGTCAAGGTTATGTCTCTGACTTTTGACGGGGGTCGAGGGTCTTGGCTTAACCGCCCGGGCCGCGAGGAAGATAACCTCTATAAAAAATTCCTCTAATATCAAGTTTTGGTGCGCGGCGAGGATATGAATGGCTGAGGAGTAGTGTCATCTACAACTTTGTAGTTGTAGGTGGCGCATCAGTCGCTAGCGCACCCCCAGCCAGAGTACCAGTGGACCCTCTGGTTGGGTTATAAATGAACACTTGCCTAGGGACAGGGGGTGAACCTAGGATGGACATTTTAGATCCCCCACACTCGTGGGAACAATATGGAAAAATTGAACCAAAACAATAGCAGCGAAGAGGAGGGGAGTGACGCGGGGTCGGGGTCCGACGCCGCATCTGGCGCGAAGGGCTTTTTCAAGAGCCCGGAGTGCGTAGTGGTGGGGGCTTCTGCGAAGAACCAAAGGCGCTTCCAGAAGCGCCCCAAACCAGGGGATGGCCAGGGGTCATCCTCTGATGGTGGGAGGAGCTCCACCCGAAAAATCGGCAAGACCAGTCGGCGGAGTGGAGTTTGGGATAGGGGTGCGGGCAGAGGCCTCACCAGCCCAGACGATCCGTCTCAGCCCGCCGAAGGGCTCGACACGGAAGGGCACCATTGCGGAGCGACCAGTGGCAGGGCGACCCACTCGGACTCGTCAGGTGGTGAGCCGGACGCCGCTGGCGGCTCTAAGTCGGAGCAATTGGCCAGGCTGGAGGTAGCCGTGGTAGCTGCGCTAAAGGGTGTGGCCTTGAAGAGGATTCAGTCCTCTAAAGACAAGGCCATACCCGCTGCCGCGGCTTCCATTATGGAGGCAGTGCAGGCCATCCAACTCATGCCTCCATTGGACGGCATGTCTGAGATGCGGGCGGAGGTCAGCCGCTTGACAGCCGCAATGGAGCTTCTCTGAAAGGAGAACGAGGAGCTCCGAGCGGACCTGGCCGGCCTTCGGGCAGCCGGCCCCCGGGAAGTACCACAGGAGAGGGTGCAATATGGGCAAGCCCGGCCAGTGCCGGAACCTGCTGAGGACCGGGTTCTGACCCTGGTGCGGCGGGAGCTTGCTGCCTTTCAGAGCCGGTTTTCCGCTCTGGAGGCCATTGTCCTGCGCCCCCCGCTAGCGGCGAGCCGGCAGGTCTCTTTTGCTGCCGCTGCGGCCAAGCCAGGATCAGCAGAGCGGACTAAAGGCGGGTCCGTGCCGAAACCCGTGGGGCCGCACCCGGCGAAGTCGGCGCCACCCAAGACCAAGAAGGGCGGGGTGGCTGCGCAGGCGGCGAGGGCGCCAGCCTTGGCGGCAAGTCAGCCGGCCCCCCCACCTCCTAATTCTCCTCCGTCCGACGCCGAATGGCAAGTGGCTGGGTCGAGGAAGAAGGTGGGCAAGGCAGCAAGGGCGGCCAAACGTAAAGAGAGGCGGCAGCGGCGCAAGGAGCGAAGCGTCGCGGCTAGGCTCCGCGCCCCGAAGTCCGCAGCTGTAGTGATCACACTACAGCCGGAAGCGGAGAAGAAGGGCGTGTCCTACCGCGACGTGCTCGCCAAGGCTAGGGCGGCCGTGAACCTAGAGGAGTTAGGCGTCGCCAATGGCATCCGGGTGAAGATCACTGCGACTGGGGCCCGGATGCTGGAGGTTCCTGGTGCGGCCAGCGGCCCGACCGCTGACGCCCTGGCCGAAAGGCTTAGGGCGTCCCTAAATGCGGACGAGGCCCGAGTCTCCAGGCCCTGCAAGTGCATTGACATGCGCATCCTGGGCCTGGACGACTGTGTGACGGAGGCTGAGGTAGTCGCCGCCGTCGTCAGGACTGGGGGGTGCTCTGCCGAGCAGGTGAGGGCGGGCACCATTCGTCCTGACCACACGGGGATGCGAGCCGTGACGGTGAGCTGCCCCGTGACGGCGGCCCGGAAAGTTGCCGGGGAGGGCCGAAGGCTCCTGGTGGGCTGGGTTTCCGCGCAGGTGAAACTGCTGGAACCCAGACCTCTGAGGTGCTTCCGCTGCCAGGTGGGCAACCACGTGGGAGTGCAATGCACCTCGGAGGTGGACCGCAGCGATCACTGTTTCCGCTGCGGTCAGCCCGGGCACAAGGCCGGCTCGTGCAATGCCACGCCGCACTGCTTTTTATGTGCGGCAGCTGGCAAGCCGGCCGATCACCGGGCTGGGAGTAAGGCCTGCGCCCCACCCGCCAAAGCCAGGGGCAGGGGTAAGCCCTCCGCAACCGCCGTCACTGCCGCACCTGCCGCCACTGCCATCGCCGCTGCTGCCTCCACAGTCGTCACCGCCGCTGAAACCGCGGCAGGGCCCTCACAAGGGCCTCGGGAGGGGGCTGAAATGGAGTGCCACTAATGGCCCCATTACGCCTCCTCCAGGCGAACATCAACCACTGCGTCGCCGCTCAGGATCTGTTGCTCCAGAGCATGGCGCAGTGGTCGATTAATATCGCCGTGGTCGCTGAGCCGTACTTTGTCCCGCCCAGGGATGACTGGGTGGAGGACCTGAGCGGCTCAGTGACCCTAATTTCGTCGGCCGCCGCCGGTACCCCGTCGCTCGAGGCAGTTAAGAGGGGACGGGGTTGCGTGGCAGCACGGTTCGGGGAGATTGTTGTCGTAGGGGTGTACTTCTCCCCGAACCGAACTCTCGCCGAGTTCCACAACTCCCTTGCGGAGTTGAGAGTCGTCGTCGTCGGGTACCATTCCCTCCCCGTGCTCGTGCTCGGGGACTTCAATGCCAAGAACACGGCTTGGGGTTCCCGGTATACTGACGCGCGGGGTAGGATGGTGGAGGACTGGGCTCTGGAGACAGGCCTTGTCGTCCTAAACCGGGGTTCTGTCCCCACGTGTGTGCGGATGCGGGGTGAGTCAGTGGTGGACATTTCGTTCGCCAGCCCCGCTCTGTCGCCGCGTGTCATTGACTGGCGCGTCATGGAGGGGGTGGAGACGTATTCCGACCACCGGTACATCCGGTTTGACGTCTCCGCCCAGACCTCGAGCGCGCTGGTCCGACAGGCCCCGAGTGGTCCACGGTGGGCGCTGAAGCGGCTGGACCGGGAGCTCCTCCTGGAAGCCTCGATCGTGCAGGCCTGGGTGTCATCACCGGACAGGCCTGCTGATATTAACGACGAGGCGGAGTGGTTCCGGGAGGCCATGTCCGAAGTATGTGACGTGGCAATGCCCCGGGTCCAGCCTGGACGCGCCTCGCGCCAGGTGTACTGGTGGTCGCCGGAGCTAACGTCTCTGCGCGAGGCGTGCGTTGCTGCGCGACGCCTGTACACCAGGCACCGCAGGCTCCGTGTCCGTCCTCCGGATACGGAAGCCATTCAGGCGGAGCTGTACGAGGGTTACAGAGCGGCGAAGACCGCCCTCCGAGCGGAGATACTGCGGGCCAGGGGACTGGCCCGTGAGGAGTCGCTGGGGACTCTGAACAGGGACCCTTGGGGACGCCCATACAAAATGGTGCGGGAGAAACTCCGCCCATGGGCTCCCCCACTAACGCAGAGTCTCCGGCCTCAGCTCGTGGAGGGCGTGGTGAGCGCTCTGTTCCCTTCGCGAGGGGAGCACACTCCCCCGCCCATGGCTCCGCCTCCTGCGGTGCCCACTGTGGACCACATAACCGACGACGACGACGATTCTCCTGAGGTGACCGAGGTAGAGTTGAGAGTGGCGGTACGTAGGCTGAGTGCCAAAAATACCGCCCCAGGACCCGGCGGCCTACCTGGAAAAGCCTGGGTCCTGGCCTTGGAGGCTCTCGGGCCTCGACTCCGAGGGCTCCTAAGCGCATGCTTGGAAGGGGGCCAGTTCCCACTTCGTTGGAAGACGGGGAAACTGGTCCTCATTAAGAAGACGGGGCGCCCTGCGGACTCTCCGTCCGCTTACCGGCCCATTGTGCTGCTCGACGAGGTGGGCAAGCTCTTTGAAAGAGTCATTGCAGACCGCCTCGTCGGGCGGCTAGTGCGGGTGGGGCCGGATTTGGCGGAGAGCCAGTTTGGTTTCCGCAGGGGGCGCTCTACGGTGGACGCCATCATGCGCGTGCGAGCCCTCACGACGGGGGATGCTGTGGCCCGGGGTGGGGTCGTCTTGGCGGTGTCTCTAGACATCGCCAATGCCTTCAATACCCTGCCCTGGAGTTGCATCAGGGAGGCACTCCGGTATCACCGGATGCCGACCTACCTCTGTCGCATAGTCGAGGCCTATCTGACGGACAGGGCCGTCATCTACCCCGGTCACCAGGGAGAATGGAACCGGCGAGAGATGTCGTGCGGTGTCCCACAGGGATCAGTCTTGGGACCGTATCTGTGGGACATCGGGTACGACTGGGTGCTGCGCGCCGACCTCCCTAGCGGCGTCAGCGTCGTTTGTTACGCTGACGACACGCTAGTCTTGGCACAGGGGAGGTCGCACCAGGCGGCGGCCGAATTAATGACACGCGGGGTTGCGACAGTCATTGAGAGGATCCGGCAATTGGGACTCGAGGTGGCCCTGCACAAGTCCGAGGCCATGTGTTTTCATGGTCCTCGGAACGCGCCACTCTCGGGTTCCCAAATAATGGCGGGAGGGGTTCACATCGGCGTCGAGTCGACGATGAAGTACCTGGGACTCGTCCTCGACAGCCGGTGGAACTTCGTCGAGCATTTCCGACGTTTGGCTCCCAGACTGGACCGGGCTGGGGCTGCCTTGAAGCGGCTCCTGCCCAATCTAGGGGGTCCAAACGCCTCCTGCCGAAGGCTCTACGCGGGGGTCGTGCGGTCCATGGCCCTTTACGGGGCACCGGTGTGGGCGCGTTCATTGAGGCTCCGACCAGCACGCCGTTTGAACGCGTCCCAAAGGGTCATGGCCATCCGGCTGGTCCGGGGATACCGCACGGTCTCCTGCGAGGCGGCGAGCCTCCTTGCCGGATTGCCGCCATGGGATTTGGAGGCAAAAGTCCTCGCGCACATTTGGGAGTCGCGCGAGGAGGCGAAACGCCGGGGCGTTACTCCGCTACCGCGAGAAATCGCGGCACAGCGGACAGAGCTCCGGCGGGATCTCATGGCGGCATGGAGAGTGCGACTGTCGCAACCCAGCGCTGGGCACGCCACAATTGCGGCGGTAAGTCCCCTCTTTGAGGAGTGGCTTGAGAGGCGCCACGGCGTCCTCACCTTCCGCCTGACGCAGGTCCTCACCGGACATGGCTGTTTCGGGAGGTTCCTGTTTCGGATAAGGCGGGAGGAAACGCCCGGGTGTTGGCATTGTGTGGATCGACCGGAGGACACGGTGGAGCATACGGTGGAGGTCTGCCCGGCTTGGGCGGAGCACCGCCGTGTCCTCGTGGCGGCGATCGGCGGCGGCGATCTCTCGCGTCCGGCCCTGGGGGTCTACTCTCTAACTCCGTCAACGACGATACGGGCCCGTCCGAAGGTAGTCCGTAACGAAGCAGTAAACCCTACTCCCGATTGCTTTCGGATTCATGGGTTTCGAACGGAATCATAGACAATATTCGCGAACGAATGACGCATGACGATAGAGTTGCGCTATTTTATCGGTCAATTACCGGTTTACTTACTTTGTGGTTTTCAAGCTTAATAAACAAAAAATAATATTGTTATCATTAGAAAATTACCACATTTTTAACAATAAACTTCTTATTATGTCTTTAAATAAAGAATTGAATTATTTTCGCCATTTTTGTCCGGATTGTAGCTTTATCCTGTTAATACCTTTGCCTTTTTTCTTTTTGACGGCAATTTTCAAATGAAATGTCATGTCAGTCCGTGTTATTTAAAATCAAAACAATTTGCAATTAGTTGTTCAGGAAGTTTATTTTTATTTATTATTATATTAATGTTTTAAAATGGCCCCAACCGCTCCAGCAGCAACTCACGCGCAAATAGAGGCCCTCCTCGATTTTATGAGCGACAACAACGAGTTAGCTCGCGGGCTATTGAGGGGTGCCGACGGAAGAATTCGCTCGAAACGGCTGTGGGAAAGCCTGTGCAACTCCCTTAATTCAATGGGAAGTTGCACAAAGTCCGTGGAGCAGTGGCAAAGGGTGAGTTTAATACATTACTCGTCAATATTAATATGATTTTAAGGTCATAGCATTACTACATGATACATTGATATCAGTCATCCTCCAAATACATATCTGTAGGAGGACCTACGAGTGTACTGGCTTTTATATCGTTTTTTATGTAATTAAAATTAAACAAATTTTAGGTGTGGGCTGATAAAAAACACTTGACGAAAAAAGCTGCTGGAGCTGCTAGACGGTCAGCATGTGCTACAGGTGGAGGCCCATCGGTAGCACCAACCCTCTCCCAAGTGGAATTGAGAATTCTGTCAATTATGGGAGAGGGTTTTGGAGAGCCGCAAACTGAGGCAAGAGTGCCAGCTTTTCCACCGGTAATAATTAAATTTATAATTTATGATAGTTAGTTGGAATGGTAAAAAACAAAAGACAACACCAATAATGTATTTATAATTATGTTGCAGGAAGTCTTTGCTGTGTTTTTTTTTATTGAATAATAAATAACAGATACATAATTGTATATTTGTTGTATCCGTCAAATGACATTCAGTTTTTGTTGTACAGGGTTCACTTATAAGACAAGACACAGCACCCGTCACACCCACCCCAATATCTTTTGCTACACCTGCCAACCCACTTTCCCAGGAGCAACCCTCAACCCTCAACCCTCAGCGGGAGTTGCCGATGCAAAATCAGCGAAGTAAGTTTTATTGTTCAGTAGAAAAGAGATTACCTAAATCATCTTTCAGAAAATCACTCAAAACTGACTAATATTTATTTCATTTGTTTACAGCGTTAAATCCTCGTCGTGCACATACACGAGTTCGGCGACACCTCGCAGCCGACTCAGCAAGAAGTCGAATTGTTGAGGTGGAGGAACAAAGACTTCAAATTGAAACCAGGAGAAATGAGGTGCTCGATGAAATAAAGGTTGCCATTGTGGAACTGTGCAACTTAGTACGGGAACACATTTCTAGAAACATTTAAATTCATTTATTTTTGTTTTTTTATTTTATGTTGATGTCCCTGCCACTCTGTATTAGGTATATAAGGTGGGTGGCTCCCTGTGACTTTCAAGAGTTATTGTAACTCTTGGAAGTCACGAAGTGACAGCCCAGTATTTGGATGACGCAGGCAGTAATTTTTTTTTTTTCTTTCTCTTATCCTCTATAATTGCAACGTTGTCCATAATGTTGCAACATTTATTTCCCGAGCTCCTCATTCCTTTTGTCGCTTGGAGTCTCTGGTCTTCCAACTTAATAATTCACTGAATTCTGTGTACTTTTGTTGATTGGCTAAAACAAACTGTTGATTGTATAATGTTAATTCAAGAGAGATTAGTTATTATATTATATTATTATTTGTGATTAGTAAAAACTAAAGAAAGAATTTGAAATTCAATTTGAAATTCAATTTCCTAGCAATAATTTAAGACAAATGAAGATACAAGATAGATAAATAAAAGAAAATCTATGTTTTGATTGTTATAGATAGGGTATTGTTGATTGTTAATTTTATTCAGATTATTATGTATTTGAGACTGAAGTAGACACATAGGAGAAAATAAGTTCCTAGCAATAATTTAAGACTACAATAGGTAAATAAATGAAAATCTATATTTTGATTGTTATAGGTAGGGTATTGTTGATTGTTAATTTTATTCAGATTATTATGTATTTGAGACTGAAGTAGACACATAGGAGAAAATAAGTTCCTAGCAATAATTTAAGACTACAATAGGTAAATAAATGAAAATCTATATTTTGATTGTTATAGGTAGGGTATTGTTGATTGTTAATTTTATTCAGATTATTATGTATTTGAGACTGAAGTAGACACATAGGAGAAAATAAGTTCCTGGCAATAATTTAAGACTACAATAGGTAAATAAAAGAAAATCTATGTTTGGATTGTTATAGGTAGGGTATTGTTGATTGTTAATTTTATTCAGATTATTATGTATTTGAGACTGAAGTAGACACATAGGAGAAAATAAGTTCCTGGCAATAATTTAAGACTACAATAGGTAAATAAAAGAAAATCTATGTTTTGATTGTTATAGGTAGGGTATTGTTGATTGTTAATTATATTCAGATTATTAGGTATTTGAGACTGAAGTAGACAAGTAAGAGAAACTTAGTTCCTAGCGATAATGTAAGACTTAAATAGATAAATAAAAGAATCTATGTTTTGATAATTAGTTTATTGTTGATTATATATATTTTTAAATTTGTGGGTGCTTTTATTTTACAAAAAAAAAAAAAAAAACAAAATCCTCTGCCGGTCCCATCACCCATTATGTCCTGTAAGCAAAATAAACAGTTTGTAAAATAAATACTTTAATCACTAATATCCTATGTATTTATTGACCTATTTAATTAGGAAAGTAGTTTTCTTGTAAGACTGCATAAGTACCTGTTTCTGTCCAACAATTGCACTAATCTGTCTCTCGCGCTTTGCCCTTGCTGAAGAGCTTGACGAGCGGACATAGACTCATCTCGGAGCCCTCCCTGTCTACTGCGCTCCAATTCTAGGTCTTCTTCGGTGAGGGAAGGTGGTTCTAAGCCGACCCGATTACACATATTGTGTAAAACACAGCAGGCAATGACAATTTTACCTGAAAAATAATATGTTCCGAAATTGACGAAAAAAAAATGTTCACCAGTTCAATCCGGTATAAAAAACATGTTATAGTGTAAATTGTGACAAATACCTGCTGTGATAGGTGCATAATGCAGCTCTCTTGCTGCTAAGAGGCATCTCCATCGGCCTTTTAGAATGCCAAATGTACGCTCTATTGTGGAGCGAGCACGTTTCTGTATGAAATTGTATCTCCCTTCTGAAGAATCTTCTACAGCATTGTCTATTGGGGTCATCATGAATTCCCGAAGTGGGTACCCAGAATCTCCTGTAACAAACATTGTTGGTGAACAATTGCTGCATTATAAATCTGCTACAGGGAACACCTTGAACTCATATTATACTATTAAATAAACAAAATATTTAAACTTTTGTAAAAAAAAAATGACAGCCAGCAGAAAAAAATTTCAAGATAATGTTTTTTACAGGGACTACTACATACCCAATAGATATGGTGCCTCCTGTTGTAGACTCTCCAGATGAGCTTTAATTTCATGGTGCGACCAAATAAAAGAATCGTGGGTCGCTCCACCAAAGGACGCATCAACATTTGTAATCGTGCATTCTGCATCACATATCTATAAGAAATACCAATCAAATTTACTCAAATATAACAACCAATAATTAATGACAGACCTATTCTCATGTACTTTTTATCTTTATGCCTAATTAACTTAGAAAATCTTTTCACATAAAACATTGGTACTTACAACTTGGACATTTAAGGAGTGAAAATGTTTCCTGTTAAAGAAACGCTCCTCAAATTCACTGGGTTTCACCAGTGCCACATGTGTGCAGTCAATGCAGCCGACAACACCTGGCAAGCCATATTTTTCATAAAATCTGTAAACATTTTCAAATTTAAAATGCAATGATCTATGTTAGTGCACACTCTTTAAGTGTACAAACACTGTTCAAGAGGTAGGAAGTCATTTTCCAAATTACATTTTTTCGTCAAGTACAAGCAGTTTATGCTTTTTTTATAAAATACCTGGCTTTGTTTTTAGAAAAATGGTACAAGCTTAGAACCTTACTGTCTTTTTATAAGGTTCCTCTCAGTCGAATTCTGTGGAAACTTTATATATTTTTGTAGTACTGAGGGGCTGTTTAGTGCATTTGTGACATCCCGCAGACAGCGTGACACTGTCTGTTGCGCCATTGGGACGTCACTGCTAAGGCCCACTGAACCTTGGTAGCTCCCCCGGGCATAAAAATTGAGAGCAGCAAGGATCTAAAAGTAAACAAAAACAACACTAAGTATAACTCAATAATTTTCAGAATCTTCAATAAGTATATACTTAGCCCTTTATTCTTGGATCAAACCATTACCTTCATTCTTGGATCAACACCATTTATTCGTATTTGTTGAGGCAAAAGCGGTATGATATCCTCACACAGGTTTCCAAATAATTCTCTGGTGAGTCTATAGTTTCCTATAAATTCACTATCAGGAATACTCGCCAACTGGAAGTTTTGGCGCAAGTATAAGCGGCGTCGCCTCCGCTCTTCCTGTAGGGCTTCTTCAAGTATTAAAAAAGCAGCCATATTCTTAATATTTTCTCAATCTTGAAATTTCGTCGACAGCACGATAACGAATAAGGTGTCGTATGAAATGACATAACGATCCGTCAAAACAATTGTCAAATTCAACTTTTCGGACGGGCAAAAACACATCGGGAGTAGGGCTAACTGTGAAATCGTGTTGTCATTCGTTCTTAGTTCGGGTTCGGGACTAATCGTAAGTCCGTAGGTGTTACGGAGTAGGAAACGCCCGTAACGAAGGCCGAAGGTACGGACTTCGTGCTTAGGGAGTAGACCCCCTGGTTCGGGCCATAGTACGGAGCGAGAGAGAATGGGAAGCAGTCACCTCCTTCTGCGAAGCAGTAATGCTCGCGAAGGAGGAGGCGGAGCGCGTGAGGGAGAGGCAATCATTGCGCCCTCACGCCCCTAGTCGCCGCAGGAGGAGACACCCTGGGCGTCGGGAGTCCATAGCCGACTCCCGGCCACCGTAGGCGCGGGCCTGCGGACGGCGAGCAATGGGCAGCTCGCCGTCCGGTAAGGACCAGGCCCGGGTCGACGGCGCGTTGTGTTCCACGCGCGCCTCAAAGAGTTGTCAGCATAATTGACGGGGTCCGATAGGGCCGATGCCTGCCGGGGTCGCGGATTGTTCGAAAGAGTTACCGTGGCCCTGGCGCACAGGCAACTGAAGGAACACGGGTGGGTTTTAGTCAGTAAGAGTCTGACACGCCCTTCCGCTCCGCCCAGAGCGGGAGAGGTCATTTGATGATTTCCCATCCAAAAAAAAAAAAAAAAAAGGTATCAGCAGAGCATGGTTAATTGTTATATTAGAAGAAATCAAGATTAAACACAGTACTTCATTTAGTATGATGAATAAAATCTTGCGTAGCATTTAGAAGCCGAAACTCCTCGCTCTCTGATGCATCTATAACAACAGTATACGAAAACATGCAAAAGAAACCGAGAACTCTGACTTAGGTATCAGCAGAGCATGGTTAATTGTTAGATTAGAAGAAATCAAGATTAAACACAGTACTTCATTTAGTATAATGAATAAAATCTTGCGTAGCATTTAGAAGCCGAAACTCCTCGCTCTCTGATGCATCTATAACAACAGTATACGAAAACATGAAAAGAAACCGAGAACTCTGACTTAGGTATCAGCAGAGCATGGTTCAATGATTAGATTAGAAGAAATCGAGATTAAACTCAGTGATTCATTTAGTATTATGAAAAAAATCTCAAAAAGCACTGAGCAGATGGACCTCCTCGTTTCCTGATGCAAACTTAACAACACTATACGAAAACATGGAAAAGCAACCCAGAACTCTGACTCAGCTATCAGCAGAGCATGGTTCAATAGTTAGATTAGAAGAAATCAAGATTAAACTCAGTAGTTCATTTAGTATAATGAATAAAATCTTGAGTAGGACTTAGAAGCCGAAACTCCTCGATTACTGATGCATCTTTAAAAACAATATACGAAAACCTGCAAAAAATACCCAGAACTTTGACTCCGGTATCAGCAGAGCATGGTTAGCCAGTTAGTTTAGAAGAATCAATATTGAACTCAGTGCTTCATTTCGTATGATCAAAAAAATGTTGAGTGCCACTACGGAGCCAAAACTCCATGTTTTCTGATGTGAGTATAATAAAACTATACCAAAACATGCAAAAAAAACCCAGAACTATGACTATGGTATAAACAGAGCATGGTTAATTGTAAGATTAAACGAAATCAAGATTAAACTCAGTACTTAATTTAGTATGATGAATAAAATCTTGACTAGCATTTAGAAGGCGAAACTCCTCAATTCCTGATGCATCTATAGAAAAAATAAACGAAAACATGCAAAAAAAAAGCCAGAACTTTTACTCAGGTATCAACAGCGCATGGTTCAATGATTAGATTAGAAGAAATCGAGATTAAACTCAGTGATTCATTTAGTATTATGAAAAAAATCTCAAAAAGCACTGAGCAGATGGACCTCCTCGTTTCCTGATGCAAACTTAACAACACTATACGAAAACATGCAAAAGCAACCCAGAACTCTGACTCAGCTATCAGCAGAGAATGGTTAATTGTTAGATTAGAAGAAATCAAGATTAAACTCAGTACTTCATTTAGTATGATGAATAAAATCTTGCGTTGCATTTAGTAGCCGAAACTCCTCGCTCTCTGATGCATCTATAACAACACTATACGAAAACATGCAAAAGAAACCCAGTACTTTGACTCAGGTATCAACAGAGCATGGTTCAATGGTTATATTAGAAGAAATCGAGATTAAACTCAGTGATTCATTTAGTATGATCGAAAAAATCTTGAGTGGCACTGGGGAGCCAGAACTCCATATTTTCTGATGTTAGTATAATAAATCTATACCTAAACATGCAAAAGCAACCCAATACTCTGACTTAGGTATCAGCAGAGCATGGTTAATTGTTAGATTAGAAGAAATCAAGATTAAACTCAGTACTTCATTTAGTATAATGAATAAAATCTGAGTACGACTTAGAAGCCGAAACTCCTCGATTCCTGATGCATCTATAAATACAATATACGAAAACATGCAAAAAATACCCAGAACTTTGACTCCGGTATCAGCAGAGCATGGTTAGCCAGTTAGATTAGAAGAATCAATATTGAACTCAGTGCTTCATTTGGTATAATGAATAAAATCTTGACTAGGACTTAGAAGCCGAAACTCCTCGATTCCTGATGCAAACTTAACAACACTATACGAAAACATGCAAAAGCAACCCAACTCTGACTCAGCTATCAGCAGAGCATGGTTCAATAGTTAGATTTGAAGAAATCGAGATTAAACTCAGTGATTCATTAAGTATGTTCAAAAAAATCTTGAGTGGCACTGGGGAGCCAGAACTCCATGTTTTCTGATGTAAGTATAATATAACTATACGAAAACATGCAAAAACAACCCAGAACTCTGACTTAGGTATCAGCAGAGCATGGTTAATTGTTAGATTAGAAGAAATAAAGATTAAACTCAGTACTTCATTTAGTATGATGAATAAAATCTTGCGTAGCATTTAGAAGCCGAAACTCTTCGATTTCTGATGCATCTATAACAACAATATACGAAAACATGCAAAAGCAACCCAGAACTCTGACTCAGCTATCAGCAGAGCATGGTTCAATAGTTAGATTAGAAGAAATCGAGATTAAACTCAGTGATTGATTTAGTATGTTCAAAAAAATCTTGAGTGGCACTGGGGAGCCAGAACTCCATGTTTTCTGATGTAAGTAATATAAAACTATACCAAAACATGTTAAAGCAACCCAGAACTCTGACGTAGGTATCAGCAGAGCATGGTTAATTGTTAGATTAGAAGAAATCAAGATTAAACTCAGTACTTCATTTAGTATAATGAATAAAATCTTGAGTAGCACTGGGGAGCCAGAACTCCATATTTTCTGATGTTAGTATAATAAATCTATACCAAAACATGCAAAAGCAACCCAATACTCTGACTTAGGTATCAGCAGAGCATGGTTAATTGTTAGATTAGAAGAAATCAAGATTAAACTCAGTACTTCATTTAGTATAATGAATAAAATCTTGAGTACGACTTAGAAGCCCAAACTCCTCGATTCCTGATGCATCTATAAATACAATATACGAAAACATGCAAAAAATACCCAGAACTTTGACTCCGGTATCAGCAGAGCATGGTTAGCCAGTTAGATTAGAAGAATCAATATTGAACTCAGTGCTTCATTTCGTATGATCAAAAAAATCTTGAGTGCCACTACGGAGCCAGAATTCCATATTTTCTGATGTAAGTATAATAAAACTATACCAAAACATGCAAAAGAAACCCAGAACTATGACTATGGTATAAACAGAGCATGGTTAATTGTAAGATTAAACGAAATCAAGATTAAACTCAGTACTTAATTTAGTATGATGAATAAAATCTTGAGTAGCATTTAGAAGGCGAAACTCCTCAATTCCTGATGCATCTATAGAAAAAATATACGAAAACATGCAAAAAAAAAGCCAGAACTTTTACTCAGGTATCAACAGCGCATGGTTCAATGATTAGATTAGAAGAAATCGAGATTAAACACAGTGATTCATTTAGTATTATGAAAAAAATCTCAAAAAGCACTGAGCAGATGGACCTCCTCGTTTCCTGATGCAAACTTAACAACACTATACGAAAACATGCAAAAGCAACCCAGAACTCTGACTCAGCTATCAGCAGAGCATGGTTCAATGTTTAGATTAGATAAAAACCAGATTAAAGTCAGTGATTCATTTAGTATGATCGAATCTATACCAAAACATGCAAAAGCAACCCAGAACACTGACGTAGGTATCAGCAGAGCATGGTTAATTGTTATATTAGAAGAAATCAAGATTAAACACAGTACTTCATTTAGTATGATGAATAAAATCTTGCGTAGCATTTAGAAGCCGAAACTCCTCGCTCTCTGATGCATCTATAACAACAGTATACGAAAACATGAAAAGAAACCGAGAACTCTGACTTAGGTATCAGCAGAGCATGGTTCAATGATTAGATTAGAAGAAATCGAGATTAAACTCAGTGATTCATTTAGTATTATGAAAAAAATCTCAAAAAGCACTGAGCAGATGGACCTCCTCGTTTCCTGATGCAAACTTAACAACACTATACGAAAACATGGAAAAGCAACCCAGAACTCTGACTCAGCTATCAGCAGAGCATGGTTCAATAGTTAGATTAGAAGAAATCAAGATTAAACTCAGTAGTTCATTTAGTATAATGAATAAAATCTTGAGTAGGACTTAGAAGCCGAAACTCCTCGATTACTGATGCATCTTTAAAAACAATATACGAAAACCTGCAAAAAATACCCAGAACTTTGACTCCGGTATCAGCAGAGCATGGTTAGCCAGTTAGTTTAGAAGAATCAATATTGAACTCAGTGCTTCATTTCGTATGATCAAAAAAATGTTGAGTGCCACTACGGAGCCAAAACTCCATGTTTTCTGATGTGAGTATAATAAAACTATACCAAAACATGCAAAAGAAACCCAGAACTATGACTATGGTATAAACAGAGCATGGTTAATTGTAAGATTAAACGAAATCAAGATTAAACTCAGTACTTAATTTAGTATGATGAATAAAATCTTGACTAGCATTTAGAAGGCGAAACTCCTCAATTCCTGATGCATCTATAGAAAAAATAAACGAAAACATGCAAAAAAAAAGCCAGAACTTTTACTCAGGTATCAACAGCGCATGGTTCAATGATTAGATTAGAAGAAATCGAGATTAAACTCAGTGATTCATTTAGTATTATGAAAAAAAACTCAAAAAGCACTGAGCAGATGGACCTCCTCGTTTCCTGATGCAAACTTAACAACACTATACGAAAACATGCAAAAGCAACCCAGAACTCTGACTCAGCTATCAGCAGAGAATGGTTAATTGTTAGATTAGAAGAAATCAAGATTAAACTCAGTACTTCATTTAGTATGATGAATAAAATCTTGCGTAGCATTTAGTAGCCGAAACTCCTCGCTCTCTGATGCATCTATAACAACAGTATACGAAAACATGCAAAAGAAACCCAGTACTTTGACTTAGGTATCAGCAGAGCATGGTTAGTTGTTAGATTAGAAGAAATCAAGATTAAACACAGTACTTCATTTAGTATAATGAACAAAATCTTGAGTAGGACTTAGAAGCCGAAACTCCTCGATTCCTGATGCAAACTTAACAACACTATACGAAAACATGCAAAAGCAACCCAGAACTCTGACTCAGCTATCAGCAGAGCATGGTTCGATAGTTAGATTAGAAGAAATCGAGATTAAACTCAGTGATTGATTTAGTATGTTCAAAAAAATCTTGAGTGGCACTGGGGAGCCAGAACTCCATGTTTTCTGATGTAAGTAACATAAAACTATACCAAAACATGCAAAAGCAACCCAGAACTCTGACGTAGGTATCAGCAGAGCATGGTTAATTGTTAGATTAGAAGAAATCAAGATTAAACTCAGTACTTCATTTAGTATAATGAATAAAATCTTGAGTACGACTTAGAAGCCCAAACTCCTCGATTCCTGATGCATCTATAAATACAATATACGAAAACATGCAAAAGCAACCCAGAACTCTGACTCAGCTATCAGCAGAGCATGGTTCAATAGTTAGATTAGAAGAAATCGAGATTAAACTCAGTGATTGATTTAGTATGTTCAAAAAAATCTTGAGTGGCACTGGGGAGCCAGAACTCCATGTTTTCTGATGTATGTATAATAAAACTATACCAAAACATGCAAAAGCAACCCAGAACTCTGACTTAGGTATCAGCAGAGCATGGTTAATTGTTAGATTAGAAGAAATCAAGATTAAACTCAGTACTTCATTTAGTATAATGAATAAAATCTTGAGTAGCATTTAGAAGGCGAAACTCCTCAATTCCTGATGTATCTATAGAAAAAATATACGAAAACATGCAAAAAAAAAACCAGAACTTTTATTCAGCTATCAGCAGAGCATAGTTCAATGTTTAGAGTAGAAGAAAACGAGATTAAAGTCATTGATTCATTTAGTATGATTGAATCTATACCAAAACATGCAAAAGCAACCCAGAACTCTGACTTAGGTATCAGCAGAGCATGGTTAATTGTTAGATTAGAAGAAATCAAGATTAAACTCAGTACTTCATTTAGTATAATGAATAAAATCTTGAGTACGACTTAGAAGCCCAAACTCCTCGATTCCTGATGCATCTATAAATACAATATACGAAAACATGCAAAAAATACCCAGAACTTTGACTCCGGTATCAGCAGAGCATGGTTAGCCAGTTAGATTAGAAGAATCAATATTGAACTCAGTGCTTCAAATCGTATGATCAAAAAAATCTTGAGTGCCACTACGGAGCCAGAATTCCATATTTTCTGATGTAAGTATAATAAAACTATACCAAAACATGCAAAAGAAACCCAGAACTATGACTATGGTATAAACAGAGCATGGTTAATTGTAAGATTAAACGAAATCAAGATTAAACTCAGTACTTAATTTAGTATGATGAATAAAATCTTGAGTAGCATTTAGAAGGCGAAACTCCTCAATTCCTGATGCATCTATAGAAAAAATAAACGAAAACATGCAAAAAAAAAGCCAGAACTTTTACTCAGGTATCAACAGCGCATGGTTCAATGATTAGATTAGAAGAAATCGAGATTAAACTCAGTAGTTCATTTAGTATAATGAATAAAATCTTGAGTAGGACTTAGAAGCCGAAACTCCTCGATTACTGATGCATCTTTAAAAACAATATACGAAAACCTGCAAAAAATACCCAGAACTTTGACTCCGGTATCAGCAGAGCATGGTTAGCCAGTTAGTTTAGAAGAATCAATATTGAACTCAGTGCTTCATTTCGTATGATCAAAAAAATGTTGAGTGCCACTACGGAGCCAAAACTCCATGTTTTCTGATGTGAGTATAATAAAACTATACCAAAACATGCAAAAAAAACCCAGAACTATGACTATGGTATAAACAGAGCATGGTTAATTGTAAGATTAAACGAAATCAAGATTAAACTCAGTACTTAATTTAGTATGATGAATAAAATCTTGACTAGCATTTAGAAGGCGAAACTCCTCAATTCCTGATGCATCTATAGAAAAAATAAACGAAAACATGCAAAAAAAAAGCCAGAACTTTTACTCCGGTATCAACAGCGCATGGTTCAATGATTAGATTAGAAGAAATCGAGATTAAACTCAGTGATTCATTTAGTATTATAAAAAAAAATTCAAAAAGCACTGAGCAGATGGACCTCCTCGTTTCCTGATGCAAACTTAACAACACTATACGAAAACATGCAAAAGCAACCCAGAACTCTGACTCAGCTATCAGCAGAGAATGGTTAATTGTTAGATTAGAAGAAATCAAGATTAAACTCAGTACTTCATTTAGTATGATGAATAAAATCTTGCGTAGCATTTAGTAGGCGAAACTCCTCGCTCTCTGATGCATCTTTAACAACAGTATACGAAAACATGCAAAAGAAACCCAGTACTTTGACTCTGGTATCAACAGAGCATGGTTCAATGGTTATATTAGAAGAAATCGAGATTAAACTCAGTGATTCATTTAGTATGATCGAAAAAATCTTGAGTGGCACTGGGGAGCCAGAACTCCATATTTTCTGATGTTAGTATAATAAATCTATACCTAAACATGCAAAAGCAACCCAATACTCTGACTTAGGTATCAGCAGAGCATGGTTAATTGTTAGATTAGAAGAAATCAAGATTAAACTCAGTACTTCATTTAGTATAATGAATAAAATCTGAGTACGACTTAGAAGCCGAAACTCCTCGATTCCTGATGCATCTATAAATACAATATACGAAAACATGCAAAAAATACCCAGAACTTTGACTCCGGTATCAGCAGAGCATGGTTAGCCAGTTAGATTAGAAGAATCAATATTGAACTCAGTGCTTCATTTGGTATAATGAATAAAATCTTGACTAGGACTTAGAAGCCGAAACTCCTCGATTCCTGATGCAAACTTAACAACACTATACGAAAACATGCAAAAGCAACCCAACTCTGACTCAGCTATCAGCAGAGCATGGTTCAATAGTTAGATTTGAAGAAATCGAGATTAAACTCAGTGATTCATTAAGTATGTTCAAAAAAATCTTGAGTGGCACTGGGGAGCCAGAACTCCATGTTTTCTGATGTAAGTATAATATAACTATACGAAAACATGCAAAAACAACCCAGAACTCTGACTTAGGTATCAGCAGAGCATGGTTAATTGTTAGATTAGAAGAAATAAAGATTAAACTCAGTACTTCATTTAGTATGATGAATAAAATCTTGCGTAGCATTTAGAAGCCGAAACTCTTCGATTTCTGATGCATCTATAACAACACTATACGAAAACATGCAAAAGCAACCCAGAACTCTGACTCAGCTATCAGCAGAGCATGGTTCAATAGTTAGATTAGAAGAAATCGAGATTAAACTCAGTGATTGATTTAGTATGTTCAAAAAAATCTTGAGTGGCACTGGGGAGCCAGAACTCCATGTTTTCTGATGTAAGTAATATAAAACTATACCAAAACATGCTAAAGCAACCCAGAACTCTGACGTAGGTATCAGCAGAGCATGGTTAATTGTTAGATTAGAAGAAATCAAGATTAAACTCAGTACTTCATTTAGTATAATGAATAAAATCTTGAGTAGCACTGGGGAGCCAGAACTCCATATTTTCTGATGTTAGTATAATAAATCTATACCAAAACATGCAAAAGCAACCCAATACTCTGACTTAGGTATCAGCAGAGCATGGTTAATTGTTAGATTAGAAGAAATCAAGATTAAACTCAGTACTTCATTTAGTATAATGAATAAAATCTTGAGTACGACTTAGAAGCCCAAACTCCTCGATTCCTGATGCATCTATAAATACAATATACGAAAACATGCAAAAAATACCCAGAACTTTGACTCCGGTATCAGCAGAGCATGGTTAGCCAGTTAGATTAGAAGAATCAATATTGAACTCAGTGCTTCATTTCGTATGATCAAAAAAATCTTGAGTGCCACTACGGAGCCAGAATTCCATATTTTCTGATGTAAGTATAATAAAACTATACCAAAACATGCAAAAGAAACCCAGAACTATGACTATGGTATAAACAGAGCATGGTTAATTGTAAGATTAAACGAAATCAAGATTAAACTCAGTACTTAATTTAGTATGATGAATAAAATCTTGAGTAGCATTTAGAAGGCGAAACTCCTCAAATCCTGATGCATCTATAGAAAAAATAAACGAAAACATGCAAAAAAAAGCCAGAACTTTTACTCAGGTATCAACAGCGCATGGTTCAATGATTAGATTAGAAGAAATCGAGATTAAACTCAGTGATTCATTTAGTATTATGAAAGAAATCTCAAAAAGCACTGAGCAGACGGACCTCCTCGTTTCCTGATGCAAACTTAACAACACTATACGAAAACATGCAAAAGCAACCCAGAACTCTGACTCAGCTATCAGCAGAGCATGGTTCAATGTTTAGATTAGAAGAAAACGAGATTAAAGTCAGTGATTCATTAAGTATGATCGAATCTATACCAAAACATGCAAAAGCAACCCAGAACACTGACTTAGGTATCAGCAGAGCATGGTTAGTTGTTAGATTAGAAGAAATCAAGATTAAACACAGTACTTCATTTAGTATAATGAACAAAATCTTGAGTAGGACTTAGAAGCCGAAACTCCTCGATTCCTGATGCAAACTTTACAAAACTATACGAAAACATGCAAAAGCAACCCAGAACTCTGACTCAGCTATCAGCAGAGCATGGTTAAATAGTTAGATTAGAAGAAATCAAGATTAAACTCAGTACTTCATTTAGTATAATGAATAAAATCTTGAGTACGACTTAGAAGCCCAAAGTCCTCGATTCCTGATGCATCTATAAATACAATATACGAAAACATGCAAAAAATACCCAGAACTTTGACTCCGGTATCAGCAGAGCATGGTTAGCCAGTTAGATTAGAAGAATCAATATTGAACTCAGTGCTTCATTTTGTATGATCAAAAAAATCTTGAGTGCCACTACGGAGCCAGAATTCCATATTTTCTGATGTAAGTATAATAAAACTATACCAAAACATGCAAAAGCAACCCAATACTCTGACTTAGGTATCAGCAGAGCATGGTTAATTGTTAGATTAGAAGAAATCAAGATTAAACTCAGTACTTCATTTAGTATGATGAATAAAATCTTGCGTAGCATTTAGTAGCCGAAACTCCTCGCTCTCTGATGCATCTATAACAACAGTATACGAAAACATGCAAAAGAAACCCAGTACTTTGACTCAGGTATCAACAGAGCATGGTTCAATGGTTATATTAGAAGAAATCGAGATTAAACTCAGTGATTCATTTAGTATTATGAAAAAAATCTCAAAAAGCACTGAGCAGATGGACCTCCTCGTTTCCTGATGCAAACTTAACAACACTATACTAAAACATGCAAAAGCAACCCAGAACTCTGACTCAGCTATCAGCAGAGAATGGTTTATTGTTAGATTAGAAGAAATCAAGATTAAACTCAGTACTTCATTTAGTATGATGAATAAAATCTTGCGTAGCATTTAGTAGCCGAAACTCCTCGCTCTCTGATGCATCTATAACAACAGTATACGAAAACATCCAAAAGAAACCCAGTACTTTGACTCAGGTATCAACAGAGCATGGTTCAATGGTTATATTAGAAGAAATCGAGATTAAACTCAGTGAATCATTTAGTATGATCGAAAAAATCTTGAGTGGCACTGGGGAGCCAGAACTCCATATTTTCTGATGTGAGTATAATAAATCTATACCAAAACATGCAAAAGCAACCCAATACTCTGACTTAGGTATCAGCAGAGCATGGTTAATTGTTAGATTAGAAGAAATCAAGATTAAACTCAGTACTTCATTTAGTATAATGAATAAAATCTTGAGTACGACTTAGAAGCCCAAACTCCTCGATTCCTGATGCATCTATAAATAAAATATACGAAAACATGCAAAAAATACCCAGAACTTTGACTCCGGTATCAGCAGAGCATGGTTAGCCAGTTAGATTAGAAGAATCAATATTGAACTCAGTGCTTCATTTGGTATAATGAATAAAATCTTGACTAGGACTTAGAAGCCGAAACTCCTCGATTCCTGATGCAAACTTAACAACACTATACGAAAACATGCAAAAGCAACCCAACTCTGACTCAGCTATCAGCAGAGCATGGTTCAATAGTTAGATTTGAAGAAATCGAGATTAAACTCAGTGATTCATTAAGTATGTTCAAAAAAATCTTGAGTGGCACTGGGGAGCCAGAACTCCATGTTTTCTGATGTAAGTATAATATAACTATACCAAAACATGCAAAAACAACCCAGAACTCTGACTTAGGTATCAGCAGAGCATGGTTAATTGTTAGATTAGAAGAAATAAAGATTAAACTCAGTACTTCATTTAGTATGATGAATAAAATCTTGCGTAATATTTAGAAGCCGAAACTCTTCGCTTTCTGATGCACCTATAACAACACTATATGAAAACATGCAAAAGCAACCCAGAACTCTGACTCAGCTATCAGCAGAGCATGGTTCAATGTTTAGATTAGAAGAAAACGAGATTAAAGTCAGTGATTCATTAAGTATGATCGAATCTATACCAAAACATGCAAAAGCAACCCAGAACACTGACTTAGGTATCAGCAGAGCATGGTTAGTTGTTAGATTAGAAGAAATCAAGATTAAACACAGTACTTCATTTAGTATAATGAACAAAATCTTGAGTAGGACTTAGAAGCCGAAACTCCTCGATTCCTGATGCAAACTTAACAACACTATACGAAAACATGCAAAAGCAACCCAGAACTCTGACTCAGCTATCAGCAGAGCATGGTTCAATAGTTAGATTAGAAGAAATCGAGATTAAACTCAGTGATTGATTTAGTATGTTCAAAAAAATCTTGAGTGGCACTGGGGAGCCAGAACTCCATGTTTTCTGATGTAAGTAACATAAAACTATACCTAAACATGCAAAAGCAACCCAGAACTCTGACGTAGGTATCAGCAGAGCATGGTTAATTGTTAGATTAGAAGAAATCAAGATTAAACTCAGTACTTCATTTAGTATAATGAATAAAATCTTGAGTACGACTTAGAAGCCCAAACTCCTCGATTCCTGATGCATCTATAAATACAATATACGAAAACATGCAAAAGCAACCCAGAACTCTGACTCAGCTATCAGCAGAGCATGGTTCAATAGTTAGATTAGAAGAAATCGAGATTAAACTCAGTGATTGATTTAGTATGTTCAAAAAAATCTTGAGTGGCACTGGGGAGCCAGAACTCCATGTTTTCTGATGTATGTATAATAAAACTATACCAAAACATGCAAAAGCAACCCAGAACTCTGACTTAGGTATCAGCAGAGCATGGTTAATTGTTAGATTAGAAGAAATCAAGATTAAACTCAGTACTTCATTTAGTATAATGAATAAAATCTTGAGTAGCATTTAGAAGGCGAAACTCCTCAATTCCTGATGTATCTATAGAAAAAATATACGAAAACATGCAAAAAAAAAACCAGAACTTTTATTCAGCTATCAGCAGAGCATAGTTCAATGTTTAGAGTAGAAGAAAACGAGATTAAAGTCATTGATTCATTTAGTATGATTGAATCTATACCAAAACATGCAAAAGCAACCCAGAACTCTGACTTAGGTATCAGCAGAGCATGGTTAATTGTTAGATTAGAAGAAATCAAGATTAAACTCAGTACTTCATTTAGTATAATGAATAAAATCTTGAGTACGACTTAGAAGCCCAAACTCCTCGATTCCTGATGCATCTATAAATACAATATACGAAAACATGCAAAAAATACCCAGAACTTTGACTCCGGTATCAGCAGAGCATGGTTAGCCAGTTAGATTAGAAGAATCAATATTGAACTCAGTGCTTCATTTCGTATGATCAAAAAAATCTTGAGTGCCACTACGGAGCCAGAATTCCATATTTTCTGATGTAAGTATAATAAAACTATACCAAAACATGCAAAAGAAACCCAGAACTATGACTATGGTATAAACAGAGCATGGTTAATTGTAAGATTAAACGAAATCAAGATTAAACTCAGTACTTAATTTAGTATGATGAATAAAATCTTGAGTAGCATTTAGAAGGCGAAACTCCTCAATTCCTGATGCATCTATAGAAAAAATAAACGAAAACATGCAAAAAAAAAGCCAGAACTTTTACTCAGGTATCAACAGCGCATGGTTCAATGATTAGATTAGAAGAAATCGAGATTAAACTCAGTGATTCATTTAGTATTATGAAAAAAATCTCAAAAAGCACTGAGCAGATGGACCTCCTCGTTTCCTGATGCAAACTTAACAACACTATACGAAAACATGCAAAAGCAACCCAGAACTCTGACTCAGCTATCAGCAGAGAATGGTTAATTGTTAGATTAGAAGAAATCAAGATTAAACTCAGTACTTCATTTAGTATGATGAATAAAATCTTGCGTAGCATTTAGTAGCCGAAACTCCTCGCTCTCTGATGCATCTATAACAACAGTATACGAAAACATGCAAAAGAAACCCAGTACTTTGACTCAGGTATCAACAGAGCATGGTTCAATGGTTATATTAGAAGAAATCGAGATTAAACTCAGTGATTCATTTAGTATGATCGAAAAAATCTTGAGTGGCACTGGAAAGCCAGAACTCCATATTTTCTGATGTAAGTATAATAAATCTATACCAAAACATGCAAAAGCAACCCAGAACTCTGACTTAGGTATCAGCAGAGCATGGCTAATTGTTAGATTAGAAGAAATCAAGATTAAACTCAGTACTTCATTTATTATGATGAATAAAATCTTGCGTAGCATTTAGTAGCCGAAACTCCTCGCTCTCTGATGCATCTATAACAACAGTATACGAAAACATGCAAAAGAAACCCAGTACTTTGACTCAGGTATCAACAGAGCATGGTTCAATGGTTATATTAGAAGAAATCGAGATTAAACTCAGTGATTCATTTAGTATGATCGAAAAAATCTTGAGTGGCACTGGAAAGCCAGAACTCCATATTTTCTGATGTAAGTATAATAAATCTATACCAAAACATGCAAAAGCAACCCAGTACTTTGACTCAGGTATCAACAGAGCATGGTTCAATGGTTATATTAGAAGAAATCAAGATTAAACTCAGTACTTCATTTAGTATAATGAATAAAATCTTGAGTACGACTTAGAAGCCGAAACTCCTCGATTCCTGATGCATCTATAAATACAATATACGAAAACATGCAAAAAATACCCAGAACTTTGACTCCGGTATTAACAGAGCATGGTTCAATGGTTAGATTAGAAGAAATAAAGATTAAACTCAGTACTTCATTTAGTATGATGAATAAAATCTTGCGTAGCATTTAGAAGCCGAAACTCTTCGCTTTCTGATGCACCTATAACAACAGTATACGAAAACATGCAAAAGATACCCAGTACTTTGACTCAGGTATCAACAGAGCATGGTTCAATGGTTAGATTAGAAGAAATCGAGATTAAACTCAGTGATTCATTTAGTATGATCGAAAAAATCTTGAGTGGCACTGGGGAGCCAGGACTCCATATTTTCTGATGTGAGTATAATAAATCTATACCAAAACATGCAAAAACAACCCAGAACTCTGACATAGGTATCAGCAGAGCACGGTTAATTGTTAGATTAGAAGAAATCAAGATTAAACTCAGTACTTCATTTAGTATGATGAATAAAATCTTGCGTAGCATTTAGAAGCCGAAACTCCTCGCTCTCTGATGCATCTATAACAACAGTATACGAAAACATGCAAAAGAAACCCAGTACTTTGACTCAGGTATCAACAGAGCATGGTTCAATGGTTATATTAGAAGAAATCGAGATTAAACTCAGTGATTCATTTAGTATGATCGAAAAAATCTTGAGTGGCAATGGGGAGCCAGAACTCCATATTTTCTGATGTTAGTATAATAAATCTATACCAAAACATGCAAAAGCTACCCAATACTCTGACTTAGGTATCAGCAGAGCATGTTTAATTGTTAGATTAGAAGAAATCAAGATTAAACTCAGTACTTCATTTAGTATAATGAATAAAATCTTGAGTACGACTTAGAAGCCCAAACTCCTCGATTCCTGATGCATCTATAAATACAATATACGAAAACATGCAAAAAATACCCAGAACTTTGACTCCGGTATCAGCAGAGCATGGTTAGCCAGTTAGATTAGAAGAATCAATATTGAACTCAGTGCTTCATTTAGTATAATGAATAAAATCTTGACTAGGACTTAGAAGCCGAAACTCCTCGATTCCTGATGCAAACTTAACAACACTATACGAAAACATGCAAAAGCAACCCAAATCTGACTCCGGTATCAGCAGAGCATGGTTAGCCGAACGCGTCCCAAAGGGTCATGGCCATCCGGCTGGTCCGAGGATACCGCACGGTCTCCTGCGAGGCGGCGAGCCTCCTTGCCGGATTGCCGCCATGGGATCTGGAGGCAAAAGTCCTCGCGCACATTTGGGAGTGGCGCGAGGAGGCGAAACGCCGGGGCGTTACTCCGCTGCCGCGAGAAATCGCGGCACAGCGGACAGAGCTCCGGCGGGATCTCATGGCGGCATGGAGAGTGCGACTGTCGCAACCCAGCGCTGGGCACGCCACAATTGCGGCGGTAAGTCCCCTCTTTGAGGAGTGGCTTGAGAGGCGCCACGGCGTCCTCACCTTCCGCCTGACGCAGGTCCTCACCGGACATGGCTGTTTCGGGAGGTTCCTGTTTCGGATAAGGCGGGAGGAAACGCCCGGGTGTTGGCATTGTGTGGATCGACCGGAGGACACGGTGGAGCATACGGTGGAGGTCTGCCCAGCTTGGGTGGAGCACCGCCGTGTCCTCGTGGCGGCGATCGGCGGCGGCGATCTCTCGCGTCCGGTCCTGGTACAGGCCATGGTACGGAGCGAGAGGGAATGGGAAGCCGTCACCTCCTTCTGTGAAGCAGTAATGCTCGCGAAGGAGGAGGCGGAGCGCGTGAGGGTGCGGCAATCGTTGCGCCCTCACGACCCTAGTCGCCGCAGGAGGAGACACCCTGGGCATCGGGAGTCGATAGCCGACTCCCGGCCACCGTAGGCGCGGGCCTGCGGACGGCGAGCAATGGGCAGCTCGCCGTCCGGCAAGGACCAGGCCCGGGTCGACGGCGCGTTGTGTTCCACGCGCGCCTCAAAGAGATGTCAGCATAATTGACGGGGTCCGACAGGGCCGATGCCTGCCGGGGTCGCGGATTGTTCGAAAGAGTTACCGTGGCCCTGGCGCACAGGCAACTGAAGGAACACGGGTGGGTTTTAGTCAGTAAGAGTCTGACACGCCCTACCGCTCCGCCCAGAGCGGGAGAGGTCATTTGATGATTTCCCACCCAAAAAAAAAAAAAAAAAAAAAAAAAAAAAAAAAAAAAAAAAAAAAAAGAGCATGGTTAGCCAGTTAGATTAGAAGAATCAATATTGAACTCAGTGCTTCATTTCGTATGATCAAAAAAATCTTGAGTGCAACTACGGAGCCAGAATTCCATGTTTTCTGATGTAAGTATAATAAAACTATACCAAAACATGCAAAAGAAACCCAGAACTATGACTATGGTATAAACAGAGCATGGTTAATTGTAAGATTAAACGAAATCAAGATTAAACTCAGTACTTAATTTAGTATGATGAATAAAATCTAGAGTAGCATTTAGAAGGCGAAACTCCTCAATTCCTGATGCATCTATAGAAAAAATAAACGAAAACATGCAAAAAAAAGCCAGAACTTTTACTCAGGTATCAACAGCGCATGGTGCAATGATTAGATTAGAAGAAATCGAGATTAAACTCAGTGATTCATTTAGTATTATGAAAGAAATCTCAAAAAGCACTGAGCAGACGGACCTCCTCGTTTCCTGATGCAAACTTAACAACACTATACGAAAACATGCAAAAGCAACCCAGAACTCTGACTCAGCTATCAGCAGAGCATGGTTCAATGTTTAGATTAGAAGAAAACGAGATTAAAGTCAGTGATTCATTAAGTATGATCGAATCTATACCAAAACATGCAAAAGCAATCCAGAACACTGACTTAGGTATCAGCAGAGCATGGTTAGTTGTTAGATTAGAAGAAATCAAGATTAAACACAGTACTTCATTTAGTATAATGAACAAAATCTTGAGTAGGACTTAGAAGCCGAAACTCCTCGATTCCTGATGCAAACTTAACAACACTATACGAAAACATGCAAAAGCAACCCAGAACTCTGACTCAGCTATCAGCAGAGCATGGTTCAATAGTTAGATTAGAAGAAATCGAGATTAAACTCAGTGATTGATTTAGTATGTTCAAAAAAATCTTGAGTGGCACTGGGGAGCCAGAACTCCATGTTTTCTGATGTAAGTAATATAAAACTATACCAAAACATGCAAAAGCAACCCAGAACTCTGACGTAGGTATCAGCAGAGCATGGTTAATTGTTAGATTAGAAGAAATCAAGATTAAACTCAGTACTTCAATTAGTATAATGAATAAAATCTTGAGTAGCATTTAGAAGGCGAAACTCCTCAATTCCTGATGCATCTATAAATACAATATACGAAAACATGCAAAAAATACCCAGAACTTTTACTCAGCTATCAGCAGAGCATGGTTCAATGTTAAGAGTAGAAGAAAAGGAGATTAAATTCAGTGATTCATTTAGTATGATCGAATCTATACCAAAACATGCAAAAGCAATCCAGAACTCTGACTTAGGTATCAGCAGAGCATGGTTAATTGTTAGATTAGAAGAAATCAAGATTAAACTCAGTACTTCATTTAGTATAATGAATAAAATCTTGAGTAGCATTTAGAAGGCGAAACTCCTCAATTCCTGATGCATCTATAAATACAATATACGAAAACATGCAAAAAATACCCAGAACTTTTACTCAGCTATCAGCAGAGCATGGTTCAATTTTAAGAGTAGAAGAAAAGGAGATTAAATTCAGTGATTCATTTAGTATGATCGAATCTATACCAAAACATGCAAAAGCAATCCAGAACTCTGACTTAGGTATCAGCAGAGCATGGTTAATTGTTAGATTAGAAGAAATCAAGATTAAACTCAGTACTTCATTTAGTATAATGAATAAAATCTTGAGTAGCATTTAGAAGGCGAAACTCCTCAATTCCTTATGCATCTATAAATACAATATACGAAAACATGCAAAAAATACCCAGAACTTTTACTCAGCTATCAGCAGAGCATGGTTCAATGTTAAGAGTAGAAGAAAAGGAGATTAAATTCAGTGATTCATTTAGTATGATCGAATCTATACCAAAACATGCAAAAGCAATCCAGAACTCTGACTTAGGTATCAGCAGAGCATGGTTAATTGTTAGATTAGAAGAAATCAAGATTAAACTCAGTACTTCATTTAGTATAATGAATAAAATCTTGAGTACGACTTAGAAGCCCAAACTCCTCGATTCCTGATGCATCTATAAATACAATATACGAAAACATGCAAAAGCAACCCAGAACTCTGACTCAGCTATCAGCAGAGCATGGTTCAATAGTTAGATTAGAAGAAAACGAGATTAAAGTCAGTGATTCATTTAGTATCTTCAAAAAAATCTTGAGTGGCACTGGGGAGCCAGAACTCCATGTTTTCTGATGTATGTATAATAAAACTATACCAAAACATGCAAAAGCAACCCAGAACTCTGACTTAGGTATCAGCAGAGCATGGTTAATTGTTAGATTAGAAGAAATCAAGATTAAACTCAGTACTTCATTTAGTATAATGAATAAAATCTTGAGTAGGACTTAGAAGCCGAAACTCCTCGATTCCTGATGCATCTATAACAACAGTATACGAAAACATGCAAAAAATACCCAGAACTTTGACTCCGGTATCAGCAGAGCATGGTTAATTGTTAGATTAGAAGAAATCAAGATTAAACTCAGTACTTCATTTAGTATAATGAATAAAATCTTGAGTAGGACTTAGAAGCCGAAACTCCTCGATTCCTGATGCAAACTTAACAACACTATACGAAAACATGCAAAAGCAACCCAGAACTCTGACTCAGGTATCAAGAGAGCATGGTTCAATGGTTAGATTAGAAGAAATCGAGATTAAACTCAGTGATTCATTTAGTATGTTCAAAAAAATCTTGAGTGGCACTGGGGAGCCAGAACTCCATATTTTCTGATGTGAGTATAATAAATCTATACCAAAACATGCAAAAACAACCCAGAACTCTGACTCAGCTATCAGCAGAGCATGGTTCAATAGTTAGATTAGAAGAAATCGAGATTAAACTCAGTGATTGATTTAGTATGTTCAAAAAAATCTTGAGTGGCACTGGGGAGCCAGAACTCCATGTTTTCTGATGTAACTAATATAAAACTATACCAAAACATGCAAAAGCAACCCAGAACTCTGACGTAGGTATCAGCAGAGCATGGTTAATTGTTAGATTAGAAGAAATCAAGATTAAACTCTGTACTTCATTTAGTATAATGAATAAAATCTTGAGTAGCATTTAGAAGGTGAAACTCCTCAATTCCTGATGCATCTATAGAAAAAATATACGAAAACATGCAAAAAAAAAACCAGAACTTTTACTCAGCTATCAGCAGAGCATGGTTCAATGTTTAGAGTAGAAGAAGACGAGATTAAAGTCAGTGATTTATTTAGTATGATCGATTCTATACCAAAACATGCAAAAGCAACCCAGAACTCTGACTTAGGTATCAGCAGAGCATGCTTCCGCCTGACGCAGGTCCTCACCGGACATGGCTGTTTCGGGAGGTTCCTGTTTCGGATAAGGCGGGAGGAAACGCCCGGGTGTTGACATTGTGTGGATCGACCGGAGGACACGGTTGAGCATACGGTGGAGGTCTGCCCGGCTTGGGCTGAGCACCGCCGTGTCCTCGTGGCGGCGATCGGCGGCGGCGATCTCTCGCGTCCGGCCCTGGTTCAGGCCATAGTACGGAGCGAGAGAGAATGGGATGCAGTCACCTCCTTCTGCGAAGCAGTAATGCTCGCGAAGGAGGAGGCGGAGCGCGTGAGGGAGAGGCAATCTATGCGCCCTCACGCCCCTAGTCGCCGCAGGAGGAGACACCCTGGGCGTCGGGAGTCGATAGCCGACTCCCGGCCACCGTAGGCGCGGGCCTGCGGACGGCGAGCAATGGGCAGCTTGCCTTCCGGTAAGGACCAGGCCCGGGTCGACGGCGCGTTGTGTTCCACGCGCGCCTCAAAGAGTTGTCAGCATAATTGACGGGGTCCGATAGGGCTGATGCCTGCCGGGGTCGCGGATTGTTCGAAAGAGTTACCGTGGCCCTGGCGCACAGGCAAATGAAGGAACACGGGTGGGTTTTAGTCAGTAAGAGTCTGACACGCCCTTCCGCTCCGCCCAGAGCGGGAGAGGTCATTTGATGATTTCCCACCCAAAAAAAAAAAAAAAAAAATAAGGTATCAGCAGAGCATGGTTAATTGTTAGATTAGAAGAAATCAAGATTAAACTCAGTACTTCATTTAGTATAATGAATAAAATCTTGAGTACGACTTAGAAGCCCAAACTCCTCGATTCCTGATGCATCTATAAATAAAATATACGAAAACATGCAAAAAATACCCAGAACTTTGACTCCGGTATCAGCAGAGCATGGTTAGCCAGTTAGATTAGAAGAATCAATATTGAACTCAGTGCTTCATTTCGTATGATCAAAAAAATCTTGAGTGCCACTACGGAGCCAGAATTCCATGTTTTCTGATGTATGTATAATAAAACTATACCAAAACATGCAAAAGAAACCCAGAACTATGACTATGGTATAAACAGAGCATGGTTAATTGTAAGATTAAACGAAATCAAGATTAAACTCAGTACTTAATTTAGTATGATGAATAAAATCTTGAGTAGCATTTAGAAGGCGAAACTCCTCAATTCCTGATGCATCTATAGAAAAAATAAACGAAAACATGCAAAAAAAAGCCAGAACTTTTACTCAGGTATCAACAGCGCATGGTTCAATGATTAGATTAGAAGAAATCGAGATTAAACTCAGTGATTCATTTAGTATTATGAAAGAAATCTCAAAAAGCACTGAGCAGATGGACCTCCTCGTTTCCTGATGCAAACTTAACAACACTATACGAAAACATGCAAAAGCAACCCAGAACTCTGACTCAGCTATCAGCAGAGCATGGTTCAATGTTTAGATTAGAAGAAAACGAGATTAAAGTCAGTGATTCATTAAGTATGATCGAATCTATACCAAAACATGCAAAAGCAACCCAGAACACTGACTTAGGTATCAGCAGAGCATGGTTAGTTGTTAGATTAGAAGAAATCGAGATTAAACTCAGTGATTGATTTAGTATGTTCAAAAAAATCTTGAGTGGCACTGGGGAGCCAGAACTCCATGTTTTCTGATGTAAGTAATATAAAACTATACCAAAACATGCAAAAGCAACCCAGAACTCTGACGTAGGTATCAGCAGAGCATGGTTAATTGTTAGATTAGAAGAAATCAAGATTAAACTCAGTACTTCATTTAGTATAATGAATAAAATCTTGAGTAGCATTTAGAAGGCGAAACTCCTCGATTCCTGAAGCAAACTTAACAACACTATACGAAAACATGCAAAAGCAACCCAGAACTCTGACTCAGCTATCAGCAGAGCATGGTTCAATAGTTAGATTAGAAGAAATCGAGATTAAACTCAGTGATTGATTTAGTATGTTCAAAAAAATCTTGAGTGGCACTGGGGAGCCAGAACTCCATGTTTTCTGATGTAAGTAATATAAAACTATACCAAAACATGCAAAAGCAACCCAGAACTCTGACGTAGGTATCAGCAGAGCATGGTTAATTGTTAGATTAGAAGAAATCAAGATTAAACTCAGTACTTCATTTAGTATAATGAATAAAATCTTGAGTAGCATTTAGAAGGCGAAACTCCTCAATTCCTTATGCATCTATAAATACAATATACGAAAACATGCAAAAAATACCCAGAACTTTTACTCAGCTATCAGCAGAGCATGGTTCAATGTTTAGAGTAGAAGAAAACGAGATTAAAGTCAGTGATTCATTTAGTATGATCGAATCTATACCAAAACATGCAAAAGCAACCCAGAACTCTGACTTAGGTATCAGCAGAGCATGGTTAATTGTTAGATTAGAAGAAATCAAGATTAAACTCAGTACTTCATTTAGTATAATGAATAAAATTTTGAGTACGACTTAGAAGCCCAAACTCCTCGATTCCTGATGCATCTATAAATACAATATACGAAAACATGCAAAAGCAACCCAGAACTCTGACTCAGCTATCAGCAGAGCATGGTTCAATAGTTAGATTAGAAGAAAACGATATTAAAGTCAGTGATTCATTTAGTATCTTCAAAAAAATCTTGAGTGGCACTGGGGAGCCAGAACTCCATGTTTTCTGATGTATGTATAATAAAACTATACCAAAACATGCAAAAGCAACCCAGAACTCTGACTTAGGTATCAGCAGAGCATGGTTAATTGTTAGATTAGAAGAAATCAAGATTAAACTCAGTACTTCATTTAGTATAATGAATAAAATCTTGAGTAGGACTTAGAAGCCGAAACTCCTCGATTCCTGATGCATCTATAACAACAGTATACGAAAACATGCAAAAAATACCCAGAACTTTGACTCCGGTATCAGCAGAGCATGGTTAATTGTTAGATTAGAAGAAATCAAGATTAAACTCAGTACTTCATTTAGTATAATGAATAAAATCTTGAGTAGGACTTAGAAGCCGAAACTCCTCGATTCCTGATGCAAACTTAACAACACTATACGAAAACATGCAAAAGCAACCCAGAACTCTGACTCAGGTATCAAGAGAGCATGGTTCAATGGTTAGATTAGAAGAAATCGAGATTAAACTCAGTGATTCATTTAGTATGTTCAAAAAAATCTTGAGTGGCACTGGGGAGCCAGAACTCCATATTTTCTGATGTGAGTATAATAAATCTATACCAAAACATGCAAAAACAACCCAGAACTCTGACTCAGCTATCAGCAGAGCATGGTTCAATAGTTAGATTAGAAGAAATCGAGATTAAACTCAGTGATTGATTTAGTATGTTCAAAAAAATCTTGAGTGGCACTGGGGAGCCAGAACTCCATGTTTTCTGATGTAACTAATATAAAACTATACCAAAACATGCAAAAGCAACCCAGAACTCTGACGTAGGTATCAGCAGAGCATGGTTAATTGTTAGATTAGAAGAAATCAAGATTAAACTCTGTACTTCATTTAGTATAATGAATAAAATCTTGAGTAGCATTTAGAAGGCGAAACTCCTCAATTCCTGATGCATCTATAGAAAAAATATACGAAAACATGCAAAAAAAAAACCAGAACTTTTACTCAGCTATCAGCAGAGCATGGTTCAATGTTTAGAGTAGAAGAAGACGAGATTAAAGTCAGTGATTTATTTAGTATGATCGAATCTATACCAAAACATGCAAAAGCAACCCAGAACTCTGACTTAGGTATCAGCAGAGCATGCTTCCGCCTGACGCAGGTCCTCACCGGACATGGCTGTTTCGGGAGGTTCCTGTTTCGGATAAGGCGGGAGGAAACGCCCGGGTGTTGACATTGTGTGGATCGACCGGAGGACACGGTTGAGCATACGGTGGAGGTCTGCCCGGCTTGGGCTGAGCACCGCCGTGTCCTCGTGGCGGCGATCGGCGGCGGCGATCTCTCGCGTCCGGCCCTGGTTCAGGCCATAGTACGGAGCGAGAGAGAATGGGATGCAGTCACCTCCTTCTGCGAAGCAGTAATGCTCGCGAAGGAGGAGGCGGAGCGCGTGAGGGAGAGGCAATCTATGCGCCCTCACGCCCCTAGTCGCCGCAGGAGGAGACACCCTGGGCGTCGGGAGTCGATAGCCGACTCCCGGCCACCGTAGGCGCGGGCCTGCGGACGGCGAGCAATGGGCAGCTTGCCTTCCGGTAAGGACCAGGCCCGGGTCGACGGCGCGTTGTGTTCCACGCGCGCCTCAAAGAGTTGTCAGCATAATTGACGGGGTCCGATAGGGCTGATGCCTGCCGGGGTCGCGGATTGTTCGAAAGAGTTACCGTGGCCCTGGCGCACAGGCAAATGAAGGAACACGGGTGGGTTTTAGTCAGTAAGAGTCTGACACGCCCTTCCGCTCCGCCCAGAGCGGGAGAGGTCATTTGATGATTTCCCACCCAAAAAAAAAAAAAAAAAAATAAGGTATCAGCAGAGCATGGTTAATTGTTAGATTAGAAGAAATCAAGATTAAACTCAGTACTTCATGTAGTATAATGAATAAAATCTTGAGTACGACTTAGAAGCCCAAACTCCTCGATTCCTGATGCATCTATAAATAAAATATACGAAAACATGCAAAAAATACCCAGAACTTTGACTCCGGTATCAGCAGAGCATGGTAAGCCAGTTAGATTAGAAGAATCAATATTGAACTCAGTGCTTCATTTCGTATGATCAAAAAAATCTTGAGTGCCACTACGGAGCCAGAATTCCATGTTTTCTGATGTAAGTATAATAAAACTATACCAAAACATGCAAAAGAAACCCAGAACTATGACTATGGTATAAACAGAGCATGGTTAATTGTAAGATTAAACGAAATCAAGATTAAACTCAGTACTTAATTTAGTATGATGAATAAAATCTTGAGTAGCATTTAGAAGGCGAAACTCCTCAATTCCTGATGCATCTATAGAAAAAATAAACGAAAACATGCAAAAAAAAGCCAGAACTTTTACTCAGGTATCAACAGCGCATGGTTCAATGATTAGATTAGAAGAAATCGAGATTAAACTCAGTGATTCATTTAGTATTATGAAAGAAATCTCAAAAAGCACTGAGCAGATGGACCTCCTCGTTTCCTGATGCAAACTTAACAACACTATACGAAAACATGCAAAAGCAACCCAGAACTCTGACTCAGCTATCAGCAGAGCATGGTTCAATGTTTAGATTAGAAGAAAACGAGATTAAAGTCAGTGATTCATTAAGTATGATCGAATCTATACCAAAACATGCAAAAGCAACCCAGAACACTGACTTAGGTATCAGCAGAGCATGGTTAGTTGTTAGATTAGAAGAAATCGAGATTAAACTCAGTGATTGATTTAGTATGTTCAAAAAAATCTTGAGTGGCACTGGGGAGCCAGAACTCCATGTTTTCTGATGTAAGTAATATAAAACTATACCAAAACATGCAAAAGCAACCCAGAACTCTGACGTAGGTATCAGCAGAGCATGGTTAATTGTTAGATTAGAAGAAATCAAGATTAAACTCAGTACTTCATTTAGTATAATGAATAAAATCTTGAGTAGCATTTAGAAGGCGAAACTCCTCGATTCCTGAAGCAAACTTAACAACACTATACGAAAACATGCAAAAGCAACCCAGAACTCTGACTCAGCTATCAGCAGAGCATGGTTCAATAGTTAGATTAGAAGAAATCGAGATTAAACTCAGTGATTGATTTAGTATGTTCAAAAAAATCTTGAGTGGCACTGGGGAGCCAGAACTCCATGTTTTCTGATGTAAGTAATATAAAACTATACCAAAACATGCAAAAGCAACCCAGAACTCTGACGTAGGTATCAGCAGAGCATGGTTAATTGTTAGATTAGAAGAAATCAAGATTAAACTCAGTACTTCATTTAGTATAATGAACAAAATCTTGAGTAGGACTTAGAAGCCGAAACTCCTCGATTCCTGAAGCAAACTTAACAACACTATACGAAAACATGCAAAAGCAACCCAGAACTCTGACGTAGGTATCAGCAGAGCATGGTTAATTGTTAGATTAGAAGAAATCAAGATTAAACTCAGTACTTCATTTAGTATAATGAATAAAATCTTGAGTAGCATTTAGAAGGCGAAACTCCTCAATTCCTTATGCATCTATAAATACAATATACGAAAACATGCAAAAAATACCCAGAACTTTTACTCAGCTATCAGCAGAGCATGGTTCAATGTTTAGAGTAGAAGAAAACTAGATTAAAGTCAGTGATTCATTTAGTATGATCGAATCTATACCAAAACATGCAAAAGCAACCCAGAACTCTGACTTAGGTATCAGCAGAGCATGGTTAATTGTTAGATTAGAAGAAATCAAGATTAAACTCAGTACTTCATTTAGTATAATGAATAAAATTTTGAGTACGACTTAGAAGCCCAAACTCCTCGATTCCTGATGCATCTATAAATACAATATACGAAAACATGCAAAAAATACCCAGAACTTTGACTCCGGTATCAGCAGAGCATGGTTAGCCAGTTAGATTAGAAGAATCAATATTGAACTCAGTGCTTCATTTCGTATGATCAAAAAAATCTTGAGTGGCACTGGGGAGCCAGAACTCCATATTTTCTGATGTTAGTATAATAAATCTATACCAAAACATGCAAAAACAACCCAGAACTCTGACATAGGTATCAGCAGAGCATGGTTAATTGTTAGATTAGAAGAAATCAAGATTAAACTCAGTACTTCATTTAGTATGATGAATAAAATCTTGCGTAGCATTTAGAAGCCGAAACTCTTCGCTTTCTGATGCATCTATAACAACAGTATACGAAAACATGCAAAAGAAATCCAGTTCTTTGACTCAGGTATCAACAGAGCATGGTTCAATGGTTAGATTAGAAGAAATCGAGATTAAACTCAGTGATTCATTTAGTATGATCGAAAAAATCTTGAGTGGCACTGGGGAGCCAGAACTCCATATTTTCTGATGTGAGTATAATAAATCTATACCAAAACATGCAAAAACAACCCAGAACTCTGACATAGGTATCAGCAGAGCATGGTTAATTGTCAGATTAGAAGAAATCAAGATTAAACTCAGTACTTCATTTAGTATGATGAATAAAATCTTGCGTAGCATTTAGAAGCCGGAACTCCTCGCTCTATGATGCATCTATAACAACAGTATACGAAAACATGCAAAAGAAACCCAGTACTTTGACTCAGGTATCAACAGAGCATGGTTCAATGGTTATATTAGAAGAAATCGAGATTAAACTCAGTGATTCATTTAGTATGATCGAAAAAATCTTGAGTGGCACTGGGGAGCCAGAACTCCATATTTTCTGATGTTAGTATAATAAATCTATACCAAAACATGCAAAAGCAACCCAATACTCTGACTTAGGTATCAGCAGAGCATGGTTAATTGTTAGATTAGAAGAAATCAAGATTAAACTCAGTACTTCATTTAGTATGATGAATAAAATCTTGCGTAGCATTTAGAAGCCGAAACTCTTCGCTTTCTGATGCATCTATAACAACAGTATACGAAAACATGCAAAAGAAACCCAGTACTTTGACTCAGGTATCAACAGAGCATGGTTCAATGGTTAGATTAGAAGAAATCGAGATTAAACTCAGTGATTCATTTAGTATGATCGAAAAAATCTTGAGTGGCACTGGGGAGCCAGAACTTCATATTTTCTGATGTGAGTATAATAAATCTATACCAAAACATGCAAAAACAACCCAGAACTCTGACATAGGTATCAGCAGAGCATGGTTAATTGTTAGATTAGAAGAAATCAAGATTAAACTCAGTACTTCATTTAGTATGATGAATAAAATCTTGCGTAGCATTTAGAAGCCGAAACTCCTCGCTCTATGATGCATCTATAACAACAGTATACGAAAACATGCAAAAGAAACCCAGTACTTTGACTCAGGTATCAACAGAGCATGGTTCAATGGTTATATTAGAAGAAATCGAGATTAAACTCAGTGATTCATTTAGTATGATCGAAAAAATCTTGAGTGGCACTGGGGAGCCAGAACTCCATATTTTCTGATGTTAGTGTAATAAATCTATACCAAAACATGCAAAAGCAACCCAGAACTTTGACTTAGGTATCAGCAGAGCTTGGTTAATTGTTAGATTAGAAGAAATCAAGATTAAACTCAGTACTTCATTTAGTATGATGAATAAAATCTTGCGTAGCATTTAGAAGCCGAAACTCCTCACTCTCTGATGCATCTATAACAACAGTATACGAAAACATGCAAAAGAAACCCAGTACTTTGACTCAGGTATCAACAGAGCATGGTTCAATGGTTATATTAGAAGAAATCGAGATTAAACTCAGTGATTCATTTAGTATGATCGAAAAAATCTTGAGTGGCACTGGGGAGCCAGAACTCCATATTTTCTGATGTTAGTATAATAAATCTATACTAAAACATGCAAAAGCAACCCAATACTCTGACTTAGGTATCAGCAGAGCATGGTTAATTGTTAGATTAGAAGAAATCAAGATTAAACTCAGTACTTCATTTAGTATAATGAATAAAATCTTGAGTAGCATTTAGAAGGCGAAACTCCTCAATTCCTGATGCATCTATAGAAAAAATATACGAAAACATGCAAAAAACAAACCAGAACTTTTACTCAGCTATCAGCAGAGCATGGTTCAATGTTTAGAGTAGAAGAAGACGAGATTAAAGTCAGTGATTCATTTAGTATGATCGAATCTATACCAAAACATGCAAAAGCAACCCAGAACGCTGACTTAGGTATCAGCAGAGCATGGTTAATTGTTAGATTAGAAGAAATCAAGATTAAACTCAGTACTTCATTTAGTATAATGAATAAAATCTTGAGTACGACTTAGAAGCCCAAACTCCTCGATTCCTGATGCATCTATAAATACAATATACGAAAACATGCAAAAAATACCCAGAACTTTGACTCCGGTATCAGCAGAGCATGGTTAGCCAGTTAGATTAGAAGAATCAATATTGAACTCAGTGCTTCATTTCGTATGATCAAAAAAATCTTGAGTGCCACTACGGGGCCAGAATTCCATATTTTCTGATGTAAGTATAATAAAACTATACCAAAACATGCAAAAGAAACCCAGAACTATGACTATGGTATAAACAGAGCATGGTTAATTGTAAGATTAAACGAAATCAAGATTAAACTCAGTACTTAATTTAGTATGATGAATAAAATCTTGAGTAGCATTTAGAAGGCGAAACTCCTCAATTCCTGATGCATCTATAGAAAAAATAAACGAAAACATGCCAAAAAAAAGCCAGAACTTTTACTCAGGTATCAACAGCGCATGGTTCAATGATTAGATTAGAAGAAATCGTGATTAAACTCAGTGATTAATTTAGTATTATGAAAAAAAACTCAAAAAGCACTGAGCAGATGGACCTCCTCGTTTCCTGATGCAAACTTAACAACACTATACGAAAACATGCAAAAGCAACCCAGAACTCTGACTCAGCTATCAGCAGAGAATGGTTAATTGTTAGATTAGAAGAAATCAAGATTAAACTCAGTACTTCATTTAGTATGATGAATAAAATCTTGCGTAGCATTTAGTAGCCGAAACTCCTCGCTCTCTGATGCATCTATAACAACAGTATACGAAAACATGCAAAAGAAACCCAGTACTTTGACTCAGGTATCAACAGAGCATGGTTCAATGGTTATATTAGAAGAAATCGAGATTAAACTCAGTGATTCATTTAGTATGATCGAAAAAATCTTGAGTGGCACTGGGGAGCCAGAACTCCATATTTTCTGATGTGAGTATATTAAATCTATACCAAAACATGCAAAAGCAACCCAATACTCTGACTTAGGTATCAGCAGAGCATGGTTAATTGTTAGATTAGAAGAAATCAAGATTAAACTCAGTACTTCATTTAGTATAATGAATAAAATCTTGAGTACGACTTAGAAGCCGAAACTCCTCGATTCCTGATGCATCTATAAATACAATATACGAAAACATGCAAAAGAAACCCAGTACTTTGACTCAGGTATCAACAGAGCATGGTTCAATGGTTAGATTAGAAGAAATCGAGATTAAACTCAGTGATTCATTTAGTATGATCGAAAAAATCTTGAGTGGCACTGGGGAGCCAGAACTCCATATTTTCTGATGTGAGTATAATAAATCTATACTAAAACATGCAAAAACAACCCAGAACTCTGACATAGGTATCAGCAGAGCATGGTTAATTGTTAGATTAGAAGAAATCAAGATTAAACTCAGTACTTCATTTAGTATGATGAATAAAATCTTGCGTAGCATTTAGAAGCCAAAACTCCTCGCTCTATGATGCATCTATAACAACAGTATACGAAAACATGCAAAAGAAACCCAGTACTTTGACTCAGGTATCAACAGAAGTAGGGTAGGATTGGGGGACCTGGATCAAGATCCAGGTCCCCCAATCCTCTATTCAAACTGAGTGTTGTATTCAAAATCCTCTATTCAAAATGAAGGTTGCATTCAGAATCCTCTATTCAAAATGAAGGTTGTAATCAGAATCCTCTATTCAAAATAAGGGTTGTATTCAGAATGAGTGCTGTACTCAGAATCATCTATTCAAACTGGGTGTTGTATTCAAAATCCTCTATTCAAAATGAAGGTTGTATTCAGAATCCTCTATTCAAAATGAAGGTTGTAATCAGAATCCTCTATTCAAATAAAAGTTGTATTCAGAATGAGTGCTGTATTCAGAATCATCTATTTGTTCTTGTTGTGTTGTTCTTTCTAGGTTGCGTAATACTTTAGGTATACAATTTAATAAATAACGAGTCGATAATAATATGCACTCGAACTGGTACAGTGAAGATAAAGCTGTTTAAATAAAATTAATTTCGTTTCCTCGCTGAATCTGATAGCATAAAACATCTTCTAAATCAGGTAGAACTGTGTCTGCTGTTTTCGATACACTACTTTCACTAGGTTTTGATGAGCTTGCATTATATCTTTCACGATCAGTCTGTGTGTCGCTAACTCGAACCAATGTATGAGCATCCTTATGATGACCACTCTTGACTATAAGATAATGAGGGTATTCAAACTTAGATTTCATCGAATCTTGCATCTTTACGTGAAAGAAATCTTTTGTCTGGTTTGTATCACTATCCTTAAGTTTCAATGAACTTACATTCGGTATTTTCGGGTCAATTTGCATATCTTGAGTAAATACAATTTCACCGTCAGCATTCTTGAAAATAATTTTATGAATGCCTTCTAAATCAGATTTTAATGAATTAGACATTGTAGTTAATATTTACTTTTAATAAGATAAAGTAAAATTGAACCGTCACACTGAAATGATGAGGGTCAAATGTTGCGATGCAGTGCGGTTTAATATTATGTAGGCGTAAGTTGACCTACTTTGATGTATGATCCGATGACGTATATTCTAATAGAGTCCCTGTTGCAGACATTTATTAATATAATATTTTCCTTTCACAGCGTTCAAATAATAACATTGAGGAAAATGTATAGCGTGTTGCATCCAAGGATCGTCGTAAATCTCCCAATCTTCTATTATACCTCCACATGAGAAACATGCTGCTTTGTCATTTACACTATTTCCACAGTAAAAAAATCCAGCGTCGGCCATTTCCATCACCAATCTTCTCCTTGAATCAACCGTTGCCCAATAATGTCTAAACGATAATTCACGCATTTTATAAGTATTATACATGTCATATCGAGGATTGTATTTATTTATTTTCTGACTGCATAGCATGTTATTATTTTCTCAAATAAATATAATCGTACAGGTACAACTCTTAGAAATGACTTTACAAAATGAAACGATATAATTTTCTTGTGATGAACCTTCACACTACAATTGTAAGAATGAAATGTCGTGCAAACTGATTGTTAGCCATTTATAAGTTACTTGGGCTCTAATGCTAGTAGCATTTAATTGTAGATTCTACATAATGTGCTATTCATACTAGAATTAGCATACTGTTCCATGTGTTAGGAGAGTTACTGATGTTGTGTTGTATTATAGACATTCTAAATAACAAAGATAGGAGTAAAAATAAAACCAAAATGTTGGTTTACTTGTATATTTACATTGCTGCTTATGAAATAAGAACATTATTTTCGACACACCATTTATTTAAACAAAACACATTTTTTAAGGCACAAATTTTGGTGTGATTGATGCAACTTATAATATCAGATGATTTTGAATATTTTTTATACAATTCTACTATACTAGGACACTGCTTACTTTCTAAATTATATACATTACCAATTCCGAATATATCTTTTAACCATAACACTTTTTCCCTACCTTTTGTAAATATATTTTTATTTTTAAAAAAATTACCCAGATTGGCTTTGTAGTTAAAATATGGTACGGCGCCTTCATTCCAGTGTATTCCTCTATTTCTTTCAATCCAGGCTACTTGTAACCGTTCTTTTTTCGTTAAGTCATGAAATGCTCGTGGTGGTTTTAATAACAGTATTTGTACGCGTCCTTCATACATTATTGCTATTTCTTTCGGAATAAAATTGTTTTCTTCATCCTTAAACCCTTGTACATCTACGATAACATTCATGATAATTTTCTCACAATATTACTCAAAGGTTTGTATTCGAAAAGTCGATCGTTTATTATTAAACAATACGCAGATGTATTATCTGGAATATCTTCAGAACATTCAATTTCTAATCGCACATCGACAGCTCCAGTTTTAACAGATTCGTTTTGTCTTGAGCAATCAATCACAAAAAGCGGAGCAATTTCTTTTAATTGATTGAAGCTAAGCAATGGGTCTATGTCAAAGTTGTAATATGACTGACGGAAATTAGAATACATTTCGTATAATATACTGTATTTATTTTCATCAAATTTCAGATTAAGTGAGTCATAAGGATAATATTGTGAATTTAAAAATAATTTAATATTGGATACATTACAATGATCGAATAAGGAAGAACTTCTACTTTTATTAGTTTTTCGGTTTGTTTGCAAACCAAATATAACGAACCTTGGCTTCTCTAATTGTGAAGTTGTCTTCACCGACCATGAATGCTTTGTTGTTCTTGGTAATAACGGATATTCATACAAATCCCAGTTTCTAAATGCTAACTGAATAGAACGATCTTTCTCCAAACTCTTAAGCAATGATAATTTGTTACGATCAGAAACTTTAATGTGTGGCACTCGCCATTGTATTTTTTGTATATCAAATTCTAGGCTATCATTTTTCTCGCTAAGCACACAGTTTAATGCGGAGCTGCTTCTTTGTAAAATAAGTTCATGTTTACAATTAATTATAATTTTTTTATAATCTTCTGCAAATCCTAGTAATCTATTCAATGGCACGATAACGCTGAAGTGTCCATTACCTATTTTCCTACCATTTAAGTTCCATCCCCAAATTGCCGCAGCTTTACTTTCACCTTCATTCATGGAGACGAATGATTTTAAAGTTGTTGTGATACCGACATTTTTAATGCGATCGATTTCAACACCATTTATTTCATACCTAATGTCTTGAAACAAATATGAGATTGGATTGTTTATGAAATTAACTTCTTTTTGTATTATTTTTCCTGTTGAATCTTTATTAGATACACTTGCATAGCCTTCTTTCGTTCTTCTTTTAAATCTTGATGATGTATGGGTATTCTGATTTCATCATTTTCTTTGAAACTAGTATTATACGGATTGTAGCTATGGATCTCATAACTTTCAATAGAGTTGTCATGTTGCGGTAAATCTGTTATTTGAAGCATGTTGTTATTATTTTAAATTTAATCCAATATCTCTAAGAAATCTTTTATTCTCTTTAGTAATTTTAATTATTCTTTTAATGTTTATTGCGTTGACACGTCTGCTTTCTTTGGAAACAGGAAGTGTAATATAACATTTTCTTTTCACGCCTGGTGTTTTATTAAAAACTAGCATGTTGATTCATGTATTTAAACAAAATAGTTAGTATTACTATTATAAAATTTAGCTCAATTATTCTTTACAATGCGAGTAGTTATCATCATCACAGACAAACTAACAGTGGGCGTTGAATATAAAGATATGAACTTTTATAACTTTTTACTTTGTAACTTTTAGTCAAATTTACGTTACAAGGACATTCATTTGTATTAAAAGAAAAACATCAATATGTTATGTTACTTTATTGTCTTTCCAAAATGACTTAAGAAAGGGGAATGCCCATCTCCCATACAAAAAAATGCCTGAAATAGACAAGAATGAAATCTACGCCAAATTATCCTTCAAATCGAACGAAACTCAATGACAATTTCAATAATTATCTAAAACTAGGGAGTACATTGTTTAGAATATTTTTGCTAAAAGATAGGTTATGTCTCAAGGTTACTAAAGGATTGAAAAAATAATTCAACACAAATCATTTTATTACTTTATTCATCATTATACACTATTAATAAATCATCGAGGAACTGTGCAGGAGGACGGATGTTGGATTGGTACCGCGCCCAAGCTAAGTACCATATAATTGACATAATGTGGGCACAGGTACCAACAGTCCGACGTCCCACTAGGCAATTACAGTAACGATTTTGTATAGCATCCCTACCAGTTAAAGAATTATTAATTATCATATACACAAAATATACTTTGGTTGAAATGTGTCTGCTATGTATTTTCCCTCTCAACAAGTAACAATTATCTGGAAGAGCTAATTCCTCAATCAATAAATTATCCATCTCCGTGCAAACCTCAATACTATACATGCCATTAGCTCGCGTATGCTCACCATAGTAGGATCGAGCCTGCTTTATTTGATAAGTGCCACATGCAATCAAAACCATTTCGCTGTAAGTCAGTTGTGGAAAATCAGCAACATTACTATTATTCACATTAATACTTTGGAATTGCGCTCTGCGTCGATTTAAATTATTATTTATTACATAATCAGCTAGCCTGTTTTCCATAAACATATTAGTATTTATTGTTTGGAGAATATCAGCAGCATCTGGCCTGTCAACTATTCTTGAATGAAATCTATTAACTAATGCTGCCGCTATAGAGAAATCAACCATTAAATGTTTGGATGCTCGGTTAAAAAAATCTTGGCGAAATATTTTAAAATGCTGCTTGAAAATTCCATTTACGACTTCTACAACCCAGCGACAAATGGTTACTTTCCTGCTTTTGTTGGCTTCTAAAGTTGATAATTGGAATTCATTTTCTTGTAATGTTGATGGCATGTGGACACTATAATTACATGACTCCAAAAGTGGAACAGCGTCTCTGAACCCTCTATCCAATACAAACACATCCCCATCTTGAAAATATTGCCTTAGTCTATTATTCGGATCATTAAATTCATTGAACATTATAGTAGCATCGGAAGTTGTTGCGGGATAAGGGCCTAACACTTCAAGAATATATCCATCGGAGCAAACAAGCATAAATGGCTTTACGAGGTTTCTATATTTGTGTAGCGAATATGTTTCTTTTTGATAAAGATAATTAGAGCTCTTTTGTACATAGATATATGTTCCATCCACGATGACTACAGGTTTTCTTTGACCATCAACTTCACCAAACAGTCCATTGGGAATTATTAAATTCCTGGTTGCAATTTCTTCTCTGGTCATATGTCCAATTCCTAGGTTTCTGGGTACAAAATCTTGGTTTAATTTGACTCTTGCTTCAGCCATAAGTCGTTCTAGAGTACTTCTGGGTATTTGAAGTAGAGACGATATTCTTTCATCGGAGTCCCCAGTTCTTAGTTTCATTAGGTAGGCCGCAAGGGCAGTAGAGCCTCTATGCATTTGTGCCAGACGGGGAACCTCGCTCATTAAACTAGTAAATTGACTTTTATTCATTCCAAGAAAGTACCACAACATATATTCCTCCATCGAGTTGATATTTTCGAAATCCAATGATCGGCTCTCATAATTCACAAACGACGCAAAATCTTCTATGTGATTCACATTGAATACATGGATTACATCTTCCCATGCCGGAATTTCATGCCATAAGTCACTGTTTAAATGATAATTACATATTTTGGAATTCCGTGGGACATAATACTTATAGTCCTTAAATAACCATACCCTGAGTGAAAGTGGTACCACATGTCGATCTGTCATATTGCAACCCGGATAGAAACAATGACTTTGAGTATCAACTGCTCTTCCATAATTAGGTAACTGTAGGCCTGTCACCATTTGAGATTCTTCACTATGAGAAACTTCAAGTTGAGATGCATTTACACTGTCTGTGGATACTTGACTTAGACTTTGCAAAGAAGCAACAGAAGGTGACGCAGCTCGGTTGCATTGTTGCCAACATGGATGACAGATCAAATCTGTAGAACGTAACTGTAACAAAAACCAAAATCAGGTTAGTTTTACTGATGACTTAAATATTGAATATGATGCACATTCAACTAAACATTATTATTGAAGCAGATTTCTCACCTGTCGTGGTTGAATTCGGTGAGCTACTACATTCATTATGTGCCTTTCACGGTCAGTATTACTTCCCATTGTATGTGATCGTTGTCGTAGAACTGACTGTCCACAGCAAACACACACATGACGGTGACCAACTTGTCTATCTGGGCGACTAGGCCCTGGTGTTTCCGTTATACTTTGGATAGATAATCGGAGACATGCATCACAAATAACACTGTGTTGATCAATCTGTAAGAGAAAGAAAAAAACAATTATTTAAATTATTTTTCAGTGGTTTTTATGAGTTCAACATACCTAAAGCTACTTGTGTAATAATTGTGTTTTACGTATAATGTAAACAAAACCAGCAAAACATAATACTTACAAGTTGCGGTGTTATCCATTGCTGTATTAAACAACGTACTTCATCATTTTGCATTGACAAAGGATTACGTCTCATTCGTGTTATATCGAGATAACAATTAATGCAATGAACAGAATCCATTTTTGTAAAGAAATGGGGGACAAGTCCAAAACACAAGCAGAGTCGTCGTATATAGCAGGTTCAAAGTCCGTGTTCAAAAAGCCAAGTCGTCGTGTTAAGCGGGTCCAATTTCAGTCCGGGTTCAAAAATAGGTATCATGTACAGATGGAACATCAAAATCCTTAAAATATGGCCAAAGTCGTCGTAAAATATCATAAATATAAAACACAGTATCGTAATAACTCAACGTAACACAAACAAAACAATGAAATACAATGATGAAAAAATTAAACGTCATATCATTGTCACAAGGTTTTGTCAAACGGTAAAGGCAAAGGACACATCTCATACTGCCTAGGTTATTTTCTTTTTTGTAGTTTTAAAAAATAATTTGATTTTATGTATTTTGATTGGCATACTTAGATTGTGAGATTTATAAAATATGTTATTATAATTAATTATGAAGCTACTTTACGGTTTGCTGATTGATTGTTGATGGATGGTCTAACAAAGACCACAGACTAAATAGTGGTAATGTCAAATATGAGTGTTCTTGAATGTCATTGAAGAACTGTACGACGGAAATCGAAATAAATACTGAAATAATAATCACCTTTATACCCTACTTAAACGAACTGAAGAATAAATTGATGAGTTGTATTTTATTCGAAATAGAATTTATCACTATTGGGAATTGCTGTCCATTTTAGGCATTTTCCTGGCATTCCCCTTTTAAACACAAGTGTCCACAGTTATACAAATTATCTCTCTGTACATTTTCATAATTATACTGAATATTATTTCCTACATATTTCGTAAATTCTTTAGGAGGTTTTAAGTTACCATAACTGTCAAAATATTCAATGTATTCATTTATCTTGCCATAGGCTACCCAATGAGTACCAGAGTTTTCAGAAGAGTCAAGATTAATCACTCCACATTCTACCGCCAATACTTCATCTGGTAATTTATCTCTCATAAACACACCTCGTAAGAATGGAATATTATTCGAGTGTTTCATTATATCAATATTGGATAAAGCTCTATTGGGCAGCCTAGATTTCAGTTTTTTTTCTCTGTTATGTAAATGCCTAAACCATCCTTGTAATGCTTGAGATGTAATCCTCTTCCAATGATTAACGCCTCCATTTCCTTGTTGTGTCGTTGTGCTTCACGCAATTGCTTCTTAGCTGTTTTGTATGCGTTAATTGCTTTTGCAATACCAGCAGCACCTCCTGCTAAACTGCCAGCAGCAGATAATCCAGCAAATATTGGTACTAAAGGAAGAAATCCTCCAGTTTTTGGTACTGGTATAATCCTAGGTAATTTAATTGATGTATCTGATGCAAATTCTTTAGCTGCCGCGTATGCTAATTCCATCAATGCTTTCTTACATGGTGGTTTTAATTTTTTAATGTGCTTTTTAGTATGGCTAACAATTTTTTTAAGTGTTTTCTTAAAACCATTTCCTTTTTTTACTTTATTGATTTTTTTGTTGAATGCTGGTGAAACTGTTTTTTTGTTGTCTGAAATGCCTTCTGTTGCTTTCATTGCTATTTCTTTTTTGTCCCTCTAAAGTAATAGAAACGCATTTAATAGGTACAAATACAAGTCTTTTTTGTTTTAAGAACAAATACATAATGAATAGAAAACCTATATGTATTTGCTTAAATACACATTAGAACAAATTTTTGATTGGCTCTCTTATAATATATTTTTTTTATCTATCCAGCTGTTTTCACTAGTAGGAAGTCCGAGCCACTTCACAAATACTTGATTCCCTTTTCTTTTCAATACTTTTTCAACTAAGTACAAATTAGGTTGGCTGGTTTTTTGAAGTTCTTGAGTATAAAATGCTCCTAGTATTGGTCGACATCTTGTATCTTCTATCAAGTAAGTTATCGGATTAGTTTCTTGTATTGTTTTATCTTAAATATTTCTGTTGACCAATTAGGATAATAGCCTTTATCAAAACATCCTTTGTATTTACTTATTCTTACAAAATCACCCGCGCTAAATTTCCTACACTTAATGTTTTTCTTACATTCAGCCATACGAATATATCTCTGCATTATATCGGATTTATTGGCATGAGTTATAGAAGCTGGAGGTTGTCCCACAGTTCTATGAGTAGTATTATTGTATTCATATGCAATTTTGATAAGTGTTCCATTTATCCACTTGTAATTCCCGTTAAGACTAAATTCTTTGTATAATTTATTTTTTAATGTTCTTATTAATCTTTCGACAATTGAGGCTTTTTTAGTAGAATACGTTGAATAATGATTAATATTGTACTTTGTAACAATATTTTTGAATTTATTATTATAAAACTCTTTTCCCATATCAGTTTGCAAATTTCTTGGAACACGTCCTTTAAGCAATATTTTTTCGAATGCTTTTGTCACCTCTTGTTTATTTTTTTGTTTCAGAGGAACTGTCCAAGCATATTTCGAAAAAGTATCTATGATTACTAGTATATATTTGTAACCACCATTCACTTTAGAAATTGCTTGCATATCCATTAAATCTGCTTGCCAGAGATCATCTATATCTTTAAGTATGACCTGTCTTCTTGGAAAGTTAACTCTAGCACATTTATGTATTTCATTTATGACATCGGCTTTGCTCATAATGTTTATTTAATTTTCCTGCAATTTCTTTAAACTCAATATTCTTTTCGAGATTTCTTACTTTATCGTTTAAAATTGAAATCAGTTTATTCAGTTTTTCTATTTGCAAGCAAATATTAACTTTAAGTTTTTCGATTGGCTCTTCAATAATATTTTTATGCGATTCAGTTTCTTTTATTGTATTTTTAATCTCAACACGTTCCACATTTATACTATTTCTAGTTATGACTGATGTTTTATTTGTACGAACACAATTAATATTTTTATGTTCATTCATGTTGCATACAACTTTGATAACTGAGAACATTCCAAAGGTTTTTACTCTTTTATAATATCGGCTTCTTTTAACTCTTCTATAATTGATAGAATTTCGTTGTCATGATTAGTATTATCGGCATTTTTTGATGCAATTAGAAGTTTCAACCTCTCAATTAGTTCATTAGGGTCATCCCAGTAGACATAATCGGTATTACTTTTATATTTTTTTAACTTAGGCAAAAAACCACCGCTTTTTGTTTTCATTATCTGTCCTTCATCTTGAACATAACTATTTTGCGAAAAAAAAGGTTTAATAATTTGACGATATTTTAAACTTTTATCACCTTTTATTTGACCATTAGGATGAAAGTCTCGTTTGTGCGCATGTGTATTAAGAAGCATATCTTTATAGTCAATTTTATCTTGTTCAGTGACCAAATTAAGGTCAGGTTTACTGCGTACTAAAAGTTCCTTTAGGCCTAGTGTTAATTTATAAGACCTTTTATCAATTGTGACTATATTTGTTTTAGGTACTTTACTGGTCTTATTTGCAAGAGAAAACGTAACCTTGCTATCCCCCATCATCAGTTTTTTATTTTCACTACGTATCCCGAATGGGACATTCATATTATCATAGATTTCCATCATATCTTCTTTATTTAGTGAAATAAGTGTATCATTAGAATCTTTAAAAGGATTTGTTGAGAGTGCGTCTTTATAAAACTCACAATCTTCATTTGAATTTGATTTTATACATTCTTCAAAACTTTCATAATCTGGAGCATAATCAGTTGATGAGCTAAATCTTTCAAGCGTGCTACTTTCGTCTCTTGAAATGTCAAATATTGGTTTAATTTTATCATTCGCTTTAATTAATGTATCTAGTGGATCTGTTATTGGTTTGAAAACCTTTTTAAATTTTAAATGAGCTTCATCTTCTACATTTTGCATTGTTTTAATTTTATTTTTTATACTGTCAACTGACTTTATCAATTGTTCTTTAATATTAACCTGCATGATGTTTGTTAATGACCCATCCGTTATTTACCGATATCAGATTTCGATTGATATGTTTTCTGCAATATGTTGGTATATATGAACTTTCTAAAAATATACAAATATGTCAAAGCCTTGACTGTATCTACCTTCATTTAGGGGGCAATCTTTATTAATCAATAAAAAGTCAAAGCGGTCTTTCCAAGTAGCAGAGCAAAGTTTTTTAAATTGAAACCATTCGATATCTGTATTCACGTGCTCATTGTATATATGTTTTAAGTTTATCTCGTCTTGTTTGAAGATTATCAAAAGATTCACATTATCTCGTATTAGTTGTTTAGGTATTTTGGAATAGGTTATAAATAAATACAATCCTCGATATGACATGTATAATACTTATAAAATGCGTGAATTATCGTTTAGACATTATTGGGCAACGGTTGATTCAAGGAGAAGATTGGTGATGGAAATGGCCGACGCTGGATTTTTTTACTGTGGAAATAGTGTAAATGACAAAGCAGCATGTTTCTCATGTGGAGGTATAATAGAAGATTGGGAGATTTACGACGATCCTTGGATGCAACACGCTATACATTTTCCTCAATGTTATTATTTGAACGCTGTGAAAGGAAAATATTATATTAATAAATGTCTGCAACAGGGACTCTATTAGAATATACGTCATCGGATCATACATCAAAGTAGGTCAACTTACGCCTACATAATATTAAACCGCACTGCATCGCAACATTTGACCCTCATCATTTCAGTGTGACGGTTCAATTTTACTTTATCTTATTAAAAGTAAATATTAACTACAATGTCTAATTCATTAAAATCTGATTTAGAAGGCATTCATAAAATTATTTTCAAGAATGCTGACGGTGAAATTGTATTTACTCAAGATATGCAAATTGACCCGAAAATACCGAATGTAAGTTCATTGAAACTTAAGGATAGTGATACAAACCAGACAAAAGATTTCTTTCACGTAAAGATGCAAGATTCGATGAAATCTAAGTTTGAATACCCTCATTATCTTATAGTCAAGAGTGGTCATCATAAGGATGCTCATACATTGGTTCGAGTTAGCGACACACAGACTGATCGTGAAAGATATAATGCAAGCTCATCAAAACCTAGTGAAAGTAGTGTATCGAAAACAGCAGACACAGTTCTACCTGATTTAGAAGATGTTTTATGCTATCAGATTCAGCGAGGAAACGAAATTAATTTTATTTAAACAGCTTTATCTTCACTGTACCAGTTCGAGTGCATATTATTATCGACTCGTTATTTATTAAATTGTATACCTAAAGTATTACGCAACCTAGAAAGAACAACACAACAAGAACAAATAGATGATTCTGAATACAGCACTCATTCTGAATACAACTTTTATTTGAATAGAGGATTCTGATTACAACCTTCATTTTGAATAGAGGATTCTGAATACAACCTTCATTTTGAATAGAGGATTTTGAATACAACACCCAGTTTGAATAGATGATTCTGAGTACAGCACTCATTCTGAATACAACCCTTATTTTGAATAGAGGATTCTGATTACAACCTTCATTATGAATAGAGGATTCTGAATGCAACCTTCATTTTGAATAGAGGATTTTGAATACAACACTCAGTTTGAATAGAGGATTGGGGGACCTGGATCTTGATCCAGGTCCCCCAATCCTACCCTACTTCTGTTGATACCTGAGTCAAAGTACTGGGTTTCTTTTGCATGTTTTCGTATACTGTTGTTATAGATGCATCATAGAGCGAGGAGTTTTGGCTTCTAAATGCTACGGAAGATTTTATTCATCATACTAAATGAAGTACTGAGTTTAATCTTGATTTCTTCTAATCTAACAATTAACCATGCTCTGCTGATACCTATGTCAGAGTTCTGGGTTGTTTTTGCATGTTTTAGTATAGATTTATTATACTCACATCAGAAAATATGGAGTTCTGGCTCCCCAGTGCCACTCAAGATTTTTTCGATCATACTAAATGAATCACTGAGTTTAATCTCGATTTCTTCTAATCTAACCATTGAACCATGCTCTGTTGATACCTGAGTCAAAGTACTGGGTTTCTTTTGCATGTTTTCGTATATTGTATTTATAGATGCATCAGGAATCGAGGAGTTTCGGCTTCTAAGTCGTACTCAAGATTTTATTCATTATACTAAATGAAGTACTGAGTTTAATCTTGATTTCTTCTAATCTAACAATTAACCATGCTCTGCTGATACCTAAGTCAGAGTATTGGGTTGCTTTTGCATGTTTTGGTATAGATTTAATATACTCACATCAGAAAATATGGAGTTCTGGCTCCCCAGTGCCACTCAAGATTTTTTCGATCATACTAAATGAATCACTGAGTTTAATCTCGATTTCTTCTAATATAACCATTGAACCATGCTCTGTTGATACCTGAGTCAAAGTACTGGGTTTCTTTTGCATGTTTTCGTATACTGTTGTTATAGATGCATCAGAGAGCGAGGAGTTTCGGCTACTAAATGCTACGCAAGATTTTATTCATCATACTAAATGAAGTACTGAGTTTAATCTTGATTTCTTCTAATCTAACAATTAACCATTCTCTGCTGATAGCTGAGTCAGAGTTCTGGGTTGCTTTTGCATGTTTTCGTATAGTGTTGTTAAGTTTGCATCAGGAAACGAGGAGGTCCATCTGCTCAGTGCTTTTTGAGTTTTTTTTCATAATACTAAATTAATCACTGAGTTTAATCTCGATTTCTTCTAATCTAATCATTGAACCATGCGCTGTTGATACCTGAGTAAAAGTTCTGGCTTTTTTTTGGCATGTTTTCGTTTATTTTTTCTATAGATGCATCAGGAATTGAGGAGTTTCGCCTTCTAAATGCTACTCAAGATTTTATTCATCATACTAAATTAAGTACTGAGTTTAATCTTGATTTCGTTTAATCTTACAATTAACCATGCTCTGTTTATACCATAGTCATAGTTCTGGGTTTCTTTTGCATGTTTTGGTATAGTTTTATTATACTTACATCAGAAAATATGGAATTCTGGCCCCGTAGTGGCACTCAAGATTTTTTCGATCATACTAAATGAATCACTGAGTTTAATCTCGATTTCTTCTAATATAACCATTGAACCATGCTCTGTTGATACCTGAGTCAAAGTACTGGGTTTCTTTTGCATGTTTTCGTATACTGTTGTTATAGATGCATCAGAGAGCGAGGAGTTTCGGCTACTAAATGCTACGCAAGATTTTATTCATCATACTAAATGAAGTACTGAGTTTAATCTTGATTTCTTCTAATCTAACAATTAACCATTCTCTGCTGATAGCTGAGTCAGAGTTCTGGGTTGCTTTTGCATGTTTTCGTATAGTGTTGTTAAGTTTGCATCAGGAAACGAGGAGGTCCATCTGCTCAGTGCTTTTTGAGTTTTTTTTCATAATACTAAATTAATCACTGAGTTTAATCTCGATTTCTTCTAATCTAATCATTGAACCATGCGCTGTTGATACCTGAGTAAAAGTTCTGGCTTTTTTTTGGCATGTTTTCGTTTATTTTTTCTATAGATGCATCAGGAATTGAGGAGTTTCGCCTTCTAAATGCTACTCAAGATTTTATTCATCATACTAAATTAAGTACTGAGTTTAATCTTGATTTCGTTTAATCTTACAATTAACCATGCTCTGTTTATACCATAGTCATAGTTCTGGGTTTCTTTTGCATGTTTTGGTATAGTTTTATTATACTTACATCAGAAAATATGGAATTCTGGCCCCGTAGTGGCACTCAAGATTTTTTTGATCATACGAAATGAAGCACTGAGTTCAATATTGATTCTTCTAATCTAACTGGCTAACCATGCTCTGCTGATACCGGAGTCAAAGTTCTGGGTATTTTTTGCATGTTTTCGTATATTGTATTTATAGATGCATCAGGAATCGAGGAGTTTGGGCTTCTAAGTCGTACTCAAGATTTTATTCATTATACTAAATGAAGTACTGAGTTTAATCTTGATTTCTTCTAATCTAACAATTAACCATGCTCTGCTGATACCTAAGTCAGCGTTCTGGGTTGCTTTTGCATGTTTTGGTATAGATTCGATCATACTAAATGAATCACTGACTTTAATCTCGTTTTCTTCTACTCTAAACATTGAACCATGCTCTGCTGATAGCTGAGTAAAAGTTCTGGTTTTTTTTTTGCATGTTTTCGTATATTTTTTCTATAGATGCATCAGGAATTGAGGAGTTTCGCCTTCTAAATGCTACTCAAGATTTTATTCATTATACTAAATGAAGTACTGAGTTTAATCTTGATTTCTTCTAATCTAACAATTAACCATGCTCTGCTGATACCTAAGTCAGAGTATTGGGTTGCTTTTGCATGTTTTAGTATAGATTTATTATACTAACATCAGAAAATATGGAGTTCTGGCTCCCCAGTGCCACTCAAGATTTTTTCGATCATACTAAATGAATCACTGAGTTTAATCTCGATTTCTTCTAATATAACCATTGAACCATGCTCTGTTGATACCTGAGTCAAAGTACTGGGTTTCTTTTGCATGTTTTCGTATACTGTTGTTATAGATGCATCAGAGAGCGAGGAGTTTCGGCTTCTAAATGCTACGCAAGATTTTATTCATCATACTAAATGAAGTACTGAGTTTAATCTTGATTTCTTCTAATCTAACAATTAACCAAGCTCTGCTGATACCTAAGTCAAAGTTCTGGGTTGCTTTTGCATGTTTTGGTATAGATTTACTACACTAACATCAGAAAATATGGAGTTCTGGCTCCCCAGTGCCACTCAAGATTTTTTCGATCATACTAAATGAATCACTGAGTTTAATCTCGATTTCTTCTAATATAACCATTGAACCATGCTCTGTTGATACCTGAGTCAAAGTACTGGGTTTCTTTTGCATGTTTTCGTATACTGTTGTTATAGATGCATCATAGAGCGAGGAGTTTCGGCTTCTAAATGCTACGCAAGATTTTATTCATCATACTAAATGAAGTACTGAGTTTAATCTTGATTTCTTCTAATCTAACAATTAACCATGCTCTGCTGATACCTATGTCAGAGTTCTGGGTTGTTTTTGCATGTTTTGGTATAGATTTATTATACTCACATCAGAAAATATGGAGTTCTGGCTCCCCAGTGCCACTCAAGATTTTTTCGATCATACTAAATGAATCACTGAGTTTAATCTCGATTTCTTCTAATCTAACCATTGAACCATGCTCTGTTGATACCTGAGTCAAAGTACTGGGTTTCTTTTGCATGTTTTCGTATACTGTTGTTATAGATGCATCAGAAAGCGAAGAGTTTCGGCTTCTAAATGCTACGCAAGATTTTATTCATCATACTAAATGAAGTACTGAGTTTAATCTTGATTTCTTCTAATCTAACAATTAACCATGCTCTGCTGATACCTAAGTCAGAGTATTGGGTTGCTTTTGCATGTTTTGGTATAGATTTATTATACTAACATCAGAAAATATGGAGTTCTGGCTCCCCAGTGCCACTCAAGATTTTTTCGATCATACTAAATGAATCACTGAGTTTAATCTCAATTTCTTCTAATATAACCATTGAACCATGCTCTGTTGATACCTGAGTCAAAGTACTGGGTTTCTTTTGCATGTTTTCGTATACTGTTGTTATAGATGCATCATAGAGCGAGGAGTTCCGGCTTCTAAATGCTACGCAAGATTTTATTCATCATACTAAATGAAGTACTGAGTTTAATCTTGATTTCTTCTAATCTAACAATTAACCATGCTCTGCTGATACCTATGTCAGAGTTCTGGGTTGTTTTTGCATGTTTTGGTATAGATTTATTATACTCACATCAGAAAATATGGAGTTCTGGCTCCCCAGTGCCACTCAAGATTTTTTCGATCATACTAAATGAATCACTGAGTTTAATCTCGATTTCTTCTAATCTAACCATTGAACCATGCTCTGTTGATACCTGAGTCAAAGAACTGGGTTTCTTTTGCATGTTTTCGTATACTGTTGTTATAGATGCATCAGAAAGCGAAGAGTTTCGGCTTCTAAATGCTACGCAAGATTTTATTCATCATACTAAATGAAGTACTGAGTTTAATCTTGATTTCTTCTAATCTAACAATTAACCATGCTCTGCTGATACCTATGTCAGAGTTCTGGGTTGTTTTTGCATGTTTTGGTATAGATTTATTATACTAACATCAGAAAATATGGAGTTCTGGCTCCCCAGTGCCACTCAAGATTTTTTTGATCATACGAAATGAAGCACTGAGTTCAATATTGATTCTTCTAATCTAACTGGCTAACCATGCTCTGCTGATACCGGAGTCAAAGTTCTGGGTATTTTTTGCATGTTTTCGTATATTGTATTTATAGATGCATCAGGAATCGAGGAGTTTGGGCTTCTAAGTCGTACTCAAGATTTTATTCATTATACTAAATGAAGTACTGAGTTTAATCTTGATTTCTTCTAATCTAACAATTAACCATGCTCTGCTGATACCTAAGTCAGAGTTCTGGGTTGCTTTTGCATGTTTTGGTATAGATTCCATCATACTAAATGAATCACTGACTTTAATCTCGTTTTCTTCTACTCTAAACATTGAACCATGCTCTGCTGATAGCTGAGTAAAAGTTCTGGTTTTTTTTTTGCATGTTTTCGTATATTTTTTCTATAGATGCATCAGGAATTGAGGAGTTTCGCCTTCTAAATGCTACTCAAGATTTTATTCATTATACTAAATGAAGTACTGAGTTTAATCTTGATTTCTTCTAATCTAACAATTAACCATGCTCTGCTGATACCTAAGTCAGAGTATTGGGTTGCTTTTGCATGTTTTAGTATAGATTTATTATACTAACATCAGAAAATATGGAGTTCTGGCTCCCCGGTGCCACTCAAGATTTTTTCGATCATACTAAATGAATCACTGAGTTTAATCTCGATTTCTTCTAATATAACCATTGAACCATGCTCTGTTGATACCTGAGTGAAAGTACTGGGTTTCTTTTGCATGTTTTCGTATACTGTTGTTATAGATGCATCAGAGAGCGAGGAGTTTCGGCTTCTAAATGCTACGCAAGATTTTATTCATCATACTAAATGAAGTACTGAGTTTAATCTTGATTTCTTCTAATCTAACAATTAACCAAGCTCTGCTGATACCTAAGTCAAAGTTCTGGGTTGCTTTTGCATGTTTTGGTATAGATTTATTACACTAACATCAGAAAATATGGAGTTCTGGCTCCCCAGTGCCACTCAAGATTTTTTCGATCATACTAAATGAATCACTGAGTTTAATCTCGATTTCTTCTAATATAACCATTGAACCATGCTCTGTTGATACCTGAGTCAAAGTACTGGGTTTCTTTTGCATGTTTTCGTATACTGTTGTTATAGATGCATCATAGAGCGAGGAGTTTCGGCTTCTAAATGCTACGCAAGATTTTATTCATCTTACTAAATGAAGTACTGAGTTTAATCTTGATTTCTTCTAATCTAACAATTAACCATGCTCTGCTGATACCTATGTCAGAGTTCTGGGTTGTTTTTGCATGTTTTGGTATAGATTTATTATACTCACATCAGAAAATATGGAGTTCTGGCTCCCCAGTGCCACTCAAGATTTTTTCGATCATACTAAATGAATCACTGAGTTTAATCTCGATTTCTTCTAATCTAACCATTGAACCATGCTCTGTTGATACCTGAGTCAAAGTACTGGGTTTCTTTTGCATGTTTTCGTATACTGTTGTTATAGATGCATCAGAAAGCGAAGAGTTTCGGCTTCTAAATGCTACGCAAGATTTTATTCATCATACTAAATGAAGTACTGAGTTTAATCTTGATTTCTTCTAATCTAACAATTAACCATGCTCTGCTGATACCTAAGTCAGAGTATTGGGTTGCTTTTGCATGTTTTGGTATAGATTTATTATACTAACATCAGAAAATATGGAGTTCTGGCTCCCCAGTGCCACTCAAGATTTTTTCGATCATACTAAATGAATCACTGAGTTTAATCTCGATTTCTTCTAATATAACCATTGAACCATGCTCTGTTGATACCTGAGTCAAAGTACTGGGTTTCTTTTGCATGTTTTCGTATACTGTTGTTATAGATGCATCATAGAGCGAGGAGTTCCGGCTTCTAAATGCTACGCAAGATTTTATTCATCATACTAAATGAAGTACTGAGTTTAATCTTGATTTCTTCTAATCTAACAATTAACCATGCTCTGCTGATACCTATGTCAGAGTTCTGGGTTGCTTTTGCATGTTTTGGTATAGTTTTATATTACTTACATCAGAAAACATGGAGTTCTGGCTCCCCAGTGCCACTCAAGATTTTTTTGAACATACTAAATCAATCACTGAGTTTAATCTCGATTTCTTCTAATCTAACTATTGAACCATGCTCTGCTGATAGCTGAGTCAGAGTTCTGGGTTGCTTTTGCATGTTTTCGTATAGTGTTGTTAAGTTTGCTTCAGGAATCGAGGAGTTTCGCCTTCTAAATGCTACTCAAGATTTTATTCATTATACTAAATGAAGTACTGAGTTTAATCTTGATTTCTTCTAATCTAACAATTAACCATGCTCTGCTGATACCTACGTCAGAGTTCTGGGTTGCTTTTGCATGTTTTGGTATAGTTTTATATTACTTACATCAGAAAACATGGAGTTCTGGCTCCCCAGTGCCACTCAAGATTTTTTTGAACATACTAAATCAATCACTGAGTTTAATCTTGATTTCTTCTAATCTAACAACTAACCATGCTCTGCTGATACCTAAGTCAGTGTTCTGGGTTGCTTTTGCATGTTTTGGTATAGATTCGATCATACTTAATGAATCACTGACTTTAATCTCGTTTTCTTCTAATCTAAACATTGAACCATGCTCTGCTGATAGCTGAGTCAGAGTTCTGGGTTGCTTTTGCATGTTTTCGTATAGTGTTGTTATGTTTGCATCAGGAAACGAGGAGGTCCATCTGCTCAGTGCTTTTTGAGATTTCTTTCATAATACTAAATGAATCACTGAGTTTAATCTCGATTTCTTCTAATCTAATCATTGAACCATGCGCTGTTGATACCTGAGTAAAAGTTCTGGCTTTTTTTTGCATGTTTTCGTTTATTTTTTCTATAGATGCATCAGGAATTGAGGAGTTTCGCCTTCTAAATGCTACTCAAGATTTTATTCATCATACTAAATTAAGTACTGAGTTTAATCTTGATTTCGTTTAATCTTACAATTAACCATGCTCTGTTTATACCATAGTCATAGTTCTGGGTTTCTTTTGCATGTTTTGGTATAGTTTTATTATACTTACATCAGAAAACATGGAATTCTGGCTCCGTAGTGGCACTCAAGATTTTTTTGATCATACGAAATGAAGCACTGAGTTCAATATTGATTCTTCTAATCTAACTGGCTAACCATGCTCTGCTGATACCGGAGTCAAAGTTCTGGGTATTTTTTGCATGTTTTCGTATATTTTATTTATAGATGCATCAGGAATCGAGGAGTTTGGGCTTCTAAGTCGTACTCAAGATTTTATTCATTATACTACATGAAGTACTGAGTTTAATCTTGATTTCTTCTAATCTAACAATTAACCATGCTCTGCTGATACCTTATTTTTTTTTTTTTTTTTTTTGGGTGGGAAATCATCAAATGACCTCTCCCGCTCTGGGCGGAGCGGAAGGGCGTGTCAGACTCTTACTGACTAAAACCCACCCGTGTTCCTTCATTTGCCTGTGCGCCAGGGCCACGGTAACTCTTTCGAACAATCCGCGACCCCGGCAGGCATCAGCCCTATCGGACCCCGTCAATTATGCTGACAACTCTTTGAGGCGCGCGTGGAACACAACGCGCCGTCGACCCGGGCCTGGTCCTTACCGGAAGGCAAGCTGCCCATTGCTCGCCGTCCGCAGGCCCGCGCCTACGGTGGCCGGGAGTCGGCTATCGACTCCCGACGCCCAGGGTGTCTCCTCCTGCGGCGACTAGGGGCGTGAGGGCGCATTGATTGCCTCTCCCCCACGCGCTCCGCCTCCTCCTTCGCGAGCATTACTGCTTCGCAGAAGGAGGTGACTGCATCCCATTCTCTCTCGCTCCGTACTATGGCCTGAACCAGGGCCGGACGCGAGAGATCGCCGCCGCCGATCGCCACCACGAGGACACGGCGGTGCTCAGCCCAAGCCGGGCAGACCTCCACCGTATGCTCAACCGTGTCCTCCGGTCGATCCACACAATGTCAACACCCGGGCGTTTCCTCCCGCCTTATCCGAAACAGGAACCTCCCGAAACAGCCATGTCCGGTGAGGACCTGCGTCAGGCGGAAGCATGCTCTGCTGATACCTAAGTCAGAGTTCTGGGTTGCTTTTGCATGTTTTGGTATAGATTCGATCATACTAAATGAATCACTGACTTTAATCTCGTCTTCTTCTACTCTAAACATTGAACCATGCTCTGCTGATAGCTGAGTAAAAGTTCTGGTTTGTTTTTTGCATGTTTTCGTATATTTTTTCTATAGATGCATCAGGAATTGAGGAGTTTCGCCTTCTAAATGCTACTCAAGATTTTATTCATTATACTAAATGAAGTACAGAGTTTAATCTTGATTTCTTCTAATCTAACAATTAACCATGCTCTGCTGATACCTACGTCAGAGTTCTGGGTTGCTTTTGCATGTTTTGGTATAGTTTTATATTACTTACATCAGAAAACATGGAGTTCTGGCTCCCCAGTGCCACTCAAGATTTTTTTGAACATACTAAATCAATCACTGAGTTTAATCTCGATTTCTTCTAATCTAACTATTGAACCATGCTCTGCTGATAGCTGAGTCAGAGTTCTGGGTTGTTTTTGCATGTTTTGGTATAGATTTATTATACTCACATCAGAAAATATGGAGTTCTGGCTCCCCAGTGCCACTCAAGATTTTTTTGAACATACTAAATGAATCACTGAGTTTAATCTCGATTTCTTCTAATCTAACCATTGAACCATGCTCTGTTGATACCTGAGTCAGAGTTCTGGGTTGCTTTTGCATGTTTTCGTATAGTGTTGTTAAGTTTGCATCAGGAATCGAGGAGTTTCGGCTTCTAAGTCCTACTCAAGATTTTATTCATTATACTAAATGAAGTACTGAGTTTAATCTTGATTTCTTCTAATCTAACAATTAACCATGCTCTGCTGATACCGGAGTCAAAGTTCTGGGTATTTTTTGCATGTTTTCGTATACTGTTGTTATAGATGCATCAGGAATCGAGGAGTTTCGGCTTCTAAGTCCTACTCAAGATTTTATTCATTATACTAAATGAAGTACTGAGTTTAATCTTGATTTCTTCTAATCTAACAATTAACCATGCTCTGCTGATACCTAAGTCAGAGTTCTGGGTTGCTTTTGCATGTTTTGGTATAGTTTTATTATACATACATCAGAAAACATGGAGTTCTGGCTCCCCAGTGCCACTCAAGATTTTTTCGAACATACTAAATGAATCACTGAGTTTAATCCCGATTTCTTCTAATCTAACTATTGAACCATGCTCTGCTGATAGCTGAGTCAGAGTTCTGGGTTGCTTTTGCATGTTTTCGTATATTGTATTTATAGATGCATCAGGAATCGAGGAGTTTGGGCTTCTAAGTCGTACTCAAGATTTTATTCATTATACTAAATGAAGTACTGAGTTTAATCTTGATTTCTTCTAATCTAACAATTAACCATGCTCTGCTGATACCTAAGTCAGAGTTCTGGATTGCTTTTGCATGTTTTGGTATAGATTCAATCATACTAAATGAATCACTGAATTTAATCTCCTTTTCTTCTACTCTTAACATTGAACCATGCTCTGCTGATAGCTGAGTAAAAGTTCTGGGTATTTTTTGCATGTTTTCGTATATTGTATTTATAGATGCATCAGGAATTGAGGAGTTTCGCCTTCTAAATGCTACTCAAGATTTTATTCATTATACTAATTGAAGTACTGAGTTTAATCTTGATTTCTTCTAATCTAACAATTAACCATGCTCTGCTGATACCTACGTCAGAGTTCTGGGTTGCTTTTGCATGTTTTGGTATAGTTTTATATTACTTACATCAGAAAACATGGAGTTCTGGCTCCCCAGTGCCACTCAAGATTTTTTTGAACATACTAAATCAATCACTGAGTTTAATCTCGATTTCTTCTAATCTAACTATTGAACCATGCTCTGCTGATAGCTGAGTCAGAGTTCTGGGTTGCTTTTGCATGTTTTCGTATAGTGTTCAAAATCACGGTGCGGTCAAATCACGGTGTAGGTGGGACCGTGGCTAAGTAAATTGTGTACGTGTTTGGCCCAGTGCCGAATAGGTCAACCGCAAAGGATGCATACCACATAACCTACGTACCTAAATACGTAATACTGTTAGCCGCTAAATTCCTATCTATTTTGTATTCCAGCAGGTATTGTACTGCTGACGGTGATGGTACATTGACTTATGGGATTGCCGAAACTTTCAACGGGTTCAATTTACCATTATTTTGTAGGGGCTTGAGGCTTTGGACGGTTAACAAAAAGGTTATTTCTGAAATGGTATCTTCGTGAATATTTGCCGTACTTTTTAAATTCAGTTTTAGACAGCATTTCTACAAAAAGCATGGATAGAAGGGTTCCTACAGGGTCCCCGGTAAAAATTGGATAACCTTGAAATATCACATAATATACCTTATAGCCGTTCAAATAAATATATAATATAACTTACAGTCGTTCTAAAAAAAATACAAAAAAAATATATATCCCACCCGCAAGACAAGATTTTTTTGAAAAAAAAATACTGTGCAATTTCTAGACACACTATTTACTGCCGCTCTGTCGGCATAGTCAACGTACAATATTATAACAACTAATATCACAAGGAATTCATTCATTTGTGGTCGCGGTGAAGAAGAATTAAATAAAAAGTTATTATATTTTTCTAAAAATTATTAGGTATTTGGGTTATTTTTTTTTGAACTGCCATAAGCCATTTGCTATTTCAAAGTTATAAATTCCTTACCGGACACACTATATCTTTTAACAACCCAGGACTGAACGCTTGGTGTCACGGGCTCCTGACTTTAAATGCTAGACCTGGGGTCTCTAGAACTCTGACATAGGTATCAGCAGAGCATGGTTAATTGTTAGATTAGAAGAAATCAAGATTAAACTCAGTACTTCATTTAGTATGATGAATAAAATCTTGCGTAGCATTTAGAAGCCGAAACTCCTCGCTCTATGATGCATCTATAACAACAGTATACGAAAACATGCAAAAGAAACCCAGTACTTTGACTCAGGTATCAACAGAGCATGGTTCAATGGTTATATTAGAAGAAATCGAGATTAAACTCAGTGATTCATTTAGTATGATCGAAAAAATCTTGAGTGGCACTGGGGAGCCAGAACGCCATATTTTCTGATGTTAGTATAATAAATCTATACCAAAACATGCAAAAGCAACCCAATACTCTGACTTAGGTATCAGCAGAGCATGGTTAATTGTTAGATTAGAAGAAATCAAGATTAAACTCAGTACTTCATTTAGTATAATGAATAAAATCTTGAGTAGCATTTAGAAGGCGAAACTCCTCAATTCCTGATGCATCTATAGAAAAATTATACGAAAACATGCAAAAAAAAAACCAGAACTTTTACTCAGCTATCAGCAGAGCATGGTTCAATGTTTAGAGTAGAAGAAAACGAGATTAAAGTCAGTGATTCATTTAGTATGATCGAATCTATACCAAAACATGCAAAAGCAACCCAGAACTCTGACTTAGGTATCAGCAGAGCATGGTTAATTGTTAGATTAGAAGAAATCAAGATTAAACTCAGTACTTTATTTAGTATAATGAATAAAATCTTGAGTACGACTTAGAAGCCCAAACTCCTCGATTCCTGATGCATCTATAAATACAATATACGAAAACTTGCAAAAAATACCCAGAACTTTGACTCCGGTATCAGCAGAGCATGGTTAGCCAGTTAGATTAGAAGAATCAATATTGAACTCAGTGCTTCATTTCGTATGATCAAAAAAATCTTGAGTGCCACTACGGGGCCAGAATTCCATATTTTCTGATGTAAGTATAATACAACTATACCAAAACATGCAAAAGAAACCCAGAACTATGACTATGGTATAAACAGAGCATGGTTAATTGTAAGATTAAACGAAATCAAGATTAAACTCAGTACTTAATTTAGTATGATGAATAAAATCTTGAGTAGCATTTAGAAGGCGAAACTCCTCAATTCCTGATGCATCTATAGAAAAAATAAACGAAAACATGCAAAAAAAAAGCCAGAACTTTTACTCAGGTATCAACAGCGCATGGTTCAATGATTAGATTAGAAGAAATCGAGATTAAACTCAGTGATTCATTTAGTATTATGAAAAAAATCTCAAAAAGCACTGAGCAGATGGACCTCCTCGTTTCCTGATGCAAACTTAACAACACTATACGAAAACATGCAAAAGCAACCCAGAACTCTGACTCAGCTATCAGCAGAGAATGGTTAATTGTTAGATTAGAAGAAATCAAGATTAAACTCAGTACTTCATTTAGTATGATGAATAAAATCTTGCGTAGCATTTAGTAGCCGAAACTCCTCGCTCTCTGATGCATCTATAACAACAGTATACGAAAACATGCAAAAGAAACCCAGTACTTTGACTCAGGTATCAACAGAGCATGGTTCAATGGTTATATTAGAAGAAATCGAGATTAAACTCAGTGATTCATTTAGTATGATCGAAAAAATCTTGAGTGGCACTGGGGAGCCAGAACTCCATATTTTCTGATGTAAGTATAATAAAACTATACCAAAACATGCAAAAGAAACCCAGAACTATGACTATGGTATAAACAGAGCATGGTTAATTGTAAGATTAAACGAAATCAAGATTAAACTCAGTACTTAATTTAGTATGATGAATAAAATCTTGAGTAGCATTTAGAAGGCGAAACTCCTCAATTCCTGATGCATCTATAGAAAAAATAAACGAAAACATGCAAAAAAAAAGCCAGAACTTTTACTCAGGTATCAACAGCGCATGGTTCAATGATTAGATTAGAAGAAATCGAGATTAAACTCAGTGATTCATTTAGTATTATGAAAAAAATCTCAAAAAGCACTGAGCAGACGGACCTCCTCGTTTCCTGATGCAAACTTAACAACACTATACGAAAACATGCAAAAGCAACCCAGAACTCTGACTCAGCTATCAGCAGAGAATGGTTAATTGTTAGATTAGAAGAAATCAAGATTAAACTCAGTACTTCATTTAGTATGATGAATAAAATCTTGCGTAGCATTTAGTAGCCGAAACTCCTCGCTCTCTGATGCATCTATAACAACAGTATACGAAAACATGCAAAAGAAACCCAGTACTTTGACTCAGGTATCAACAGAGCATGGTTCAATGGTTAGATTAGAAGAAATCGAGATTAAACTCAGTGATTCATTTAGTATGATCGAAAAAATCTTGAGTGGCACTGGGGAGCCAGAACTCCATATTTTCTGATGTGAGTATAATAAATCTATACCAAATCATGCAAAAACAACCCAGAACTCTGACATAGGTATCAGCAGAGCATGGTTAATTGTTAGATTAGAAGAAATCAAGATTAAACTCAGTACTTCATTTAGTATGATGAATAAAATCTTGCGTAGCATTTAGAAGCCGAAACTCCTCGCTTTCTGATGCAGCTATAGAAAAAATAAACGAAAACATGCAAAAAAAAAAGCCAGAACTTTTACTCAGGTATCAACAGCGCATGGTTCAATGATTAGATTAGAAGAAATCGAGATTAAACTCAGTGATTCATTTAGTATTATGAAAAAAATCTCAAAAAGCACTGAGCAGATGGACCTCCTCGTTTCCTGATGCAAACTTAACAACACTATACGAAAACATGCAAAAGCAACCCAGAACTCTGACTCAGCTATCAGCAGAGAATGGTTAATTGTTAGATTAGAAGAAATCAAGATTAAACTCAGTACTTCATTTAGTATGATGAATAAAATCTTGCGTAGCATTTAGTAGCCGAAACTCCTCGCTCTCTGATGCATCTATAACAACAGTATACGAAAACATGCAAAAGAAACCCAGTACTTTGACTTAGGTATCAGCAGAGCATGGTTAATTGTTAGATTAGAAGAAATCAAGATTAAACTCAGTACTTCATTTAGTATGATGAATAAAATCTTGCGTAGCATTTAGAAGCCGAAACTCTTCGCTCTATGATGCATCTATAACAACAGTATACGAAAACATGCAAAAGAAACCCAGTACTTTGACTCAGGTATCAACAGAGCATGGTTCAATGGTTATATTAGAAGAAATCGATATTAAACTCAGTGATTCATTTAGTATGATCGAAAAAATCTTGAGTGGCACTGGGGAGCCAGAACTCCATATTTTCTGATGTGAGTATAATAAATCTATACCAAAACATGCAAAAACAACCCAATACTCTGACTTAGGTATCAGCAGAGCATGGTTAATTGTTAGATTAGAAGAAATCAAGATTAAACTCAGTACTTCATTTAGTATGATGAATAAAATCTTGCGTAGCATTTAGTAGCCGAAACTCTTCGCTCTATGATGCATCTATAACAACAGTATACGAAAACATGCAAAAGAAACCCAGTACTTTGACTCAGGTATCAACAGAGCATGGTTCAATGGTTATATTAGAAGAAATCGATATTAAACTCAGTGATTCATTTAGTATGATCGAAAAAATCTTGAGTGGCACTGGGGAGCCAGAACTCCATATTTTCTGATGTGAGTATAATAAATCTATACCAAAACATGCAAAAACAACCCAATACTCTGACTTAGGTATCAGCAGAGCATGGTTAATTGTTAGATTAGAAGAAATCAAGATTAAACTCAGTACTTCATTTAGTATGATGAATAAAATCTTGCGTAGCATTTAGAAGCCGAAACTCTTCGCTTTCTGATGCATCTATAACAACAGTATACGAAAACATGCAAAAGAAACCCAGTACTTTGACTCAGGTATCAACAGAGCATGGTTCAATGGTTAGATTAGAAGAAATCGAGATTAAACTCAGTGATTCATTTAGTATGATCGAAAAAATCTTGAGTGGCACTGGGGAGCCAGAACTCCATATTTTCTGATGTGAGTATAATAAATCTATACCAAATCATGCAAAAACAACCCAGAACTCTGACATAGGTATCAGCAGAGCATGGTTAATTGTTAGATTAGAAGAAATCAAGATTAAACTCAGTACTTCATTTAGTATGATGAATAAAATCTTGCGTAGCATTTAGAAGCCGAAACTCCTCGCTCTATGATGCATCTATAACAACAGTATACGAAAACATGCAAAAGAAACCCAGTACTTTGACTCAGGTATCAACAGAGCATGGTTCAATGGTTAGATTAGAAGAAATCGAGATTAAACTCAGTGATTCATTTAGTATGATCGAAAAAATCTTGAGTGGAACTGGGGAGCCAGAACTCCATATTTTCTGATGTGAGTATAATAAATCTATACCAAAACATGCAAAAACAACCCAGAACTCTGACATAGGTATCAGCAGAGCATGGTTAATTGTTAGATTAGAAGAAATCAAGATTAAACTCAGTACTTCATTTAGTATGATGAATAAAATCTTGCGTAGCATTTAGAAGCCGAAACTCCTCGCTCTATGATGCATCTATAACAACAGTATACGAAAACATGCAAAAGAAACCCAGTACTTTGACTCAGGTATCAACAGAGCATGGTTCAATGGTTATATTAGAAGAAATCGAGATTAAACTCAGTGATTCATTTAGTATGATCGAAAAAATCTTGAGTGGCACTGGGGAGCCAGAACTCCATATTTTCTGATGTTAGTATAATAAATCTATACCAAAACATGCAAAAGCAACCCAGAACTCTGACTTAGGTATCAGCAGAGCATGGTTAATTGTTAGATTAGAAGAAATCAAGATTAAACTCAGTACTTCATTTAGTATGATGAATAAAATCTTGCGTAGCATTTAGAAGCCGAAACTCCTCGCTCTCTGATGCATCTATAACAACAGTATACGAAAACATGCAAAAAAAACCCAGTACTTTGACTCAGGTATCAACAGAGCATGGATCAATGGTTATATTAGAAGAAATCGAGATTAAACTCAGTGATTCATTTAGTATGATCGAAAAAATCTTGAGTGGCACTGGGGAGCCAGAACTCCATATTTTCTGATGTTAGTATAATAAATCTATACTAAAACATGCAAAAGCAACCCAATACTCTGACTTAGGTATCAGCAGAGCATGGTTAATTGTTAGATTAGAAGAAATCAAGATTAAACTCAGTACTTCATTTAGTATAATGAATAAAATCTTGAGTAGCATTTAGAAGGCGAAACTCCTCAATTCCTGATGCATCTATAGAAAAAATATACGAAAACATGCAAAAAAAAAAACCAGAACTTTTACTCAGCTATCAGCAGAGCATGGTTCAATGTTTAGAGTAGAAGAAAACGAGATTTAAGTCAGTGATTCATTTAGTATGATCGAATCTATACCAAAACATGCAAAAGCAACCCAGAACTCTGACTTAGGTATCAGCAGAGCATGGTTAATTGTTAGATTAGAAGAAATCAAGATTAAACTCAGTACTTCATTTAGTATAATGAATAAAATCTTGAGTACGACTTAACAGCCCAAACTCCTCGATTCCTGATGCATCTATAAATACAATATACGAAAACATGCAAAAAATACCCAGAACTTTGACTCCGGTATCAGCAGAGCATGGTTAATTGTTAGATTAGAAGAAATCAAGATTAAACTCAGTACTTCATTTAGTATAATGAATAAAATCTTGAGTAGCATTTAGAAGGCGAAACTCCTCAATTCCTGATGCATCTATAGAAAAAATATACGAAAACATGCAAAAAAAAAACCAGATTTTTTACTCAGGTATCAACAGCGCATGGTTCAATGATTAGATTAGAAGAAATCGAGATTAAACTCAGTGATTCATTTAGTATGATCGAAAAAATCTTGAGTGGCACTGGGGAGCCAGAACTCCATATTTTCTGATGTGAGTATAATAAATCTATACCAAAACATGCAAAAGCAACCCAATACTCTGACTTAGGTATCAGCAGAGCATGGTTAATTGTTAGATTAGAAGAAATCAAGATTAAACTCAGTACTTCATTTAGTATAATGAATAAAATCTTGAGTACGACTTAGAAGCCGAAACTCCTCGATTCCTGATGCATCTATAAACACAATATACGAAAACATGCAAAAAATACCCAGAACTTTGACTCCGGTATCAGCAGAGCATGGTTAATTGTTAGATTAGCAGAAATCAAGATTAAACTCAGTACTTCATGTAGTATGATGAATAAAATCTTGCGTAGCATTTAGAAGCCGAAACTCTTCGCTTTCTGATGCATCTATAACAACAGTATACGAAAACTTGCAAAAGAAACCCAGTACTTTGACTCAGGTATCAACAGAGCATGGTTCAATGGTTAGATTAGAAGAAATCGAGATTAAACTCAGTGATTCATTTAGTATGATCGAAAAAATCTTGAGTGGCACTGGGGAGCCAGAACTCCATATTTTCTGATGTGAGTATAATAAATCTATACCAAAACATGCAAAAACAACCCAGAACTCTGACATAGGTATCAGCAGAGCATGGTTAATTGTTAGATTAGAAGAAATCAAGATTAAACTCAGTACTTCATTTAGTATGATGAATAAAATCTTGCGTAGCATTTAGAAGCCGAAACTCCTCGCTCTATGATGCATCTATAACAACAGTATACGAAAACATGCAAAAGAAACCCAGTACTTTGACTCAGGTATCAACAGAGCATGGTTCAATGGTTATATTAGAAGAAATCGAGATTAAACTCAGTGATTCATTTAGTATGATCGAAAAAATCTTGAGTGGCACTGGGGAGCCAGAACTCCATATTTTCTGATGTTAGTATAATAAATCTATACCAAAACATGCAAAAGCAACCCAGAACTCTGACTTAGGTATCAGCAGAGCATGGTTAATTGTTAGATTAGAAGAAATCAAGATTAAACTCAGTACTTCATTTAGTATGATGAATAAAATCTTGCGTAGCATTTAGAAGCCGAAACTCCTCGCTCTCTGATGCATCTATAACAACAGTATACGAAAACATGCAAAAGAAACCCAATACTTTGACTCAGGTATCAACAGAGCATGGTTCAATGGTTATATTAGAAGAAATCGAGATTAAACTCAGTGATTCATTTAGTATAATGAATAAAATCTTGAGTAGCATTTAGAAGGCGAAACTCCTCAATTCCTGATGCATCTATAGAAAAAATATACGAAAACATGCAAAAAAAAAACCAGAACTTTTACTCAGCTATCAGCAGAGCATGGTTCAATGTTTAGAGTAGAAGAAAACGAGATTAAAGTCAGTGATTCATTTAGTATGATCGAATCTATACCAAAACATGCAAAAGCAACCCAGAACTCTGACTTAGGTATCAGCAGAGCATGGTTAATTGTTAGATTAGAAGAAATCAAGATTAAACTCAGTACTTCATTTAGTATAATGAATAAAATCTTGAGTAGCATTTAGAAGGCGAAACTCCTCAATTCCTGATGCATCTATAGAAAAAATATACGAAAACATGCAAAAAAAAAACCAGAACTTTTACTCAGCTATCAGCAGAGCATGGTTCAATGTTTAGAGTAGAAGAAAACGAGATTAAAGTCAGTGATTCATTTAGTATGATCGAATCTATACCAAAACATGCAAAAGCAACCCAGAACTCTGACTTAGGTATCAGCAGAGCATGGTTAATTGTTAGATTAGAAGAAATCAAGATTAAACTCAGTACTTCATTTAGTATAATGAATAAAATCTTGAGTACGACTTAGAAGCCCAAACTCCTCGATTCCTGATGCATCTATAAATACAATATACGAAAACATGCAAAAAATACCCAGAACTTTGACTCCGGTATCAGCAGAGCATGGTTAGCCAGTTAGATTAGAAGAATCAATATTGAACTCAGTGCTTCATTTAGTATAATGAATAAAATCTTGACTAGGACTTAGAAGCCGAAACTCCTCGATTCCTGATGCAAACTTAACAACACTATACGAAAACATGCAAAAGCAACCCAACTCTGACTCAGCTATCAGCAGAGCATGGTTCAATAGTTAGATTAGAAGAAACCGAGATTAAACTCAGTGATTCATTTAGTATGATCGAAAAAATCTTGAGTAGCACTGGGGAGCCAGAACTCCATATTTTCTGATGTTAGTATAATAAATCTATACTAAAACATGCAAAAGCAACCCAATACTCTGACTTAGGTATCAGCAGAGCATGGTTAATTGTTAGATTAGAAGAAATCAAGATTAAACTCAGTACTTCATTTAGTATAATGAATAAAATCTTGAGTAGCATTTAGAAGGCGAAACTCCTCAATTCCTGATGCATCTATAGAAAAAATATACGAAAACATGCAAAAAAAAAACCAGAACTTTTACTCAGCTATCAGCAGAGCATGTTTCAATGTTTAGAGTAGAAGAAAACGAGATTAAAGTCAGTGATTCATTTAGTATGATCGAATCTATACCAAAACATGCAAAAGCAACCCAGAACTCTGACTTAGGTATCAGCAGAGCATGGTTAATTGTTAGATTAGAAGAAATCAAGATTAAACTCAGTACTTCATTTAGTATAATGAATAAAATCTTGAGTACGACTTAGAAGCCCAAACTCCTCCATTCCTGATGCATCTATAAATACAATATACGAAAACATGCAAAAAATACCCAGAACTTTGACTCCGGTATCAGCAGAGCATGGTTAGCCAGTTAGATTAGAAGAATCAATATTGAACTCAGTGCTTCATTTCGTATGATCAAAAAAATCTTGAGTGCCACTACGGGGCCAGAATTCCATATTTTCTGATGTAAGTATAATAAAACTATACCAAAACATGCAAAAGAAACCCAGAACTATGACTATGGTATAAACAGAGCATGGTTAATTGTAAGATTAAACGAAATCAAGATTAAACTCAGTACTTAATTTAGTATGATGAATAAAATCTTGAGTAGCATTTAGAAGGCGAAACTCCTCAATTCCTGATGCATCTATAGAAAAAATAAACGAAAACATGCAAAAAAAAAGCCAGAACTTTTACTCAGGTATCAACAGCGCATGGTTCAATGATTAGATTAGAAGAAATCGAGATTAAACTCAGTGATTCATTTAGTATTATGAAAAAAATCTCAAAAAGCACTGAGCAGATGGACCTCCTCGTTTCCTGATGCAAACTTAACAACACTATACGAAAACATGCAAAAGCAACCCAGAACTCTGACTCAGCTATCAGCAGAGAATGGTTAATTGTTAGATTAGAAGAAATCAAGATTAAACTCAGTACTTCATTTAGTATGATGAATAAAATCTTGCGTAGCATTTAGTAGCCGAAACTCCTCGCTCTCTGATGCATCTATAACAACAGTATACGAAAACATGCAAAAGAAACCCAGTACTTTGACTCAGGTATCAACAGAGCATGGTTCAATGGTTATATTAGAAGAAATCAAGATTAAACTCAGTGATTCATTTAGTATGATCGAAAAAATCTTGAGTGGCACTTGGGAGCCAGAACTCCATATTTTCTGATGTAAGTATAATAAAACTATACCAAAACATGCAAAAGAAACCCAGAACTATGACTATGGTATAAACAGAGCATGGTTAATTGTAACATTAAACGAAATCAAGATTAAACTCAGTACTTAATTTAGTATGATGAATAAAATCTTGAGTAGCATTTAGAAGGCGAAACTCCTCAATTCCTGATGCATCTATAGAAAAAATAAACGAAAACATGCAAAAAAAAAGCCAGAACTTTTACTCAGGTATCAACAGCGCATGGTTCAATGATTAGATTAGAAGAAATCGAGATTAAACTCAGTGATTCATTTAGTATGATAAAAAAATCTTGAGTGGCACTGGGGAGCCAGAACTACATATTTTCTGATGTGAGTATAATAAATCTATACCAAAACATGCAAAAGCAACCCAATACTCTGACTTAGGTATCAGCAGAGCATGGTTAATTGTTAGATTAGAAGAAATCAAGATTAAACTCAGTACTTCATTTAGTATAATGAATAAAATCTTGAGTACGACTTAGAAGCCGAAACTCCTCGATTCCTGATGCATCTATAAATACAATATACGAAAACATGCAAAAAATACCCAGAACTTTGACTCCGGTATCAGCAGAGCATGGTTAATTGTTAGATTAGAAGAAATCAAGATTAAACTCAGTACTTCATTTAGTATGATGAATAAAATCTTGCGTAGCATTTAGAAGCCGAAACTCTTCGCTTTCTGATGCATCTATAACAACAGTATACGAAAACATGCAAAAGAAACCCAGTACTTTGACTCAGGTATCAACAGAGCATGGTTCAATGGTTAGATTAGAAGAAATCGAGATTAAACTCAGTGATTCATTTAGTATGATCGAAAAAATCTTGAGTGGCACTGGGGAGCCAGAACTCCATATTTTCTGATGTGAGTATAATAAATCTATACCAAAACATGCAAAAACAACCCAGAACTCTGACATAGGTATCAGCAGAGCATGGTTAATTGTTAGATTAGAAGAAATCAAGATTAAACTCAGTACTTCATTTAGTATGATGAATAAAATCTTGCGTAGCATTTAGAAGCCGAAACTCCTCGCTCTATGATGCATCTATAACAACAGTATACGAAAACATGCAAAAGAAACCCAGTACTTTGACTCAGGTATCAACAGAGCATGGTTCAATGGTTATATTAGAAGAAATCGAGATTAAACTCAGTGATTCATTTAGTATGATCGAAAAAATCTTGAGTGGCACTGGGGAGCCAGAACTCCATATTTTCTGATGTTAGTATAATAAATCTATACCAAAACATGAAAAAGCAACCCAATACTCTGACTTAGGTATCAGCAGAGCATGGTTAATTGTTAGATTAGAAGAAATCAAGATTAAACTCAGTACTTCATTTAGTATGATGAATAAAATCCTGTGTAGCATTTAGAAGCCGAAACTCTTCGCTTTCTGATGCATCTATAACAACAGTATACGAAAACATGCAAAAGAAACCCAGTACTTTGACTCAGGTATCAACAGAGCATGGTTAAATGGTTAGATTAGAAGAAATCGAGATTAAACTCAGTGATTCATTTAGTATGATCGAAAAAATCTTGAGTGGCACTGGGGAGCCAGAACTCCATATTTTCTGATGTGAGTATAATAAATCTATACCAAAACATGCAAAAACAACCCAGAACTCTGACATAGGTATCAGCAGAGCATGGTTAATTGTTAGATTAGAAGAAATCAAGATTAAACTCAGTACTTCATTTAGTATGATGAATAAAATCTTGAGTGGCACTTGGGAGCCAGAACTCCATATTTTCTGATGTAAGTATAATAAAACTATACCAAAACATGCAAAAGAAACCCAGAACTATGACTATGGTATAAACAGAGCATGGTTAATTGTAACATTAAACGAAATCAAGATTAAACTCAGTACTTAATTTAGTATGATGAATAAAATCTTGAGTAGCATTTAGAAGGCGAAACTCCTCAATTCCTGATGCATCTATAGAAAAAATAAACGAAAACATGCAAAAAAAAAGCCAGAACTTTTACTCAGGTATCAACAGCGCATGGTTCAATGATTAGATTAGAAGAAATCGAGATTAAACTCAGTGATTCATTTAGTATGATCGAAAAAATCTTGAGTGGCACTGGGGAGCCAGAACTACATATTTTCTGATGTGAGTATAATAAATCTATACCAAAACATGCAAAAGCAACCCAATACTCTGACTTAGGTATCAGCAGAGCATGGTTAATTGTTAGATTAGAAGAAATCAAGATTAAACTCAGTACTTCATTTAGTATAATGAATGAAATCTTGAGCACGACTTAGAAGCCGAAACTCCTCGATTCCTGATGCATCTATAGAAAAAATAAACGAAAACATGCAAAAAAAAAGCCAGAACTTTTACTCAGGTATCAACAGCGCATGGTTCAATGATTAGATTAGAAGAAATCGAGATTAAACTCAGTGATTCATTTAGTATGATCGAAAAAATCTTGAGTGGCACTGGGGAGCCAGAACTCCATATTTTCTGATGTTAGTATAATAAATCTATACCAAAACATGCAAAAGCAACCCAGAACTCTGACTTAGGTATCAGCAGAGCATGGTTAATTGTTAGATTAGAAGAAATCAAGATTAAACTCAGTACTTCATTTAGTATGATGAATAAAATCTTGCGTAGCATTTAGAAGCCGAAACTCCTCGCTCTCTGATGCATCTATAACAACAGTATACGAAAACATGCAAAAGAAACCCAGTACTTTGACTCAGGTATCAACAGAGCATGGTTCAATGGTTATATTAGAAGAAATCGAGATTAAACTCAGTGATTCATTTAGTATGATCGAAAAAATCTTGAGTGGCACTGGGGAGCCAGAACTCCATATTTTCTGATGTTAGTATAATAAATCTATACTAAAACATGCAAAAGCAACCCAATACTCTGACTTAGGTATCAGCAGAGCATGGTTCATTGTTAGATTAGAAGAAATCAAGATTAAACTCAGTACTTCATTTAGTATAATGAATAAAATCTTGAGTAGCATTTAGAAGGCGAAACTCCTCAATTCCTGATGCATCTATAGAAAAAATATACGAAAACATGCAAAAAAAAAACCAGAACTTTTACTCAGCTATCAGCAGAGCATGGTTCAATGTTTAGAGTAGAAGAAAACGAGATTAAAGTCAGTGATTCATTTAGTATAATCGAATCTATACCAAAACATGCAAAAGCAACCCAGAACTCTGACTTAGGTATCAGCAGAGCATGGTTAATTGTTAGATTAGAAGAAATCAAGATTAAACTCAGTACTTCATTTAGTATAATGAATAAAATCTTGAGTACGACTTAGAAGCCCAAACTCCTCGATTCCTGATGCATCTATAAATACAATATACGAAAACATGCAAAAAATACCCAGAACTTTGACTCCGGTATCAGCAGAGCATGGTTAGCCAGTTAGATTAGAAGAATCAATATTGAACTCAGTGCTTCATTTAGTATAATGAATAAAATCTTGACTAGGACTTAGAAGCCGAAACTCCTCGATTCCTGATGCAAACTTAACAACACTATACGAAAACATGCAAAAGCAACCCAACTCTGACTCAGCTATCAGCAGAGCATGGTTCAATAGTTAGATTAGAAGAAACCGAGATTAAACTCAGTGATTCATTTAGTATGATCGAAAAAATCTTGAGTGGCACTGGGGAGCCAGAACTCCATATTTTCTGATGTGAGTATAATAAATCTATACCAAAACATGCAAAAACAACCTAGAACTCTGACATAGGTATCAGCAGAGCATGGTTAATTGTTAGATTAGAAGAAATCAAGATTAAACTCAGTACTTCATTTAGTATGATGAATAAAATCTTGCGTAGCATTTAGAAGCCGAAACTCCTCGCTCTATGATGCATCTATAACAACAGTATACGAAAACATGCAAAAGAAACCCAGTACTTTGACTCAGGTATCAACAGAGCATGGTTCAATGGTTATATTAGAAGATATCGAGATTAAACTCAGTGATTCATTTAGTATGATCGAAAAAATCTTGAGTGGCACTGTGGAGCCAGAACTCCATATTTTCTGATGTTAGTATAATAAATCTATACTAAAACATGCAAAAGCAACCCAATACTCTGACTCAGCTATCAGCAGAGCATGGTTCAATAGTTAGATTAGAAGAAACCGAGATTAAACTCAGTGATTCATTTAGTATGATCGAAAAAATCTTGAGTGGCACTGGGGAGCAAGAACTCCATATTTTCTGATGTGAGTATAATAAATCTATACCAAAACATGCAAAAACAACCTAGAACTCTGACATAGGTATCAGCAGAGCATGGTTAATTGTTAGATTAGAAGAAATCAAGATTAAACTCAGTACTTCATTTAGTATGATGAATAAAATCTTGCGTAGCATTTAGAAGCCGAAACTCCTCGCTCTATGATGCATCTATAACAACAGTATACGAAAACATGCAAAAGAAACCCAGTACTTTGACTCAGGTATCAACAGAGCATGGTTCAATGGTTATATTAGAAGAAATCGAGATTAAACTCAGTGATTCATTTAGTATGATCGAAAAAATCTTGAGTGGCACTGGGGAGCCAGAACTCCATATTTTCTGATGTTAGTATAATAAATCTATACCAAAACATGCAAAAGCAACCCAATACTCTGACTTAGGTATCAGCAGAGCATGGTTAATTGTTAGATTAGAAGAAATCAAGATTAAACTCAGTACTTCATTTAGTATGATGAATAAAATCCTGCGTAGCATTTAGAAGCCGAAACTCTTCGCTTTCTGATGCATCTATAACAACAGTATACGAAAACACGCAAAAAAAACCCAGTACTTTGACTCAGGTATCAACAGAGCATGGTTCAATGGTTAGATTAGAAGAAATCGAGATTAAACTCAGTGATTCATTTAGTATGATCGAAAAAATCTTGAGTGGCACTGGGGAGCCAGAACTCCATATTTTCTGATGTGAGTATAATAAATCTATACCAAAACATGCAAAAACAACCCAGAACTCTGACATAGGTATCAACAGAGCATGGTTAATTGTTAGATTAGAAGAAATCAAGATTAAACTCAGTACTTCATTTAGTATGATGAATAAAATCTTGCGTAGCATTTAGAAGCCGAAACTCCTCGCTCTATGATGCATCTATAACAACAGTATACGAAAACATGCAAAAGAAACCCAGTACTTTGACTCAGGTATCAACAGAGCATGGTTCAATGGTTATATTAGAAGAAATCGAGATTAAACTCAGTGATTCATTTAGTATGATCGAAAAAATCTTGAGTGGCACTGGGGAGCCAGAACTCCATATTTTCTGATGTTAGTATAATAAATCTATACCAAAACATGCAAAAGCAACCCAGAACTCTGACTTAGGTATCAGCAGAGCATGGTTAATTGTTAGATTAGAAGAAATCAAGATTAAACTCAGTACTTCATTTAGTATGATGAATAAAATCTTGCGTAGCATTTAGAAGCCGAAACTCCTCGCTCTCTGATGCATCTATAACAACAGTATACGAAAACATGCAAAAGAAACCCAGTACTTTGACTCAGGTATCAACAGAGCATGGTTCAATGGTTATATTAGAAGAAATCGAGATTAAACTCAGTGATTCATTTAGTATGATCGAAAAAATCTTGAGTGGCACTGGGGAGCCAGAACTCCATATTTTCTGATGTTAGTATAATAAATCTATACTAAAACATGCAAAAGCAACCCAATACTCTGACTTAGGTATCAGCAGAGCATGGTTAATTGTTAGATTAGAAGAAATCAAGATTAAACTCAGTACTTCATTTAGTATAATGAATGAAATCTTGAGTACGACTTAGAAGCCGAAACTCCTCGATTCCTGATGCATCTATAGAAAAAATAAACGAAAACATGCAAAAAAAAAGCCAGAACTTTTACTCAGGTATCAACAGCGCATGGTTCAATGATTAGATTAGAAGAAATCGAGATTAAACTCAGTGATTCATTTAGTATGATCGAAAAAATCTTGAGTGGCACTGGGGAGCCAGAACTCCATATTTTCTGATGTTAGTATAATAAATCTATACCAAAACATGCAAAAGCAACCCAGAACTCTGACTTAGGTATCAGCAGAGCATGGTTAATTGTTAGATTAGAAGAAATCAAGATTAAACTCAGTACTTCATTTAGTATGATGAATAAAATCTTGCGTAGCATTTAGAAGCCGAAACTCCTCGCTCTCTGATGCATCTATAACAACAGTATACGAAAACATGCAAAAGAAACCCAGTACTTTGACTCAGGTATCAACAGAGCATGGTTCAATGGTTATATTAGAAGAAATCGAGATTAAACTCAGTGATTCATTTAGTATGATCGAAAAAATCTTGAGTGGCACTGGGGAGCCAGAACTCCATATTTTCTGATGTTAGTATAATAAATCTATACTAAAACATGCAAAAGCAACCCAATACTCTGACTTAGGTATCAGCAGAGCATGGTTCATTGTTAGATTAGAAGAAATCAAGATTAAACTCAGTACTTCATTTAGTATAATGAATAAAATCTTGAGTAGCATTTAGAAGGCGAAACTCCTCAATTCCTGATGCATCTATAGAAAAAATATACGAAAACATGCAAAAAAAAAACCAGAACTTTTACTCAGCTATCAGCAGAGCATGGTTCAATGTTTAGAGTAGAAGAAAACGAGATTAAAGTCAGTGATTCATTTAGTATAATCGAATCTATACCAAAACATGCAAAAGCAACCCAGAACTCTGACTTAGGTATCAGCAGAGCATGGTTAATTGTTAGATTAGAAGAAATCAAGATTAAACTCAGTACTTCATTTAGTATAATGAATAAAATCTTGAGTACGACTTAGAAGCCCAAACTCCTCGATTCCTGATGCATCTATAAATACAATATACGAAAACATGCAAAAAATACCCAGAACTTTGACTCCGGTATCAGCAGAGCATGGTTAGCCAGTTAGATTAGAAGAATCAATATTGAACTCAGTGCTTCATTTAGTATAATGAATAAAATCTTGACTAGGACTTAGAAGCCGAAACTCCTCGATTCCTGATGCAAACTTAACAACACTATACGAAAACATGCAAAAGCAACCCAACTCTGACTCAGCTATCAGCAGAGCATGGTTCAATAGTTAGATTAGAAGAAACCGAGATTAAACTCAGTGATTCATTTAGTATGATCGAAAAAATCTTGAGTGGCACTGGGGAGCCAGAACTCCATATTTTCTGATGTGAGTATAATAAATCTATACCAAAACATGCAAAAACAACCTAGAACTCTGACATAGGTATCAGCAGAGCATGGTTAATTGTTAGATTAGAAGAAATCAAGATTAAACTCAGTACTTCATTTAGTATGATGAATAAAATCTTGCGTAGCATTTAGAAGCCGAAACTCCTCGCTCTATGATGCATCTATAACAACAGTATACGAAAACATGCAAAAGAAACCCAGTACTTTGACTCAGGTATCAACAGAGCATGGTTCAATGGTTATATTAGAAGAAATCGAGATTAAACTCAGTGATTCATTTAGTATGATCGAAAAAATCTTGAGTGGCACTGGGGAGCCAGAACTCCATATTTTCTGATGTTAGTATAATAAATCTATACTAAAACATGCAAAAGCAACCCAATACTCTGACTTAGGTATCAGCAGAGCATGGTTCATTGTTAGATTAGAAGAAATCAAGATTAAACTCAGTACTTCATTTAGTATAATGAATAAAATCTTGAGTAGCATTTAGAAGGCGAAACTCCTCAATTCCTGATGCATCTATAGAAAAAATATACGAAAACATGCAAAAAAAAAACCAGAACTTTTACTCAGCTATCAGCAGAGCATGGTTCAATGTTTAGAGTAGAAGAAAACGAGATTAAAGTCAGTGATTCATTTAGTATAATCGAATCTATACCAAAACATGCAAAAGCAACCCAGAACTCTGACTTAGGTATCAGCAGAGCATGGTTAATTGTTAGATTAGAAGAAATCAAGATTAAACTCAGTACTTCATTTAGTATAATGAATAAAATCTTGAGTACGACTTAGAAGCCCAAACTCCTCGATTCCTGATGCATCTATAAATACAATATACGAAAACATGCAAAAAATACCCAGAACTTTGACTCCGGTATCAGCAGAGCATGGTTAGCCAGTTAGATTAGAAGAATCAATATTGAACTCAGTGCTTCATTTAGTATAATGAATAAAATCTTGACTAGGACTTAGAAGCCGAAACTCCTCGATTCCTGATGCAAACTTAACAACACTATACGAAAACATGCAAAAGCAACCCAACTCTGACTCAGCTATCAGCAGAACATGGTTCAATAGTTAGATTAGAAGAAATCGAGATTAAACTCAGTGATTCATTTAGTATGATCGAAAAAATCTTGAGTGGCACTGGGGAGCCAGAACTCCATATTTTCTGATGTGAGTATAATAAATCTATACCAAAACATGCAAAAACAACCTAGAACTCTGACATAGGTATCAGCAGAGCATGGTTAATTGTTAGATTAGAAGAAATCAAGATTAAACTCAGTACTTCATTTAGTATGATGAATAAAATCTTGCGTAGCATTTAGAAGCCGAAACTCCTCGCTCTATGATGCATCTATAACAACAGTATACGAAAACATGCAAAAGAAACCCAGTACTTTGACTCAGGTATCAACAGAGCATGGTTCAATGGTTATATTAGAAGAAATCGAGATTAAACTCAGTGATTCATTTAGTATGATCGAAAAAATCTTGAGTGGCACTGGGGAGCCAGAACTCCATATTTTCTGATGTTAGTATAATAAATCTATACTAAAACATGCAAAAGCAACCCAATACTCTGACTCAGCTATCAGCAGAGCATGGTTCAATAGTTAGATTAGAAGAAACCGAGATTAAACTCAGTGATTCATTTAGTATGATCGAAAAAATCTTGAGTGGCACTGGGGAGCAAGAACTCCATATTTTCTGATGTGAGTATAATAAATCTATACCAAAACATGCAAAAACAACCTAGAACTCTGACATAGGTATCAGCAGAGCATGGTTAATTGTTAGATTAGAAGAAATCAAGATTAAACTCAGTACTTCATTTAGTATGATGAATAAAATCTTGCGTAGCATTTAGAAGCCGAAACTCCTCGCTCTATGATGCATCTATAACAACAGTATACGAAAACATGCAAAAGAAACCCAGTACTTTGACTCAGGTATCAACAGAGCATGGTTCAATGGTTATATTAGAAGAAATCGAGATTAAACTCAGTGATTCATTTAGTATGATCGAAAAAATCTTGAGTGGCACTGGGGAGCCAGAACTCCATATTTTCTGATGTTAGTATAATAAATCTATACTAAAACATGCAAAAGCAACCCAATACTCTGACTTAGGTATCAGCAGAGCATGGTTCATTGTTAGATTAGAAGAAATCAAGATTAAACTCAGTACTTCATTTAGTATAATGAATAAAATCTTGAGTAGCATTTAGAAGGCGAAACTCCTCAATTCCTGATGCATCTATAGAAAAAATATACGAAAACATGCAAAAAAAAAACCAGAACTTTTACTCAGCTATCAGCAGAGCATGGTTCAATGTTTAGAGTAGAAGAAAACGAGATTAAAGTCAGTGATTCATTTAGTATAATCGAATCTATACCAAAACATGCAAAAGCAACCCAGAACTCTGACTTAGGTATCAGCAGAGCATGGTTAATTGTTAGATTAGAAGAAATCAAGATTAAACTCAGTACTTCATTTAGTATAATGAATAAAATCTTGAGTACGACTTAGAAGCCGAAACTCCTCGATTCCTGATGCATCTATAAATACAATATACGAAAACATGCAAAAAATACCCAGAACTTTGACTCCGGTATCAGCAGAGCATGGTTAGCCAGTTAGATTAGAAGAATCAATATTGAACTCAGTGCTTCATTTAGTATAATGAATAAAATCTTGACTAGGACTTAGAAGCCGAAACTCCTCGATTCCTGATGCAAACTTAACAACACTATACGAAAACATGCAAAAGCAACCCAACTCTGACTCAGCTATCAGCAGAGCATGGTTCAATAGTTAGATTAGAAGAAATCGAGATTAAACTCAGTGATTCATTTAGTATGATCGAAAAAATCTTGAGTGGCACTGGGGAGCCAGAACTCCATATTTTCTGATGTGAGTATAATAAATCTATACCAAAACATGCAAAAACAACCTAGAACTCTGACATAGGTATCAGCAGAGCATGGTTAATTGTTAGATTAGAAGAAATCAAGATTAAACTCAGTACTTCATTTAGTATGATGAATAAAATCTTGCGTAGCATTTAGAAGCCGAAACTCCTCGCTCTATGATGCATCTATAACAACAGTATACGAAAACATGCAAAAGAAACCCAGTACTTTGACTCAGGTATCAACAGAGCATGGTTCAATGGTTATATTAGAAGAAATCGAGATTAAACTCAGTGATTCATTTAGTATGATCGAAAAAATCTTGAGTGGCACTGTGGAGCCAGAACTCCATATTTTCTGATGTTAGTATAATAAATCTATACTAAAACATGCAAAAGCAACCCAATACTCTGACTCAGCTATCAGCAGAGCATGGTTCAATAGTTAGATTAGAAGAAACCGAGATTAAACTCAGTGATTCATTTAGTATGATCGAAAAAATCTTGAGTGGCACTGGGGAGCAAGAACTCCATATTTTCTGATGTGAGTATAATAAATCTATACCAAAACATGCAAAAACAACCTAGAACTCTGACATAGGTATCAGCAGAGCATGGTTAATTGTTAGATTAGAAGAAATCAAGATTAAACTCAGTACTTCATTTAGTATGATGAATAAAATCTTGCGTAGCATTTAGAAGCCGAAACTCCTCGCTCTATGATGCATCTATAACAACAGTATACGAAAACATGCAAAAGAAACCCAGTACTTTGACTCAGGTATCAACAGAGCATGGTTCAATGGTTATATTAGAAGAAATCGAGATTAAACTCAGTGATTCATTTAGTATGATCGAAAAAATCTTGAGTGGCACTGGGGAGCCAGAACTCCATATTTTCTGATGTTAGTATAATAAATCTATACCAAAACATGCAAAAGCAACCCAATACTCTGACTTAGGTATCAGCAGAGCATGGTTAATTGTTAGATTAGAAGAAATCAAGATTAAACTCAGTACTTCATTTAGTATGATGAATAAAATCCTGCGTAGCATTTAGAAGCCGAAACTCTTCGCTTTCTGATGCATCTATAACAACAGTATACGAAAACACGCAAAAAAAACCCAGTACTTTGACTCAGGTATCAACAGAGCATGGTTCAATGGTTAGATTAGAAGAAATCGAGATTAAACTCAGTGATTCATTTAGTATGATCGAAAAAATCTTGAGTGGCACTGGGGAGCCAGAACTCCATATTTTCTGATGTGAGTATAATAAATCTATACCAAAACATGCAAAAACAACCCAGAACTCTGACATAGGTATCAACAGAGCATGGTTAATTGTTAGATTAGAAGAAATCAAGATTAAACTCAGTACTTCATTTAGTATGATGAATAAAATCTTGCGTAGCATTTAGAAGCCGAAACTCCTCGCTCTATGATGCATCTATAACAACAGTATACGAAAACATGCAAAAGAAACCCAGTACTTTGACTCAGGTATCAACAGAGCATGGTTCAATGGTTATATTAGAAGAAATCGAGATTAAACTCAGTACTTCATTTAGTATAATGAATAAAATCTTGAGTAGCATTTAGAAGGCGAAACTCCTCAATTCCTGATGCATCTATAGAAAAAATATACGAAAACATGCAAAAAAAAAACCAGAACTTTTACTCAGCTATCAGCAGAGCATGGTTCAATGTTTAGAGTAGAAGAAAACGAGATTAAAGTCAGTGATTCATTTAGTATAATCGAATCTATACCAAAACATGCAAAAGCAACCCAGAACTCTGACTTAGGTATCAGCAGAGCATGGTTAATTGTTAGATTAGAAGAAATCAAGATTAAACTCAGTACTTCATTTAGTATGATGAATAAAATCTTGCGTAGCATTTAGAAGCCGAAACTCCTCGCTCTCTGATGCATCTATAACAACAGTATACGAAAACATGCAAAAGAAACCCAGTACTTTGACTCAGGTATCAACAGAGCATGGTTCAATGGTTATATTAGAAGAAATCGAGATTAAACTCAGTGATTCATTTAGTATGATCGAAAAAATCTTGAGTGGCACTGGGGAGCCAGAACTCCATATTTTCTGATGTTAGTATAATAAATCTATACTAAAACATGCAAAAGCAACCCAATACTCTGACTCAGCTATCAGCAGAGCATGGTTCAATAGTTAGATTAGAATAAACCGAGATTAAACTCAGTGATTCATTTAGTATGATCGAAAAAATCTTGAGTGGCACTGGGGAGCCAGAACTCCATATTTTCTGATGTGAGTATAATAAATCTATACCAAAACATGCAAAAACAACCTAGAACTCTGACATAGGTATCAGCAGAGCATGGTTAATTGTTAGATTAGAAGAAATCAAGATTAAACTCAGTACTTCATTTAGTATGATGAATAAAATCTTGCGTAGCATTTAGAAGCCGAAACTCCTCGCTCTATGATGCATCTATAACAACAGTATACGAAAACATGCAAAAGAAACCCAGTACTTTGACTCAGGTATCAACAGAGCATGGTTCAATGGTTATATTAGAAGAAATCGAGATTAAACTCAGTGATTCATTTAGTATGATCGAAAAAATCTTGAGTGGCACTGGGGAGCCAGAACTCCATATTTTCTGATGTTAGTATAATAAATCTATACCAAAACATGCAAAAGCAACCCAACACTCTGACTTAGGTATCAGCAGAGCATGGTTAATTGTTAGATTAGAAGAAATCAAGATTAAACTCAGTATTTCATTTAGTATGATGAATAAAATCCTGCGTAGCATTTAGAAGCCGAAACTCTTCGCTTTCTGATGCATCTATAACAACAATATACGAAAACATGCAAAAGAAACCCAGTACTTTGACTCAGGTATCAACAGAGCATGGTTCAATGGTTAGATTAGAAGAAATCGAGATTAAACTCAGTGATTCATTTAGTATGATCGAAAAAATCTTGAGTGGCACTGGGGAGCCAGAACTCCATATTTTCTGATGTGAGTATAATAAATCTATACCAAAACATGCAAAAACAACCCAGAACTCTGACATAGGTATCAGCAGAGCATGGTTAATTGTTAGATTAGAAGAAATCAAGATTAAACTCAGTACTTCATTTAGTATGATGAATAAAATCTTGCGTAGCATTTAGAAGCCGAAACTCCTCGCTCTATGATGCATCTATAACAACAGTATACGAAAACATGCAAAAGAAACCCAGTACTTTGACTCAGGTATCAACAGAGCATGGTTCAATGGTTATATTAGAAGAAATCGAGATTAAACTCAGTGATTCATTTAGTATGATCGAAAAAATCTTGAGTGGCACTGGGGAGCCAGAACTCCATATTTTCTGATGTTAGTATAATAAATCTATACCAAAACATGCAAAAGCTTCCCAGAACTCTGACTTAGGTATCAGCAGAGCATGGTTAATTGTTAGATTAGAAGAAATCAAGATTAAACTCAGTACTTCATTTAGTATCATGAATAAAATCTTGCGTAGCATTTAGAAGCCGAAACTCCTCGCTCTCTGATGCATCTATAACAACAGTATACGAAAACATGCAAAAGAAACCCAGTACTTTGACTCAGGTATCAACAGAGCATGGTTCAATGGTTATATTAGAAGAAATCGAGATTAAACTCAGTGATTCATTTAGTATGATCGAAAAAATCTTGAGTGGCACTGGGGAGCCAGAACTCAATATTTTCTGATGTTAGTATAATAAATCTATACTAAAACATGCAAAAGCAACCCAATACTCTGACTTAGGTATCAGCAGAGCATGGTTAATTGTTAGATTAGAAGAAATCAAGATTAAACTCAGTACTTCATTTAGTATAATGAATAAAATCTTGAGTAGCATTTAGAAGGCGAAACTCCTCAATTCCTGATGCATCTATAGAAAAAATATACGAAAACATGCAAAAAAAAAACCAGAACTTTTACTCAGCTATCAGCAGAGCATGGTTCAATGTTTAGAGTAGAAGAAAACGAGATTAAAGTCAGTGATTCATTTAGTATAATCGAATCTATACCAAAACATGCAAAAGCAACCCAGAACTCTGACTTAGGTATCAGCAGAGCATGGTTAATTGTTAGATTAGAAGAAATCAAGATTAAACTCAGTACTTCATTTAGTATGATGAATAAAATCTTGCGTAGCATTTAGAAGCCGAAACTCCTCGCTCTCTGATGCATCTATAACAACAGTATACGAAAACATGCAAAAGAAACCCAGTACTTTGACTCAGGTATCAACAGAGCATGGTTCAATGGTTATATTAGAAGAAATCGAGATTAAACTCAGTGATTCATTTAGTATGATCGAAAAAATCTTGAGTGGCACTGGGGAGCCAGAACTCCATATTTTCTGATGTTAGTATAATAAATCTATACTAAAACATGCAAAAGCAACCCAATACTCTGACTCAGCTATCAGCAGAGCATGGTTCAATAGTTAGATTAGAAGAAACCGAGATTAAACTCAGTGATTCATTTAGTATGATCGAAAAAATCTTGAGTGGCACTGGGGAGCCAGAACTCCATATTTTCTGATGTGAGTATAATAAATCTATACCAAAACATGCAAAAACAACCTAGAACTCTGACATAGGTATCAGCAGAGCATGGTTAATTGTTAGATTAGAAGAAATCAAGATTAAACTCAGTACTTCATTTAGTATGATGAATAAAATCTTGCGTAGCATTTAGAAGCCGAAACTCCTCGCTCTATGATGCATCTATAACAACAGTATACGAAAACATGCAAAAGAAACCCAGTACTTTGACTCAGGTATCAACAGAGCATGGTTCAATGGTTATATTAGAAGAAATCGAGATTAAACTCAGTGATTCATTTAGTATGATCGAAAAAATCTTGAGTGGCACTGGGGAGCCAGAACTCCATATTTTCTGATGTTAGTATAATAAATCTATACCAAAACATGCAAAAGCAACCCAATACTCTGACTTAGGTATCAGCAGAGCATGGTTAATTGTTAGATTAGAAGAAATCAAGATTAAACTCAGTATTTCATTTAGTACGATGAATAAAATCCTGCGTAGCATTTAGAAGCCGAAACTCTTTGCTTTCTGATGCATCTATAACAACAGTATACGAAAACATGCAAAAGAAACCCAGTACTTTGACTCAGGTATCAACAGAGCATGGTTCAATGGTTAGATTAGAAGAAATCGAGATTAAACTCAGTGATTCATTTAGTATGATCGAAAAAATCTTGAGTGGCACTGGGGAGCCAGAACTCCATATTTTCTGATGTGAGTATAATAAATCTATACCAAAACATGCAAAAACAACCCAGAACTCTGACATAGGTATCAGCAGAGCATGGTTAATTGTTAGATTAGAAGAAATCAAGATTAAACTCAGTACTTCATTTAGTATGATGAATAAATTCTTGCGTAGCATTTAGAAGCCGAAACTCCTCGCTCTATGATGCATCTATAACAACAGTATACGAAAACATGCAAAAGAAACCCAGTACTTTGACTCAGGTATCAACAGAGCATGGTTCAATGGTTATATTAGAAGAAATCGAGATTAAACTCAGTGATTCATTTAGTATGATCGAAAAAATCTTGAGTGGCACTGGGGAGCCAGAACTCCATATTTTCTGATGTTAGTATAATAAATCTATACCAAAACATGCAAAAGCAACCCAGAACTCTGACTTAGGTATCAGCAGAGCATGGTTAATTGTTAGATTAGAAGAAATCAAGATTAAACTCAGTACTTCATTTAGTATCATGAATAAAATCTTGCGTAGCATTTAGAAGCCGAAACTCCTCGCTCTCTGATGCATCTATAACAACAGTATACGAAAACATGCAAAAGAAACCCAGTACTTTGACTCAGGTATCAACAGAGCATGGTTCAATGGTTATATTAGAAGAAATCGAGATTAAACTCAGTGATTCATTTAGTATGATCGAAAAAATCTTGAGTGGCACTGGGGAGCCAGAACTCCATATTTTCTGATGTAAGTATAATAAATCTATACTAAAACATGCAAAAGCAACCCAATACTCTGACTTAGGTATCAGCAGAGCATGGTTAATTGTTAGATTAGAAGAAATCAAGATTAAACTCAGTACTTCATTTAGTATAATGAATAAAATCTTGAGTAGCATTTAGAAGGCGAAACTCCTCAATTACTGATGCATCTATAGAAAAAATATACGAAAACATGCAAAAAAAAAACCAGAACTTTTACTCAGCTATCAGCAGAGCATGGTTCAATGTTTAGAGTAGAAGAAAACGAGATTAAAGTCAGTGATTCATTTAGTATGATCGAATCTATACCAAAACATGCAAAAGCAACCCAGAACTCTGACTTAGGTATCAGCAGAGCATGGTTAATTGTTAGATTAGAAGAAATCAAGATTAAACTCAGTACTTCATTTAGTATGATGAATAAAATCTTGCGTAGCATTTAGAAGCCGAAAGTCTTCGCTTTCTGATGCATCTATAACAACAGTATACGAAAACATGCAAAAGAAACCCAGTACTTTGACTCAGGTATCAACAGAGCATGGTTCAATGGTTAGATTAGAAGAAATCGAGATTAAACTCAGTGATTCATTTAGTATGATCGAAAAAATCTTGAGTGGCACTGGGGAGCCAGAACTCCATATTTTCTGATGTGAGTATAATAAATCTATACCAAAACATGCAAAAACAACCCAGAACTCTGACATAGGTATCAGCAGAGCATGGTTAATTGTTAGATTAGAAGAAATCAAGATTAAACTCAGTACTTCATTTAGTATGATGAATAAAATCTTGCGTAGCATTTAGAAGCCGAAACTCCTCGCTCTATGATGCATCTATAACAACAGTATACGAAAACATGCAAAAGAAACCCAGTACTTTGACTCAGGTATCAACAGAGCATGGTTCAATGGTTATATTAGAAGAAATCGAGATTAAACTCAGTGATTCATTTAGTATGATCGAAAAAATCTTGAGTGGCACTGGGGAGCCAGAACTCCATATTTTCTGATGTTAGTATAATAAATCTATACCAAAACATGCAAAAGCAACCCAATACTCTGACTTAGGTATCAGCAGAGCATGGTTAATTGTTAGATTAGAAGAAATCAAGATTAAACTCAGTACTTCATTTAGTATGATGAATAAAATCCTGCGTAGCATTTAGAAGCCGAAACTCTTCGCTTTCTGATGCATCTATAACAACAGTATACGAAAACATGCAAAAGAAACCCAGTACTTTGACTCAGGTATCAACAGAGCATGGTTCAATGGTTAGATTAGAAGAAATCGAGATTAAACTCAGTGATTCATTTAGTATGATCGAAAAAATCTTGAGTGGCACTGGGGAGCCAGAACTCCATATTTTCTGATGTAAGTATAATAAAACTATACCAAAACATGCAAAAACAACCCAGAACTCTGACATAGGTATCAGCAGAGCATGGTTAATTGTTAGATTAGAAGAAATCAAGATTAAACTCAGTACTTCATTTAGTATGATGAATAAAATCCTGCGTAGCATTTAGAAGCCGAAACTCTTCGCTTTCTGATGCATCTATAACAACAGTATACGAAAACATGCAAAAGAAACCCAGTACTTTGACTCAGGTATCAACAGAGCATGGTTCAATGGTTAGATTAGAAGAAATCGAGATTAAACTCAGTGATTCATTTAGTATGATCGAAAAAATCTTGAGTGGCACTGGGGAGCCAGAACTCCATATTTTCTGATGTGAGTATAATAAATCTATACCAAAACATGCAAAAACAACCCAGAACTCTGACATAGGTATCAGCAGAGCATGGTTAATTGTTAGATTAGAAGAAATCAAGATTAAAGTCAGTGATTCATTTAGTATGATCGAATCTATACCAAAACATGCAAAAGCAACCCAGAACTCTGACTTAGGTATCAGCAGAGCATGGTTAGTTGTTAGATTAGAAGAAATCAAGATTAAACTCAGTACTTCATTTAGTATGATGAATAAAATCTTGCGTAGCATTTAGAAGCCGAAAGTCTTCGCTTTCTGATGCATCTATAACAACAGTATACGAAAACATGCAAAAGAAACCCAGTACTTTGACTCAGGTATCAACAGAGCATGGTTCAATGGTTAGATTAGAAGAAATCGAGATTAAACTCAGTGATTCATTTAGTATGATCGAAAAAATCTTGAGTGGCACTGGGGAGCCAGAACTCCATATTTTCTGATGTGAGTATAATAAATCTATACCAAAACATGCAAAAACAACCCAGAACTCTGACATAGGTATCAGCAGAGCATGGTTAATTGTTAGATTAGAAGAAATCAAGATTAAACTCAGTACTTCATTTAGTATGATGAATAAAATCTTGCGTAGCATTTAGAAGCCGAAACTCCTCGCTCTATGATGCATCTATAACAACAGTATACGAAAACATGCAAAAGAAACCCAGTACTTTGACTCAGGTATCAACAGAGCATGGTTCAATGGTTATATTAGAAGAAATCAAGATTAAACTCAGTACTTCATTTAGTATGATGAATAAAATCCTGCGTAGCATTTAGAAGCCGAAACTCTTCGCTTTCTGATGCATCTATAACAACAGTATACGAAAACATGCAAAAGAAACCCAGTACTTTGACTCAGGTATCAACAGAGCATGGTTCAATGGTTAGATTAGAAGAAATCGAGATTAAACTCAGTGATTCATTTAGTATGATCGAAAAAATCTTGAGTGGCACTGGGGAGCCAGAACTCCATATTTTCTGATGTGAGTATAATAAATCTATACCAAAACATGCAAAAACAACCCAGAACTCTGACATAGGTATCAGCAGAGCATGGTTAATTGTTAGATTAGAAGAAATCAAGATTAAACTCAGTACTTCATTTAGTATGATGAATAAAATCTTGCGTAGCATTTAGAAGCCGAAACTCCTCGCTCTATGATACATCTATAACAACAGTATACGAAAACATGCAAAAGAAACACAGTACTTTGACTCAGATATCAACAGAGCATGGTTCAATGGTTATATTAGAAGAAATCAAGATTAAACTCAGTGATTCATTTAGTATGATCGAAAAAATCTTGAGTGGCACTGGGGAGCCAGAACTCCATATTTTCTGATGTTAGTATAATAAATCTATACCAAAACATGCAAAAGCAATCCAGAACTCTGACTTAGGTATCAGCAGAGCATGGTTAATTGTTAGATTAGAAGAAATCAAGATTAAACTCAGTACTTCATTTAGTATGATGAATAAAATCTTGCGTAGCATTTAGAAGCCGAAACTCCTCAATTCCTGATGCATCTATAGAAAAAATATACGAAAACATGCAAAAAAAAAACCAGAACTTTTACTCAGCTATCAGCAGAGCATGGTTCAATGTTTAGAGTAGAAGAAAACGAGATTAAAGTCAGTGATTCATTTAGTATGATGGAATCTATACCAAAACATGCAAAAGCAACCCAGAACTCTGACTTAGGTATCAGCAGAGCATGGTTAATTGTTAGATTAGAAGAAATCAAGATTAAACTCAGTACTTCATTTAGTATAATGAATAAAATCTTGAGTACGACTTAGAAGCCCAAACTCCTCGATTCCTGATGCATCTATAAATACAATATACGAAAACATGCAAAAAATACCCAGAACTTTGACTCCGGTATCAGCAGAGCATGGCTAGCCAGTTAGATTAGAAGAATCAATATTGAACTCAGTGCTTCATTTCGTATGATCAAAAAAATCTTGAGTGCCACTACGGGGCCAGAATTCCATATTTTCTGATGTAAGTATAATAAAACTATACCAAAACATGCAAAAGAAACCCAGAACTATGACTATGGTATAAACAGAGCATGGTTAATTGTAAGATTAAACGAAATCAAGATTAAACTCAGTACTTAATTTAGTATGATGAATAAAATCTTGAGTAGCATTTAGAAGGCGAAACTCCTCAACTCCTGATGCATCTATAGAAAAAATAAACGAAAACATGCAAAAAAAAAGCCAGAACTTTTACTCAGGTATCAACAGCGCATGGTTCAATGATTAGATTAGAAGAAATCGAGATTAAACTCAGTGATTCATTTAGTATTATGAAAAAAATCTCAAAAAGCACTGAGCAGATGGACCTCCTCGTTTCCTGATGCAAACTTAATAACACTATACGAAAACATGCAAAAGCAACCCAGAACTCTGACTCAGCTATCAGCAGAGAATGGTTAATTGTTAGATTAGAAGAAATAAAGATTAAACTCAGTACTTCATTTAGTATGATGAATAAAATCTTGCGTAGCATTTAGAAGCCGAAACTCCTCGCTCTCTGATGCATCTATAACAACATTATACGAAAGCATGCAAAAGAAACCCACTACTTTGACTCAGGTATCAATAGAGCATGGTTCAATGGTTATATTAGAAGAAATCGAGATTAAACTCAGTGATTCATTTAGTATGACCGAAAAAATCTTGAGTGGCACTGGGGAGCCAGAACTCCATATTTTCTGATGTTAGTATAATAAATCTATACCAAAACATGCAAAAGCAACCCAGAACTCTGACTTAGGTATCAGCAGAGCATGGTTAATTGTTAGATTAGAAGAAATCAAGATTAAACTCAGTACTTCATTTAGTATCATGAATAAAATCTTGCGTAGCATTTAGAAGCCGAAACTCCTCGCTCTCTGATGCATCTATAACAACAGTATACGAAAACATGCAAAAGAAACCCAGTACTTTGACTCAGGTATCAACAGAGCATGGTTCAATGGTTATATTAGAAGAAATCGAGATTAAACTCAGTGATTAATTTAGTATGATCGAAAAAATCTTGAGTGGCACTGGGGAGCCAGAACTCCATATTTTCTGATGTAAGTATAATAAATCTATACCAAAACATGCAAAAGCAACCCAATACTCTGACTTAGGTATCAGCAGAGCATGGTTAATTGTTAGATTAGAAGAAATCAAGATTAAACTCAGTACTTCATTTAGTATAATGAATAAAATCTTGAGTACGACTTAGAAGCCCAAACTCCTCGATTCCTGATGCATCTATAAATACAATATACGAAAACATGCAAAAAATACCCAGAACTTTGACTCCGGTATCAGCAGAGCATGGTTAGCCAGTTAGATTAGAAGAATCAATATTGAACTCAGTGCTTCATTTAGTATAATGAATAAAATCTTGACTAGGACTTAGAAGCCGAAACTCCTCGATTCCTGATGCAAACTTAACAACACTATACGAAAACATGCAAAAGCAACCCAACTCTAACTCAGCTATCAGCAGAGCATGGTTCAATAGTTAGATTAGAAGAAACCGAGATTAAACTCAGTGATTCATTTAGTATGTTCAAAAAAATCTTGAGTGGAACTGGGGAGCCAGAACTCCATGTTTTCTGATGTATGTATAATAAAACTATACCAAAACATGCAAAAGCAACCCAGAACTCTGACTTAGGTATCAGCAGAGCATGGTTAATTGTTAGATTAGAAGAAATCGAGATTAAACTCAGTGATTCATTTAGTATTATGAAAAAAATCTCAAAAAGCACTGAGCAGATGGACCTCCTCGTTTCCTGATGCAAACTTAACAACACTATACGAAAACATGTAAAAGCAACCCAGAACTCTGACTCAGCTATCAGCAGAGCATGGTTCAATAGTTAGATTAGAAGAAATCGAGATTAAACTCAGTGATTCATTTAGTATGTTCAAAAAAATCTTGAGTGGCACTGGGGAGCCAGAACTCCATGTTTTCTGATGTATGTATAATAAAACTATCCTAAAACATGCAAAAGCAACCCAGAACTCTGACTTAGGTATCAGCAGAGCATGGTTAATTGTTAGATTAGAAGAAATCAAGATTAAACTCAGTACTTCATTTAGTATCATGAATAAAATCTTGCGTAGCATTTAGAAGCCGAAACTCCTCGCTCTCTGATGCATCTATAACAACAGTATACGAAAACATGCAAAAGAAACCCAGTACTTTGACTCAGGTATCAACAGAGCATGGTTCAATGGTTATATTAGAAGAAATCGAGATTAAACTCAGTGATTCATTTAGTATGATCGAAAAAATCTTGAGTGGCACTGGGGAGCCAGAACTCCATATTTTCTGATGTTAGTATAATAAATCTATACTAAAACATGCAAAAGCAACCCAATACTCTGACTTAGGTATCAGCAGAGCATGGTTAATTGTTAGATTAGAAGAAATCAAGATTAAACTCAGTACTTCATTTAGTATAATGAATAAAATCTTGAGTAGCATTTAGAAGGCGAAACTCCTCAATTACTGATGCATCTATAGAAAAAATATACGAAAACATGCAAAAAAAAAACCAGAACTTTTACTCAGCTATCAGCAGAGCATGGTTCAATGTTTAGAGTAGAAGAAAACGAGATTAAAGTCAGTGATTCATTTAGTATGATCGAATCTATACCAAAACATGCAAAAGCAACCCAGAACTCTGACTTAGGTATCAGCAGAGCATTGTTAATTGTTAGAATAGAAGAAATCAAGATTAAACTCAGTACTTCATTTAGTATGATGAATAAAATCTTGCGTAGCATTTAGAAGCCGAAAGTCTTCGCTTTCTGATGCATCTATAACAACAGTATACGAAAACATGCAAAAGAAACCCAGTACTTTGACTCAGGTATCAACAGAGCATGGTTCAATGATTAGATTAGAAGAAATCGAGATTAAACTCAGTGATTCATTTAGTATGATCGAAAAAATCTTGAGTGGCACTGGGGAGCCAGAACTCCATATTTTCTGATGTGAGTATATTAAATCTATACTAAAACATGCAAAAACAACCCAGAACTCTGACATAGGTATCAGCAGAGCATGGTTAATTGTTAGATTAGAAGAAATCAAGATTAAACTCAGTACTTCATTTAGTATGATGAATAAAATCTTGCGTAGCATTTAGAAGCCGAAACTCCTCGCTCTATGATGCATCTATAACAACAGTATACGAAAACATGCAAAAGAAACCCAGTACTTTGACTCAGGTATCAACAGAGCATGGTTCAATGGTTATATTAGAAGAAATCGAGATTAAACTCAGTGATTCATTTAGTATGATCGAAAAAATCTTGAGTGGCACTGGGGAGCCAGAACTCCATATTTTCTGATGTTAGTATAATAAATGTATACGAAAACATGCAAAAGCAACCCAATACTCTGACTTAGGTATCAGCAGAGCATGGTTAATTGTTAGATTAGAAGAAATCAAGATTAAACTCAGTACTTCATTTAGTATGATGAATAAAATCCTGCGTAGCATTTAGAAGCCGAAACTCTTCGCTTTCTGATGCATCTATAACAACAGTATACGAAAACATGCAAAAGAAACCCAGTACTTTGACTCAGGTATCAACAGAGCATGGTTCAATGGTTAGATTAGAAGAAATCGAGATTAAACTCAGTGATTCATTTAGTATGATCGAAAAAATCTTGAGTGGCACTGGGGAGCCAGAACTCCATATTTTCTGATGTGAGTATAATAAATCTATACCAAAACATGCAAAAACAACCCAGAACTCTGACATAGGTATCAGCAGAGCATGGTTAATTGTTAGATTAGAAGAAATCAAGATTAAACTCAGTACTTCATTTAGTATGATGAATAAAATCTTGCGTAGCATTTAGAAGCCGAAACTCCTCGCTCTATGATACAACTATAACAACAGTATACGAAAACATGCAAAAGAAACCCAGTACTTTGACTCAGGTATCAACAGAGCATGGTTCAATGGTTATATTAGAAGAAATCAAGATTAAACTCAGTGATTCATTTAGTATGATCGAAAAAATCTTGAGTGGCACTGGGGAGCCAGAACTCCATATTTTCTGATGTTAGTATAATAAATCTATACCAAAACATGCAAAAGCAACCCAGAACTCTGACTTAGGTATCAGCAGAGCATGGTTAATTGTTAGATTAGAAGAAATCAAGATTAAACTCAGTACTTCATTTAGTATGATGAATAAAATCTCGCGTAGCATTTAGAAGCCGAAACTCCTCGCTCTCTGATGCATCTATAACAACAGTATACGAAAACATGCAAAAGAAACCCAGTACTTTGACTCAGGTATCAACAGAGCATGGTTCAATGGTTATATTAGAAGAAATCGAGATTAAACTCAGTGATTCATTTAGTATGATCGAAAAAATCTTGAGTGGCACTGGGGAGCCAGAACTCCATATTTTCTGATGTTAGTATAATAAATCTATACTAAAACATGCAAAAGCAACCCAATACTCTGACTTAGGTATCAGCAGAGCATGGTTAATTGTTAGATTAGAAGAAATCAAGATTAAACTCAGTACTTCATTTAGTATAATGAATAAAATCTTGAGTAGCATTTAGAAGGCGAAACTCCTCAATTCCTGATGCATCTATAGAAAAAATATACGAAAACATGCAAAAAAAAAACCAGAACTTTTACTCAGCTATCAGCAGAGCATGGTTCAATGTTTAGAGTAGAAGAAAACGAGATTAAAGTCAGTGATTCATTTAGTATGATGGAATCTATACCAAAACATGCAAAAGCAACCCAGAACTCTGACTTAGGTATCAGCAGAGCATGGTTAATTGTTAGATTAGAAGAAATCAAGATTAAACTCAGTACTTCATTTAGTATAATGAATAAAATCTTGAGTACGACTTAGAAGCCCAAACTCCTCGATTCCTGATGCATCTATAAATACAATATACGAAAACATGCAAAAAATACCCAGAACTTTGACTCCGGTATCAGCAGAGCATGGCTAGCCAGTTAGATTAGAAGAATCAATATTGAACTCAGTGCTTCATTTCGTATGATCAAAAAAATCTTAAGTGTTACTACGGGGCCAGAATTCCATATTTTCTGATGTAAGTATAATAAAACTATACCAAAACATGCAAAAGAAACCCAGAACTATGACTATGGTATAAACAGAGCATGGTTAATTGTAAGATTAAACGAAATCAAGATTAAACTCAGTACTTAATTTAGTATGATGAATAAAATCTTGAGTAGCATTTAGAAGGCGAAACTCCTCAACTCCTGATGCATCTATAGAAAAAATAAACGAAAACATGCAAAAAAAAAGCCAGAACTTTTACTCAGGTATCAACAGCGCATGGTTCAATGATTAGATTAGAAGAAATCGAGATTAAACTCAGTGATTCATTTAGTATTATGAAAAAAATCTCAAAAAGCACTGAGCAGATGGACCTCCTCGTTTCCTGATGCAAACTTAATAACACTATACGAAAACATGCAAAAGCAACCCAGAACTCTGACTCAGCTATCAGCAGAGAATGGTTAATTGTTAGATTAGAAGAAATCAAGATTAAACTCAGTACTTCATTTAGTATGATGAATAAAATCTTGCGTAGCATTTAGAAGCCGAAACTCCTCGCTCTCTGATGCATCTATAACAACAGTATACGAAAACATGCAAAAGAAACCCAGTACTTTGACTCAGGTATCAACAGAGCATGGTTCAATGGTTATATTAGAAGAAATCAAGATTAAACTCAGTGATTCATTTAGTATGATCGAAAAAATCTTGAGTGGCACTGGGGAGCCAGAACTCCATATTTTCTGATGTTAGTATAACAAATCTATACCAAAACATGCAAAAGCAACCCAGAACTCTGACTTAGGTATCAGCAGAGCATGGTTAATTGTTAGATTAGAAGAAATCAAGATTAAACTCAGTACTTCATTTAGTATGATGAATAAAATCTCGCGTAGCATTTAGAAGCCGAAACTCCTCGCTCTCTGATGCATCTATAACAACAGTATACGAAAACATGCAAAAGAAACCCAGTACTTTGACTCAGGTATCAACAGAGCATGGTTCAATGGTTATATTAGAAGAAATCGAGATTAAACTCAGTGATTCATTTAGTATGATCGAAAAAATCTTGAGTGGCACTGGGGAGCCAGAACTCCATATTTTCTGATGTTAGTATAATAAATCTATACTAAAACATGCAAAAGCAACCCAATACTCTGACTTAGGTATCAGCAGAGCATGGTTAATTGTTAGATTAGAAGAAATCAAGATTAAACACAGTACTTCATTTAGTATAATGAATAAAATCTTGAGTAGCATTTAGAAGGCGAAACTCCTCAATTCCTGATGCATCTATAGAAAAAATATACGAAAACATGCAAAAAAAAAACCAGAACTTTTACTCAGCTATCAGCAGAGCATGGTTCAATGTTTAGAGTAGAAGAAAACGAGATTAAAGTCAGTGATTCATTAAGTATGATCGAATCTATACCAGAACATGCAAAAGCAACCCAGAACTCTGACTTAGGTATCAGCAGAGCATGGTTAATTGTTAGATTAGAAGAAATCAAGATTAAACTCAGTACTTCATTTAGTATAATGAATAAAATCTTGAGTACGACTTAGAAGCCCAAACTCCTCGATTCCTGATGCATCTATAAATACAATATACGAAAACATGCAAAAAATACCCAGAACTTTGACTCCGGTATCAGCAGAGCATGGTTAGCCAGTTAGATTAGAAGAATCAATATTGAACTCAGTGCTTCATTTCGTATGACCAAAAAAATCTTGAGTGCCACTACGGGGCCAGAGTTCCATATTTTCTGATGTAAGTATAATAAAACTATACCAAAACATGCAAAAGAAACCCAGAACTATGACTATGGTATAAACAGAGCATGGTTAATTGTAAGATTAAACGAAATCAAGATTAAACTCAGTACTTAATTTAGTATGATGAATAAAATCTTGAGTAGCATTTAGAAGGCGAAACTCCTCAATTCCTGATGCATCTATAGAAAAAATGAACGAAAACATGCAAAAAAAAAGCCAGAACTTTTACTCAGGTATCAACAGCGCATGGTTCAATGATAAGATTACAAGAAATCGAGATTAAGCTCAGTGATTCATTTAGTATTATGAAAAAAATCTCAAAAAGCACTGAGCAGATGGACCTCCTCGTTTCCTGATGCAAACTTAACAACACTATACGAAAACATGCAAAAGCAACCCAGAACTCTGACTCAGCTATCAGCAGAGAATGGTTAATTGTTAGATTAGAAGAAATCAAGATTAAACTCAGTACTTCATTTAGTATGATGAATAAAATCTTGCGTAGCATTTAGTAGCCGAAACTCCTCGCTCTCTGATGCATCTATAACAACAGTATACGAAAACATGCAAAAGAAACCCAGTACTTTGACTCAGGTATCAACAGAGCATGGTTCAATGGTTATATTAGAAGAAATCGAGATTAAACTCAGTGATTCATTTAGTATGATCGAAAAAATCTTGAGTGGCACTGGGGAGCCAGAACTCCATATTTTCTGATGTTAGTATAATAAATCTATACTAAAACATGCAAAAGCAACCCAATACTCTGACTTAGGTATCAGCAGAGCATGGTTAATTGTTAGATTAGAAGAAATCAAGATTAAACTCAGTACTTCATTTAGTATAATGAATAAAATCTTGAGTAGCATTTAGAAGGCGAAACTCCTCAATTCCTGATGCATCTATAGAAAAAATATACGAAAACATGCAAAAAAAAAACCAGAACTTTTACTCAGCTATCAGCAGAGCATGGTTCAATGTTTAGAGTAGAAGAAAACGAGATTAAAGTCAGTGATTCATTAAGTATGATCGAATCTATACCAGAACATGCAAAAGCAACCCAGAACTCTGACTTAGGTATCAGCAGAGCATGGTTAATTGTTAGATTAGAAGAAATCAAGATTAAACTCAGTACTTCATTTAGTATGATGAATAAAATCTTGCGTAGCATTTAGAAGCCGAAACTCCTCGCTCTCTGATGCATCTATAACAACAGTATACGAAAACATGCAAAAGAAACCCAGTACTTTGACTCAGGTATCAACAGAGCATGGTTCAATGGTTATATTAGAAGAAATCGAGATTAAACTCAGTGATTAATTTAGTATGATTGAAAAAATCTTGAGTAGCACTGGGGAGCCAGAACTCCATATTTTCTGATGTTAGTATAATAAATCTATACCAAAACATGCAAAAGCAACCCAATACTCTGACTTAGGTATCAGCAGAGCATGGTTAATTGTTAGATTAGAAGAAATCAAGATTAAACTCAGTACTTCATTTAGTATAATGAATAAAATCTTGAGTACGACTTAGAAGCCCAAACTCCTCGATTCCTGATGCATCTATAAATACAATATACGAAAACATGCAAAAAATACCCAGAACTTTGACTCCGGTATCAGCAGAGCATGGTTAATTGTTAGATTAGAAGAAATCAAGATTAAACACAGTACTTCATTTAGTATAATGAATAAAATCTTGAGTAGCATTTAGAAGGCGAAACTCCTCAATTCCTGATGCATCTATAGAAAAAATATACGAAAACATGCAAAAAAAAAACCAGAACTTTTACTCAGCTATCAGCAGAGCATGGTTCAATGTTTAGAGTAGAAGAAAACGAGATTAAAGTCAGTGATTCATTAAGTATGATCGAATCTATACCAGAACATGCAAAAGCAACCCAGAACTCTGACTTAGGTATCAGCAGAGCATGGTTAATTGTTAGATTAGAAGAAATCAAGATTAAACTCAGTACTTCATTTAGTATAATGAATAAAATCTTGAGTACGACTTAGAAGCCCAAACTCCTCGATTCCTGATGCATCTATAAATACAATATACGAGAACATGCAAAAAATACCCAGAACTTTGACTCCGGTATCAGCAGAGCATGGTTAGCCAGTTAGATTAGAAGAATCAATATTGAACTCAGTGCTTCATTTCGTATGACCAAAAAAATCTTGAGTGCCACTACGGGGCCAGAGTTCCATATTTTCTGATGTAAGTATAATAAAACTATACCAAAACATGCAAAAGAAACCCAGAACTATGACTATGGTATAAACAGAGCATGGTTAATTGTAAGATTAAACGAAATCAAGATTAAACTCAGTACTTAATTTAGTATGATGAATAAAATCTTGAGTAGCATTTAGAAGGCGAAACTCCTCAATTCCTGATGCATCTATAGAAAAAATGAACGAAAACATGCAAAAAAAAAGCCAGAACTTTTACTCAGGTATCAACAGCGCATGGTTCAATGATAAGATTACAAGAAATCGAGATTAAGCTCAGTGATTCATTTAGTATTATGAAAAAAATCTCAAAAAGCACTGAGCAGATGGACCTCCTCGTTTCCTGATGCAAACTTAACAACACTATACGAAAACATGCAAAAGCAACCCAGAACTCTGACTCAGCTATCAGCAGAGAATGGTTAATTGTTAGATTAGAAGAAATCAAGATTAAACTCAGTACTTCATTTAGTATGATGAATAAAATCTTGCGTAGCATTTAGTAGCCGAAACTCCTCGCTCTCTGATGCATCTATAACAACAGTATACGAAAACATGCAAAAGAAACCCAGTACTTTGACTCAGGTATCAACAGAGCATGGTTCAATGGTTATATTAGAAGAAATCGAGATTAAACTCAGTGATTCATTTAGTATGATCGAAAAAATCTTGAGTGGCACTGGGGAGCCAGAACTCCATATTTTCTGATGTTAGTATAATAAATCTATACCAAAACATGCAAAAGCAACCCAATACTCTGACTTAGGTATCAGCAGAGCATGGTTAATTGTTAGATTAGAAGAAATCAAGATTAAACTCAGTACTTCATTTAGTATAATGAATAAAATCTTGAGTAGCATTTAGAAGGCGAAACTCCTCAATTCCTGATGCATCTATAGAAAAAATATACGAAAACATGCAAAAAAAAAACCAGAACTTTTACTCAGCTATCAGCAGAGCATGGTTCAATGTTTAGAGTAGAAGAAAACGAGATTAAAGTCAGTGATTCATTAAGTATGATCGAATCTATACCAAAACATGCAAAAGCAACCCAGAACTCTGACATTCGTATCAGCAGAGCATGGTTAATTGTTAGATTAGAAGAAATCAAGATTAAACTCAGTACTTCATTTAGTATAATGAATAAAATCTTGAGTACGACTTAGAAGCCCAAACTCCTCGATTCCTGATGCATCTATAAATACAATATACGAAAACATGCAAAAAATACCCAGAACTTTGACTCCGGTATCAGCAGAGCATGGTTAGCCAGTTAGATTAGAAGAATCAATATTGAACTCAGTGCTTCATTTCGTATGACCAAAAAAATCTTGAGTGCCACTACGGGGCCAGAGTTCCATATTTTCTGATGTAAGTATAATAAAACTATACCAAAACATGCAAAAGAAACCCAGAACTATGACTATGGTATAAACAGAGCATGGTTAATTGTAAGATTAAACGAAATCAAGATTAAACTCAGTACTTAATTTAGTATGATGAATAAAATCTTGAGTAGCATTTAGAGAAGAAACTCCTCAATTCCTGATGCATCTATAGAAAAAATGAACGAAAACATGCAAAAAAAAAGCCAGAACTTTTACTCAGGTATCAACAGCGCATGGTTCAATGATAAGATTACAAGAAATCGAGATTAAGCTCAGTGATTCATTTAGTATTATGAAAAAAATCTCAAAAAGCACTGAGCAGATGGACCTCCTCGTTTCCTGATGCAAACTTAACAACACTATACGAAAACATGCAAAAGCAACCCAGAACTCTGACTCAGCTATCAGCAGAGAATGGTTAATTGTTAGATTAGAAGAAATCAAGATTAAACTCAGTACTTCATTTAGTATGATGAATAAAATCTTGCGTAGCATTTAGTAGCCGAAACTCCTCGCTCTCTGATGCATCTATAACAACAGTATACGAAAACATGCAAAAGAAACCCAGTACTTTGACTCAGGTATCAACAGAGCATGGTTCAATGGTTATATTAGAAGAAATCGAGATTAAACTCAGTGATTCATTTAGTATGATCGAAAAAATCTTGAGTGGCACTGGGGAGCCAGAACTCCATATTTTCTGATGTGAGTATAATAAATCTATACCAAAACATGCAAAAGCAACCCAGTACTCTGACTTAGGTATCAGCAGAGCATGGTTAATTGTTAGATTAGAAGAAATCAAGATTAAACTCAGTACTTCATTTAGTATAATGAATAAAATCTTGAGTACGACTTAGAAGCCGAAACTCCACGATTCCTGATGCATCTATAAATACAATATTCGAAAACATGCAAAAATTACCCAGAACTTTGACTCCGGTATCAGCAGAGCATGGTTAGCCAGTTAGATTAGAAGAATCAATATTGAACTCAGTGCTTCATTTGGTATAATGAATAAAATCTTGACTAGGACTTAGAAGCCGAAACTCCTCGATTCCTGATGCAAACTTAACAACACTATACGAAAACATGCAAAAGCAACCCAACTCTGACTCAGCTATCAGCAGAGCATGGTTCAATAGTTAGATTTGAAGAAATCGAGATTAAACTCAGTGATTCATTAAGTATGTTCAAAAAAATCTTGAGTGGCACTGGGGAGCCAGAACTCCATATTTTCTGATGTGAGTATAATAAATCTATACCAAAACATGCAAAAACAACCCAGAACTCTGACATAGGTATCAGCAGAGCATGGTTAATTGTTAGATTAGAATAAATCAAGATTAAACTCAGTACTTCATTTAGTATGATGAATAAAATCTTGCGTAGCATTTAGAAGCCGAAACTCCTTGCTCTCTGATGCATCTATAACAACAGTATACGAAAACATGCAAAAGAAACCCAATACTTTGACTCAGGTATCAACAGAGCATGGTTAAATGGTTATATTAGAAGAAATCGAGATTAAACTCAGTGATTCATTTAGTATGATCGAAAAAATCTTGAGTGGCACTGGGGAGCCAGAACTCCATATTGTCTGATGTTAGTATAATAAATCTATACCAAAACATGCAAAAGCAACCCAGAACTCTGACTTAGGTATCAGCAGAGCATGGTTAATTGTTAGATTAGAAGAAATCAAGATTAAACTCAGTACTTCATTTAGTATGATGAATAAAATCTTGCGTAGCATTTAGAAGCCGAAACTCCTCGCTCTCTGATGCATCTATAACAACAGTATACGAAAACATGCAAAAGAAACCCAGTACTTTGACTCAGGTATCAACAGAGCATGGTTCAATGGTTATATTAGAAGAAATCGAGATTAAACTCAGTGATTAATTTAGTATGATCGAAAAAATCTTGAGTAGCACTGGGGAGCCAGAACTCCATATTTTCTGATGTAAGTATAATAAATCTATACCAAAACATGCAAAAGCAACCCAATACTCTGACTTAGGTATCAGCAGAGCATGGTTAATTGTTAGATTAGAAGAAATCAAGATTAAACTCAGTACTTCATTTAGTATAATGAATAAAATCTTGAGTACGACTTAGAAGCCCAAACTCCTCGATTCCTGATGCATCTATAAATACAATATACGAAAACATGCAAAAAATACCCAGAACTTTGACTCCGGTATCAGCAGAGCATGGTTAGCCAGTTAGATTAGAAGAATCAATATTGAACTCAGTGCTTCATTTAGTATAATGAATAAAATCTTGACTAGGACTTAGAAGCCGAAACTCCTCGATTCCTGAAGCAAACTTAACAACACTATACGAAAACATGCAAAAGCAACCCAACTCTGACTCAGCTATCAGCAGAGCATGGTTCAATAGTTAGATTTGAAGAAATCGAGATTAAACTCAGTGATTCATTAAGTATGTTCAAAAAAATCTTGAGTGGCACTGGGGAGCCAGAACTCCATATTTTCTGATGTGAGTATAATAAATCTATACCAAAACATGCAAAAACAACCCAGAACTCTGACATAGGTATCAGCAGAGCATGGTTAATTGTTAGATTAGAAGAAATCAAGATTAAACTCAGTACTTCATTTAGTATGATGAATAAAATCTTGCGTAGCATTTAGAAGCCGAAACTCCTTGCTCTCTGATGCATCTATAACAACAGTATACGAAAACATGCAAAAGAAACCCAATACTTTGACTCAGGTATCAACAGAGCATGGTTCAATGGTTATATTAGAAGAAATCGAGATTAAACTCAGTGATTCATTTAGTATGATCGAAAAAATCTTGAGTGGCACTGGGGAGCCAGAACTCCATATTGTCTGATGTTAGTATAATAAATCTATACCAAAACATGCAAAAGCAACCCAGAACTCTGACTTAGGTATCAGCAGAGCATGGTTAATTGTTAGATTAGAAGAAATCAAGATTAAACTCAGTACTTCATTTAGTATGATGAATAAAATCTTGCGTAGCATTTAGAAGCCGAAACTCCTCGCTCTCTGATGCATCTATAACAACAGTATACGAAAACATGCAAAAGAAACCCAGTACTTTGACTCAGGTATCAACAGAGCATGGTTCAATGGTTATATTAGAAGAAATCGAGATTAAACTCAGTGATTAATTTAGTATGATCGAAAAAATCTTGAGTAGCACTGGGGAGCCAGAACTCCATATTTTCTGATGTTAGTATAATAAATCTATACCAAAACATGCAAAAGCAACCCAATACTCTGACTTAGGTATCAGCAGAGCATGGTTAATTGTTAGATTAGAAGAAATCAAGATTAAACTCAGTACTTCATTTAGTATAATGAATAAAATCTTGAGTACGACTTAGAAGCCCAAACTCCTCGATTCCTGATGCATCTATAAATACAATATACGAAAACATGCAAAAAATACCCAGAACTTTGACTCCGGTATCAGCAGAGCATGGTTAGCCAGTTAGATTAGAAGAATCAATATTGAACTCAGTGCTTCATTTAGTATAATGAATAAAATCTTGACTAGGACTTAGAAGCCGAAACTCCTCGATTCCTGATGCAAACTTAACAACACTATACGAAAACATGCAAAAGCAACGCAACTCTGACTCAGCTATCAGCAGAGCATGGTTCAATAGTTAGATTTGAAGAAATCGAGATTAAACTCAGTGATTCATTAAGTATGTTCAAAAAAATCTTGAGTGGCACTGGGGAGCCAGAACTCCATATTTTCTGATGTGAGTATAATAAATCTATACCAAAACATGCAAAAACAACCCAGAACTCTGACATAGGTATCAGCAGAGCATGGTTAATTGTTAGATTAGAAGAAATCAAGATTAAACTCAGTACTTCATTTAGTATGATGAATAAAATCTTGCGTAGCATTTAGAAGCCGAAACTCCTTGCTCTCTGATGCATCTATAACAACAGTATACGAAAACATGCAAAAGAAACCCAATACTTTGACTCAGGTATCAACAGAGCATGGTTCAATGGTTATATTAGAAGAAATCGAGATTAAACTCAGTGATTCATTTAGTATGATCGAAAAAATCTTGAGTGGCACTGGGGAGCCAGAACTCCATATTGTCTGATGTTAGTATAATAAATCTATACCAAAACATGCAAAAGCAACCCAGAACTCTGACTTAGGTATCAGCAGAGCATGGTTAATTGTTAGATTAGAAGAAATCAAGATTAAACTCAGTACTTCATTTAGTATGATGAATAAAATCTTGCGTAGCATTTAGAAGCCGAAACTCCTCGCTCTCTGATGCATCTATAACAACAGTATACGAAAACATGCAAAAGAAACCCAGTACTTTGACTCAGGTATCAACAGAGCATGGTTCAATGGTTATATTAGAAGAAATCGAGATTAAACTCAGTGATTAATTTAGTATGATCGAAAAAATCTTGAGTGGCACTGGGGAGCCAGAACTCCATATTTTCTGATGTTAGTATAATAAATCTATACCAAAACATGCAAAAGCAACCCAATACTCTGACTTAGGTATCAGCAGAGCATGGTTAATTGTTAGATTAGAAGAAATCAAGATTAAACTCAGTACTTCATTTAGTATAATGAATAAAATCTTGAGTACGACTTAGAAGCCCAAACTCCTCGATTCCTGATGCATCTATAAATACAATATACGAAAACATGCAAAAAATACCCAGAACTTTGACTCCGGTATCAGCAGAGCATGGTTAGCCAGTTAGATTAGAAGAATCAATATTGAACTCAGTGCTTCATTTAGTATGATGAATAAAATCTTGACTAGGACTTAGAAGCCGAAACTCCTCGATTCCTGAAGCAAACTTAACAACACTATACGAAAACATGCAAAAGCAACCCAACTCTGACTCAGCTATCAGCAGAGCATGGTTCAATAGTTAGATTTGAAGAAATCGAGATTAAACTCAGTGATTCATTAAGTATGTTCAAAAAAATCTTGAGTGGCACTGGGGAGCCAGAACTCCATATTTTCTGATGTGAGTATAATAAATCTATACCAAAACATGCAAAAACAACCCAGAACTCTGACATAGGTATCAGCAGAGCATGGTTAATTGTTAGATTAGAAGAAATCAAGATTAAACTCAGTACTTCATTTAGTATGATGAATAAAATCTTGCGTAGCATTTAGAAGCCGAAACTCCTTGCTCTCTGATGCATCTATAACAACAGTATACGAAAACATGCAAAAGAAACCCAATACTTTGACTCAGGTATCAACAGAGCATGGTTCAATGGTTATATTAGAAGAAATCGAGATTAAACTCAGTGATTCATTTAGTATGATCGAAAAAATCTTGAGTGGCACTGGGGAGCCAGAACTCCATATTGTCTGATGTTAGTATAATAAATCTATACCAAAACATGCAAAAGCAACCCAGAACTCTGACTTAGGTATCAGCAGAGCATGGTTAATTGTTAGATTAGAAGAAATCAAGATTAAACTCAGTACTTCATTTAGTATGATGAATAAAATCTTGCGTAGCATTTAGAAGCCGAAACTCCTCGCTCTCTGATGCATCTATAAATACAATATACGAAAACATGCAAAAAATACCCAGAATTTTGACTCCGGTATCAGCAGAGCATGGTTAGCCAGTTAGATTAGAAGAATCAATATTGAACTCAGTGCTTCATTTAGTATAATGAATAAAATCTTGACTAGGACTTAGAAGCCGAAACTCCTCGATTCCTGAAGCAAACTTAACAACACTATACGAAAACATGCAAAAGCAACCCAACTCTGACTCAGCTATCAGCAGAGCATGGTTCAATAGTTAGATTAGAAGAAACCGAGATCAAACTCAGTGATTCATTTAGTATGTTCAAAAAAATCTTGAGTGGAACTGGGGAGCCAGAACTCCATGTTTTCTGATGTATGTATAATAAAACTATACCAAAACATGCAAAAGCAACCCAGAACTCTGACTTAGGTATCAGCAGAGCATTGTTAATTGTTAGATTAGAAGAAATCAAGATTAAACTCAGTACTTCATTTAGTATAATGAATAAAATCTTGAGTACGACTTAGAAGCCCAAACTCCTAGATTCCTGATGCATCTATAAATACAATATACGAAAACTTGCAAAAAATACCCAGAATTTTGACTCCGGTATCAGCAGAGCATGGTTAGCCAGTTAGATTAGAAGAATCAATATTGAACTCAGTGCTTCATTTAGTATAATGAATAAAATCTTGACTAGGACTTAGAAGCCGAAACTCCTCGATTCCTGAAGCAAACTTAACAACACTATACGAAAACATGCAAAAGCAACCCAACTCTGACTCAGCTATCAGCAGAGCATGGTTCAATAGTTAGATTAGAAGAAACCGAGATCAAACTCAGTGATTCATTTAGTATGTTCAAAAAAATCTTGAGTGGAACTGGGGAGCCAGGACTCCATGTTTTCTGATGTATGTATAATAAAACTATACCAAAACATGCAAAAGCAACCCAGAACTCTGACTTAGGTATCAGCAGAGCATGGTTAATTGTTAGATTAGAAGAAATCGAGATTAAACTCAGTGATTCATTTAGTATTATGAAAAAAATCTCAAAAAGCACTGAGCAGATGGACCTCCTCGTTTCCTGATGCAAACTTAACAACACTATACGAAAACATGCAAAAGCAACCCAGAACTCTGACTCAGCTATCAGCACGGCATGATTCAATAGTTAGATTAGAAGAAATCAAGATTAAACTCAGTGATTCATTTAGTATGTTCAAAAAAATCTTGAGTGGCACTGGGGAGCCAGAACTCCATGTTTTCTGATGTCTGTATAATAAAACTATACCAAAACATGCAAAAGCAACCCAGAACTCTGACTTAGGTATCAGCAGAGCATGGTTAATTGTTAGATTAGAAGAAATCAAGATTAAACTCAGTACTTCATTTAGTATAATGAATAAAATCTTGAGTAGGACTTAGAAGCCGAAACTTCTCGATTCCTGATGCAACTATAGAAAAAATATACGAAAACATGCAAAAAAAAAGCCAGAACTTTTACTCAGGTATCAACAGCGCATGGCTCAATGATTAGATTAGAAGAAATCGAGATTAAACTCAGTGATTCATTTAGTATTATGAAAAAAATCTCAAAAAGCACTGATCAGATGGACCTCCTCGTTTCCTGATGCAAACTTAACAACACTATACGAAAACATGCAAAAGCTACCCAGAACTCTGACGTAGGTATCAGCAGAGCATGGTTAATTGTTAGATTAGAAGAAATCAAGATTAAACATAGTACTTCATTTAGTATGATGAATAAAATCTTGCGTAGCATTTAGAAGCCGAAACTCCTCGCTCTCTGATGCATCTATAACAACAGTATACGAAAACATGCAAAAGAAACCCAGTACTTTGACTTAGGTATCAACAGAGCATAGTTCAATGGTTAGATTAGAAGAAATCGAGATTAAACTCAGTGATTCATTGATCAAGATGACCGAGATCACCGGTTTGAAGACAAATATTTTCTTAGTATAAAATCACGTTATTTCATCTGAAATTCATAATTTTGGTCTGCACTTCCCACATAATACTTTCTTGTCCATCAGACCGCGAACAGGTGCGGCTTTCTACCCCTCGCTTGCCTGGATTGCTCTGAAAAAAGAAAAAAAAATAGACCTGATAGTGTTTCGCGACCGAGATCACCGGTTTGAAGACAAACATTTTCTTAGTAAAAATCAATTTTTTCATCTGAAATTCATAATAAAAAAAAAAACTGCACTTACCTCAGAATACTTTCTTGTCCATCAGCCCGCGAACAGGCGCGGCTTTCTACCCCTCGCTTGCCTGGTTTTTTCTGAAAAAAGAAAAAAAAATTGATCGGGATAGTGTTTCGCGACCGAGATCACCGGTTTGAAGACAAACATTTTCTTAGTAAAAATCATTTTGTTCACCTGAAATTCATAATAAAAAAAAAACTGCACTTACCTCAGATTACTTTCTTGTCCATCAGACCGCGAACAGGTGCGGCTTTCTAACCCTCGCTTGCCTGGATTGCTCTGAAAAAATAAAAAAAAATAGACCTGATTGTGTTTCGCGACCGAGATCACCGGTTTGAAGACAAACATTTTCTTAGTAAAAATCAATTTTTTCATCTGAAATCCATAATAAAAAAAAAAACTGCACTTACCTCAGATTACTTTCTTGTTCATCAGCCCGCGAACAGGCGCGGCTTTCTACCCCTCGCTTGCCTGGTTTGTGCTGAAAAAAGAAAAAAAAAATGATCGGGATAGTGTTTCGCGACCGAGATCACCGGTTTGAAGACAAACATTTTCTTGGTAAAAATCAATTTTTTTCATCTTAAATTCATTATAAAAAAAAACTGCACTTACCTCAGATTACTTTCTTGTCCAGCAGCCCGCGATCAGACGCGGCTTTCTACCCCTCGCTTGCCTGGATTGCTCTGAAAAAAGGAAAAAAAATAGTCCTGATAGTGTTTCGCGACCGAGATCACCGGTTTGAAGACAAACATTTTCTTGGTAAAAATCATTTTTTTTCATCTGAAATTCATTATAAAAAAAAATGCACTTACCTCAGATTACTTTCTTGTCCATCAGCCCGCGAACAGGCGCGGCTTTCTTCCCCTCGCTTGCCTGGCTTGCTCTGAAAAAAGAAAAAAAAATAGTCCTGATAGTGTTTCGCGACCGAGATCACCGGTTTGAAGACAAACATTTTCTTAGTAATAATCAATTTTTTTCATCTGAAATTCATTATAAAAAAAACTGCACTTACCTCAGATTACTTTCTTGTCCATCAGCCCGCGAACAGGCGCGGCTTTCTACCCCTCGCTTGCCTGGCTTGCTCAGAAAAAAGGAAAAAAAATTAAGTCGGGATAGTGTTTTGCGACCGAGATCAGCGGTTTGAAGACAAATATTTTCTTAGTATAAAATCACGTTTTTCATCTGAAATTCATAATTTTGGTCTGCACTTACCACAGATTACTTTCTTGTCCATCACACCGCGAACAGGTGCGGCTTTCTAACCCTCGCTTGCCTGGATTGCTCTGAAAAAATAAAAAAAAATAGACCTGATAGTGTTTCGCGACCGAGATCACCGGTTTGAAGACAAACATTTTCTTGGTAAAAATATTTTTTTTTCATCTGAAATTCATTATAAAAAAAAAACTGCACTTTCCTCAGATTACTTTCTTGTCCATCAGCCTGCGAACAGACGCGGCTTTCTACCCCTCGCTTGCCTGGATTGCACTGAAAAAAGAAAAAAAAATAGTCCTGATAGTGTTCCGCGACCGAGATCACCGGTTTGAAGACAAACATTTTCTTAGTAATAATCAATTTTTTTCATCTGAAATCCATAATAAAAAAAAAAACTGCACTTACCTCAGATTACTTTCTTGTTCATCAGCCCGCGAACAGGCGCGGCTTTCTACCCCTCGCTTGCCTGGTTTGTGCTGAAAAAAGAAAAAAAAAATGATCGGGATAGTGTTTCGCGACCGAGATCACCGGTTTGAAGACAAGCATTTTCTTGGTAAAAATCAATTTTTTTCATCTTAAATTCATTATAAAAAAAAACTGCACTTACCTCAGATTACTTTCTTGTCCAGCAGCCCGCGATCAGACGCGGCTTTCTACCCCTCGCTTGCCTGGATTGCTCTGAAAAAAGGAAAAAAAATAGTCCTGATAGTGTTTCGCGACCGAGATCACCGGTTTGAAGACAAACATTTTCTTGGTAAAAATCATTTTTTTTCATCTGAAATTCATTATAAAAAAAAATGCACTTACCTCAGATTACTTTCTTGTCCATCAGCCCGCGAACAGGCGCGGCTTTCTTCCCCTCGCTTGCCTGGCTTGCTCTGAAAAAAGAAAAAAATATTGAGTCGGAATAGTGTTTCGCGACCGAGATCACCGGTTTGAAGACAAACATTTTCTTGGTAAAAATATTTTTTTTTCATCTGAAATTCATTATAAAAAAAAAACTGCACTTTCCTCAGATTACTTTCTTGTCCATCAGCCTGCGAACAGACGCGGCTTTCTACCCCTCGCTTGCCTGGATTGCACTGAAAAAAGAAAAAAAAATAGTCCTGATAGTGTTTCGCGACCGAGATCACCGGTTTGAAGACAAACATTTTCTTAGTAATAATCAATTTTTTTCATCTGAAATTCATTATAAAAAAAACTGCACTTACCTCAGATTACTTTCTTGTCCATCAGCCCGCGAACAGGCGCGGCTTTCTACCCCTCGCTTGCCTGGCTTGCTCAGAAAAAAGGAAAAAAAAATAAGTCGGGATAGTGTTTTGCGACCGAGATCAGCGGTTTGAAGACAAATATTTTCTTAGTATAAAATCACGTTTTTTCATCTGAAATTCATAGTTTTGGTCTGCACTTCCCACATAATACTTTCTTGTCCATCAGCCCGCGAACAGACGCGGTTTTCTATCCCTCGCTTGCCTGGCTTGCTCTGAAAAAAGAAAAAAATATTGAGTCGGGATAGTGTTTCGCGACCGAGATCACCGGTTTGAAGACAAACATTTTCTTGGTAAAAATATTTTTTTTTCATCTGAAATTCATTATAAAAAAAAAACTGCACTTACCTCAGATTACTTTCTTGTCCATCAGCCTGCGAACAGACGCGGCTTTCTACCCCTCGCTTGCCTGGATTGCACTGAAAAAAGAAAAAAAAATAGTCCTGATAGTGTTTCGCGACCGAGATCACCGGTTTGAAGACAAACATTTTCTTAGTAAAAATCATTTTTTTTCATCTGAAATTCATTATAAAAAAAAACTGCACTTACCTCAGATTACTTTCTTGTCCATCAGACCGCGAACAGGTGCGGCTTTCTAACCCTCGCTTGCCTGGATTGCTCTGAAAAAATAAAAAAAAATAGACCTGATAGTGTTTCGCGACCGAGATCACCGGTTTGAAGACAAACATTTTCTTAGTAAAAATCAATTTTTTCATCTGAAATCCATAATAAAAAAAAAAACTGCACTTACCTCAGATTACTTTCTTGTTCATCAGCCCGCGAACAGGCGCGGCTTTCTACCCCTCGCTTGCCTGGTTTGTGCTGAAAAAAGAAAAAAAAAATGATCGGGATAGTGTTTCGCGACCGAGATCACCGGTTTGAAGACAAACATTTTCTTGGTAAAAATCAATTTTTTTCATCTTAAATTCATTATAAAAAAAAACTGCACTTACCTCAGATTACTTTCTTGTCCAGCAGCCCGCGATCAGACGCGGCTTTCTACCCCTCGCTTGCCTGGATTGCTCTGAAAAAAGGAAAAAAAATAGTCCTGATAGTGTTTCGCGACCGAGATCACCGGTTTGAAGACAAACATTTTCTTAGTAATAATCAATTTTTTTCATCTGAAATTCATTATAAAAAAAACTGCACTTACCTCAGATTACTTTCTTGTCCATCAGCCCGCGAACAGGCGCGGCTTTCTATCCCTCGCTTGCCTGGCTTGCTCAGAAAAAAGGAAAAAAAATTAAGTCGGGATAGTGTTTTGCGACCGAGATCAGCGGTTTGAAGACAAACATTTTCTTAGTAATAATCAATTTTTTTCATCTGAAATTCATTATAAAAAAAACTGCACTTACCTCAGATTACTTTCTTGTCCATCAGCCCGCGAACAGGCGCGGCTTTCTATCCCTCGCTTGCCTGGCTTGCTCAGAAAAAAGGAAAAAAAATTAAGTCGGGATAGTGTTTTGCGACCGAGATCAGCGGTTTGAAGACAAATATTTTCTTAGTATAAAATCACGTTTTTTCATCTGAAATTCATAGTTTTGGTCTGCTCTTCCCACATAATACTTTCTTGTCCATCAGCCCGCGAACAGACGTGGTTTTCTATCCCTCGCTTGCCTGGATTGCTCTGAAAAAAGGAAAAAAAAATAGTCCTGATAGTGTTTCGCGACCGAGATCACCGGTTTGAAGACAAATATTTTCTTAGTATAAAATCACGTTTTTCATCTGAAATTCATAATTTTGGTCTGCACTTACCACAGATTACTTTCTTGTCCATCAGACCGCGAACAGGTGCGGCTTTCTAACCCTCGCTTGCCTGGATTGCTCTGAAAAAATAAAAAAAAATAGACCTGATTGTGTTTCGCGACCGAGATCACCGGTTTGAAGACAAACATTTTCTTAGTAAAAATCAATTTTTTCATCTGAAATCCATAATAAAAAAAAAAACTGCACTTACCTCAGATTACTTTCTTGTTCATCAGCCCGCGAACAGGCGCGGCTTTCTACCCCTCGCTTGCCTGGTTTGTGCTGAAAAAAGAAAAAAAAAATGATCGGGATAGTGTTTCGCGACCGAGATCACCGGTTTGAAGACAAACATTTTCTTGGTAAAAATCATTTTTTTTCATCTTAAATTCATTATAAAAAAAAACTGCACTTACCTCAGATTACTTTCTTGTCCAGCAGCCCGCGATCAGACGCGGCTTTCTACCCCTCGCTTGCCTGGATTGCTCTGAAAAAAGGAAAAAAAATAGTCCTGATAGTGTTTCGCGACCGAGATCACCGGTTTGAAGACAAACATTTTCTTGGTAAAAATCATTTTTTTTCATCTGAAATTCATTATAAAAAAAAATGCACTTACCTCAGATTACTTTCTTGTCCATCAGCCCGCGAACAGGCGCGGCTTTCTTCCCCTCGCTTGCCTGGCTTGCTCTGAAAAAAGAAAAAAATATTGAGTCGGGATAGTGTTTCGCGACCGAGATCACCGGTTTGAAGACAAACATTTTCTTAGTAAAAATCAACTTTTTCATCTGAAATTCATAATAAAAAAAAAAACTGCACTTACCTCAGATTACTTTTTTGTCCATCAGCCCGCGAACAGGCGCGGCTTTCTACCCCTCGCTTGCCTGGTTTGTTCTGAAAAAAGAAAAAAAAATTGATCGGGATAGTGTTTCGCGACCGAGATCACCGGTTTGAAGACAAACATTTTCTTGGTAAAAATCAATTTTTTTCATCATAAATTCATTATAAAAAAAAACTGCACTTACCTCAGATTACTTTCATGTCCATCAGCCCGCGAACAGACGCGGCTTTCTATCCCTCGCTTGCCTGGATTGCTCTGAAAAAAGGAAAAAAAAATAGTCCTGATAGTGTTTCGCGACCGAGATCACCGGTTTGAAGACAAATATTTTCTTAGTATAAAATCACGTTTTTCATCTGAAATTCATAATTTTGGTCTGCACTTACCACAGATTACTTTCTTGTCCATCAGACCGCGAACAGGTGCGGCTTTCTAACCCTCGCTTGCCTGGATTGCTCTGAAAAAATAAAAAAAAATAGACCTGATAGTGTTTCGCGACCGAGATCACCGGTTTGAAGACAAACATTTTCTTGGTAAAAATATTTTTTTTTCATCTGAAATTCATTATAAAAAAAAAACTGCACTTTCCTCAGATTACTTTCTTGTCCATCAGCCTGCGAACAGACGCGGCTTTCTACCCCTCGCTTGCCTGGATTGCACTGAAAAAAGAAAAAAAAATAGTCCTGATAGTGTTCCGCGACCGAGATCACCGGTTTGAAGACAAACATTTTCTTAGTAATAATCAATTTTTTTCATCTGAAATTCATTATAAAAAAAACTGCACTTACCTCAGATTACTTTCTTGTTCATCAGCCCGCGAACAGGCGCGGCTTTCTACCCCTCGCTTGCCTGGTTTGTGCTGAAAAAGAAAAAAAAAATGATCGGGATAGTGTTTCGCGACCGAGATCACCGGTTTGAAGACAAACATTTTCTTGGTAAAAATCATTTTTTTTCATCTGAAATTCATTATAAAAAAAAATGCACTTACCTCAGATTACTTTCTTGTCCATCAGCCCGCGAACAGGCGCGGCTTTCTTCCCCTCGCTTGCCTGGCTTGCTCTGAAAAAAGAAAAAAATATTGAGTCGGGATAGTGTTTCGCGACCGAGATCACCGGTTTGAAGACAAACATTTTCTTGGTAAAAATATTTTTTTTTCATCTGAAATTCATTATAAAAAAAAAACTGCACTTTCCTCAGATTACTTTCTTGTCCATCAGCCTGCGAACAGACGCGGTTTTCTACCCCTCGCTTGCCTGGATTGCACTGAAAAAAGAAAAAAAAATAGTCCTGATAGTGTTTCGCGACCGAGATCACCGGTTTGAAGACAAACATTTTCTTAGTAATAATCAATTTTTTTCATCTGAAATTCATTATAAAAAAAACTGCACTTACCTCAGATTACTTTCTTGTCCATCAGCCCGCGAACAGGCGCGGCTTTCTACCCCTCGCTTGCCTGGCTTGCTCAGAAAAAAGGAAAAAAAATTAAGTCGGGATAGTGTTTTGCGACCGAGATCAGCGGTTTGAAGACAAATATTTTCTTAGTGTAAAATCACGTTTTTTCATCTGAAATTCATAGTTTTGGTCTGCACTTCCCACATAATACTTTCTTGTCCATCAGCCCGCGAACAGACGCGGTTTTCTATCCCTCGCTTGCCTGGCTTGCTCTGAAAAAAGAAAAAAATATTGAGTCGGGATAGTGTTTCGCGACCGAGATCACCGGTTTGAAGACAAACATTTTCTTGGTAAAAATATTTTTTTTTCATCTGAAATTCATTATAAAAAAAAAACTGCACTTACCTCAGATTACTTTCTTGTCCATCAGCCTGCGAACAGACGCGGCTTTCTACTTCTCGCTTAACTGGATTGCACTGAAAAAAGAAAAAAAAATAGTCCTGATAGTGTTTCGCGACCGAGATCACCGGTTTGAAGACAAACATTTTCTTAGAAAAATCAATTTTTTTCATCTGAAATTCATTATAAAAAAAAAACTGCACTTACCTCAGATTACTTTCTTGTCCATCAGCCCGCGAACAGGCGCGGCTTCCTTCCCCTCGCTTGCCTGGCTTGCTCTGAAAAAAGAAAAAAAAATTAATTCGGTATAGTGTTTGGCGACCGAGATCAGCGATTTGAAGACAAATATTTTCTTAGTAAAAAATCACGTTATTTCATCTGAAATTCATAATTTTGGTCTGCACTTACCACAGATTACTTTCTTGTCCATCAGACCGCGAACAGGTGTGGCTTTCAACCCCTCGCTTGCCTGGATTGCTCTGAAAAAAGAAAAAAAAATAGACCTGATAGTGTTTCGCGACCGAGATCACCGGTTTGAAGACAAACATTTTCTTGGTAAAAATCAAATTTTTTCATCTTACATTCATTATAAAAAAAATATGCACTTACCTCAGATTACTTTCTTGTCCATCAGCCCGCGAACAGGCGCGGCTTTCTTCCCCTCGCTTGCCTGGCTTGCTCTGAAAAAAGAAAAAAAATTAAGTCGGGATAGGGTTTCGCGACCGAGATCACCGGTTTGAAGACAAACATTTTCTTGGTAAAAATCAATTTTTTTCATCTTAAATTCATTATAAAAAAAAACTGCACTTACCTCAGATTACTTTCTTGTCCATCAGCCCGCGAACAGACGCGGCTTTCTACCGCTCGCTTGCCTGGTTTGTGCTGAAAAAAGAAAAAAAAATTGATCGGGATAGTGTTTCGCGACCGAGATCACCGGTTTGAAGACAAACATTTTCTTGGTAAAAATCAATTTTTTTCATCTTAAATTCATTATAAAAAAAAATGCACTTACCTCAGATTACTTTCTTGTCCATCAGGGCGCGAACAGGCGCGGCTTTCTTCCCCTCGCTTGCCTGGCTTGCTCTGAAAAAAGAAAAAAAAATTAAGTCGGGATAGGGTTTCGCGACCGAGATCACCGGTTTGAAGACAAACATTTTCTTGGTAAAAATCATTTTTTTTCATCTGAAATTCATTATAAAAAAAAATGCACTTACCTCAGATTACTTTCTTGTCCATCAGCCCGCGAACAGGCGCGGCTTTCTTCCCCTCGCTTGCCTGGCTTGCTCTGAAAAAAGAAAAAAATATTGAGTCGGGATAGTGTTTCGCGACCGAGATCACCGGTTTGAAGACAAACATTTTCTTGGTAAAAATATTTTTTTTTCATCTGAAATTCATTATAAAAAAAAAACTGCACTTTCCTCAGATTACTTTCTTGTCCATCAGCCTGCGAACAGACGCGGTTTTCTACCCCTCGCTTGCCTGGATTGCACTGAAAAAATAAAAAAAAATAGTCCTGATAGTGTTTCGCGACCGAGATCACCGGTTTGAAGACAAACATTTTCTTAGTAATAATCAATTTTTTTCATCTGAAATTCATTATAAAAAAAACTGCACTTACCTCAGATTACTTTCTTGTCCATCAGCCCGCGAACAGGCGCGGCTTTCTACCCCTCGCTTGCCTGGCTTGCTCAGAAAAAAGGAAAAAAATTAAGTCGGGATAGTGTTTTGCGACCGAGATCAGCGGTTTGAAGACAAATATTTTCTTAGTGTAAAATCACGTTTTTTCATCTGAAATTCATAGTTTTGGTCTGCACTTCCCACATAATACTTTCTTGTCCATCAGCCCGCGAACAGACGCGGTTTTCTATCCCTCGCTTGCCTGGCTTGCTCTGAAAAAAGAAAAAAATATTGAGTCGGGATAGTGTTTCGCGACCGAGATCACCGGTTTGAAGACAAACATTTTCTTGGTAAAAATATTTTTTTTTCATCTGAAATTCATTATAAAAAAAAAACTGCACTTACCTCAGATTACTTTCTTGTCCATCAGCCCGCGAACAGGCGCGGCTTTCTACCCCTCGCTTGCCTGGTTTGTGCTGAAAAAGAAAAAAAAAATGATCGGGATAGTGTTTCGCGACCGAGATCACCGGTTTGAAGACAAACATTTTCTTGGTAAAAATCATTTTTTTTCATCTGAAATTCATTATAAAAAAAAATGCACTTACCTCAGATTACTTTCTTGTCCATCAGCCCGCGAACAGGCGCGGCTTTCTTCCCCTCGCTTGCCTGGCTTGCTCTGAAAAAAGAAAAAAATATTGAGTCGGGATAGTGTTTCGCGACCGAGATCACCGGTTTGAAGACAAACATTTTCTTGGTAAAAATATTTTTTTTTCATCTGAAATTCATTATAAAAAAAAAACTGCACTTTCCTCAGATTACTTTCTTGTCCATCAGCCTGCGAACAGACGCGGTTTTCTACCCCTGGCTTGCCTGGATTGCACTGAAAAAATAAAAAAAATAGTCCTGATAGTGTTTCGCGACCGAGATCACCGGTTTGAAGACAAACATTTTCTTAGTAAAAATCAATTTTTTTCATCTGAAATTCATTATAAAAAAAACTGCACTTACCTCAGATTACTTTCTTGTTCATCAGCCCGCGAACAGGCGCGGCTTTCTACCCCTCGCTTGCCTGGTTTGTGCTGAAAAAGAAAAAAAAAAATGATCGGGATAGTGTTTCGCGACCGAGATCACCGGTTTGAAGACAAACATTTTCTTGGTAAAAATCATTTTTTTTCATCTGAAATTCATTATAAAAAAAAATGCACTTACCTCAGATTACTTTCTTGTCCATCAGCCCGCGAACAGGCGCGGCTTTCTTCCCCTCGCTTGCCTGGCTTGCTCTGAAAAAAGAAAAAAATATTGAGTCGGGATAGTGTTTCGCGACCGAGATCACCGGTTTGAAGACAAACATTTTCTTGGTAAAAATATTTTTTTTTCATCTGAAATTCATTATAAAAAAAAAACTGCACTTTCCTCAGATTACTTTCTTGTCCATCAGCCTGCGAACAGACGCGGTTTTCTACCCCTCGCTTGCCTGGATTGCACTGAAAAAAGAAAAAAAAATAGTCCTGATAGTGTTTTGCGACCGAGATCAGCGGTTTGAAGACAAATATTTTCTTAGTGTAAAATCACGTTTTTTCATCTGAAATTCATAGTTTTGGTCTGCACTTCCCACATAATACTTTCTTGTCCATCAGCCCGCGAACAGACGCGGTTTTCTATCCCTCGCTTGCCTGGCTTGCTCTGAAAAAAGAAAAAAATATTGAGTCGGGATAGTGTTTCGCGACCGAGATCACCGGTTTGAAGACAAACATTTTCTTGGTAAAAATATTTTTTTTTCATCTGAAATTCATTATAAAAAAAAAACTGCACTTACCTCAGATTACTTTCTTGTCCATCAGCCTGCGAACAGACGCGGCTTTCTACTTCTCGCTTAACTGGATTGCACTGAAAAAAGAATAAAAATAGTCCTGATAGTGTTTCGCGACCGAGATCACCGGTTTGAAGACAAACATTTTCTTAGAAAAATCAATTTTTTTCATCTGAAATTCATTATAAAAAAAAACTGCACTTACCTCAGATTACTTTCTTGTCCATCAGCCCGCGAACAGGCGCGGCTTCCTTCCCCTCGCTTGCCTGGCTTGCTCTGAAAAAAGAAAAAAAAATTAATTCGGTATAGTGTTTGGCGACCGAGATCAGCGATTTGAAGACAAATATTTTCTTAGTAAAAAATCACGTTATTTCATCTGAAATTCATAATTTTGGTCTGCACTTACCACAGATTACTTTCTTGTCCATCAGACCGCGAACAGGTGTGGCTTTCAACCCCTCGCTTGCCTGGATTGCTCTGAAAAAAGAAAAAAAAATAGACCTGATAGTGTTTCGCGACCGAGATCACCGGTTTGAAGACAAACATTTTCTTGGTAAAAATCAAATTTTTTCATCTTACATTCATTATAAAAAAAATATGCACTTACCTCAGATTACTTTCTTGTCCATCAGCCCGCGAACAGGCGCGGCTTTCTTCCCCTCGCTTGCCTGGCTTGCTCTGAAAAAAGAAAAAAAATTAAGTCGGGATAGGGTTTCGCGACCGAGATCACCGGTTTGAAGACAAACATTTTCTTGGTAAAAATCAATTTTTTTCATCTTAAATTCATTATAAAAAAAAACTGCACTTACCTCAGATTACTTTCTTGTCCATCAGCCCGCGAACAGACGCGGCTTTCTACCGCTCGCTTGCCTGGTTTGTGCTGAAAAAAGAAAAAAAAATTGATCGGGATAGTGTTTCGCGACCGAGATCACCGGTTTGAAGACAAACATTTTCTTGGTAAAAATCAATTTTTTTCATCTTAAATTCATTATAAAAAAAAATGCACTTACCTCAGATTACTTTCTTGTCCATCAGCCCGCGAACAGGCGCGGCTTTCTTCCCCTCGCTTGCCTGGCTTGCTCTGAAAAAAGAAAAAAAAATTAAGTCGGGATAGGGTTTCGCGACCGAGATCACCGGTTTGAAGACAAACATTTTCTTGGTAAAAATCATTTTTTTTCATCTGAAATTCATTATAAAAAAAAATGCACTTACCTCAGATTACTTTCTTGTCCATCAGCCCGCGAACAGGCGCGGCTTTCTTCCCCTCGCTTGCCTGGCTTGCTCTGAAAAAAGAAAAAAATATTGAGTCGGGATAGTGTTTCGCGACCGAGATCACCGGTTTGAAGACAAACATTTTCTTGGTAAAAATATTTTTTTTTCATCTGAAATTCATTATAAAAAAAAAACTGCACTTTCCTCAGATTACTTTCTTGTCCATCAGCCTGCGAACAGACGCGGTTTTCTACCCCTCGCTTGCCTGGATTGCACTGAAAAAATAAAAAAAAATAGTCCTGATAGTGTTTCGCGACCGAGATCACCGGTTTGAAGACAAACATTTTCTTAGTAATAATCAATTTTTTTCATCTGAAATTCATTATAAAAAAAACTGCACTTACCTCAGATTACTTTCTTGTCCATCAGCCCGCGAACAGGCGCGGCTTTCTACCCCTCGCTTGCCTGGCTTGCTCAGAAAAAAGGAAAAAAATTAAGTCGGGATAGTGTTTTGCGACCGAGATCAGCGGTTTGAAGACAAATATTTTCTTAGTGTAAAATCACGTTTTTTCATCTGAAATTCATAGTTTTGGTCTGCACTTCCCACATAATACTTTCTTGTCCATCAGCCCGCGAACAGACGCGGTTTTCTATCCCTCGCTTGCCTGGCTTGCTCTGAAAAAAGAAAAAAATATTGAGTCGGGATAGTGTTTCGCGACCGAGATCACCGGTTTGAAGACAAACATTTTCTTGGTAAAAATATTTTTTTTTCATCTGAAATTCATTATAAAAAAAAAACTGCACTTACCTCAGATTACTTTCTTGTCCATCAGCCTGCGAACAGACGCGGCTTTCTACTTCTCGCTTAACTGGATTGCACTGAAAAAAGAAAAAAAAATAGTCCTGATAGTGTTTCGCGACCGAGATCACCGGTTTGAAGTCAAACATTTTCTTAGAAAAATCATTTTTTTTCATCTAAAATTCATTATAAAAAAAAACTGCACTTACCTCAGATTACTTTCTTGTCCATCAGCCCGCGAACAGGCGCGGCTTCCTTCCCCTCGCTTGCCTGGCTTGCTCTGAAAAAAGAAAAAAAAATTAATTCGGTATAGTGTTTGGCGACCGAGATCAGCGATTTGAAGACAAATATTTTCTTAGTATAAAATCACGTTATTTCATCTGAAATTCATAATTTTGGTCTGCACTTACCACAGATTACTTTCTTGTCCATCAGACCGCGAACAGGTGTGGCTTTCAACCCCTCGCTTGCCTGGATTGCTCTGAAAAAAGAAAAAAAAATAGACCTGATAGTGTTTCGCGACCGAGATCACCGGTTTGAAGACAAACATTTTCTTAGTAATAATCAATTTTTTTCATCTGAAATTCATTATAAAAAAAACTGCACTTTCCTCAGATTACTTTCTTGTCCATCAGCCTGCGAACAGACGCGGTTTTCTACCCCTCGCTTGCCTGGATTGCACTGAAAAAAGAAAAAAAAATAGTCCTGATAGTGTTTCGCGACCGAGATCACCGGTTTGAAGACAAACATTTTCTTAGTAATAATCAATTTTTTTCATCTGAAATTCATTATAAAAAAAACTGCACTTACCTCAGATTACTTTCTTGTCCATCAGCCCGCGAACAGGCGCGGCTTTCTACCCCTCGCTTGCCTGGCTTGCTCAGAAAAAAGGAAAAAAAATTAAGTCGGGATAGTGTTTTGCGACCGAGATCAGCGGTTTGAAGACAAATATTTTCTTAGTGTAAAATCACGTTTTTTCATCTGAAATTCATAGTTTTGGTCTGCACTTCCCACATAATACTTTCTTGTCCATCAGCCCGCGAACAGACGCGGCTTTCTTCCCCTCGCTTGCCTGGCTTGCTCTGAAAAAAGAAAAAAATATTGAGTCGGGATAGTGTTTCGCGACCGAGATCACCGGTTTGAAGACAAACATTTTCTTGGTAAAAATATTTTTTTTTCATCTGAAATTCATTATAAAAAAAAAACTGCACTTTCCTCAGATTACTTTCTTGTCCATCAGCCTGCAAACAGACGCGGTTTTCTACCCCTCGCTTGCCTGGATTGCACTGAAAAAAGAAAAAAAAATAGTCCTGATAGTGTTTCGCGACCGAGATCACCGGTTTGAAGACAAACATTTTCTTAGTAATAATCAATTTTTTTCATCTGAAATTCATTATAAAAAAAACTGCACTTACCTCAGATTACTTTCTTGTCCATCAGCCCGCGAACAGGCGCGGCTTTCTTCCCCTCGCTTGCCTGGCTTGCTCTGAAAAAAGAAAAAAATATTGAGTCGGGATAGTGTTTCGCGACCGAGATCACCGGTTTGAAGACAAACATTTTCTTGGTAAAAATATTTTTTTTTCATCTGAAATTCATTATAAAAAAAAAACTGCACTTTCCTCAGATTACTTTCTTGTCCATCAGCCTGCGAACAGACGCGGTTTTCTACCCCTCGCTTGCCTGGATTGCACTGAAAAAAGAAAAAAAAATAGTCCTGATAGTGTTTCGCGACCGAGATCACCGGTTTGAAGACAAACATTTTCTTAGTAATAATCAATTTTTTTCATCTGAAATTCATTATAAAAAAAACTGCACTTACCTCAGATTACTTTCTTGTCCATCAGCCCGCGAACAGGCGCGGCTTTCTACCCCTCGCTTGCCTGGCTTGCTCAGAAAAAAGGAAAAAAATTTAAGTCGGGATAGTGTTTCGCGACCGAGATCACCGGTTTGAAGACAAACATTTTCTTGGTAAAAATATTTTTTTTTCATCTGAAATTCATTATAAAAAAAAAACTGCACTTTCCTCAGATTACTTTCTTGTCCATCAGCCTGCGAACAGACGCGGTTTTCTATCCCTCGCTTGCCTGGCTTGCTCTGAAAAAAGAAAAAAATATTGAGTCGGGATAGTGTTTCGCGACCGAGATCACCGGTTTGAAGACAAACATTTTCTTGGTAAAAATATTTTTTTTTCATCTGAAATTCATTATAAAAAAAAAACTGCACTTACCTCAGATTACTTTCTTGTCCATCAGCCTGCGAACAGACGCGGCTTTCTACTTCTCGCTTAACTGGATTGCACTGAAAAAAGAAAAAAAAATAGTCCTGATAGTGTTTCGCGACCGAGATCACCGGTTTGAAGTCAAACATTTTCTTAGAAAAATCAATTTTTTTCATCTGAAATTCATTATAAAAAAAAACTGCACTTACCTCAGATTACTTTCTTGTCCATCAGCCCGCGAACAGGCGCGGCTTCCTTCCCCTCGCTTGCCTGGCTTGCTCTGAAAAAAGAAAAAAAAATTAATTCGGTATAGTGTTTGGCGACCGAGATCAGCGATTTGAAGACAAATATTTTCTTAGTATAAAATCACGTTATTTCATCTGAAATTCATAATTTTGGTCTGCACTTACCACAGATTACTTTCTTGTCCATCAGACCGCGAACAGGTGTGGCTTTCAACCCCTCGCTTGCCTGGATTGATCTGAAAAAAGAAAAAAAAATAGACCTGATAGTGTTTCGCGACCGAGATCACCGGTTTGAAGACAAACATTTTCTTGGTAAAAATCAAATTTTTTCATCTTACATTCATTATAAAAATAATATGCACTTACCTCAGATTACTTTCTTGTCCATCAGCCCGCGAACAGGCGCGGCTTTCTTCCCCTCGCTTGCCTGGCTTGCTCTGAAAAAAGAAAAAAAATTAAGTCGGGATAGGGTTTCGCGACCGAGATCACCGGTTTGAAGACAAACATTTTCTTGGTAAAAATAATTTTTTTTCATCTTAAATTCATTATAAAAAAAAACTGCACTTACCTCAGATTACTTTCTTGTCCATCAGCCCGCGAACAGACGCGGCTTTCTACCGCTCGCTTGCCTGGTTTGTGCTGAAAAAAGAAAAAAAAATTGATCGGGATAGTGTTTCGCGACCGAGATCACCGGTTTGAAGACAAACATTTTCTTGGTAAAAATCAATTTTTTTCATCTTAAATTCATTATAAAAAAAAATGCACTTACCTCAGATTACTTTCTTGTCCATCAGCCCGCGAACAGGCGCGGCTTTCTTCCCCTCGCTTGCCTGGCTTGCTCTGAAAAAAGAAAAAAAAATTAAGTCGGGATAGGGTTTCGCGACCGAGATCACCGGTTTGAAGACAAATATTTACTTAGTATAAAATCACGTTATTTCATCTGAAATTCATAATTTTGGTCTGCACTTCCCACATAATACTTTCTTGTCCATCAGCCCGCGAACAGACGCGGTTTTCTACCCCTCGCTTGCCTGGCTTGCTCTGAAAAAAGAAAAAAAATATTGAGTCGGGATAGTGTTTCGCGACCGAGATCACCGGTTTGAAGACAAACATTTTCTTGGTAGAAATCAATTATTTTCATCTTAAATTCATTATAAAAAAAAAATGCACTTACCTCAGATTACTTTCTTGTCCATCAGCCCGCGAACAGGCGCGGCTTTCTACCCGTCGCTTGCCTGGCTTGCTCAGAAAAAAGGAAATAAAATTAAGTCGGGATAGTGTTTTGCGACCGAGATCAGCGGTTTGAAGACAAATATTTTCTTAGTATAAAATCACGTTTTTTCATCTGAAATTCATAATTTTGGTCTGCACTTACCACAGATTACTTTCTTGTCCATCAGACCGCGAACAGGTGCGGCTTTCTACCCCTCGCTTGCCTGGATTGCTCAGAAAAAAGAAAAAAAAATAGACCTGATAGTGTTTCGCGACCGAGATCACCGGTTTGAAGACAAACATTTTCTTAGTAAAAATCAATTTTTTCATCTGAAATTCATAATAAAAAAAAAAACTGCACTTACCTCAGAATACTTTCTTGTCCATCAGCCCGCGAACAGGCGCGGCTTTCTACCCCTCGTTTGCCTGGTTTGTTCTGAAAAAAGAAAAAAAAATTGATCGGGATAGTGTTTCGCGACCGAGATCACCGGTTTGAAGACAAAAATTTTCTTAGTAAAAATCATTTTTTTCATCTGAAATTCATAATAAAAAAAAAACTGCACTTACCTCAGATTACTTTTTTGTCCATCAGCCCGCGAACAGGCGCGGCTTTCTACCCCTCGCTTGCCTGGTTTGTTCTGAAAAAAGAAAAAAAAAATGATCGGGATAGTGTTTCGCGACCGAGATCACCGGTTTGAAGACAAACATTTTCTTGGTAAAAATCAATTTTTTTCATCATAAATTCATTATAAAAAAAAATTGCACTTACCTCAGATTACTTTCTTGTCCATCAGCCCGCGAACAGACGCGGCTTTCTATCCCTCGCTTGCCTGGATTGCTCTGAAAAAAGGAAAAAAAAATAGTCCTGATAGTGTTTCGCGACCGAGATAACCGGTTTGAAGACAAATATTTTCTTAGTATAAAATAACGTTTTTTCATCTGAAATTCATAATTTTGGTCTGCACTTACCACAGATTACTTTCTTGTCCATCAGCCCGCGAACAGGCGCGGCTTTCTACCCCTCGCTTGCCTGGTTTGTGCTGAAAAAAGAAAAAAAAAATGATCGGGATAGTGTTTCGCGACCGAGATCACCGGTTTGAAGACAAACATTTTCTAAGTAAAAATTTTTTTTTTCATATGAAATTCATAATAAAAAAAAAAACTGCACTTACCTCAGATTACTTTCTTGTCCATCAGCCCGCGAACAGGCGCGGCTTTCTACCCCGCGCTTGCCTGGTTTGTGCTGAAAAAAGAAAAAAAAAATTATCGGGATAGTGTTTCGCGACCGAGATCACCGATTTGAAGACAAACATTTTCTTGGTAAAAATCAATTTTTTTCATCTTAAATTCATTATAAAAAAAACTGCACTTACCTCAGATTACTTTTGTGATGTAGTACGTATGCAACCTCTATTTCAATGTGTGTAACCAATATATAAGTCATAGTATCAACATAATAAAGGCAGTCTTACTCCACATTTTGGGATGTTTTATTATATCTGACACCCGACCATACATGGCGACCCTGCCACTAAACAGGGCTTGAATCATGTACGCGATTAGTATCGGTTTTGCTCAGTGTGGCAACTGTTTAAGTGGAAAATATATTAAAAGTGACTTTGAAAAATGTGCAACTCAAAAGTAACTAATGAGGAGGTTTTTCTCAATCAAAATAGCGCCGCTAAAAACACAGCGACGGTAGAGGAATTTAAATTTCATTTATCGGCCATAAGTATCGTGTTAACAATAATTTGCACGATATTATTCATCGGTGCACTATACTCCATCTTTAAAATTTACAAAAGATGTCATGAGTCCTGGGCGCGAGAGCAGATAACGAGACACATCTTAAGGCGTTCTGTGGATCGATCCAGAAGGTGTCGCGACGGTGCTTGTAACGTGTCTGCAGGCGAGGAACGTCGGGTCCACGCTTCCAACAAGAATCCCTGACAACACAGGGGCGTGTAACAAATCATACAATTCGGCTAGTGTTCTTGTGAGTTCCGTGTTCTAATGAATGTGAAAGTGTGGTAATTCTAACATGGGCAGTGTATGCGTGCAACAGTGGAATCATAGTCGCGATATGAACTTGCATTTGGTATATGAACTATAAAATTATGGACAGTTATGTATGACGAATTGTTACAGATATACAATGACCTTGGTAAGATAAGAATATATTTAATAAAAATAGGACCAAGTAGACGAAAGGGTGAAATTGTTTTGAAAAAACTAAAAGAGGCCGATAAATTGCTGAGTAATTTCAATGAGAGCTTAGACCATTTAAGGCTACTTAAAACCGGATTAAAAGACGAGGAATTATGTAAATTAAATAAATTAAACAAAGATTTTGTTAACCTGTATGACAATATTTTAGATTTGTGTAATAATTCATCGACTGAAGAGTCAATTATTGAACAAAATATGGCGAAATTCGATTTAAAAATCGCCTTGAGCTTATTACCAGTTCTAAATGACGACGGCACAAATACGAAACAGCTCATTGATGGCGTAGAATACTATGAAACGGAACTTGACGTAGACGGACAAATTAAATTGATAAATTTTGTTTTAAAAAGTCGACTTTCGCAGTCTGCTAAACTAAAACTTAATGCAAAGTATGACAGTGTTAATGAGTTAGTAAAGGCTATGAAAACATGTCTGTTGCCAAAAAAATCAGCAACAGCTCTACAACACAAATTGTACAATTTGAAACAAAATGATCTTACTATAGATGACTACGGTAAGAAAATAACTGATTTGTTTGTTGACTTGACGATTTCCCAATCTGAAGGCAATGAGTCTAGCTTCAATATATTGAAGCCTATTAACGAAAAATCAGCCATTAAAAGTTTTGCCGACGGATTAAGAAATCGTCGACTAAGCACAATAATAGCAGCGCGGCAGTTAACATCTTTAAGTGATGCCATACAAGCAGCCATCGATGAGGAAGTTTCAACACCGTCCACGTCAGGTGACATTTTATTTATGCGTCGTAATAACAATTACTACCAATATAGGAATTCCAGAGGCCAGGGGATGTCACGAGGACGAGGACAATCAACGCCACCGGCGGAACGGAGGGATGATCGAATATCGCAAACAGGTCGCGGTGGATGGAGATCTCGTGGCCGCGGCACATTTAACCGTGGAGCTAAAGGTAGGATTTTTTTTAACCAAGCTACTATTCACCAGGAACAGCAACAAAATACGCATATTTTGACAGATTCAAATCCGCGAGAAAATCAATCTGAAAATAACAATGATAATAATAATTCAGAAGAGTTTTTTCGTGAATAAAAGCGTTATGATGTCATGTAGTAGCATATATCATATTTCATTACACACTAAACATAACAATCTTACATATACGTGGCTAATCGACACCGGTGCATCCATATCGGCCATAAAATATAAACACATTGCTGAGTTGAATGAACCCATCCAAAAAGGAAAACTTGTTGTAAATGGTATTGGTGGAAAAATTGAAGCGATCGGTTTTGTTTATCTTGAATTAAGAGCAGGTGAACAAATTCTAAGCCATAAATTCTACGTATTTGAATCCTTACCCTGTAAGGCAAGTGGCATTTTAGGCCAAGACTTTTTGAGCAAATATCATTCGATTATTAACTTCAAAAATTACTCCTTAGTTATGTATAATAACAATAAAGAAATTTGTGTGCCTATTACCAAACATAACGAGACGCTAACAATACCCGCTAGGTCCGAAAGCACACATTACATTACGACCGATATAACAGAAGATTGTGTAGTTTGCGCACAGCAGATAGGAAACGGAATATTTTTAGCAAGTACAATAGCAAGCCCCGCGGACGGAAAGCTACCAATAAGAATTTTGAACACAACAGAAAACGATTTTTATGTACATAGCATTAATCCTAAAATACATAAAGCAAGAGATTATAATATCTGTATATTTGACAAGCCAAAGAAACATGCAGAACGAGTCAAAGAACTGCTTCCCTTATTAAAATTAGATCATCTAAATAAGGAGGAAAAAATCAGCATTAGGAACATATGCGCAAAGTATAACGATATCTTTTATCTCGAAGGAGACCAACTCACTACGACAACTATATATAAACATTCAATAACAATACAACCCGGTACTAGACCAAGTTACAGCAAACCTTACAGGCTCCCACATTCACAAAAAGGGGAAATACAGAATCAAATTAACCGCATGCTCGAACAAGGTATAATAGAACCCTGTAATAGCGAATGGTCTAGTCCCGTTCTATTAGTACCAAAGAAATCAAATGGAGAGAAGAAATGGCGTCTAGTCATTGATTACCGAAAGTTAAATAACTGTGTTCAAAATGATAAATTCCCACTGCCAAATATTCATGAGATATTAGACTCGCTATCTGGTTGCATTTATTTTACGCACTTAGACTTAAGCCAAGGGTTTTATAACGTGGAACTTGAACCAGATAGTAGGAAATTTACAGCTTTTCATTCAGGTCAATATCAAATGACTAGAATGCCAATGGGTCTTAAGACAAGCCCGAACTCATTTGCCCGAATGATGACAATGGCAATGGCGGGCCTTAATTATGAAAAATGTTTATGTTATCAGGACGATTTAATTATAATGGGACGGGACTTATCAAATCATAACAAAAATTTAATCGAAGTACTAGAAAGATTACGCAGTGTCAATTTAAAATTAAATCCGATGAAATGCGACTTTCTTAAAAAGGAAATGCTCTATTTAGGCCACGTCGTAACAGATAACGGTGTACTACCCGATCCAGAAAAGATTAGTGCTATACGAAACTATCCAATTCCCCAAAACACAAATGAAGTAAAGCGTTTTGTAGCCTTAGCGAATTATTATCGCAAATTTATTCCAAATTTTGCTGAAATTGCAAACAGTTTAAATATTTTGTGTAGGAAAAATGTAGAATTCATTTGGAATAGCGACGCACAAAAGGCATTTCAGACACTTAAAGAATGTATGTCTACACCACCAGTTCTCCAATATCCGGATTTATCAGATAAAAATCAGTTTATTGTACAAACTGATGCGTCAGGGTACGCGATAGGAGCGGTTTTATCCAACGACAATGGTCGGCCAGTCGCTTACGCCAGTAGGAGTTTAAACAAAGCTGAACGTAATTACCCGACTATTGAAAAAGAACTCCTGGCTATAGTATGGGCCGTAAAACATTATAGACCCTATTTGTATGGTCGTCCATTCAAAATAGTAACTGACCACAAACCACTGGTATATTTATTTAGTTTAAAGGAGCCATCAAGTAGACTGCTCAAATTTAGATTATGTTTAGAAGAATATGACTATTTAATAGAATATGTCAAAGGTCAACAAAATGCAGCCGCCGATGCTTTATCTAGAATTCCAATATCATCGAAAGATTTAAAGAACATGCACGAAAGTTTATTTGTAATGACACGAGCACAGATAAAACGATTAGAACAAACTTCTCATATTCCGGAAGATACCGCAGACAACTGTGTCCCGGATCAAGAAGATCAAGCAAGGATTGTGGGAACAATTAACAAGCCTAGTAATGCAGTAGAGCTGCAATTCATTGATAAAACAAGTCTAAACAGGCTACAAAAAACGAATAGAATATATAAGGGAAATAATATATTTTCATATGATCAAGCAAAAATGATGTTGTATATAAATCCATCTGCTCGATCACAACTGACGCCAGCCGCATTTGTGAGAGCGATGTGCGATTTCTGTAAAGTTAATGATATACATGAAATATGTTTCGTGAAAAATAAATCCCATAACTTATTCTTAGGAAAAATAACTAATGAGGTTAAAAGATATACTAAATGGGAAGGACCGCGATTGTGTATTTTAAATAATATAGAAAAAGTAGATAATTTAGAAGATCGGAGAGTCATTTTAAATGACTTTCACTTATTACCCACAAGTGGCCACGCAGGCACAAAAAGAATGTTTAACAACATTAAAAAATATTATTTCTGGCCGGGTCTCGAAAAGGATATAAATAACTATGTAAAAAAATGCCCTATATGTCAGAAACAAAAGTATACGGTTATGGTAAAAGAACCCATGGTAATAACCACAACGGCACAATCATCATTTGAGAAGATATTTTTAGACATAGTAGGGCCTCTTGATAGAGATTACTATAACTACACGTATATTTTAACACTTCAATGTGAACTATCAAAATATGTATGCGCTTTTCCACTAGTGAATAGAACAGCAGCTGAAGTCGCTCGTGTGTTCGTCAACAACTTCATCCTCGTGCACGGTGTGCCTCGGGAAATCGCTACAGACAGGGGAACGGAGTTTATGTCAGAGACATTCAAAGCGGTATGTACAATTCTTAATATTTCCAAACTGAACTCAACAGCCTATCATCACCAGAGCATTGGTGCACTGGAGAATTCTCACAAAACCCTAGGGGCCTTTTTAAGAATGCACATCAATCAAAGACCAGACTCATGGAGTACATGGTTACCTTTTTGGGCCTTTGCATACAACACCACAGTACATTCATCGACAAAATTTACTCCCTTCGAACTTGTGTATGGAAAGAAATGTAACTTACCAAGTAACCTTTTAAGAACAGTAGAACCACTATACAATTATGACAGTTATCCCCTTGAGCTTAAATATAGATTACAGATTTCACAAACAGAAGCACGGGAAAACTTGATTAACTCGAAATTAGAAAGGAAAAACAGATATGATAAATATGTAAGACCTGTAGAATATAAACCAAATGATAAAATATTGATTAAAAATGAAACTGGTAATAAGCTCTCAAACCTTTATACTGGTCCCTACACTGTTATTAGAGATTTGTCGCCAAATGTAGAGGTAAACATTAATGGAAAAATTGATGTTATTCATAAAAACAGAACGAAGTTGTATTACTCATAAAGTCATAATATATTGTATACTTAGCAACAATACCTAGGTTACTGACCTTCGTTGCGATCGTGGCTGTAAAATGATATGCACTCGTGATGCCCTGAATGAATGGTGCCAACAAAAAGTACTTACATGTTTTATTTGTAAACACAGAACTCAACTGTAATCTTAGGTATAAGTTTGAAAAAAAATAAAAAAAAAGCAATTCGCTTGTTTGTAAACACAAGCGATACAACAACTGTAATCTTAGTTATAAGTTGTTTATTAATATACTTATATAGAAAAAAAAAAAAAAAAAAAAAAAAAACATCCATGCAAAGGATTTTTTTTTTTTTTTTTTAATTGCCTTGGGAGGTGTGATGTAGTACGTATGCAACCTCTATTTCAATGTGTGTAACCAATATATAAGTCATAGTATCAACATAATAAAGGCAGTCTTACTCCACATTTTGGGATGTTTTATTATATCTGACACCCGACCATACACTTTCTTGTCCATCAGACCGCGAACAGGTGCGGCTTTCTACCCCTCGCTTGCCTGGATTGCTCTTAAAAAAGAAAAAAAAATAGACCTGATAGTGTTTCGCGACCGAGATCACCGGTTTGAAGACAAACATTTTCTTAGTAAAAATCAATTTTTTCATCTGAAATCCATAATAAAAAAAAACTGCACTTACCTCAGATTACTTTCTTGTCCATCAGCCCGCCAACAGGCGCGGCTTTCTACCCCTCGCTTGCCTGGTTAGTTCTGAAAAAAGAAAAAAAAATTGAACGGGATAGTGTTTCGCGACCGAGATCACCGGTTTGAAGACAAACATTTTCTTAGTAAAAATATTTTTTTTTCATATGAAATTCATAATAAAAAAAAAAACTGCACTTACCTCAGATTACTTTCTTGTCCATCAGCCCGCGAACAGGCGCGGCTTTCTACCCCTCGCTTGCCTGGTTTGTGCTGAAAAAAGAAAAAAAAAATGATCGGGATAGTGTTTTGCGACCGAGATCACCGGTTTGAAGACAAACATTTTCTTGGTAAAAATCATTTTTTTTCATCTGAAATTCATTATAAAAAAAAATGCACTTACCTCAGATTACTTTCTTGTCCATCAGTCCGCGAACAGGCGCGGCTTTCTTACCCTCGCTTGCCTGGCTTGCTCTGATAAAAGAAAAAAAAATTAAGTCGGTATAGTGTTTGGCGACCGAGATCAGCGGTTTGAAGACAAATATTTTCTTAGTATAAAATCACGTTATTTCATCTGAAATTCATAATTTTGGTCTGCACTTACCACAGATTACTTTCTTGTCCATCAGACCGCGAACAGGTGCGGTTTTCTACCCCTCGCTTGCCTTTGTTGCTCTGAAAAAAGAAAAAAAAATAGACCTGATAGTGTTTCGCGACCGAGATCACCGGTTTGAAGACAAACATTTTCTTAGTAAAAATCAATTTTTTCATCTGAAATCCATAATAAAAAAAAAACTGCACTTACCTCAGATTACTTTCTTGTCCATCAGCCCGCGAACAGGCGCGGCTTTCTACCCCTCGCTTGCCTGGTTTGTTCTGAAAAAAGAAAAAAAAAATAATCGGGATAGTGTTTCGCGACCGAGATCACCGGTTTGAAGACAAACATTTTCTAAATAAAAATATTTTTTTTTCAAATGAAATTCATAATAATAAAAAAAACCGCACTTACCTCAGATTACTTTCTTGTCCATCAGCCCGCGAACAGGCGCGGCTTTCTACCCCTCGCTTGCCTGGATTGTGCTGAAAAAAGAAAAAAAAAATGATCGGGATAGTGTTTCGCGACCGAGATCACCGGTTTGAAGACAAACATTTTCTTGGTAAAAATCAATTTTTTTCATCTTAAATTCATTATAAAAAAAAACTGCACTTACCTCAGATTACTTTCTTGTCCATCAGCCCGCGATCAAAAGCGGCTTTCTACCCCTCGGTCTCCTGGATTGCTCTGAAAAAAGAAAAAAAAATTAAGTCGGTATAGTGTTTGGCGACCGAGATCAGCGGTTTGAAGACAAATATTTTCTTAGTATAAAATCACCTTATTTCATCTGAAATTCATAATTTTGGGCTGCACTTAACACAGATTACTTTCTTGTCCATCAGACCGCAAACAGGTGCGGCTTTCTACCCCTCGCTTGCCTGGATTGCTCTGAAAAAAGAAAAAACAATAGACCTGATAGTGTTTCGCGACCGAGATCACCGGTTTGAAGACAAACATTTTCTTAGTAAAAATATTTTTTTTCATCTGAAATTCATAATAAAAAAAAAAAATGCACTTACCTCAGATTACTTTATTGTCCATCAGCCCGCGAACAGGCGCGGCTTTCTACCCCTCGCTTGCCTGGTTTGTGCTGAAAAAAGAAAAAAAAATTGATCGGGATAGTGTTTCGCTACCGAGATCACCGGTTTGAAGACAAACATTTTCTTGGTAAAAATCAATTTTTTTCATCTTAAATTCATTATAAAAAAAAACTGCACTTACCTCAGATTACTTTCTTGTCCATCAGCCCGCGATCAAAAGCGGCTTTCTACCCCTCGGTCTCCTGGATTGCTCTGAAAAAAGAAAAAAAAATTAAGTCGGTATAGTGTTTGGCGACCGAGATCAGCGGTTTGAAGACAAATATTTTCTTAGTATAAAATCACCTTATTTCATCTGAAATTCATAATTTTGGTCTGCACTTAACACAGATTACTTTCTTGTCCATCAGACCGCAAACAGGTGCGGCTTTCTACCCCTCGCTTGCCTGGTTTGCTCTGAAAAAAGAAAAAAAAATAGAACTGATAGTGTTTCGCGACCGAGATCACCGGTTTGAAGACAAACATTTTCTTGGTAAAAATCAATTTTTTTCATCTTAAATTCATTATAAAAAAAAAATGCACTTACCTCAAATTACTTTCTTGTCCATCAGCCCGCGAACAGGCGCAGCTTTCTTCCCCTCGCTTGCCTGGCTTGCTCTGAAAAAAGAAAAAAAAATTAAGTCGGGATAGTGTTTCGCGACCGAGATCACCGGTTTGAAGACAAACATTTTCTTGGTAAAAATCAATTTTTTTCATCTTAAATTCATTATAAAAAAAAAATGCACTTACCTCAGATTACTTTCTTGTCCATCAGCCCGCGAACAGGCGCGGCTTTCTACCCCTCGCTTGCCTGGTTTGCTCTGAAAAAAGAAAAAAAAATAGAACTGATAGTGTTTCGCGACCGAGATCACCGGTTTGAAGACAAACATTTTCTTGGTAAAAATATTTTTTTTTCATCTGAAATTCATTATAAAAAAAAAACTGCACTTTCCTCAGATTACTTTCTTGTCCATCAGCCTGCGAACAGACGCGGTTTTCTACCCCTCGCTTGCCTGGATTGCACTGAAAAAAGAAAAAAAAATAGTCCTGATAGTGTTTCGCGACCGAGATCACCGGTTTGAAGACAAACATTTTCTTAGTAATAATCAATTTTTTTCATCTGAAATTCATTATAAAAAAAACTGCACTTACCTCAGATTACTTTCTTGTCCATCAGCCCGCGAACAGGCGCGGCTTTCTACCCCTCGCTTGCCTGGTTTGTGCTGAAAAAAGAAAAAAAAAATGATCGGGATAGTGTTTTGCGACCGAGATCACCGGTTTGAAGACAAACATTTTCTTGGTAAAAATCATTTTTTTTCATCTGAAATTCATTATAAAAAAAAATGCACTTACCTCAGATTACTTTCTTGTCCATCAGTCCGCGAACAGGCGCGGCTTTCTTACCCTCGCTTGCCTGGCTTGCTCTGATAAAAGAAAAAAAAATTAAGTCGGTATAGTGTTTGGCGACCGAGATCAGCGGTTTGAAGACAAATATTTTCTTAGTATAAAATCACGTTATTTCATCTGAAATTCATAATTTTGGTCTGCACTTACCACAGATTACTTTCTTGTCCATCAGACCGCGAACAGGTGCGGTTTTCTACCCCTCGCTTGCCTTTGTTGCTCTGAAAAAAGAAAAAAAAATAGACCTGATAGTGTTTCGCGACCGAGATCACCGGTTTGAAGACAAACATTTTCTTAGTAAAAATCAATTTTTTCATCTGAAATCCATAATAAAAAAAAAACTGCACTTACCTCAGATTACTTTCTTGTCCATCAGCCCGCGAACAGGCGCGGCTTTCTACCCCTCGCTTGCCTGGTTTGTTCTGAAAAAAGAAAAAAAAAATGATCGGGATAGTGTTTCGCGACCGAGATCACCGGTTTGAAGACAAACATTTTCTAAATAAAAATATTTTTTTTTCAAATGAAATTCATAATAATAAAAAAAACCGCACTTACCTCAGATTACTTTCTTGTCCATCAGCCCGCGAACAGGCGCGGCTTTCTACCCCTCGCTTGCCTGGATTGTGCTGAAAAAAGAAAAAAAAAATGATCGGGATAGTGTTTCGCGACCGAGATCACCGGTTTGAAGACAAACATTTTCTTGGTAAAAATCAATTTTTTTCATCTTAAATTCATTATAAAAAAAAACTGCACTTACCTCAGATTACTTTCTTGTCCATCAGCCCGCGATCAAAAGCGGCTTTCTACCCCTCGGTCTCCTGGATTGCTCTGAAAAAAGAAAAAAAAATTAAGTCGGTATAGTGTTTGGCGACCGAGATCAGCGGTTTGAAGACAAATATTTTCTTAGTATAAAATCACCTTATTTCATCTGAAATTCATAATTTTGGGCTGCACTTAACACAGATTACTTTCTTGTCCATCAGACCGCAAACAGGTGCGGCTTTCTACCCCTCGCTTGCCTGGATTGCTCTGAAAAAAGAAAAAACAATAGACCTGATAGTGTTTCGCGACCGAGATCACCGGTTTGAAGACAAACATTTTCTTAGTAAAAATATTTTTTTTCATCTGAAATTCATAATAAAAAAAAAACTGCACTTACCTCAGATTACTTTCTTGTCCATCAGCCCGCGAACAGGCGCGGCTTTCTACCCCTCGCTTGCCTGGTTTGTGCTGAAAAAAGAAAAAAAAATTGATCGGGATAGTGTTTCGCTACCGAGATCACCGGTTTGAAGACAAACATTTTCTTGGTAAAAATCAATTTTTTTCATCTTAAATTCATTATAAAAAAAAACTGCACTTACCTCAGATTACTTTCTTGTCCATCAGCCCGCGATCAAAAGCGGCTTTCTACCCCTCGGTCTCCTGGATTGCTCTGAAAAAAGAAAAAAAAATTAAGTCGGTATAGTGTTTGGCGACCGAGATCAGCGGTTTGAAGACAAATATTTTCTTAGTATAAAATCACCTTATTTCATCTGAAATTCATAATTTTGGTCTGCACTTAACACAGATTACTTTCTTGTCCATCAGACCGCAAACAGGTGCGGCTTTCTACCCCTCGCTTGCCTGGTTTGCTCTGAAAAAAGAAAAAAAAATAGAACTGATAGTGTTTCGCGACCGAGATCACCGGTTTGAAGACAAACATTTTCTTGGTAAAAATCAATTTTTTTCATCTTAAATTCATTATAAAAAAAAAATGCACTTACCTCAAATTACTTTCTTGTCCATCAGCCCGCGAACAGGCGCAGCTTTCTTCCCCTCGCTTGCCTGGCTTGCTCTGAAAAAAGAAAAAAAAATTAAGTCGGGATAGTGTTTCGCGACCGAGATCACCGGTTTGAAGACAAACATTTTCTTGGTAAAAATCAATTTTTTTCATCTTAAATTCATTATAAAAAAAAAATGCACTTACCTCAAATTACTTTCTTGTCCATCAGCCCGCGAACAGGCGCGGCTTTCTACCCCTCGCTTGCCTGGTTTGCTCTGAAAAAAGAAAAAAAAATAGAACTGATAGTGTTTCGCGACCGAGATCACCGGTTTGAAGACAAACATTTTCTTGGTAAAAATATTTTTTTTTCATCTGAAATTCATTATAAAAAAAAAACTGCACTTTCCTCAGATTACTTTCTTGTCCATCAGCCTGCGAACAGACGCGGTTTTCTACCCCTCGCTTGCCTGGATTGCACTGAAAAAAGAAAAAAAAATAGTCCTGATAGTGTTTCGCGACCGAGATCACCGGTTTGAAGACAAACATTTTCTTAGTAATAATCAATTTTTTTCATCTGAAATTCATTATAAAAAAAACTGCACTTACCTCAGATTACTTTCTTGTCCATCAGCCCGCGAACAGGCGCGGCTTTCTACCCCTCGCTTGCCTGGTTTGTGCTGAAAAAAGAAAAAAAAAATGATCGGGATAGTGTTTTGCGACCGAGATCAGCGGTTTGAAGACAAACATTTTCTAAGTAATTTTTTTTTTTTTTCATATGAAATTCATAATAATAAAAAAAACTGCACTTACGTCAGATTACTTTCTTGTCCATCAGCCCGCGAACAGGCGCGGCTTTCTACCCCTCGCTTGCCTGGTTTGCTCTGAAAAAAGAAAAAAAAATAGAACTGATAGTGTTTCGCGACCGAGATCACCGGTTTGAAGACAAACATTTTCTTGGTAAAAATCAATTTTTTTCATCTTAAATTCATTATAAAAAAAAAATGCACTTACCTCAAATTACTTTCTTGTCCATCAGCCCGCGAACAGGCGCAGCTTTCTTCCCCTCGCTTGCCTGGCTTGCTCTGAAAAAAGAAAAAAAAATTAAGTCGGGATAGTGTTTCGCGACCGAGATCACCGGTTTGAAGACAAACATTTTCTTGGTAAAAATCAATTTTTTTCATCTTAAATTCATTATAAAAAAAAAATGCACTTACCTCAAATTACTTTCTTGTCCATCAGCCCGCGAACAGGCGCGGCTTTCTACCCCTCGCTTGCCTGGTTTGCTCTGAAAAAAGAAAAAAAAATAGACCTGATAGTGTTTCGCGACCGAGATCACCGGTTTGAAGACAAACATTTTCTTGGTAAAAATATTTTTTTTTCATCTGAAATTCATTATAAAAAAAAAACTGCACTTTCCTCAGATTACTTTCTTGTCCATCAGCCTGCGAACAGACGCGGTTTTCTACCCCTCGCTTGCCTGGATTGCACTGAAAAAAGAAAAAAAAATAGTCCTGATAGTGTTTCGCGACCGAGATCACCGGTTTGAAGACAAACATTTTCTTAGTAATAATCAATTTTTTTCATCTGAAATTCATTATAAAAAAAACTGCACTTACCTCAGATTACTTTCTTGTCCATCAGCCCGCGAACAGGCGCGGCTTTCTACCCCTCGCTTGCCTGGCTTGCTCAGAAAAAAGGAAAAAAAATTAAGTCGTGATAGTGTTTTGCGACCGAGATCAGCGGTTTGAAGACAAATATTTTCTTAGTGTAAAATCACGTTTTTTCATCTGAAATTCATAGTTTTGGTCTGCACTTCCCACATAATACTTTCTTGTCCATCAGCCCGCGAACAGACGCGGTTTTCTATCCCTCGCTTGCCTGGCTTGCTCTGAAAAAAGAAAAAAATATTGAGTCGGGATAGTGTTTCGCGACCGAGATCACCGGTTTGAAGACAAACATTTTCTTGGTAAAAATATTTTTTTTTCATCTGAAATTCATTATAAAAAAAAAACTGCACTTACCTCAGATTACTTTCTTGTCCATCAGCCAGCGAACAGACGCGGCTTTCTACTTCTCGCTTAACTGGATTGCACTGAAAAAAGAAAAAAAAATAGTCCTGATAGTGTTTCGCGACCGAGATCACCGGTTTGAAGACAAACATTTTCTTAGAAAAATCAATTTTTTTCATCTGAAATTCATTATAAAAAAAAACTGCACTTACCTCAGATTACTTTCTTGTCCATCAGCCCGCGAACAGGCGCGGCTTCCTTCCCCTCGCTTGCCTGGCTTGCTCTGAAAAAAGAAAAAAAAAATAATTCGGTATAGTGTTTGGCGACCGAGATCAGCGATTTGAAGACAAATATTTTCTTAGTATAAAATCACGTTATTTCATCTGAAATTCATAATTTTGGTCTGCACTTACCACAGATTACTTTCTTGTCCATCAGACCGCGAACAGGTGTGGCTTTCAACCCCTCGCTTGCCTGGATTGCTCTGAAAAAAGAAAAAAAAATAGACCTGATAGTGTTTCGCGACCGAGATCACCGGTTTGAAGACAAACATTTTCTTGGTAAAAATCAAATTTTTTCATCTTACATTCATTATAAAAAAAATATGCACTTACCTCAGATTACTTTCTTGTCCATCAGCCCGCAAACAGGCGCGGCTTTCTTCCCCTCGCTTGCCTGGCTTGCTCTGAAAAAAGAAAAAAAATTAAGTCGGGATAGGGTTTCGCGACCGAGATCACCGGTTTGAAGACAAACATTTTCTTGGTAAAAATCAATTTTTTTCATCTTAAATTCATTATAAAAAAAAACTGCACTTACCTCAGATTACTTTCTTGTCCATCAGCCCGCGAACAGACGCGGCTTTCTACCGCTCGCTTGCCTGGTTTGTGCTGAAAAAAGAAAAAAAAATTGATCGGGATAGTGTTTCGCGACCGAGATCACCGGTTTGAAGACAAACATTTTCTTGGTAAAAATCAATTTTTTTCATCTTAAATTCATTATAAAAAAAAATGCACTTACCTCAGATTACTTTCTTGTCCATCAGCCCGCGAACAGGCGCGGCTTTCTTCCCCTCGCTTGCCTGGCTTGCTCTGAAAAAAGAAAAAAAAATTAAGTCGGGATAGGGTTTCGCGACCGAGATCACCGGTTTGAAGACAAACATTTTCTTGGTATTCATTATAAAAAAAAACTGCACTTACCTCAGATTACTTTCTTTTCCATCAGCCCGCGAACAGACGCGGCTTTCTACCCCTCGCTTGCCTGGATTGCTCTGAAAAAAGGAAAAAAAAATAGTCCTGATAGTGTTTCGCGACCGAGATCACCGGTTTGAAGACAAATATTTTCTTAGTATAAAATCACGTTTTTTCATCTGAAATTCATAATTTTGGTCTGCACTTACCACAGATTACTTTCTTGTCCATCAGACCGCGAACAGGTGCGGCTTTCTACCCCTCGCTTGCCTGGATTGCTCTGAAAAAAGAAAAAAAAATAGACCTGATAGTGTTTCGCGACCGAGATCACCGGTTTGAAGACAAACATTTTCTTAGTAAAAATCATTTTTTTCATATGAAATTCATAATAAAAAAAAAACTGCACTTACCTCAGATTACTTTCTTGTCCATCAGCCCGCGAACAGGCGCGGCTTTCTACCGCTCGCTTGCCTGGTTTGTGCTGAAAAAAGAAAAAAAAATTGATCGGGATAGTGTTTCGCGACCCAGATCACCGGTTTGAAGACAAATATTTTCTTGGTAAAAATCAATTTTTTTCATGTTAAATTCATTATAAAAAAAAAATGCACTTACCTCAGATTACTTTCTTGTCCATCAGCCCGCGAACAGGCGCGGCTTTCTACCGCTCGCTTGCCTGGTTTGTGCTGAAAAAAGAAAAAAAAATTGATCGGGATAGTGTTTCGCGACCGAGATCACCGGTTTGAAGACAAACATTTTCTTGGTAGAAATCAATTATTTTCATCTTAAATTCATTATAAAAAAAAAATGCACTTACCTCAGATTACTTTCTTGTCCATCAGCCCGCGAACAGGCGCGGATTTCTACCCCTCGCTTGCCTGGTTTGTTCTGAGAAAAGATAAAAAATTGATCGGGATAGTGTTTCGCGACCGAGATCACCCGGTTTGAAGACAAACATTTTCTTGGTAAAAATCAATTTTTTTCATCTGAAATTCATTATAAAAAAAATGCACTTACCTCAGATTACTTTCTTGTCCATCAGCCCGCGAACAGGCGCGGCTTTCTTCCCCTCGCTTGCCTGGCTTGCTCTGAAAAAAGAAAAAAAAATAAAGTCGGTATAGTGTTTGGCGACCGAGATCAGCGGTTTGAAGACAAATATTTACTTAGTATAAAATCACGTTATTTCATCTGAAATTCATAATTTTGGTCTGCACTTCCCACATAATACTTTCTTGTCCATCAGCCCGCGAACAGACGCGGTTTTCTACCCCTCGCTTGCCTGGCTTGCTCTGAAAAAAGAAAAAAAATATTGAGTCGGGATAGTGTTTCGCGACCGAGATCACCGGTTTGAAGACAAACATTTTCTTGGTAAAAATCAATTTTTTTCATCTGAAATTCATTATAAAAAAAAATGCACTTACCTCAGATTACTTTCTTGTCCATCAGCCCGCGAACAGGCGCGGCTTTCTACCCCTCGCTTGCCTGGCTTGCTCAGAAAAAAGGAAATAAAATTAAGTCGGGATAGTGTTTTGCGACCGAGATCAGCGGTTTGAAGACAAATATTTTCTTAGTATAAAATCACGTTTTTTCATCTGAAATTCATAATTTTGGTCTGCACTTACCACAGATTACTTTCTTGTCCATCAGACCGCGAACAGGTGCGGCTTTCTACCCCTCGCTTGCCTGGATTGCTCAGAAAAAAGAAAAAAAAATAGACCTGATAGTGTTTCGCGACCGAGATCACCGGTTTGAAGACAAACATTTTCTTAGTAAAAATCAATTTTTTCATCTGAAATTCATAATAAAAAAAAAAACTGCACTTACCTCAGAATACTTTCTTGTCCATCAGCCCGCGAACAGGCGCGGCTTTCTACCCCTCGTTTGCCTGGTTTGTTCTGAAAAAAGAAAAAAAAATTGATCGGGATAGTGTTTCGCGACCGAGATCACCGGTTTGAAGACAAAAATTTTCTTAGTAAAAATCATTTTTTTCATCTGAAATTCATAATAAAAAAAAAACTGCACTTACCTCAGATTACTTTTTTGTCCATCAGCCCGCGAACAGGCGCGGCTTTCTACCCCTCGCTTGCCTGGTTTGTTCTGAAAAAAGAAAAAAAAATTGATCGGGATAGTGTTTCGCGACCGAGATCACCGGTTTGAAGACAAACATTTTCTTGGTAAAAATCAATTTTTTTCATCATAAATTCATTATAAAAAAAAATTGCACTTACCTCAGATTACTTTCTTGTCCATCAGCCCGCGAACAGACGCGGCTTTCTATCCCTCGCTTGCCTGGATTGCTCTGAAAAAAGGAAAAAAAAAATAGTCCTGATAGTGTTTCGCGACCGAGATAACCGGTTTGAAGACAAATATTTTCTTAGTATAAAATAACGTTTTTTCATCTGAAATTCATAATTTTGGTCTGCACTTACCACAGATTACTTTCTTGTCCATCAGCCCGCGAACAGGCGCGGCTTTCTACCCCTCGCTTGCTGGCTTGCTCTTAAAAAAGAAAAAAAAATAGACCTGATAGTGTTTCGCGACCGAGATCACCGGTTGAAGACAAACATTTTCTTAGTAAAAATCAATTTTTTCATCTGAAATCCATAATAAAAAAAAAACTGCACTTACCTCAGATTACTTTCTTGTCCATCAGCCCGCCAACAGGCGCGGCTTTCTACCCCTCGCTTGCCTGGCTTGGTCAGAAAAAAGGAAATAAAATTAAGTCGGGATAGTGTTTTGCGACCGAGATCAGCGGTTTGAAGACAAATATTTTCTTAGTATAAAATCACGTTTTTTCATCTGAAATTCATAATTTTGGTCTGCACTTACCACAGATTACTTTCTTGTCCATCAGACCGCGAACAGGATGCGGCTTTCTACCCTCGCTTGCCTGATTGCTCAGAAAAAAGAAAAAAAAATAGACCTGATAGTGTTTCGCGACCGAGATCACCGGTTTGAAGACAAACATTTTCTTAGTAAAAATCAATTTTTTCATCTGAAATTCATAATAAAAAAAAAACTGCACTTACCTCAGAATACTTTCTTGTCCATCAGCCCGCGAACAGGCGCGGCTTTCTACCCCTCGTTTGCCTGGTTTGTTCTGAAAAAAGAAAAAAAAATTGATCGGGATAGTGTTTCGCGACCGAGATCACCGGTTTGAAGACAAAATTTTCTTAGTAAAAATCATTTTTTTCATCTGAAATTCATAATAAAAAAAAAACTGCACTTACCTCAGATTACTTTTTTGTCCATCAGCCCGCGAACAGGCGCGGCTTTCTACCCCTCGCTTGCCTGGTTTGTTCTGAAAAAAGAAAAAAAAATTGATCGGGATAGTGTTTCGCGACCGAGATCACCGGTTTGAAGACAAAAATTTTCTTAGTAAAAATCATTTTTTTCATCTGAAATTCATAATAAAAAAAAAACTGCACTTACCTCAGATTACTTTTTTGTCCATCAGCCCGCGAACAGGCGCGGCTTTCTACCCCTCGCTTGCCTGGTTTGTTCTGAAAAAAGAAAAAAAAATTGATCGGGATAGTGTTTCGCGACCGAGATCACCGGTTTGAAGACAAACATTTTCTTGGTAAAAATCAATTTTTTTCATCATAAATTCATTATAAAAAAAAATTGCACTTACCTCAGATTACTTTCTTGTCCATCAGCCCGCGAACAGACGCGGCTTTCTATCCCTCGCTTGCCTGGATTGCTCTGAAAAAAGGAAAAAAAAAATAGTCCTGATAGTGTTTCGCGACCGAGATAACCGGTTTGAAGACAAATATTTTCTTAGTATAAAATAACGTTTTTTTCATCTGAAATTCATAATTTTGGTCTGCACTTACCACAGATTACTTTCTTGTCCATCAGCCGCGAACAGGCGCGGCTTTCTACCCCTCGCTTGCCTGGATTGCTCTTAAAAAAGAAAAAAAAATAGACCTGATAGTGTTTCGCGACCGAGATCACCGGTTTGAAGACAAACATTTTCTTAGTAAAAATCAATTTTTTCATCTGAAATCCATAATAAAAAAAAAACTGCACTTACCTCAGATTACTTTCTTGTCCATCAGCCCGCCAACAGGCGCGGCTTTCTACCCCTCGCTTGCCTGGCTTGCTCAGAAAAAAGGAAATAAAATTAAGTCGGGATAGTGTTTTGCGACCGAGATCAGCGGTTTGAAGACAAATATTTTCTTAGTAAAAATCAATTTTTTCATCTGAAATTCATAATAAAAAAAAAAACTGCACTTACCTCAGAATACTTTCTTGTCCATCAGCCCGCGAACAGGCGCGGCTTTCTACCCCTCGCTTGCCTGGTTTGTTCTGAAAAAAGAAAAAAAAATTGATCGGGATAGTGTTTCGCGACCGAGATCACCGGTTTGAAGACAAACATTTTCTTGGTAAAAATCAATTTTTTTCATCATAAATTCATTATAAAAAAAAATTGCACTTACCTCAGATTACTTTCTTGTCCATCAGCCCGCGAACAGACGCGGCTTTCTATCCCTCGCTTGCCTGGATTGCTCTGAAAAAAGGAAAAAAAAATAGTCCTGATAGTGTTTCGCGACCGAGATAACCGGTTTGAAGACAAATATTTTCTTAGTATAAAATAACGTTTTTTCATCTGAAATTCATAATTTTGGTCTGCACTTACCACAGATTACTTTCTTGTCCATCAGCCCGCGAACAGGCGCGGCTTTCTACCCCTCGCTTGCCTGGATTGTTCTTAAAAAAGAAAAAAAAATAGACCTGATAGTGTTTCGCGACCGAGATCACCGGTTTGAAGACAAACATTTTCTTAGTAAAAATCAATTTTTTCATCTGAAATCCATAATAAAAAAAAAACTGCACTTACCTCAGATTACTTTCTTGTCCATCAGCCCGCCAACAGGCGCGGCTTTCTACCCCTCGCTTGCCTGGTTAGTTCTGAAAAAAGAAAAAAAAATTGATCGGGATAGTGTTTCGCGACCGAGATCACCGGTTTGAAGACAAACATTTTCTTAGTAAAAATATTTTTTTTTCATATGAAATTCATAATAAAAAAAAAAACTGCACTTACCTCAGATTACTTTCTTGTCCATCAGACCGCGAACAGGTGCGGCTTTCTACCCCTCGCTTGCCTGGATTGCTCTTAAAAAAGAAAAAAAAATAGACCTGATAGTGTTTCGCGACCGAGATCACCGGTTTGAAGACAAACATTTTCTTAGTAAAAATCAATTTTTTCATCTGAAATCCATAATAAAAAAAAAACTGCACTTACCTCAGATTACTTTCTTGTCCATCAGCCCGCCAACAGGCGCGGCTTTCTACCCCTCGCTTGCCTGGTTAGTTCTGAAAAAAGAAAAAAAAATTGATCGGGATAGTGTTTCGCGACCGAGATCACCGGTTTGAAGACAAACATTTTCTTAGTAAAAATATTTTTTTTTCATATGAAATTCATAATAAAAAAAAAAACTGCACTTACCTCAGATTACTTTCTTGTCCATCAGCCCGCGAACAGGCGCGGCTTTCTACCCCTCGCTTGCCTGGTTTGTGCTGAAAAAAGAAAAAAAAATGATCGGGATAGTGTTTCGCGACCGAGATCACCGGTTTGAAGACAAAAATTTTCTTAGTAAAAATCATTTTTTTCATCTGAAATTCATAATAAAAAAATAACTGCACTTACCTCAGATTACTTTTTTGTCCATCAGCCCGCGAACAGGCGCGGCTTTCTACCCCTCGCTTGCCTGGTTAGTTCTGAAAAAAGAAAAAAAAATTGATCGGGATAGTGTTTCGCGACCGAGATCACCGGTTTGAAGACAAACATTTTCTTGGTAAAAATCAATTTTTTTCATCATAAATTCATTATAAAAAAAAATTGCACTTAACTCAGATTACTTTCTTGTCCATCAGCCCGCGAACAGGCGCGGCTTTCTATCCCTCGCTTGCCTGGATTGCTCTGAAAAAAGGAAAAAAAAATAGTCCTGATAGTGTTTCGCGACCGAGATCACCGGTTTGAAGACAAATATTTTCTTAGTATAAAATAACGTTTTTTCATCTGAAATTCATAATTTTGGTCTGCACTTACCACAGATTACTTTCTTGTCCATCAGCCCGCGAACAGGCGCGGCTTTCTACCCCTCGCTTGCCTGGATTGCTCTTAAAAAAGAAAAAAAAATAGACCTGATAGTGTTTCGCGACCGAGATCACCGGTTTGAAGACAAACATTTTCTTAGTAAAAATCAATTTTTTCATCTGAAATCCATAATAAAAAAAAAACTGCACTTACCTCAGATTACTTTCTTGTCCATCAGCCCGCCAACAGGCGCGGCTTTCTACCCCTCGCTTGCCTGGTTAGTTCTGAAAAAAGAAAAAAAAATTGATCGGGATAGTGTTTCGCGACCGAGATCACCGGTTTGAAGACAAACATTTTCTTAGTAAAAATATTTTTTTTTCATCTGAAATTCATAATAAAAAAAAAACTGCACTTACCTCAGATTACTTTCTTGTCCATCAGACCGCGAACAGGTGCGGCTTTCTACCCCTCGCTTGCCTGGATTGCTCTTAAAAAAGAAAAAAAAATAGACCTGATAGTGTTTCGCGACCGAGATCACCGGTTTGAAGACAAACATTTTCTTAGTAAAAATCAATTTTTTCATCTGAAATCCATAATAAAAAAAAAACTGCACTTACCTCAGATTACTTTCTTGTCCATCAGCCCGCCAACAGGCGCGGCTTTCTACCCCTCGCTTGCCTGGTTAGTTCTGAAAAAAGAAAAAAAAATTGATCGGGATAGTGTTTCGCGACCGAGATCACCGGTTTGAAGACAAACATTTTCTTAGTAAAAATATTTTTTTTTCATATGAAATTCATAATAAAAAAAAAAACTGCACTTACCTCAGATTACTTTCTTGTCCATCAGCCCGCGAACAGGCGCGGCTTTCTACCCCTCGCTTGCCTGGTTTGTGCTGAAAAAAGAAAAAAAAAATGATCGGGATAGTGTTTCGCGACCGAGATCACCGGTTTGAAGACAAACATTTTCTTGGTAAAAATCATTTTTTTTCATCTGAAATTCATTATAAAAAAAAATGCACTTACCTCAGATTACTTTCTTGTCCATCAGTCCGCGAACAGGCGCGGCTTTCTTACCCTCGCTTGCCTGGCTTGCTCTGATAAAAGAAAAAAAAATTAAGTCGGTATAGTGTTTGGCGACCGAGATCAGCGGTTTGAAGACAAATATTTTCTTAGTATAAAATCACGTTATTTCATCTGAAATTCATAATTTTGGTCTGCACTTACCACAGATTACTTTCTTGTCCATCAGACCGCGAACAGGTGCGGTTTTCTACCCCTCGCTTGCCTTTGTTGCTCTGAAAAAAGAAAAAAAAATAGACCTGATAGTGTTTCGCGACCGAGATCACCGGTTTGAAGACAAACATTTTCTTAGTAAAAATCAATTTTTTCATCTGAAATCCATAATAAAAAAAAAACTGCACTTACCTCAGATTACTTTCTTGTCCATCAGCCCGCGAACAAGCGCGGCTTTCTACCCCTCGCTTGCCTGGTTTGTTCTGAAAAAAGAAAAAAAAAATGATCGGGATAGTGTTTCGCGACCGAGATCACCGGTTTGAAGACAAACATTTTCTAAATAAAAATATTTTTTTTTCAAATGAAATTCATAATAATAAAAAAAACCGCACTTACCTCAGATTACTTTCTTGTCCATCAGCCCGCGAACAGGCGCGGCTTTCTACCCCTCGCTTGCCTGGATTGTGCTGAAAAAAGAAAAAAAAAATGATCGGGATAGTGTTTCGCGACCGAGATCACCGGTTTGAAGACAAACATTTTCTTGGTAAAAATCAATTTTTTTCATCTTAAATTCATTATAAAAAAAAACTGCACTTACCTCAGATTACTTTCTTGTCCATCAGCCCGCGATCAAAAGCGGCTTTCTACCCCTCGGTCTCCTGGATTGCTCTGAAAAAAGAAAAAAAAATTAAGTCGGTATAGTGTTTGGCGACCGAGATCAGCGGTTTGAAGACAAATATTTTCTTAGTATAAAATCACCTTATTTCATCTGAAATTCATAATTTTGGTCTGCACTTAACACAGATTACTTTCTTGTCCATCAGACCGCAAACAGGTGCGGCTTTCTACCCCTCGCTTGCCTGGATTGCTCTGAAAAAAGAAAAAACAATAGACCTGATAGTGTTTCGCGACCGAGATCACCGGTTTGAAGACAAACATTTTCTAAGTAATATTTTTTTTTTTTCATATGAAATTCATAATAATAAAAAAAACTGCACTTACGTCAGATTACTTTCTTGTCCATCAGCCCGCGAACAGGCGCGGCTTTCTACCCCTCGCTTGCCTGGATTGCTCTGAAAAAAGAAAAAAAAATAGAACTGATAGTGTTTCGCGACCGAGATCACCGGTTTGAAGACAAACATTTTCTTGGTAAAAATCAATTTTTTTCATCTTAAATTCATTATAAAAAAAAAATGCACTTACCTCAGATTACTTTCTTGTCCATCAGCCCGCGATCAAAAGCAGCTTTCTTCCCCTCGCTTGCCTGGCTTGCTCTGAAAAAAGAAAAAAAAATTAAGTCGGGATAGTGTTTCGCGACCGAGATCACCGGTTTGAAGACAAACATTTTCTTCGTAAAAATCATTTTTTTTCATCTTAAATTCATTATAAAAAAAAACTGCACTTACCTCAGATTACTTTCTTGTCCATCAGCCCGCGATCAGACGCGGCTTTCTACCCCTCGCTTGCCTGGATTGCTCTGAAAAAAGGAAAAAAAATTGTCCTGATAGTGTTTCGCGACCGAGATCACCGGTTTGAAGACAAACATTTTCTTAGTAAAAATATTTTTTTTTCATATGAAATTCATAATAAAAAAAAAAAACTGCACTTACCTCAGATTACTTTCTTGTCCATCAGCCCGCGAACAGGCGCGGCTTTCTACCGCTCGCTTGCCTGGTTTGTGCTGAAAAAAGAAAAAAAAATTGATCGGGATAGTGTTTCGCGACCGAGATCACCGGTTTGAAGACAAACATTTTCTTAGTAAAAATATTTTTTTTTCATATGAAATTCATAATAAAAAAAAAAACTGCACTTACCTCAGATTACTTTCTTGTCCATCAGCCCGCGAACAGGCGCGGCTTTCTACCCCTCGCTTGCCTGGTTTGTGCTGAAAAAAGAAAAAAAAATGATCGGGATAGTGTTTCGCGACCGAGATCACCGGTTTGAAGACAAAAATTTTCTTAGTAAAAATCATTTTTTTCATCTGAAATTCATAATAAAAAAATAACTGCACTTACCTCAGATTACTTTTTTGTCCATCAGCCCGCGAACAGGCGCGGCTTTCTACCCCTCGCTTGCCTGGTTTGTTCTGAAAAAAGAAAAAAAAATTGATCGGGATAGTGTTTCGCGACCGAGATCACCGGTTTGAAGACAAACATTTTCTTGGTAAAAATCAATTTTTTTCATCATAAATTCATTATAAAAAAAAATTGCACTTAACTCAGATTACTTTCTTGTCCATCAGCCCGCGAACAGACGCGGCTTTCTATCCCTCGCTTGCCTGGATTGCTCTGAAAAAAGGAAAAAAAAATAGTCCTGATAGTGTTTCGCGACCGAGATAACCGGTTTGAAGACAAATATTTTCTTAGTATAAAATAACGTTTTTTCATCTGAAATTCATAATTTTGGTCTGCACTTACCACAGATTACTTTCTTGTCCATCAGCCCGCGAACAGGCGCGGCTTTCTACCCCTCGCTTGCCTGGATTGCTCTTAAAAAAGAAAAAAAAATAGACCTGATAGTGTTTCGCGACCGAGATCACCGGTTTGAAGACAAACATTTTCTTAGTAAAAATCAATTTTTTCATCTGAAATCCATAATAAAAAAAAAACTGCACTTACCTCAGATTACTTTCTTGTCCATCAGCCCGCCAACAGGCGCGGCTTTCTACCCCTCGCTTGCCTGGTTAGTTCTGAAAAAAGAAAAAAAAATTGATCGGGATAGTGTTTCGCGACCGAGATCACCGGTTTGAAGACAAACATTTTCTTAGTAAAAATATTTTTTTTTCATATGAAATTCATAATAAAAAAAAAACTGCACTTACCTCAGATTACTTTCTTGTCCATCAGACCGCGAACAGGTGCGGCTTTCTACCCCTCGCTTGCCTGGATTGCTCTTAAAAAAGAAAAAAAAATAGACCTGATAGTGTTTCGCGACCGAGATCACCGGTTTGAAGACAAACATTTTCTTAGTAAAAATCAATTTTTTCATCTGAAATCCATAATAAAAAAAAAACTGCACTTACCTCAGATTACTTTCTTGTCCATCAGCCCGCCAACAGGCGCGGCTTTCTACCCCTCGCTTGCCTGGTTAGTTCTGAAAAAAGAAAAAAAAATTGATCGGGATAGTGTTTCGCGACCGAGATCACCGGTTTGAAGACAAACATTTTCTTAGTAAAAATATTTTTTTTTCATATGAAATTCATAATAAAAAAAAAAACTGCACTTACCTCAGATTACTTTCTTGTCCATCAGCCCGCGAACAGGCGCGGCTTTCTACCCCTCGCTTGCCTGGTTTGTGCTGAAAAAAGAAAAAAAAAATGATCGGGATAGTGTTTCGCGACCGAGATCACCGGTTTGAAGACAAACATTTTCTTGGTAAAAATCATTTTTTTTCATCTGAAATTCATTATAAAAAAAAATGCACTTACCTCAGATTACTTTCTTGTCCATCAGTCCGCGAACAGGCGCGGCTTTCTTACCCTCGCTTGCCTGGCTTGCTCTGATAAAAGAAAAAAAAATTAAGTCGGTATAGTGTTTGGCGACCGAGATCAGCGGTTTGAAGACAAATATTTTCTTAGTATAAAATCACGTTATTTCATCTGAAATTCATAATTTTGGTCTGCACTTACCACAGATTACTTTCTTGTCCATCAGACCGCGAACAGGTGCGGTTTTCTACCCCTCGCTTGCCTTTGTTGCTCTGAAAAAAGAAAAAAAAATAGACCTGATAGTGTTTCGCGACCGAGATCACCGGTTTGAAGACAAACATTTTCTTAGTAAAAATCAATTTTTTCATCTGAAATCCATAATAAAAAAAAAACTGCACTTACCTCAGATTACTTTCTTGTCCATCAGCCCGCGAACAAGCGCGGCTTTCTACCCCTCGCTTGCCTGGTTTGTTCTGAAAAAAGAAAAAAAAAATGATCGGGATAGTGTTTCGCGACCGAGATCACCGGTTTGAAGACAAACATTTTCTAAATAAAAATATTTTTTTTTCAAATGAAATTCATAATAATAAAAAAAACCGCACTTACCTCAGATTACTTTCTTGTCCATCAGCCCGCGAACAGGCGCGGCTTTCTACCCCTCGCTTGCCTGGATTGTGCTGAAAAAAGAAAAAAAAAATGATCGGGATAGTGTTTCGCGACCGAGATCACCGGTTTGAAGACAAACATTTTCTTGGTAAAAATCAATTTTTTTCATCTTAAATTCATTATAAAAAAAAACTGCACTTACCTCAGATTACTTTCTTGTCCATCAGCCCGCGATCAAAAGCGGCTTTCTACCCCTCGGTCTCCTGGATTGCTCTGAAAAAAAGAAAAAAAAATTAAGTCGGTATAGTGTTTGGCGACCGAGATCAGCGGTTTGAAGACAAATATTTTCTTAGTATAAAATCACCTTATTTCATCTGAAATTCATAATTTTGGTCTGCACTTAACACAGATTACTTTCTTGTCCATCAGACCGCAAACAGGTGCGGCTTTCTACCCCTCGCTTGCCTGGATTGCTCTGAAAAAAGAAAAAACAATAGACCTGATAGTGTTTCGCGACCGAGATCACCGGTTTGAAGACAAACATTTTCTAAGTAATTTTTTTTTTTTTTCATATGAAATTCATAATAATAAAAAAAACTGCACTTACGTCAGATTACTTTCTTGTCCATCAGCCCGCGAACAGGCGCGGCTTTCTACCCCTCGCTTGCCTGGTTTGCTCTGAAAAAAGAAAAAAAAATAGAACTGATAGTGTTTCGCGACCGAGATCACCGGTTTGAAGACAAACATTTTCTTGGTAAAAATCAATTTTTTTCATCTTAAATTCATTATAAAAAAAAAATGCACTTACCTCAGATTACTTTCTTGTCCATCAGCCCGCGATCAAAAGCAGCTTTCTTCCCCTCGCTTGCCTGGCTTGCTCTGAAAAAAGAAAAAAAAATTAAGTCGGGATAGTGTTTCGCGACCGAGATCACCGGTTTGAAGACAAACATTTTCTTCGTAAAAATCATTTTTTTTCATCTTAAATTCATTATAAAAAAAAACTGCACTTACCTCAGATTACTTTCTTGTCCATCAGCCCGCGATCAGACGCGGCTTTCTACCCCTCGCTTGCCTGGATTGCTCTGAAAAAAGGAAAAAAAATTGTCCTGATAGTGTTTCGCGACCGAGATCACCGGTTTGAAGACAAACATTTTCTTAGTAAAAATATTTTTTTTTCATATGAAATTCATAATAAAAAAAAAAAACTGCACTTACCTCAGATTACTTTCTTGTCCATCAGCCCGCGAACAGGCGCGGCTTTCTACCGCTCGCTTGCCTGGTTTGTGCTGAAAAAAGAAAAAAAAATTGATCGGGATAGTGTTTCGCGACCGAGATCACCGGTTTGAAGACAAACATTTTCTTGGTAAAAATCAATTTTTTTCATCTTAAATTCATTATAAAAAAAAAATGCACTTACCTCAGATTACTTTCTTGTCCATCAGCCCGCGAACAGGCGCGGCTTTCTTCCCCTCGCTTGCCTGGCTTGCTCTGAAAAAAGGAAAAAAAAATAGTCCTGATAGTGTTTCGCGACCGAGATCACCGGTTTGAAGACAAAAATTTTCTTGGTAAAAATCAATTTTTTTCATCTTAAATTCATAATAAAAAAAAACTGCACTTACCTCAGATTACTTTCTTGTCCATCAGCCCGCGAACAGACGCGGCTTTCTACCCCTCGCTTGCCTGGATTGCTCTGAAAAAAGGAAAAAAAAATAGTCCTGATAGTGTTTCGCGACCGAGATCACCGGTTTGAAGACAAATATTTTCTTAGTATAAAATCACGTTTTTTCATCTGAAATTCATAATTTTGGTCTGCACTTACCACAGATTACTTTCTTGTCCATCAGACCGCGAACAGGTGCGGCTTTCTACCCCTCGCTTGCCTGGATTGCTCTGAAAAAAGAAAAAAAAATAGACCTGATAGTGTTTCGCGACCGAGATCACCGGTTTGAACACAAACATTTTCTTAGTAAAAATCAATTTTTTCATCTGAAATCCATAATAAAAAAAAAACTGCACTTACCTCAGATTACTTTCTTGTCCATCAGCCCGCGAACAGTCGCGGCTTTCTACCCCTCGCTTGCCTGGTTTGTTCTGAAAAAAAAAAAAAAAATTGATCGGGATAGTGTTTCGCGACCGAGATCACCGGTTTGAAGACAAATATTTTCTTGGTAAAAATCATTTTTTTTCATCTGAAATTCATTATAAAAAAAAACTGCACTTACCTCAGATTACTTTCTTGTCCATCAGCCCGCGATCAGACGCGGCTTTCTACCCCTCGCTTGCCTGGATTGCTCTGAAAAAAGGACAAAAAATAGTCCTGATAGTGTTTCGCGACCGAGATCACCGGTTTGAAGACAAACATTTTCTTAGTAAAAATATTTTTTTTTCATATGAAATTCATAATAATAAAAAACTGCACTTACCTCAGATTACTTTCTTGTCCATCAGCCCGCGAACGGACGCAGCTTTCTACCGCTCGCTTGCCTGGTTTGTGCAGAAAAAAGAAAAAAAAAATGATCGGGATAGTGTTTCGCGACCGAGATCAGCGGTTTGAAGACAAATATTTTCTTAGTATAAAATCACGTTTTTTCATCTGAAATTCATAATTTTGGTCTGCACTTCGCACATAATACTTTCTTGTCCATCAGCCCGCGAACGGACGCGGTTTTCTATCCCTCGCTTGCCTGGATTGCTCTGAAAAAAGAAAAAAATATTGAGTCGGGATAGTGTTTCGCGACCGAGATCACCGGTTTGAAGACAAACATTTTCTTGGTAAAAATCAATTTTTTTCATCTGAAATTCATTATAAAAAAAAATGCACTTACCTCAGATTACTTTCTTGTCCATAAACCCGCGAACAGGCGCGGCTTTCTTACCCTCGCTTGCCTGGCTTGCTCTGATAAAAGAAAAAAAAATTAAGTCGGTATAGTGTTTGGCGACCGAGATCAGCGGTTTGAAGACAAATATTTTCTTAGTATAAAATCACGTTATTTCATCTGAAATTCATAATTTTGGTCTGCACTTACCACAGATTACTTTCTTGTCCATCAGCCCGCGAACAGGCGCGGCTTTCTACCCCTCGCTTGCCTGGTTTGTGCTGAAAAAAGAAAAAAAAATGATCGGGATAGTGTTTCGCGACCGAGATCACCGGTTTGAAGACAAACATTTTCTTAGTAAAAATCAATTTTTTCATCTGAAATTCATAATAAAAAAAAAAACTGCACTTTTCTCAGAATACTTTCTTGCCCATCAGCCCGCGAACAGGCGCGGCTTTCTACCCCTCGCTTGCCTGGTTTGTTCTGAAAAAAGAAAAAAAAATTGATAGGGATAGTGTTTCGCGACCGAGATCACCGGTTTGAAGACAAACATTTTCTTAGTAAAAATCATTTTTTTCATCTGAAATTCATTATAAAAAAAAAATGCACTTACCTCAGATTACTTTCTTGTCCATCAGCCCGCGAACAGGCGCGGCTTTCTTCCCCTCGCTTGCCTGGCTTGCTCTGAAAAAAGGAAAAAAAAATAGTCCTGATAGTGTTTCGCGACCGAGATCACCGGTTTGAAGACAAAAATTTTCTTGGTAAAAATCAATTTTTTTCATCTTAAATTCATAATAAAAAAAAACTGCACTTACCTCAGATTACTTTCTTGTCCATCAGCCCGCGAACAGACGCGGCTTTCTACCCCTCGCTTGCCTGGATTGCTCTGAAAAAAGGAAAAAAAAATAGTCCTGATAGTGTTTCGCGACCGAGATCACCGGTTTGAAGACAAATATTTTCTTAGTATAAAATCACGTTTTTTCATCTGAAATTCATAATTTTGGTCTGCACTTACCACAGATTACTTTCTTGTCCATCAGACCGCGAACAGGTGCGGCTTTCTACCCCTCGCTTGCCTGGATTGCTCTGAAAAAAGAAAAAAAAATAGACCTGATAGTGTTTCGCGACCGAGATCACCGGTTTGAAGACAAACATTTTCTTAGTAAAAATCAATTTTTTCATCTGAAATCCATAATAAAAAAAAAACTGCACTTACCTCAGATTACTTTCTTGTCCATCAGCCCGCGAACAGTCGCGGCTTTCTACCCCTCGCTTGCCTGGTTTGTTCTGAAAAAAAAAAAAAAAATTGATCGGGATAGTGTTTCGCGACCGAGATCACCGGTTTGAAGACAAACATTTTCTTGGTAAAAATATATTTTTTTCATCTTAAATTTATTATAAAAAAAAAATGCACTTACCTCAGATTACTTTCTTGTCCATCAGCCCGCGAACAGGCGCGGCTTTCTACCCCTCGCTTGCCTGGTTTGTTCTAAAAAAAGAAAAAAAAAATGATCGGGATAGTGTTTCGCGACCGAGATCACCGGTTTGAAGACAAACATTTTCTAAGTAATTTTTTTTTTTCATATGAAATTCATAATAATAAAAAAAACTGCACTTACCTCAGATTACTTTCTTGTCCATCAGCCCGCGAACAGGCGCGGCTTTCTACCCCTCGCTTGCCTGGTTTGTGCTGAAAAAAGAAAAAAAAATTGATCGGGATAGTGTTTCGCGACCGAGATCACCGGTTTGAACACAAACATTTTCTTAGTAAAAATCAATTTTTTTCATCTGAAATTCATTATAAAAAAAACTGCACTTTCCTCAGATTACTTTCTTGTCCATCAGCCTGCGAACAGACGCGGCTTTCTACCCCTCGCTTGCCTGGATTGCTCTGAAAAAAGGAAAAAAAATAGTCCTGATAGTGTTTCGCGACCGAGATCACCGGTTTGAAGACAAACATTTTCTTAGTAAAAATATTTTTTTTTCATATGAAATTCATAATAATAAAAAACTGCACTTACCTCAGATTACTTTCTTGTCCATCAGCCCGCGAACGGACGCAGCTTTCTACCGCTCGCTTGCCTGGTTTGTGCAGAAAAAAGAAAAAAAAAATGATCGGGATAGTGTTTCGCGACCGAGATCAGCGGTTTGAAGACAAATATTTTCTTAGTATAAAATCACGTTTTTTCATCTGAAATTCATAATTTTGGTCTGCACTTCGCACATAATACTTTCTTGTCCATCAGCCCGCGAACGGACGCGGTTTTCTATCCCTCGCTTGCCTGGATTGCTCTGAAAAAAGAAAAAAATATTGAGTCGGGATAGTGTTTCGCGACCGAGATCACCGGTTTGAAGACAAACATTTTCTTGGTAAAAATCAATTTTTTTCATCTGAAATTCATTATAAAAAAAAATGCACTTACCTCAGATTACTTTCTTGTCCATAAACCCGCGAACAGGCGCGGCTTTCTTACCCTCGCTTGCCTGGCTTGCTCTGATAAAAGAAAAAAAAATTAAGTCGGTATAGTGTTTGGCGACCGAGATCAGCGGTTTGAAGACAAATATTTTCTTAGTATAAAATCACGTTTTTTCATCTGAAATTCATAATTTTGGTCTGCACTTACCACAGATTACTTTCTTGTCCATCAGCCCGCGAACAGGCGCGGCTTTCTACCCCTCGCTTGCCTGGTTTGTGCTGAAAAAAGAAAAAAAAATGATCGGGATAGTGTTTCGCGACCGAGATCACCGGTTTGAAGACAAACATTTTCTTAGTAAAAATCAATTTTTTCATCTGAAATTCATAATAAAAAAAAAAACTGCACTTACCTCAGAATACTTTCTTGTCCATCAGCCCGCGAACAGGCGCGGCTTTCTACCCCTCGCTTGCCTGGTTTGTTCTGAAAAAAGAAAAAAAAATTGATCGGGATAGTGTTTCGCGACCGAGATCACCGGTTTGAAGACAAACATTTTCTTAGTAAAAATCATTTTTTTCATCTGAAATTCATAATAAAAAAAAAACTGCACTTACCTCAGATTACTTTTTTGTCCATCAGCCCGCGAACAGGCGCGGCTTTCTACCCCTCGCTTGCCTGGTTTGTTCTGAAAAAAGAAAAAAAAATTGATCGGGATAGTGTTTCGCGACCGAGATCACCGGTTTGAAGACAAACATTTTCTTGGTAAAAATCAATTTTTTTCATCATAAATTCATTATAAAAAAAAATTGCACTTACCTCAGATTACTTTCTTGTCCATCAGCCCGCGAACAGACGCGGCTTTCTATCCCTCGCTTGCCTGGATTGCTCTGAAAAAAGGAAAAAAAAATAGTCCTGATAGTGTTTCGCGACCGAGATCACCGGTTTGAAGACAAATATTTTCTTAGTATAAAATCACGTTTTTTCATCTGAAATTCATAATTTTGGTTTGCACTTACCACAGATTACTTTCTTGTCCATCAGCACGCGAACAGGCGCGGCTTTCTAGCCCTCGCTTGCCTGGTTTGTGCTGAAAAAAGAAAAAAAAAATGATCGGGATAGTGTTTCGCGACCGAGATCACCGGTTTGAAGACAAACATTTTCTAAGTAAAAATTTTTTTTTTCATATGAAATTCATAATAAAAAAAAAAACTGCACTTACCTCAGATTACTTTCTTGTCCATCAGCCCGCGAACAGGCGCGGCTTTCTACCCCTCGCTTGCCTGGTTTGAGCTGAAAAAAGAAAAAAAAAATGATCGGGATAGTGTTTCGCGACCGAGATCACCGGTTTGAAGACAAACATTTTCTTGGTAAAAATCAATTTTTTTCATCTTAAATTCATTATAAAAAAAACTGCACTTACCTCAGATTACTTTCTTGTCCATCAGACCGCGAAGAGGTGCGGCTTTCTACCCCTCGCTTGCCTGGATTGCTCAGAAAAAAGAAAAAAAAATAGACCTGATAGTGTTTCGCGACCGAGATCACCGGTTTGAAGACAAACATTTTCTTAGTAAAAATCAATTTTTTCATCTGAATTTCATAATAAAAAAAAAAACTGCACTTACCTCAGAATACTTTCTTGTCCATCAGCCCGCGAACAGGCGCGGCTTTCTACCCCTCGCTTGCCTGGTTTGTTCTGAAAAAAGAAAAAAAAATTAATCGGGATAGTGTTTCGCGACCGAGATCACCGGTTTGAAGACAAACATTTTTTTAGTAATAATCAATTTTTTTCATCTGAAATTCATTATAAAAAAAACTGCACTTACCTCAGATTACTTTCTTGTCCATCAGCCCGCGAACAGGCGCGGCTTTCTACCCCTCGCTTGCCTGGCTTGCTCAGAAAAAAGGAAAAAAAAATAAGTCGGGATAGTGTTTTGCGACCGAGATCAGCGGTTTGAAGACAAATATTTTCTTAGTATAAAATCACGTTATTTCATCTGAAATTCATAATTTTGGTCTGCACTTACCACAGATTACTTTCTTGTCCATCAGACCGCGAACAGGTGCGGCTTTCAACCCCTCGCTTGCCTGGTTTGTTCTGAAAAGAGATAAAAAATTGATCGGGATAGTGTTTCGCGACCGAGATCACCGGTTTGAAGACAAACATTTTCTTGGTAAAAATCATTTTTTTTCATCTGAAATTCATTATAAAAAAAATGCACTTACCTCAGATTACTTTCTTGTCCATCAGCCCGCGAACAGGCGCGGCTTTCTTCCCCTCGCTTGCCTGGCTTGCTCTGAAAAAAGAAAAAAATATTGAGTCGGGATAGTGTTTCGCGACCGAGATCACCGGTTTGAAGACAAACATTTTCTTAGTAATAATCAATTTTTTTCATCTGAAATTCATTATAAAAAAAACTGCACTTACCTCAGATTACTTTCTTGTCCATCAGCCCGCGAACAGGCATGGCTTTCTACCCCTCGCTTGCCTGGCTTGCTCAGAAAAAAGGAAAAAAAAATAAGTCGGGATAGTGTTTTGCGACCGAGATCAGCGGTTTGAAGACAAATATTTTCTTTGTATAAAATCACGTTTTTTCATCTGAAATTCATAATTTTGGTCTGCACTTCCCACATAATACTTTCTTGTCCATCAGCCCGCGAACAGACGCGGTTTTCTATCCCTCGCTTGCCTGGCTTGCTCTGAAAAAAGAAAAAAATATTAAGTCGGGATAGTGTTTCGCGACCGAGATCACCGGTTTGAAGACAAACATTTTCTTGGTAAAAATATTTTTTTTTCATCTGAAATTCATTATAAAAAAAAAACTGCACTTACCTCAGATTACTTTCTTGTCCATCAGCCTGCGAACAGACGCGGCTTTCTACCCCTCGCTTGCCTGGATTGCACTGAAAAAAGAAAAAAAAATAGTCCTGATAGTGTTTCGCGACCGAGATCACCGGTTTGAAGACAAACATTTTCTTAGTAAAAATCAATTTTTTTCATCTGAAATTCATTATAAAAAAAAACTGCACTTACCTCAGATTACTTTCTTGTCCATCAGCCCGCGAACAGGCGCGGCTTCCTTCCCCTCGCTTGCCTGGCTTGCTCTAAAAAAGAAAAAAAAAATAAGTCGGTATAGTGTTTGGCGACCGAGATCAGCGGTTTGAAGACAAATATTTTCTTAGTATAAAATCACGTTATTTCATCTGAAATTCATAATTTTGTTCTGCACTTACCACAGATTACTTTCTTGTCCATCAGACCGCGAACAGGTGCGGCTTTCAACCCCTCGCTTGCCTGGTTTGTTCTGAAAAAAGATAAAAAATTGATCGGGATAGTGTTTCGCGACCGAGATCACCGGTTTGAAGACAAACATTTTCTTGGTAAAAATCAATTTTTTTCATCTGAAATTCATTATAAAAAAAAATGCACTTACCTCAGATTACTTTCTTGTCCATCAGCCCGCGAACAGGCGCGGCTTTCTTCCCCTCGCTTGCCTGGCTTGCTCTGAAAAAAGAAAAAAAAATAAAGTCGGTATAGTGTTTGGCGACCGAGATCAGCGGTTTGAAGACAAATATTTACTTAGTATAAAATCACGTTATTTCATCTGAAATTCATAATTTTGGTCTGCACTTCCCACATAATACTTTCTTGTCCATCAGCCCGCGAACAGACGCGGTTTTCTACCCCTCGCTTGCCTGGCTTGCTCTGAAAAAAGAAAAAAATATTGAGTCGGGATAGTGTTTCGCGACCGAGATCACCGGTTTGAAGACAAACATTTTCTTGGTAAAAATCAATTTTTTTCATCTGAAATTCATTATAAAAAAAAATGCACTTACCTCAGATTACTTTCTTGTCCATCAGCCCGCGAACAGGCGCGGCTTTCTACCCCTCGCTTGCCTGGCTTGCTCAGAAAAAAGGAAATAAAATTAAGTCGGGATAGTGTTTTGCGACCGAGATCAGCGGTTTGAAGACAAATATTTTCTTAGTATAAAATCACGTTTTTTCATCTGAAATTCATAATTTTGGTCTGCACTTACCACAGATTACTTTCTTGTCCATTAGACCGCGAACAGGTGCGGCTTTCTACCCCTCGCTTGCCTGGATTGCTCAGAAAAAAGAAAAAAAAATAGACCTGATAGTGTTTCGCGACCAAGATCACCGGTTTGAAGACAAACATTTTCTTAGTAAAAATCAATTTTTTCATCTGAAATTCATAATAAAAAAAAATCTGCACTTACCTCAGAATACTTTCTTGTCCATCAGCCCGCGAACAGGCGCGGCTTTCTACCCCTCGCTTGCCTGGTTTGTTCTGAAAAAAGAAAAAAAAATTGATCGGGATAGTGTTTCGCGACCGAGATCACCGGTTTGAAGACAAACATTTTCTTAGTAAAAATCATTTTTTTCATCTGAAATTCATAATAAAAAAAAAACTGCACTTACCTCAGATTACTTTTTTGTCCATCAGCCCGCGAACAGGCGCGGCTTTCTACCCCTCGCTTGCCTGGTTTGTTCTGAAAAAAGAAAAAAAAATTGATCGGGATAGTGTTTCGCGACCGAGATCACCGGTTTGAAGACAAACATTTTCTTGGTAAAAATCAATTTTTTTCATCATAAATTCATTATAAAAAAAACTGCACTTACCTCAGATTACTTTCTTGTCCATCAGACCGCGAACAGGTGCGGCTTTCTACCCCTCGCTTGCCTGGATTGCTCTTAAAAAAGAAAAAAAAATAGACCTGATAGTGTTTCGCGACCGAGATCACCGGTTTGAAGACAAACATTTTCTTAGTAAAAATCAATTTTTTCATTTGAAATCCATAATAAAAAAAAAACTGCACTTACCTCAGATTACTTTCTTGTCCATCAGCCCGCGAACAGGCGCGGCTTTCTACCCCTCGCTTGCCTGGTTAGTTCTGAAAAAAGAAAAAAAAATTGATCGGGATAGTGTTTCGCGACCGAGATCACCGGTTTGAAGACAAACATTTTCTTAGTAAAAATATTTTTTTTTCATATGAAATTCATAATAAAAAAAAAAACTGCACTTACCTCAGATTACTTTCTTGTCCATCAGCCCGCGAACAGGCGCGGCTTTCTACCCCTCGCTTGCCTGGTTTGTGCTGAAAAAAGAAAAAAAAATTGATCGGGATAGTGTTTCGCGACCGAGATCACCGGTTTGAAGACAAACATTTTCTTGGTAAAAATCAATTTTTTTCATCTGAAATTCATTATAAAAAAAAATGCACTTACCTCAGATTACTTTCTTGTCCATCAGCCCGCGATCAAAAGCGGCTTTCTACCCCTCGGTCTCCTGGATTGCTCTGAAAAAAGGAAAAAAAATAGTCCTGATAGTGTTTCGCGACCGAGATCACCGGTTTGAAGACAAACATTTTCTTAGTAAAAATATTTTTTTTTCATATGAAATTCATAATAATAAAAAAAACTGCACTTACCTCAGATTACTTTCTTGTCCATCAGCCCGCGAACAGGCGCGGCTTTCTACCGCTCGCTTGCCTGGTTTGTGCTGAAAAAAGAAAAAAAAAATGATCGGGATAGTGTTTCGCGACCGAGATCACCGGTTTGAAGACAAACATTTTCTTGGTAAAAATCATATTTTTTCATCTTAAATTCATTATAAAAAAAAAATGTCCTTACCTCAGATTACTTTCTTGTCCATCAGCCCGCGAACAGGCGCGGCTTTCTATCCCTCGCTTGCCTGGTTTGTTCTGAAAAAAGAAAAAAAATTGATCGGGATAGTGTTTCGCGACCGATATCACCGGTTTGAAGACAAACATTTTCTTGGTAAAAATCAATTTTTTTCATCTGAAATTCATTATAAAAAAAATGCACTTACCTCAGATTACTTTCTTGTCCATCAGCCCGCGAACAGGCGCGGCTTTCTTCCCCTCGCTTGCCTGGGTTGCTCTGAAAAAAGAAAAAAAAATTAAGTCGGTATAGTGTTTGGCGACCGAGATCAGCGGTTTGAAGAAAAATATTTTCTTAGTATAAAATGACCTTATTTCATCTGAAATTCATAATTTTGGTCTGCACTTAACACAGATTACTTTCTTGTCCATCAGACCGCAAACAGGTGCGGCTTTCTACCCCTCGCTTGCCTGGATTGCTCTGAAAAAAGAAAAAACAATAGACCTGATAGTGTTTCGCGACCGAGATCACCGGTTTGAAGACAAACATTTTCTTAGTAAAAATATTTTTTTTCATCTGAAATTCATTATAAAAAAAAACTGCACTTACCTCAGAATACTTTCTTGTCCATCAGCCCGCGAACAGGCGCGGCTTTCTACCCCTCGCTTGCCTGGTTTGTGCTAAAAAAAGAAAAAAAAATTGATCGGGATAGTGTTTCGCGACCGAGATCACCGGTTTGAAGACAAACATTTTCTTGGTAAAAATCAATTTTTTTCATCTTAAATTCATTATAAAAAAAAAATGCACTTACCTCAGATTACTTTCTTGTCCATCAGCCCGCAAACAGGCGCGGCTTTCTACCCCTCGCTTGCCTGGTTTGTTCTGCAAAAAGAAAAAAAAAATGATCGGGATAGTGTTTCGCGACCGAGATCACCGGTTTGAAGACAAACATTTTCTTGGTAAAAATATTTTTTTTTCATCTTAAATTCATTATAAAAAAAAAATGCACTTACCTCAGATTACTTTCTTGTCCATCAGCCCGCGAACAGGCGCGGCTTTCTACCCCTCGCTTGCCTGGTTTGTTCTAAAAAAAGAAAAAAAAAATGATCGGGATAGTGTTTCGCGACCGAGATCACCGGTTTGAAGACAAACATTTTCTAAGTAATATTTTTTTTTTCATATGAAATTCATAATAATAAAAAAAACTGCACTTACCTCAGATTACTTTCTTGTCCATCAGCCCGCGAACAGGCGCGGCTTTCTACCCCTCGCTTGCCTGGTTTGTGCTGAAAAAAGAAAAAAAAATTGATCGGGATAGTGTTTCGCGACCGAGATCACCGGTTTGAACACAAACATTTTCTTAGTAAAAATCAATTTTTTTCATCTTAAATTCATTATAAAAAAAAACTGCACTTACCTCAGATTACTTTCTTGTCCATCAGCCCGCGAACAGGCGCGGCTTTCTACCCCTCGCTTGCCTGGTTTGTTCTGAAAAAAGAAAAAAAAATTGATCGGGATAGTGTTTCGCGACCGAGATCACCGGTTTGAAGACAAACATTTTCTTGGTAAAAATCATTTTTTTTCATCTGAAATTCATTATAAAAAAAAATGCACTTACCTCAGATTACTTTCTTGTCCATCAGCCCGCGAACCGGCGCGGCTTTCTTCCCCTCGCTTGCCTGGCTTGCTCTGAAAAAAGAAAAAAATATTGAGTCGGGATAGTGTTTCGCAACCGAGATCACCGGTTTGAAGACAAACATTTTCTTGGTAAAAATATTTTTTTTTCATCTGAAATTCATTATAAAAAAAATGCACTTACCTCAGATTACTTTCTTGTCCATCAGCCTGCGAACAGACGCGGCTTTCTACCCCTCGCTTGCCTGGATTGCACTGAAAAAAGAAAAAAAAAATAGTCCTGATAGTGTTTCGCGGCCGAGATCACCGGTTTGAAGACAAACATTTTCTTAGTAATAATCAATTTTTTTCATCTGAAATTCATTATAAAAAAAACTGCACTTACCTCAGATTACTTTCTTGTCCATCAGCCTGCGAACAGGTGCGGCTTTCAACCCCTCGCTTGCATGGCTTGCTCAGAAAAAAGGAAATAAAATTAAGTCGGGATAGTGTTTTGCGACCGAGATCAGCGGTTTGAAGACAAATATTTTCTTAGTATAAAATCACGTTTTTTCATCTGAAATTCATAATTTTGGTCTGCACTTACCACAGATTACTTTCTTGTCCATCAGACCGCGAACAGGTGCGGCTTTCTACCCCTCGCATGCCTGGATTGCTCAGAAAAAAGAAAAAAAAATAGACCTGATAGTGTTTCGCGATCGAGATCACCGGTTTGAAGACAAACATTTTCTAAGTAAAAATCAATTTTTTCATCTGAAATTCATAAAAAAAAAAAAAACTGCACTTACCTCAGAATACTTTCTTGTCCATCAGCCCGCGAACAGGCGCAGCTTTCTACCCCTCGCTTGCCTGGTTTGTTCTGAAAAAATAAAAAAATATTGAGTCGGGATAGTGTTTCGCGACCGAGATCACCGGTTTGAAGACAAACATTTTCTTGGTAAAAATATTTTTTTTTCATCTGAAATTCATTATAAAAAAAAAACTGCACTTACCTCAGATTACTTTCTTGTCCATCAGCCTGCGAACAGGTGCGGCTTTCAACCCCTCGGTTGCCTGGTTTGTTCTGAAAAAAGATAAAAAATTGATCGGGATAGTGTTTCGCGACCGAGATCACCGGTTTGAAGACAAACATTTTCTTGGTAAAAATCAATTTTTTTCATCTGAAATTCATTATAAAAAAAAATGCAATTACCTCAGATTACTTTCTTGTCCATCAGCCCGCGAACAGGCGCGGCTTTCTTCCCCTCGCTTGCCTGGCTTGCTCTGAAAAAAGAAAAAAATATTGAGTCGGGATAGTGTTTCGCGACCGAGATCACCGGTTTGAAGACAAACATTTTCTTGGTAAAAATCATTTTTTTTCATCTTAAATTAATTATAAAAAAAAATGCACTTACCTCAGATTACTTTCTTGTCCATCAGCCCGCGAACAGACACGGTTTTCTACCCCTCGCTTGCCTGGCTTGCTCTGAAAAAAGAAAAAAATATTGAGTCGGGATAGTGTTTCGCGACCGAGATCACCGGTTTGAAGACAAACATTTTCTTGGTAAAAATCAATTTTTTTCAACTGAAATTCATTATAAAAAAAAATGCACTTACCTCAGATTACTTTCTTGTCCATCAGCCCGCGAACAGGCGCGGCTTTCTACCCCTCGCTTGCCTGGCTTGCTCAGAAAAAAGGAAATAAAATTAAGTCGGGATAGTGTTTTGCGACCGAGATCAGCGGTTTGAAGACAAATATTTTCTTAGTATAAAATCACGTTTTTTCATCTGAAATTCATAATTTTGGTCTGCACTTACCACAGATTACTTTCTTGTCCATCAGACCGCGAACAGGCGCGGCTTTCTACCCCTCGCTTGCCTGGTTTGTTCTGAAAAAAGAAAAAAAAATTGATCGGGATAGTGTTTCGCGACCGAGATCACCGGTTTGAAGACAAACATTTTCTTAGTAAAAATCATTTTTTTCATCTGAAATTCATAATAAAAAAAAAACTGCACTTACCTCAGATTACTTTTTTGTCCATCAGCCCGCGAACAGGCGCGGCTTTCTACCCCTCGCTTGCCTGGATTGCTCAGAAAAAAGAAAAAAAAATAGACCTGATAGTGTTTCGCGACCGAGATCACCGGTTTGAAGACAAACATTTTCTTAGTAAAAATATTTTTTTTTCATATGAAATTCATAATAATAAAAAAAACTGCACTTACCTCAGATTACTTTCTTGTCCATCAGCCCGCGAACAGGCGCGGCTTTCTACCGCTCGCTTGCCTGGTTTGTGCTGAAAAAAGAAAAAAAAAATGATCGGGATAGTGTTTCGCGACCGAGATCACCGGTTTGAAGACAAACATTTTCTTGGTAAAAATCAATTTTTTTCATCTTAAATTCATTATAAAAAAAAAATGTCCTTACCTCAGATTACTTTCTTGTCCATCAGCCCGCGAACAGGCGCGGCTTTCTATCCCTCGCTTGCCTGGTTTGTTCTGAAAAAAGAAAAAAAATTGATCGGGATAGTGTTTCGCGACCGATATCACCGGTTTGAAGACAAACATTTTCTTGGTAAAAATAAATTTTTTTCATCTGAAATTCATTATAAAAAAAAATGCACTTACCTCAGATTACTTTCTTGTCCATCAGCCCGCGAACAGGCGCGGCTTTCTTCCCCTCGCTTGCCTGGGTTGCTCTGAAAAAAGAAAAAAAAATTAAGTCGGTATAGTGTTTGGCGACCGAGATCAGCGGTTTGAAGAAAAATATTTTCTTAGTATAAAATCACCTTATTTCATCTGAAATTCATAATTTTGGTCTGCACTTAACACAGATTACTTTCTTGTCCATCAGACCGCAAACAGGTGCGGCTTTCTACCCCTCGCTTGCCTGGATTGCTCTGAAAAAAGAAAAAACAATAGACCTGATAGTGTTTCGCGACCGATATCACCGGTTTGAAGACAAACATTTTCTTGGTAAAAATCAATTTTTTTCATCTGAAATTCATTATAAAAAAAAATGCACTTACCTCAGATTACTTTCTTGTCCATCAGCCCGCGAACAGGCGCGGCTTTCTTCCCCTCGCTTGCCTGGGTTGCTCTGAAAAAAGAAAAAAAAATTAAGTCGGTATAGTGTTTGGCGACCGAGATCAGCGGTTTGAAGAAAAATATTTTCTTAGTATAAAATCACCTTATTTCATCTGAAATTCATAATTTTGGTCTGCACTTACCACAGATTACTTTCTTGTCCATCAGACCGCGAACAGGTGCGGCTTTCTACCCCTCGCTTGCCTGGATTGCTCTGAAAAAAGAAAAAACAATAGACCTGATAGTGTTTCGCGACCGAGATCACCGGTTTGAAGACAAACATTTTCTTAGTAAAAATCATTTTTTTCATCTGAAATTCATAATAAAAAAAAAACTGCACTTACCTCAGATTACTTTTTTGTCCATCAGCCCGCGAACAGGTGCGGCTTTCTACCCCTCGCTTGCCTGGATTGCTCAGAAAAAAGAAAAAAAAATAGACCTGATAGTGTTTCGCGACCGAGATCACCGGTTTGAAGACAAACATTTTCTTAGTAAAAATATTTTTTTTTCATATGAAATTCATAATAATAAAAAAAACTGCACTTACCTCAGATTACTTTCTTGTCCATCAGCCCGCGAACAGGCGCGGCTTTCTACCGCTCGCTTGCCTGGTTTGTGCTGAAAAAAGAAAAAAAAAATGATCGGGATAGTGTTTCGCGACCGAGATCACCGGTTTGAAGACAAACATTTTCTTGGTAAAAATCAATTTTTTTCATCTTAAATTCATTATAAAAAAAAAATGTCCTTACCTCAGATTACTTTCTTGTCCATCAGCCCGCGAACAGGCGCGGCTTTCTATCCCTCGCTTGCCTGGTTTGTTCTGAAAAAAGAAAAAAAATTGATCGGGATAGTGTTTCGCGACCGATATCACCGGTTTGAAGACAAACATTTTCTTGGTAAAAATCAATTTTTTTCATCTGAAATTCATTATAAAAAAAAATGCACTTACCTCAGATTACTTTCTTGTCCATCAGCCCGCGAACAGGCGCGGCTTTCTTCCCCTCGCTTGCCTGGGTTGCTCTGAAAAAAGAAAAAAAAATTAAGTCGGTATAGTGTTTGGCGACCGAGATCAGCGGTTTGAAGAAAAATATTTTCGTATAAAATCACCTTATTTCATCTGAAATTCATAATTTTGGTCTGCACTTACCACAGATTACTTTCTTGTCCATCAGACCGCGAACAGGTGCGGCTTTCTACCCCTCGCTTGCCTGGATTGCTCTGAAAAAAGAAAAAAAAATAGACCTGATAGTGTTTCGCGACCGAGATCACCGGTTTGAAGACAAACATTTTCTTAGTAAAAATATTTTTTTTTCATATGAAATTCATAATAAAAAAAAAAACTGCACTTACCTCAGATTACTTTCTTGTCCATCAGCCCGCGAACAGGCGCGGCTTTCTACCCCTCGCTTGCCTGGTTTGTGCTGAAAAAAGAAAAAAAAAATGATCGGGATAGTGTTTCGCGACCGAGATCACCGGTTTGAAGACAAACATTTTCTTGGTAAAAATCAATTTTTTTCATCTGAAATTCATTATAAAAAAAAATGCACTTACCTCAGATTACTTTCTTGTCCATCAGCCCGCGATCAAAAGCGGCTTTCTACCCCTCGGTCTCCTGGATTGCTCTGAAAAAAGGAAAAAAAATAGTCCTGATAGTGTTTCGCGACCGAGATCACCGGTTTGAAGACAAACATTTTCTTAGTAAAAATTTTTTTTTTTCATATGAAATTCATAATAATAAAAAAAACTGCACTTACCTCAGATTACTTTCTTGTCCATCAGACCGCGAACAGGTGCGGCTTTCTACCCCTCGCATGCCTGGATTGCTCAGAAAAAAGAAAAAAAAATAGACCTGATAGTGTTTCGCGATCGAGATCACCGGTTTGAAGACAAACATTTTCTAAGTAAAAATCAATTTTTTCATCTGAAATTCATAATAAAAAAAAAACTGCACTTACCTCAGAATACTTTCTTGTCCATCAGCCCGCGAACAGGCGCAGCTTTCTACCCCTCGCTTGCCTGGTTTGTTCTGAAAAAAGAAAAAAATATTGAGTCGGGATAGTGTTTCGCGACCGAGATCACCGGTTTGAAGACAAACATTTTCTTGGTAAAAATATTTTTTTTTCATCTGAAATTCATTATAAAAAAAAAACTGCACTTACCTCAGATTACTTTCTTGTCCATCAGCCTGCGAACAGGTGCGGCTTTCAACCCCTCGGTTGCCTGGTTTGTTCTGAAAAAAGATAAAAAATTGATCGGGATAGTGTTTCGCGACCGAGATCACCGGTTTGAAGACAAACATTTTCTTGGTAAAAATCAATTTTTTTCATCTGAAATTCATTATAAAAAAAAATGCAATTACCTCAGATTACTTTCTTGTCCATCAGCCCGCGAACAGGCGCGGCTTTCTTCCCCTCGCTTGCCTGGCTTGCTCTGAAAAAAGAAAAAAATATTGAGTCGGGATAGTGTTTCGCGACCGAGATCACCGGTTTGAAGACAAACATTTTCTTGGTAAAAATCATTTTTTTTCATCTGAAATTAATTATAAAAAAAAATGCACTTACCTCAGATTACTTTCTTGTCCATCAGCCCGCGAACAGACACGGTTTTCTACCCCTCGCTTGCCTGGCTTGCTCTGAAAAAAGAAAAAAATATTGAGTCGGGATAGTGTTTCGCGACCGAGATCACCGGTTTGAAGACAAACATTTTCTTGGTAAAAATCAATTTTTTTCAACTGAAATTCATTATAAAAAAAAATGCACTTACCTCAGATTACTTTCTTGTCCATCAGCCCGCGAACAGGCGCGGCTTTCTACCCCTCGCTTGCCTGGCTTGCTCAGAAAAAAGGAAATAAAATTAAGTCGGGATAGTGTTTTGCGACCGAGATCAGCGGTTTGAAGACAAATATTTTCTTAGTATAAAATCACGTTTTTTCATCTGAAATTCATAATTTTGGTCTGCACTTACCACAGATTACTTTCTTGTCCATCAGCCCGCGAACAGGCGCGGCTTTCTACCCCTCGCTTGCCTGGTTTGTTCTGAAAAAATAAAAAAAAATTGATCGGGATAGTGTTTCGCGACCGAGATCACCGGTTTGAAGACAAACATTTTCTTAGTAAAAATCATTTTTTTCATCTGAAATTCATAATAAAAAAAAAACTGCACTTACCTCAGATTACTTTTTTGTCCATCAGCCCGCGAACAGGCGCGGCTTTCTACCCCTCGCTTGCCTGGATTGCTCAGAAAAAAGAAAAAAAAATAGACCTGATAGTGTTTCGCGACCGAGATCACCGGTTTGAAGACAAACATTTTCTTAGTAAAAATATTTTTTTTTCATATGAAATTCATAATAATAAAAAAAACTGCACTTACCTCAGATTACTTTCTTGTCCATCAGCCCGCGAACAGGCGCGGCTTTCTACCGCTCGCTTGCCTGGTTTGTGCTGAAAAAAGAAAAAAAAAATGATCGGGATAGTGTTTCGCGACCGAGATCACCGGTTTGAAGACAAACATTTTCTTGGTAAAAATCAATTTTTTTCATCTTAAATTCATTATAAAAAAAAAATGTCCTTACCTCAGATTACTTTCTTGTCCATCAGCCCGCGAACAGGCGCGGCTTTCTATCCCTCGCTTGCCTGGTTTGTTCTGAAAAAAGAAAAAAAATTGATCGGGATAGTGTTTCGCGACCGATATCACCGGTTTGAAGACAATCATTTTCTTGGTAAAAATAAATTTTTTTCATCTGAAATTCATTATAAAAAAAAATGCACTTACCTCAGATTACTTTCTTGTCCATCAGCCCGCGAACAGGCGCGGCTTTCTTCCCCTCGCTTGCCTGGGTTGCTCTGAAAAAAGAAAAAAAAATTAAGTCGGTATAGTGTTTGGCGACCGAGATCAGCGGTTTGAAGAAAAATATTTTCTTAGTATAAAATCACCTTATTTCATCTGAAATTCATAATTTTGGTCTGCACTTAACACAGATTACTTTCTTGTCCATCAGACCGCAAATAGGTGCGGCTTTCTACCCCTCGCTTGCCTGGATTGCTCTGAAAAAAGAAAAAACAATAGACCTGATAGTGTTTCGCGACCGATATCACCGGTTTGAAGACAAACATTTTCTTGGTAAAAATCAATTTTTTTCATCTGAAATTCATTATAAAAAAAAATGCACTTACCTCAGATTACTTTCTTGTCCATCAGCCCGCGAACAGGCGCGGCTTTCTTCCCCTCGCTTGCCTGGGTTGCTCTGAAAAAAGAAAAAAAAATTAAGTCGGTATAGTGTTTGGCGACCGAGATCAGCGGTTTGAAGAAAAATATTTTCTTAGTATAAAATCACCTTATTTCATCTGAAATTCATAATTTTGGTCTGCACTTACCACAGATTACTTTCTTGTCCATCAGACCGCGAACAGGTGCGGCTTTCTACCCCTCGCTTGCCTGGATTGCTCTGAAAAAAGAAAAAAAAATAGACCTGATAGTGTTTCGCGACCGAGATCACCGGTTTGAAGACAAACATTTTCTTAGTAAAAATCATTTTTTTCATCTGAAATTCATAATAAAAAAAAAACTGCACTTACCTCAGATTACTTTTTTGTCCATCAGCCCGCGAACAGGCGCGGCTTTCTACCCCTCGCTTGCCTGGATTGCTCTGAAAAAAGAAAAAAAAATAGACCTGATAGTGTTTCGCGACCGAGATCACCGGTTTGAAGACAAACATTTTCTTAGTAAAAATATTTTTTTTTCATATGAAATTCATAATAATAAAAAAAACTGCACTTACCTCAGATTACTTTCTTGTCCATCAGCCCGCGAACAGGCGCGGCTTTCTACCGCTCGCTTGCCTGGTTTGTGCTGAAAAAAGAAAAAAAAAATGATCGGGATAGTGTTTCGCGACCGAGATCACCGGTTTGAAGACAAACATTTTCTTGGTAAAAATCAATTTTTTTCATCTTAAATTCATTATAAAAAAAAAATGTCCTTACCTCAGATTACTTTCTTGTCCATCAGCCCGCGAACAGGCGCGGCTTTCTATCCCTCGCTTGCCTGGTTTGTTCTGAAAAAAGAAAAAAAATTGATCGGGATAGTGTTTCGCGACCGATATCACCGGTTTGAAGACAAACATTTTCTTGGTAAAAATCAATTTTTTTCATCTGAAATTCATTATAAAAAAAAATGCACTTACCTCAGATTACTTTCTTGTCCATCAGCCCGTGAACAGGCGCGGCTTTCTTCCCCTCGCTTGCCTGGGTTGCTCTGAAAAAAGAAAAAAAAATTAAGTCGGTATAGTGTTTGGCGACCGAGATCAGCGGTTTGAAGAAAAATATTTTCTTAGTATAAAATCACCTTATTTCATCTGAAATTCATAATTTTGGTCTGCACTTAACACAGATTACTTTCTTGTCCATCAGACCGCAAACAGGTGCGGCTTTCTACCCCTCGCTTGCCTGGATTGCTCTGAAAAAAGAAAAAACAATAGACCTGATAGTGTTTCGCGACCGATATCACCGGTTTGAAGACAAACATTTTCTTGGTAAAAATCAATTTTTTTCATCTGAAATTCATTATAAAAAAAAATGCACTTACCTCAGATTACTTTCTTGTCCATCAGCCCGCGAACAGGCGCGGCTTTCTTCCCCTCGCTTGCCTGGGTTGCTCTGAAAAAAGAAAAAAAAATTAAGTCGGTATAGTGTTTGGCGACCGAGATCAGCGGTTTGAAGAAAAATATTTTCTTAGTATAAAATCACCTTATTTCATCTGAAATTCATAATTTTGGTCTGCACTTACCACAGATTACTTTCTTGTCCATCAGACCGCGAACAGGTGCGGCTTTCTACCCCTCGCTTGCCTGGATTGCTCTGAAAAAAGAAAAAAAAATAGACCTGATAGTGTTTCGCGACCGAGATCACCGGTTTGAAGACAAACATTTTCTTAGTAAAAATATTTTTTTTTCATATGAAATTCATAATAAAAAAAAAAACTGCACTTACCTCAGATTACTTTCTTGTCCATCAGCCCGCGAACAGGCGCGGCTTTCTACCCCTCGCTTGCCTGGTTTGTGCTGAAAAAAGAAAAAAAAAATGATCGGGATAGTGTTTCGCGACCGAGATCACCGGTTTGAAGACAAACATTTTCTTGGTAAAAATCAATTTTATTCATCTGAAATTCATTATAAAAAAAAATGCACTTACCTCAGATTACTTTCTTGTCCATCAGCCCGCGATCAAAAGCGGCTTTCTACCCTTCGGTCTCCTGGATTGCTCTGAAAAAAGGAAAAAAAATAGTCCTGATAGTGTTTCGCGACCGAGATCACCGGTTTGAAGACAAACATTTTCTTAGTAAAAATTTTTTTTTTTCATATGAAATTCATAATAATAAAAATAACTGCACTTACCTCAGATTACTTTCTTGTCCATCAGCCCGCGAACAGGCGCGGCTTTCTACCGCTCGCTTGCCTGGTTTGTGCTGAAAAAAGAAAAAAAAAATGATCGGGATAGTGTTTCGCGACCGAGATCACCGGTTTGAAGACAAACATTTTCTTGGTAAAAATCATTTTTTTTCATCTTAAATTCATCATAAAAAAAAAATGTCCTTACCTCAGATTACTTTCTTGTCCATCAGCCCGCGAACAGGCGCGGCTTTCTATCCCTCGCTTGCCTGGTTTGTTCTGAAAAAAGAAAAAAAATTGATCGGGATAGTGTTTCGCGACCGAGATCACCGGTTTGAAGACAAACATTTTCTTGGTAAAAATCAATTTTTTTCATCTGAAATTCATTATAAAAAAAATGCACTTACCTCAGATTACTTTCTTGTCCATCAGCCCGCGAACAGGCGCGGCTTTCTTCCCCTCGCTGGCCTGGGTTGCTCTGAAAAAAGAAAAAAAAATTAAGTCGGTATAGTGTTTGGCGACCGAGATCAGCGGTTTGAAGAAAAATATTTTCTTAGTATAAAATCACCTTATTTCATCTGAAATTCATAATTTTGGTCTGCACTTAACACAGATTACTTTCTTGTCCATCAGACCGCAAACAGGTGCGGCTTTCTACCCCTCGCTTGCCTGGATTGCTCTGAAAAAAGAAAAAACAATAGACCTGATAGTGTTTCGCGACCGAGATCACCGGTTTGAAGACAAACATTTTCTTAGTAAAAATATTTTTTTTCATCTGAAATTCATTATAAAAAAAAACTGCACTTACCTCAGAATACTTTCTTGTCCATCAGCCCGCGAACAGGCGCGGCTTTCTACCCCTCGCTTGCCTGGTTTGTGCTAAAAAAAGAAAAAAAAATTGATCGGGATAGTGTTTCGCGACCGAGATCACCGGTTTGAAGACAAACATTTTCTTAGTAAAAATATTTTTTTTTCATATGAAATTCATAATAATAAAAAAAACTGCACTTACCTCAGATTACTTTCTTGTCCATCAGCCCGCGAACAGGCGCGGCTTTCTACCGCTCGCTTGCCTGGTTTGTGCTGAAAAAAGAAAAAAAAAATGATCGGGATAGTGTTTCGCGACCGAGATCACCGGTTTGAAGACAAACATTTTCTTGGTAAAAATCAATTTTTTTCATCTTAAATTCATTATAAAAAAAAAATGTCCTTACCTCAGATTACTTTCTTGTCCATCAGCCCGCGAACAGGCGCGGCTTTCTATCCCTCGCTTGCCTGGTTTGTTCTGAAAAAAGAAAAAAAATTGATCGGGATAGTGTTTCGCGACCGATATCACCGGTTTGAAGACAAACATTTTCTTGGTAAAAATCAATTTTTTTCATCTGAAATTCATTATAAAAAAAAATGCACTTACCTCAGATTACTTTCTTGTCCATCAGCCCGCGAACAGGCGCGGCTTTCTTCCCCTCGCTTGCCTGGGTTGCTCTGAAAAAAGAAAAAAAAATTAAGTCGGTATAGTGTTTGGCGACCGAGATCAGCGGTTTGAAGAAAAATATTTTCTTAGTATAAAATCACCTTATTTCATCTGAAATTCATAATTTTGGTCTGCACTTAACACAGATTACTTTCTTGTCCATCAGACCGCAAACAGGTGCGGCTTTCTACCCCTCGCTTGCCTGGATTGCTCTGAAAAAAGAAAAAACAATAGACCTGATAGTGTTTCGCGACCGATATCACCGGTTTGAAGACAAACATTTTCTTGGTAAAAATCAATTTTTTTCATCTGAAATTCATTATAAAAAAAAATGCACTTACCTCAGATTACTTTCTTGTCCATCAGCCCGCGAACAGGCGCGGCTTTCTTCCCCTCGCTTGCCTGGGTTGCTCTGAAAAAAGAAAAAAAAATTAAGTCGGTATAGTGTTTGGCGACCGAGATCAGCGGTTTGAAGAAAAATATTTTCTTAGTATAAAATCACCTTATTTCATCTGAAATTCATAATTTTGGTCTGCACTTACCACAGATTACTTTCTTGTCCATCAGACCGCGAACAGGTGCGGCTTTCTACCCCTCGCTTGCCTGGATTGCTCTGAAAAAAGAAAAAAAAATAGACCTGATAGTGTTTCGCGACCGAGATCACCGGTTTGAAGACAAACATTTTCTTAGTAAAAATATTTTTTTTTCATATGAAATTCATAATTAAAAAAAAAACTGCACTTACCTCAGATTACTTTCTTGTCCATCAGCCCGCGAACAGGCGCGGCTTTCTACCCCTCGCTTGCCTGGTTTGTGCTGAAAAAAGAAAAAAAAAATGATCGGGATAGTGTTTCGCGACCGAGATCACCGGTTTGAAGACAAACATTTTCTTGGTAAAAATCAATTTTTTTCATCTGAAATTCATTATAAAAAAAAATGCACTTACCTCAGATTACTTTCTTGTCCATCAGCCCGCGATCAAAAGCGGCTTTCTACCCCTCGGTCTCCTGGATTGCTCTGAAAAAAGGAAAAAAAATAGTCCTGATAGTGTTTCGCGACCGAGATCACCGGTTTGAAGACAAACATTTTCTTAGTAAAAATTTTTTTTTTTCATATGAAATTCATAATAATAAAAATAACTGCACTTACCTCAGATTACTTTCTTGTCCATCAGCCCGCGAACAGGCGCGGCTTTCTACCGCTCGCTTGCCTGGTTTGTGCTGAAAAAAGAAAAAAAAAATGATCGGGATAGTGTTTCGCGACCGAGATCACCGGTTTGAAGACAAACATTTTCTTGGTAAAAATCATTTTTTTTCATCTTAAATTCATTATAAAAAAAAAATGTCCTTACCTCAGATTACTTTCTTGTCCATCAGCCCGCGAACAGGCGCGGCTTTCTATCCCTCGCTTGCCTGGTTTGTTCTGAAAAAAGAAAAAAAATTGATCGGGATAGTGTTTCGCGACCGATATCACCGGTTTGAAGACAAACATTTTCTTGGTAAAAATCAATTTTTTTCATCTGAAATTCATTATAAAAAAAATGCACTTACCTCAGATTACTTTCTTGTCCATCAGCCCGCGAACAGGCGCGGCTTTCTTCCCCTCGCTTGCCTGGGTTGCTCTGAAAAAAGAAAAAAAAATTAAGTCGGTATAGTGTTTGGCGACCGAGATCAGCGGTTTGAAGAAAAATATTTTCTTAGTATAAAATCACCTTATTTCATCTGAAATTCATAATTTTGGTCTGCACTTAACACAGATTACTTTCTTGTCCATCAGACCGCAAACAGGTGCGGCTTTCTACCCCTCGCTTGCCTGGATTGATCTGAAAAAAGAAAAAACAATAGACCTGATAGTGTTTCGCGACCGAGATCACCGGTTTGAAGACAAACATTTTCTTAGTAAAAATATTTTTTTTCATCTGAAATTCATTATAAAAAAAAACTGCACTTACCTCAGAATACTTTCTTGTCCATCAGCCCGCGAACAGGCGCGGCTTTCTACCCCTCGCTTGCCTGGTTTGTGCTAAAAAAAGAAAAAAAAATTGATCGGGATAGTGTTTCGCGACCGAGATCACCGGTTTGAAGACAAACATTTTCTTGGTAAAAATCAATTTTTTTCATCTTAAATTCATTATAAAAAAAAAATGCACTTACCTCAGATTACTTTCTTGTCCATCAGCCCGCAAACAGGCGCGGCTTTCTACCCCTCGCTTGCCTGGTTTGTTCTGCAAAAAGAAAAAAAAAATGATCGGGATAGTGTTTCGCGACCGAGATCACCGGTTTGAAGACAAACATTTTCTTGGTAAAAATATTTTTTTTTCATCTTAAATTCATTATAAAAAAAAAATGCACTTACCTCAGATTACTTTCTTGTCCATCAGCCCGCGAACAGGCGCGGCTTTCTACCCCTCGCTTGCCTGGTTTGTTCTAAAAAAAGAAAAAAAAAATGATCGGGATAGTGTTTCGCGACCGAGATCACCGGTTTGAAGACAAACATTTTCTAAGTCCTATTTTTTTTTTCATATGAAATTCATAATAATAAAAAAAACTGCACTTACCTCAGATTACTTTCTTGTCCATCAGCCCGCGAACAGGCGCGGCTTTCTACCCCTCGCTTGCCTGGTTTGTGCTGAAAAAAGAAAAAAAAATTGATCGGGATAGTGTTTCGCGACCGAGATCACCGGTTTGAACACAAACATTTTCTTAGTAAAAATCAATTTTTTTCATCTTAAATTCATTATAAAAAAAAACTGCACTTACCTCAGATTACTTTCTTGTCCATCAGCCCGCGAACAGGCGCGGCTTTCTACCCCTCGCTTGCCTGGTTTGTTCTGAAAAAAGAAAAAAAAATTGATCGGGATAGTGTTTCGCGACCGAGATCACCGGTTTGAAGACAAACATTTTCTTGGTAAAAATCATTTTTTTTCATCTGAAATTCATTATAAAAAAAAATGCACTTACCTCAGATTACTTTCTTGTCCATCAGCCCGCGAACAGGCGCGGCTTTCTTCCCCTCGCTTGCCTGGCTTGCTCTGAAAAAAGAAAAAAATATTGAGTCGGGATAGTGTTTCGCAACCGAGATCACCGGTTTGAAGACAAACATTTTCTTGGTAAAAATATTTTTTTTTCATCTGAAATTCATTATAAAAAAAATGCACTTACCTCAGATTACTTTCTTGTCCATCAGCCTGCGAACAGACGCGGCTTTCTACCCCTCGCTTGCCTGGATTGCACTGAAAAAAGAAAAAAAAAATAGTCCTGATAGTGTTTCGCGGCCGAGATCACCGGTTTGAAGACAAACATTTTCTTAGTAATAATCAATTTTTTTCATCTGAAATTCATTATAAAAAAAACTGCACTTACCTCAGATTACTTTCTTGTCCATCAGCCTGCGAACAGGTGCGGCTTTCAACCCCTCGCTTGCATGGCTTGCTCAGAAAAAAGGAAATAAAATTAAGTCGGGATAGTGTTTTGCGACCGAGATCAGCGGTTTGAAGACAAATATTTTCTTAGTATAAAATCACGTTTTTTCATCTGAAATTCATAATTTTGGTCTGCACTTACCACAGATTACTTTCTTGTCCATCAGACCGCGAACAGGTGCGGCTTTCTACCCCTCGCATGCCTGGATTGCTCAGAAAAAAGAAAAAAAAATAGACCTGATAGTGTTTCGCGATCGAGATCACCGGTTTGAAGACAAACATTTTCTAAGTAAAAATCAATTTTTTCATCTGAAATTCATAATAAAAAAAAAAACTGCACTTACCTCAGAATACTTTCTTGTCCATCAGCCCGCGAACAGGCGCAGCTTTCTACCCCTCGCTTGCCTGGTTTGTTCTGAAAAAAGAAAAAAATATTGAGTCGGGATAGTGTTTCGCGACCGAGATCACCGGTTTGAAGACAAACATTTTCTTGGTAAAAATATTTTTTTTTCATCTGAAATTCATTATAAAAAAAAACTGCACTTACCTCAGATTACTTTCTTGTCCATCAGCCTGCGAACAGGTGCGGCTTTCAACCCCTCGGTTGCCTGGTTTGTTCTGAAAAAAGATAAAAAATTGATCGGGATAGTGTTTCGCGACCGAGATCACCGGTTTGAAGACAAACATTTTCTTGGTAAAAATCAATTTTTTTCATCTGAAATTCATTATAAAAAAAAATGCAATTGCCTCAGATTACTTTCTTGTCCATCAGCCCGCGAACAGGCGCGGCTTTCTTCCCCTCGCTTGCCTGGCTTGCTCTGAAAAAAGAAAAAAATATTGAGTCGGGATAGTGTTTCGCGACCGAGATCACCGGTTTGAAGACAAACATTTTCTTGGTAAAAATCATTTTTTTTCATCTGAAATTAATTATAAAAAAAAATGCACTTACCTCAGATTACTTTCTTGTCCATCAGCCCGCGAACAGACGCGGTTTTCTACCCCTCGCTTGCCTGGCTTGCTCTGAAAAAAGAAAAAAATATTGAGTCGGGATAGTGTTTCGCGACCGAGATCACCGGTTTGAAGACAAACATTTTCTTGGTAAAAATCAATTTTTTTCAACTGAAATTCATTATAAAAAAAAATGCACTTACCTCAGATTACTTTCTTGTCCATCAGCCCGCGAACAGGCGCGGCTTTCTACCCCTCGCTTGCCTGGCTTGCTCAGAAAAAAGGAAATAAAATTAAGTCGGGATAGTGTTTTGCGACCGAGATCAGCGGTTTGAAGACAAATATTTTCTTAGTATAAAATCACGTTTTTTCATCTGAAATTCATAATTTTGGTCTGCACTTACCACAGATTACTTTCTTGTCCATCAGCCCGCGAACAGGCGCGGCTTTCTACCCCTCGCTTGCCTGGTTTGTTCTGAAAAAAGAAAAAAAAATTGATCGGGATAGTGTTTCGCGACCGAGATCACCGGTTTGAAGACAAACATTTTCTTAGTAAAAATCATTTTTTTCATCTGAAATTCATAATAAAAAAAAAACTGCACTTACCTCAGATTACTTTTTTGTCCATCAGCCCGCGAACAGGCGCGGCTTTCTACCCCTCGCTTGCCTGGATTGCTCAGAAAAAAGAAAAAAAAATAGACCTGATAGTGTTTCGCGACCGAGATCACCGGTTTGAAGACAAACATTTTCTTAGTAAAAATATTTTTTTTTCATATGAAATTCATAATAATAAAAAAAACTGCACTTACCTCAGATTACTTTCTTGTCCATCAGCCCGCGAACAGGCGCGGCTTTCTACCGCTCGCTTGCCTGGTTTGTGCTGAAAAAAGAAAAAAAAAATGATCGGGATAGTGTTTCGCGACCGAGATCACCGGTTTGAAGACAAACATTTTCTTGGTAAAAATCATTTTTTTTCATCTTAAATTCATTATAAAAAAAAAATGTCCTTACCTCAGATTACTTTCTTGTCCATCAGCCCGCGAACAGGCGCGGCTTTCTATCCCTCGCTTGCCTGGTTTGTTCTGAAAAAAGAAAAAAAATTGATCGGGATAGTGTTTCGCGACCGATATCACCGGTTTGAAGACAAACATTTTCTTGGTAAAAATCAATTTTTTTCATCTGAAATTCATTATAAAAAAAAATGCACTTACCTCAGATTACTTTCTTGTCCATCAGCCCGCGAACAGGCGCGGCTTTCTTCCCCTCGCTTGCCTGGGTTGCTCTGAAAAAAGAAAAAAAAATTAAGTCGGTATAGTGTTTGGCGACCGAGATCAGCGGTTTGAAGAAAAATATTTTCTTAGTATAAAATCACCTTATTTCATCTGAAATTCATAATTTTGGTCTGCACTTAACACAGATTACTTTCTTGTCCATCAGACCGCAAACAGGTGCGGCTTTCTACCCCTCGCTTGCCTGGATTGCTCTGAAAAAAGAAAAAACAATAGACCTGATAGTGTTTCGCGACCGATATCACCGGTTTGAAGACAAACATTTTCTTGGTAAAAATCAATTTTTTTCATCTGAAATTCATTATAAAAAAAAATGCACTTACCTCAGATTACTTTCTTGTCCATCAGCCCGCGAACAAGCGCGGCTTTCTTCCCCTCGCTTGCCTGGGTTGCTCTGAAAAAAGAAAAAAAAATTAAGTCGGTATAGTGTTTGGCGACCGAGATCAGCGGTTTGAAGAAAAATATTTTCTTAGTATAAAATCACCTTATTTCATCTGAAATTCATAATTTTGGTCTGCACTTACCACAGATTACTTTCTTGTCCATCAGACCGCAAACAGGTGCGGCTTTCTACCCCTCGCTTGCCTGGATTGCTCTGAAAAAAGAAAAAAAAATAGACCTGATAGTGTTTCGCGACCGAGATCACCGGTTTGAAGACAAACATTTTCTTAGTAAAAATCATTTTTTTCATCTGAAATTCATAATAAAAAAAAAACTGCACTTACCTCAGATTACTTTTTTGTCCATCAGCCCGCGAACAGGCGCGGCTTTCTACCCCTCGCTTGCCTGGATTGCTCAGAAAAAAGAAAAAAAAATAGACCTGATAGTGTTTCGCGACCGAGATCACCGGTTTGAAGACAAACATTTTCTTAGTAAAAATATTTTTTTTTCATATGAAATTCATAATAATAAAAAAAACTGCACTTACCTCAGATTACTTTCTTGTCCATCAGCCCGCGAACAGGCGCGGCTTTCTACCGCTCGCTTGCCTGGTTTGTGCTGAAAAAAGAAAAAAAAAATGATCGGGATAGTGTTTCGCGACCGAGATCACCGGTTTGAAGACAAACATTTTCTTGGTAAAAATCAATTTTTTTCATCTTAAATTCATTATAAAAAAAAAATGTCCTTACCTCAGATTACTTTCTTGTCCATCAGCCCGCGAACAGGCGCGGCTTTCTATCCCTCGCTTGCCTGGTTTGTTCTGAAAAAAGAAAAAAAATTGATCGGGATAGTGTTTCGCGACCGATATCACCGGTTTGAAGACAAACATTTTCTTGGTAAAAATCAATTTTTTTCATCTGAAATTCATTATAAAAAAAAATGCACTTACCTCAGATTACTTTCTTGTCCATCAGCCCGCGAACAGGCGCGGCTTTCTTCCCCTCGTTTGCCTGGGTTGCTCTGAAAAAAGAAAAAAAAATTAAGTCGGTATAGTGTTTGGCGACCGAGATCAGCGGTTTGAAGAAAAATATTTTCTTAGTATAAAATCACCTTATTTCATCTGAAATTCATAATTTTGGTCTGCACTTAACACAGATTACTTTCTTGTCCATCAGACCGCAAACAGGTGCGGCTTTCTACCCCTCGCTTGCCTGGATTGCTCTGAAAAAAGAAAAAACAATAGACCTGATAGTGTTTCGCGACCGATATCACCGGTTTGAAGACAAACATTTTCTTGGTAAAAATCAATTTTTTTCATCTGAAATTCATTATAAAAAAAAATGCAGTTACCTCAGATTACTTTCTTGTCCATCAGCCCGCGAACAGGCGCGGCTTTCTTCCCCTCGCTTGCCTGGGTTGCTCTGAAAAAAGAAAAAAAAATTAAGTCGGTATAGTGTTTGGCGACCGAGATCAGCGGTTTGAAGAAAAATATTTTCTTAGTATAAAATCACCTTATTTCATCTGAAATTCATAATTTTGGTCTGCACTTAACACAGATTACTTTCTTGTCCATCAGACCGCAAACAGGTGCGGCTTTCTACCCCTCGCTTGCCTGGATTGCTCTGAAAAAAGAAAAAACAATAGACCTGATAGTGTTTCGCGACCGAGATCACCGGTTTGAAGACAAACATTTTCTTAGTAAAAATATTTTTTTTCATCTGAAATTCATTATAAAAAAAAACTGCACTTACCTCAGAATACTTTCTTGTCCATCAGCCCGCGAACAGGCGCGGCTTTCTACCCCTCGCTTGCCTGGTTTGTGCTAAAAAAAGAAAAAAAAATTGATCGGGATAGTGTTTCGCGACCGAGATCACCGGTTTGAAGACAAACATTTTCTTGGTAAAAATATTTTTTTTTCATCTTAAATTCATTATAAAAAAAAAATGCACTTACCTCAGATTACTTTCTTGTCCATCAGCCCGCGAACAGGTGCGGCTTTCTACCCCTCGCTTGCCTGGTTTGTTCTAAAAAAAGAAAAAAAAAATGATCGGGATAGTGTTTCGCGACCGAGATCACCGGTTTGAAGACAAACATTTTCTAAGTAATATTTTTTTTTTCATATGAAATTCATAATAATAAAAAAAACTGCACTTACCTCAGATTACTTTCTTGTCCATCAGCCCGCGAACAGGCGCGGCTTTCTACCCCTCGCTTGCCTGGTTTGTGCTGAAAAAAGAAAAAAAAATTGATCGGGATAGTGTTTCGCGACCGAGATCACCGGTTTGAACACAAACATTTTCTTAGTAAAAATCAATTTTTTTCATCTTAAATTCATTATAAAAAAAAACTGCACTTACCTCAGATTACTTTCTTGTCCATCAGCCCGCGAACAGGCGCGGCTTTCTACCCCTCGCTTGCCTGGTTTGTTCTGAAAAAAGAAAAAAAAATTGATCGGGATAGTGTTTCGCGACCGAGATCACCGGTTTGAAGACAAACATTTTCTTGGTAAAAAACATTTTTTTTCATCTGAAATTCATTATAAAAAAAAATGCACTTACCTCAGATTACTTTCTTGTCCATCAGCCCGCGAACAGGCGCGGCTTTCTTCCCCTCGCTTGCCTGGCTTGCTCTGAAAAAAGAAAAAAATATTGAGTCGGGATAGTGTTTCGCAACCGAGATCACCGGTTTGAAGACAAACATTTTCTTGGTAAAAATATTTTTTTTTCATCTGAAATTCATTATAAAAAAAACTGCACTTTCCTCAGATTACTTTCTTGTCCATCAGCCTGCGAACAGACGCGGCTTTCTACCCCTCGCTTGCCTGGATTGCACTGAAAAAAGAAAAAAAAAATAGTCCTGATAGTGTTTCGCGGCCGAGATCACCGGTTTGAAGACAAACATTTTCTTAGTAATAATCAATTTTTTTCATCTGAAATTCATTATAAAAAAAACTGCACTTACCTCAGATTACTTTCTTGTCCATCAGCCTGCGAACAGGTGCGGCTTTCAACCCCTCGGTTGCCTGGTTTGTTCTGAAAAAAGATAAAAAATTGATCGGGATAGTGTTTCGCGACCGAGATCACCGGTTTGAAGACAAACATTTTCTTGGTAAAAATCAATTTTTTTCATCTGAAATTCATTATAAAAAAAAATGCACTTACCTCAGATTACTTTCTTGTCCATCAGCCCGCGAACAGGCGCGGCTTTCTTCCCCTCGCTTGCCTGGCTTGCTCTGAAAAAAGAAAAAAATATTGAGTCGGGATAGTGTTTCGCAACCGAGATCACCGGTTTGAAGACAAACATTTTCTTGGTAAAAATATTTTTTTTTCATCTGAAATTCATTATAAAAAAAACTGCACTTTCCTCAGATTACTTTCTTGTCCATCAGCCTGCGAACAGACGCGGCTTTCTACCCCTCGCTTGCCTGGATTGCACTGAAAAAAGAAAAAAAAAATAGTCCTGATAGTGTTTCGCGGCCGAGATCACCGGTTTGAAGACAAACATTTTCTTAGTAATAATCAATTTTTTTCATCTGAAATTCATTATAAAAAAAAATGCACTTACCTCAGATTACTTTCTTGTCCATCAGCCTGCGAACAGGTGCGGCTTTCAACCCCTCGGTTGCCTGGTTTGTTCAGAAAAAAGATAAAAAATTGATCGGGATAGTGTTTCGCGACCGAGATCACCGGTTTGAAGACAAACATTTTCTTGGTAAAAATCAATTTTTTTCATCTGAAATTCATTATAAAAAAAAATGCACTTACCTCAGATTACTTTCTTGTCCATCAGCCCGCGAACAGGCGCGGCTTTCTTCCCCTCGCTTGCCTGGCTTGCTCTGAAAAAAGAAAAAAATATTGAGTCGGGATAGTGTTTCGCGACCGAGATCACCGGTTTGAAGACAAACATTTTCTTGGTAAAAATCAATTTTTTTCATCTGAAATTCATTGTAAAAAAAAATGCACTTACCTCAGATTACTTTCTTGTCCATCAGCCCGCGAACAGACGCGGTTTTCTACCCCTCGCTTGCCTGGCTTGCTCTGAAAAAAGAAAAAAATATTGAGTCGGGATAGTGTTTCGCGACCGAGATCACCGGTTTGAAGACAAACATTTTCTTGGTAAAAATCAATTTTTTTCATCTGAAATTCATTATTAAAAAAAATGCACTTACCTCAGATTACTTTCTTGTCCATCAGCCCGCGAACAGGCGCGGCTTTCTAACCCTCGCTTGCCTGGCTTGCTCAGAAAAAAGGAAATAAAATTAAGTCGGGATAGTGTTTTGCGACCGAGATCAGCGGTTTGAAGACAAATATTTTCTTAGTATAAAATCACGTTTTTTCATCTGAAATTCATAATTTTGGTCTGCACTTACCACAGATTACTTTCTTGTCCATCAGACCGCGAACAGGTGCGGCTTTCTACCCCTCGCATGCCTGGATTGCTCAGAAAAAAGAAAAAAAAATAGACCTGATAGTGTTTCGCGATCGAGATCACCGGTTTGAAGACAAACATTTTCTAAGTAAAAATCAATTTTTTCATCTGAAATTCATAATAAAAAAAAAAACTGCACTTACCTCAGAATACTTTCTTGTCCATCAGCCCGCGAACAGGCGCAGCTTTCTACCCCTCGCTTGCCTGGTTTGTTCTGAAAAAAGAAAAAAATATTGAGTCGGGATAGTGTTTCGCGACCGAGATCACCGGTTTGAAGACAAACATTTTCTTGGTAAAAATATTTTTTTTTCATCTGAAATTCATTATAAAAAAAAAACTGCACTTACCTCAGATTACTTTCTTGTCCATCAGCCTGCGAACAGGTGCGGCTTTCAACCCCTCGGTTGCCTGGTTTGTTCTGAAAAAAGATAAAAAATTGATCGGGATAGTGTTTCGCGACCGAGATCACCGGTTTGAAGACAAACATTTTCTTGGTAAAAATCAATTTTTTTCATCTGAAATTCATTATAAAAAAAAATGCACTTACCTCAGATTACTTTCTTGTCCATCAGCCCGCGAACAGGCGCGGCTTTCTTCCCCTCGCTTGCCTGGCTTGCTCTGAAAAAAGAAAAAAATATTGAGTCGGGATAGTGTTTCGCGACCGAGATCACCGGTTTGAAGACAAACATTTTCTTGGTAAAAATCATTTTTTTTCATCTGAAATTAATTATAAAAAAAAATGCACTTACCTCAGATTACTTTCTTGTCCATCAGCCCGCGAACAGACGCGGTTTTCTACCCCTCGCTTGCCTGGCTTGCTCTGAAAAAAGGAAATAAAATTAAGTCGGGATAGTGTTTAGCGACCGAGATCAGCGGTTTGAAGACAAATATTTTCTTAGTATAAAATCACGTTTTTTCATCTGAAATTCATAATTTTGGTCTGCACTTACCACAGATTACTTTCTTGTCCATCAGACCGCGAACAGGTGCGGCTTTCTACCCCTCGCTTGCCTGGATTGCTCAGAAAAAAGAAAAAAAAATAGACCGGATAATGTTTCGCGACCGAGATCACCGGTTTGAAGACAAACATTTTCTTAGTAAAAATCAATTTTTTCATTTGAAATTCATAATAAAAAAAAAAACTGCACTTACCTCAGATTACTTTCTTGTCCATCAGCCCGCGAACAGGCGCGGCTTTCTACCCCTCGCTTGCCTGGTTTGTTCTGAAAAAAGAAAAAAAAATTGATCGGGATAGTGTTTCGCGACCGAAATCACCGGTTTGAAGACAAACATTTTCTTAGTAAAAATCATTTTTTTCATCTGAAATTCATAATAAAAAAAAAACTGCACTTACCTCAGATTACTTTCTTGTCCATCAGCCCGCGAACAGGCGCGGCTTTCTACCCCTCGCTTGCCTGGATTGCTCAGAAAAAAGAAAAAAAAATAGACCTGATAGTGTTTCGCGACCGAGATCACCGGTTTGAAGACAAACATTTTCTTAGTAAAAATATTTTTTTTTCATATGAAATTCATAATAATAAAAAAAACTGCACTTACCTCAGATTACTTTCTTGTCCATCAGCCCGCGAACAGGCGCGGCTTTCTACCGCTCGCTTGCCTGTTTTGTGCTGAAAAAAGAAAAAAAAAATGATCGGGATAGTGTTTCGCGACCGAGATCACCGGTTTGAAGACAAACATTTTCTTGGTAAAAATCAATTTTTTTCATCTTAAATTCATTATAAAAAAAAAATGTCCTTACCTCAGATTACTTTCTTGTCCATCAGCCCGCGAACAGGCGCGGCTTTCTTCCCCTCGCTTGCCTGGGTTGCTCTGAAAAAAGAAAAAAAAATTAAGTCGGTATAGTGTTTGGCGACCGAGATCAGCGGTTTGAAGAAAAATATTTTCTTAGTATAAAATCACCTTATTTCATCTGAAATTCATAATTTTGGTCTGCACTTAACACAGATTACTTTCTTGTCCATCAGACCGCAAACAGGTGCGGCTTTCTACCCCTCGCTTGCCTGGATTGCTCTGAAAAAAGAAAAAACAATAGACCTGATAGTGTTTCGCGACCGATATCACCGGTTTGAAGACAAACATTTTCTTGGTAAAAATCAATTTTTTTCATCTGAAATTCATTATAAAAAAAAATGCACTTACCTCAGATTACTTTCTTTTCCATCAGCCCGCGAACAGGCGCGGCTTTCTTCCCCTCGCTTGCCTGGGTTGCTCTGAAAAAAGAAAAAAAAATTAAGTCGGTATAGTGTTTGGCGACCGAGATCAGCGGTTTGAAGAAAAATATTTTCTTAGTATAAAATCACCTTATTTCATCTGAAATTCATAATTTTGGTCTGCACTTAACACAGATTACTTTCTTGTCCATCAGACCGCAAACAGGTGCGGCTTTCTACCCCTCGCTTGCCTGGATTGCTCTGAAAAAAGAAAAAAAATTAGACCTGATAGTGTTTCGCGACCGAGATCACCGGTTTGAAGACAAACATTTTCTTAGTAAAAATATTTTTTTTTCATATGAAATTCATAATAATAAAAAAAACTGCACTTACCTCAGATTACTTTCTTGTCCATCAGCCCGCGAACAGGCGCGGCTTTCTACCGCTCGCTTGCCTGGTTTGTGCTGAAAAAAGAAAAAAAAAATGTTCGGGATAGTGTTTCGCGACCGAGATCACCGGTTTGAAGACAAACATTTTCTTGGTAAAAATCAATTTTTTTCATCTTAAATTCATTATAAAAAAAAACTGCACTTACCTCAGATTACTTTCTTGTCCATCAGCCCGCGAACAGGCGCGGCTTTCTACCCCTCGCTTGCCTGGTTTGTTCTGAAAAAAGAAAAAAAAATTGATCGGGATAGTGTTTCGCGACCGAGATCACCGGTTTGAAGACAAACATTTTCTTGGTAAAAAACATTTTTTTTCATCTGAAATTCATTATAAAAAAAAATGCACTTACCTCAGATTACTTTCTTGTCCATCAGCCCGCGAACAGGCGCGGCTTTCTTCCCCTCGCTTGCCTGGCTTGCTCTGAAAAAAGAAAAAAATATTGAGTCGGGATAGTGTTTCGCAACCGAGATCACCGGTTTGAAGACAAACATTTTCTTGGTAAAAATATTTTTTTTTCATCTGAAATTCATTATAAAAAAAACTGCACTTTCCTCAGATTACTTTCTTGTCCATCAGCCTGCGAACAGACGCGGCTTTCTACCCCTCGCTTGCCTGGATTGCACTGAAAAAAGAAAAAAAAAATAGTCCTGATAGTGTTTCGCGGCCGAGATCACCGGTTTGAAGACAAACATTTTCTTAGTAATAATCAATTTTTTTCATCTGAAATTCATTATAAAAAAAACTGCACTTACCTCAGATTACTTTCTTGTCCATCAGCCTGCGAACAGGTGCGGCTTTCAACCCCTCGGTTGCCTGGTTTGTTCTGAAAAAAGATAAAAAATTGATCGGGATAGTGTTTCGCGACCGAGATCACCGGTTTGAAGACAAACATTTTCTTGGTAAAAATCAATTTTTTTCATCTGAAATTCATTATAAAAAAAAATGCACTTACCTCAGATTACTTTCTTGTCCATCAGCCCGCGAACAGGCGCGGCTTTCTTCCCCTCGCTTGCCTGGCTTGCTCTGAAAAAAGAAAAAAATATTGAGTCGGGATAGTGTTTCGCGACCGATATCACCGGTTTGAAGACAAACATTTTCTTGGTAAAAATCAATTTTTTTCATCTGAAATTCATTGTAAAAAAAAATGCACTTACCTCAGATTACTTTCTTGTCCATCAGCCCGCGAACAGACGCGGTTTTCTACCCCTCGCTTGCCTGGCTTGCTCTGAAAAAAGAAAAAAATATTGAGTCGGGATAGTGTTTCGCGACCGAGATCACCGGTTTGAAGACAAACATTTTCTTGGTAAAAATCAATTTTTTTCATCTGAAATTCATTATTAAAAAAAATGCACTTACCTCAGATTACTTTCTTGTCCATCAGCCCGCGAACAGGCGCGGCTTTCTACCCCTCGCTTGCCTGGCTTGCTCAGAAAAAAGGAAATAAAATTAAGTCGGGATAGTGTTTTGCGACCGAGATCAGCGGTTTGAAGACAAATATTTTCTTAGTATAAAATCACGTTTTTTCATCTGAAATTCATAATTTTGGTCTGCACTTACCACAGATTACTTTCTTGTCCATCAGACCGCGAACAGGTGCGGCTTTCTACCCCTCGCATGCCTGGATTGCTCAGAAAAAAGAAAAAAAAATAGACCTGATAGTGTTTCGCGATCGAGATCACCGGTTTGAAGACAAACATTTTCTAAGTAAAAATCAATTTTTTCATCTGAAATTCATAATAAAAAAAAAAACTGCACTTACCTCAGAATACTTTCTTGTCCATCAGCCCGCGAACAGGCGCAGCTTTCTACCCCTCGCTTGCCTGGTTTGTTCTGAAAAAAGAAAAAAATATTGAGTCGGGATAGTGTTTCGCGACCGAGATCACCGGTTTGAAGACAAACATTTTCTTGGTAAAAATATTTTTTTTTCATCTGAAATTCATTATAAAAAAAAAACTGCACTTACCTCAGATTACTTTCTTGTCCATCAGCCTGCGAACAGGTGCGGCTTTCAACCCCTCGGTTGCCTGGTTTGTTCTGAAAAAAGATAAAAAATTGATCGGGATAGTGTTTCGCGACCGAGATCACCGGTTTGAAGACAAACATTTTCTTGGTAAAAATCAATTTTTTTCATCTGAAATTCATTATAAAAAAAAATGCACTTACCTCAGATTACTTTCTTGTCCATCAGCCCGCGAACAGGCGCGGCTTTCTTCCCCTCGCTTGCCTGGCTTGCTCTGAAAAAAGAAAAAAATATTGAGTCGGGATAGTGTTTCGCGACCGAGATCACCGGTTTGAAGACAAACATTTTCTTGGTAAAAATCATTTTTTTTCATCTGAAATTAATTATAAAAAAAAATGCACTTACCTCAGATTACTTTCTTGTCCATCAGCCCGCGAACAGACGCGGTTTTCTACCCCTCGCTTGCCTGGCTTGCTCTGAAAAAAGGAAATAAAATTAAGTCGGGATAGTGTTTTGCGACCGAGATCAGCGGTTTGAAGACAAATATTTTCTTAGTATAAAATCACGTTTTTTCATCTGAAATTCATAATTTTGGTCTGCACTTACCACAGATTACTTTCTTGTCCATCAGACCGCGAACAGGTGCGGCTTTCTACCCCTCGCTTGCCTGGATTGCTCAGAAAAAAGAAAAAAAAATAGACCTGATAATGTTTCGCGACCGAGATCACCGGTTTGAAGACAAACATTTTCTTAGTAAAAATCAATTTTTTCATTTGAAATTCATAATAAAAAAAAAAACTGCACTTACCTCAGATTACTTTCTTGTCCATCAGCCCGCGAACAGGCGCGGCTTTCTACCCCTCGCTTGCCTGGTTTGTTCTGAATAAAGAAAAAAAAATTGATCGGGATAGTGTTTCGCGACCGAGATCACCGGTTTGAAGACAAACATTTTCTTAGTAAAAATCAATTTTTTCATTTGAAATTCATAATAAAAAAAAAAACTGCACTTACCTCAGATTACTTTTTTGTCCATCAGCCCGCGAACAGGCGCGGCTTTCTACCCCTCGCTTGCCTGGATTGCTCAGAAAAAAGAAAAAAAAATAGACCTGATAGTGTTTCGCGACCGAGATCACCGGTTTGAAGACAAACATTTTCTTAGTAAAAATATTTTTTTTTCATATGAAATTCATAATAATAAAAAAAACTGCACTTACCTCAGATTACTTTCTTGTCCATCAGCCCGCGAACAGGCGCGGCTTTCTACCGCTCGCTTGCCTGGTTTGTGCTGAAAAAAGAAAAAAAAAATGATCGGGATAGTGTTTCGCGACCGAGATCACCGGTTTGAAGACAAACATTTTCTTGGTAAAAATCAATTTTTTTCATCTTAAATTCATTATAAAAAAAAAATGTCCTTACCTCAGATTACTTTCTTGTCCATCAGCCCGCGAACAGGCGCGGCTTTCTTCCCCTCGCTTGCCTGGGTTGCTCTGAAAAAAGAAAAAAAAATTAAGTCGGTATAGTGTTTGGCGACCGAGATCAGCGGTTTGAAGAAAAATATTTTCTTAGTATAAAATCACCTTATTTCATCTGAAATTCATAATTTTGGTCTGCACTTAACACAGATTACTTTCTTGTCCATCAGACCGCAAACAGGTGCGGCTTTCTACCCCTCGCTTGCCTGGATTGCTCTGAAAAAAGAAAAAACAATAGACCTGATAGTGTTTCGCGACCGATATCACCGGTTTGAAGACAAACATTTTCTTGGTAAAAATCAATTTTTTTCATCTGAAATTCATTATAAAAAAAAATGCACTTACCTCAGATTACTTTCTTGTCCATCAGCCCGCGAACAGGCGCGGCTTTCTTCCCCTCGCTTGCCTGGGTTGCTCTGAAAAAAGAAAAAAAAATTAAGTCGGTATAGTGTTTGGCGACCGAGATCAGCGGTTTGAAGAAAAATATTTTCTTAGTATAAAATCACCTTATTTCATCTGAAATTCATAATTTTGGTCTGCACTTAACACAGATTACTTTCTTGTCCATCAGACCGCAAACAGGTGCGGCTTTCTACCCCTCGCTTGCCTGGATTGCTCTGAAAAAAGAAAAAAAATTAGACCTGATAGTGTTTCGCGACCGAGATCACCGGTTTGAAGACAAACATTTTCTTAGTAAAAATTTTTTTTTTTCATATGAAATTCATAATAATAAAAAAAACTGCACTTACCTCAGATTACTTTCTTGTCCATCAGCCCGCGAACAGGCGCGGCTTTCTACCGCTCGCTTGCCTGGTTTGTGCTGAAAAAAGAAAAAAAAAATGATCGGGATAGTGTTTCGCGACCGAGATCACCGGTTTGAAGACAAACATTTTCTTGGTAAAAATCAATTTTTTTCATCTTAAATTCATTATAAAAAAAAAATGTCCTTACCTCAGATTACTTTCTTGTCCATCAGCCCGCGAACAGGCGCGGCTTTCTATCCCTCGCTTGCCTGGTTTGTTCTGAAAAAAGAAAAAAAATTGATCGGGATAGTGTTTCGCGACCGATATCACCGGTTTGAAGACAAACATTTTCTTGGTAAAAATCAATTTTTTTCATCTGAAATTCATTATAAAAAAAAATGCACTTACCTCAGATTACTTTCTTGTCCATCAGCCCGCGAACAGGCGCGGCTTTCTTCCCCTCGCTTGCCTGGGTTGCTCTGAAAAAAGAAAAAAAAATTAAGTCGGTATAGTGTTTGGCGACCGAGATCAGCGGTTTGAAGAAAAATATTTTCTTAGTATAAAATCACCTTATTTCATCTGAAATTCATAATTTTGGTCTGCACTTAACACAGATTACTTTCTTGTCCATCAGACCGCAAACAGGTGCGGCTTTCTACCCCTCGCTTGCCTGGATTGCTCTGAAAAAAGAAAAAACAATAGACCTGATAGTGTTTCGCGACCGATATCACCGGTTTGAAGACAAACATTTTCTTGGTAAAAATCAATTTTTTTCATCAGAAATTCATTATAAAAAAAAATGCACTTACCTCAGATTACTTTCTTGTCCATCAGCCCGCGAACAGGCGCGGCTTTCTTCCCCTCGCTTGCCTGGGTTGCTCTGAAAAAAGAAAAAAAAATTAAGTCGGTATAGTGTTTGGCGACCGAGATCAGCGGTTTGAAGAAAAATATTTTCTTAGTATAAAATCACCTTATTTCATCTGAAATTCATAATTTTGGTCTGCACTTACCTCAGATTACTTTCTTGTCCATCAGCCCGCGAACAGACGCGGCTTTCTATCCCTCGCTTGCCTGGCTTGCTCTAAAAAAGAAAAAAAAATTAAGTCGGTATAGTGTTTGGCGACCGAGATCAGCGGTTTGAAGACAAATATTTTCTTAGTAAAAATCATTTTTTTCATCTGAAATTCATAATAAAAAAAAAACTGCACTTACCTCAGATTACTTTTTTGTCCATCAGCCCGCGAACAGGCGCGGCTTTCTACCCCTCGCTTGCCTGGTTTGTTCTGAAAAAAGAAAAAAAAATTGATCGGGATAGTGTTTCGCGACCGAGATCACCGGTTTGAAGACAAACATTTTCTTGGTAAAAATCAATTTTTTTCATCATAAATTCATTATAAAAAAAAATGCACTTACCTCAGATTACTTTCTTGTCCATCAGCCCGCGAACAGACGCGGCTTTCTATCCCTCGCTTGCCTGGCTTGCTCTAAAAAAGAAAAAAAAATTAAGTCGGTATAGTGTTTGGCGACCGAGATCAGCGGTTTGAAGACAAATATTTTCTTAGTATAAAATCACGTTATTTCATCTGAAATTCATAATTTTGGTCTGCACTTACTACAGATTACTTTCTTGTCCATCAGACCGCGAACAGGTGTGGCTTTCAACCCCTCGGTTGCCTGGTTTGTTCTGAAAAAAGATAAAAATTTGATCGGGATAGTGTTTCGCGACCGAGATCACCGGTTTGAAGACAAATATTTTCTTAAAATAAAATCACGTTTTTTCATCTGAAAATCATAATTTTGGTCTGCACTTACCACAGATTACTTTCTTGTCCATCAGCCCGCGAACAGGCGCGGCTTTCTACCCCTCGCTTGCCTGGTTTGTGCTGAAAAAAGAAAAAAAAAATGATCAAGATAGTGTTTCGCGACCGAGATCACCGGTTTGAAGACAAACATTTTCTAAGTAAAAATTTTTTTTTTCATATGAAATTCATAATAAAAAAAAAAACTGCACTTACCTCAGATTACTTTCTTGTCCATCAGCCCGCGAACAGGCGCGGCTTTCTACCCCTCGCTTGCCTGGTTTTTGCTGAAAAAAGAAAAAAAGAATGATCGGGATAGTGTTTCGCGACCGAGATCACCGGTTTGAAGACAAACATTTTCTTGGTAAAAATCAATTTTTTTCATCTTAAATTCATTATAAAAAAAACTGCACTTACCTCAGATTACTTTCTTGTCCATCAGACCGCGAACACGTGCGGCTTTCTACCCCTCGCTTGCCTGGATTGCTCTTAAAAAAGAAAAAAAATTAGACCTGATAGTGTTTCGCGACCGAGATCACCGGTTTGAAGACAAACATTTTCTTAGTAAAAATCAATTTTTTCATCTGAAATCCATAATAAAAAAAAAAATGCACTTACCTCAGATTACTTTCTTGTCCATCAGCCCGCGAACAGACGCGGCTTTCTATCCCTCGCTTGCCTGGCTTGCTCTAAAAAAGAAAAAAAAATTAAGTCGGTATAGTGTTTGGCGACCGAGATCAGCGGTTTGAAGACAAATATTTTCTTAGTATAAAATCACGTTATTTCATCTGAAATTCATAATTTTGGTCTGCACTTACCACAGATTACTTTCTTGTCCATCAGACCGCGAACAGGTGTGGCTTTCAACCCCTCGGTTGCCTGGTTTGTTCTGAAAAAAGATAAAAATTTGATCGGGATAGTGTTTCGCGACCGAGATCACCGGTTTGAAGACAAATATTTTCTTAAAATAAAATCACGTTTTTTCATCTGAAAATCATAATTTTGGTCTGCACTTACCACAGATTACTTTCTTGTCCATCAGCCCGCGAACAGTCGCGGCTTTCTACCCCTCGCTTGCCTGGTTTGTGCTGAAAAAAGAAAAAAAAAATGATCAAGATAGTGTTTCGCGACCGAGATCACCGGTTTGAAGACAAACATTTTCTAAGTAAAAATTTTTTTTTTCATATGAAATTCATAATAAAAAAAAAAACTGCACTTACCTCAGATTACTTTCTTGTCCATCAGCCCGCGAACAGGCGCGGCTTTCTACCCCTCGCTTGCCTGGTTTTTGCTGAAAAAAGAAAAAAAGAATGATCGGGATAGTGTTTCGCGACCGAGATCACCGGTTTGAAGACAAACATTTTCTTGGTAAAAATCAATTTTTTTCATCTTAAATTCATTATAAAAAAAACTGCACTTACCTCAGATTACTTTCTTGTCCATCAGACCGCGAACACGTGCGGCTTTCTACCCCTCGCTTGCCTGGATTGCTCTTAAAAAAGAAAAAAAATTAGACCTGATAGTGTTTCGCGACCGAGATCACCGGTTTGAAGACAAACATTTTCTTAGTAAAAATCAATTTTTTCATCTGAAATCCATAATAAAAAAAAAACTGCACTTACCTCAGATTACTTTCTTGTCCATCAGCCCGCGAACAGGCGCGGCTTTCTACCCCTCGCTTGCCTGGTTAGTTCTGAAAAAAGAAAAAAAAATTGATCGGGATAGTGTTTCGCGACCGAGATCACCGGTTTGAAGACAAACATTTTCTTAGTAAAAATATTTTTTTTTCATATTAAATTCATAATAAAAAAAAAAACTGCACTTACCTCAGATTACTTTCTTGTCCATCAGCCCGCGAACAGGCGCGGCTTTCTACCCCTCGCTTGCCTGGTTTGTGCTGAAAAAAGAAAAAAAAAATGATCGGTATAGTGTTTGGCGACCGAGATCAGCGGTTTGAAGACAAATATTTTCTTAGTATAAAATCACCTTATTTCATCTGAAATTCATAATTTTGGTCTGCACTTAACACAGATTACTTTCTTGTCCATCAGACCGCAAACAGGTGCGGCTTTCTACCCCTCGCTTGCCTGGATGGCTCTGAAAAAAGAAAAAACAATAGACCTGATAGTGTTTCGCGACCGAGATCATCGGTTTGAAGACAAACATTTTCTTAGTAAAAATATTTTTTTTCATCTGAAATTCATAATAAAAAAAAAACTGCACTTACCTCAGATTACTTTCTTGTCCATCAGCCCGCGAACAGGCGCGGCTTTCTACCCCTCGCTTGCCTGGTTTGTGCTAAAAAAAGAAAAAAAAATTGATCGGGATAGTGTTTCGCGACCGAGATCACCGGTTTGAAGACAAACATTTTCTTGGTAAAAATCAATTTTTTTCATCTTAAATTCATTATAAAAAAAAAATGCACTTACCTCAGATTACTTTCTTGTCCATCAGCCCGCGAACAGGCGCGGCTTTCTTACCCTCGCTTGCCTGGCTTGCTCCGATAAAAGAAAAAAAATTAAGTCGGTATAGTGTTTGGCGACCGAGATCAGCGGTTTGAAGACAAACATTTTCTTGGTAAAAATCAATTTTTTTCATCTGAAATTCATTATAAAAAAAAATGCACTTACCTCAGATTACTTTCTTGTCCATCAGCCCGCGAACAGGTGCGGCTTTCTTACCCTCGCTTGCCTGGCTTGCTCTGATAAAAGAAAAAAAAATTAAGTCGGTATAGTGTTTGGCGACCGAGATCAGCGGTTTGAAGACAAATATTTTCTTAGTATAAAATCACGTTATTTCATCTGAAATTCATAATTTTGGTCTGCACTTACCACAGATTACTTTCTTGTCCATCAGACCGCGAACAGGTGCGGCTTTCTACCCCTCGCTTGCCTTTGTTGCTCTGAAAAAAGAAAAAAAAATAGACCTGATAGTGTTTCGCGACCGAGATCACCGGTTTGAAGACAAACATTTTCTTAGTAAAAATCAATTTTTTCATCTGAAATCCATAATAAAAAAAAAACTGCACTTACCTCAGATTACTTTCTTGTCCATCAGCCCGCGAACAGGCGCGGCTTTCTACCCCTCGCTTGCCTGGTTTGTTCTGAAAAAAGAAAAAAAAATTGATCGGGATAGTGTTTCGCGACCGAGATCACCGGTTTGAAGACCAACATTTTCTAAATAAAAATATTTTTTTTTCATATGAAATTCATAATAAAAAAAAAAACTGCACTTACCTCAGATTACTTTCTTGTCCATCAGCCCACGAACAGGCGCGGCTTTCTACCCCTCGCTTGCCTGGATTGCACTGAAAAAAGAAAAAAAAATAGTCCTGATAGTGTTCCGCGACCGAGATCACCGGTTTGAAGACAAACATTTTCTTAGTAATAATCAATTTTTTTCATCTGAAATTCATTATAAAAAAAACTGCACTTACCTCAGATTACTTTCTTGTTCATCAGCCCGCGAACAGGCGCGGCTTTCTACCCCTCGCTTGCCTGGATTGTGCTGAAAAAAGAAAAAAAAAATGATCGGGATAGTGTTTCGCGACCGAGATCACCGGTTTGAAGACAAACATTTTCTTGGTAAAAATCAATTTTTTTCATCTTAAATTCATTATAAAAAAAAACTGCACTTACCTCAGATTACTTTCTTGTCCATCAGCCCGCGATCAAAAGCGGCTTTCTACCCCTCGGTCTCCTGGATTGCTCTGAAAAAGAAAAAAAAATTAAGTCGGTATAGTGTTTGGCGACCGAGATCAGCGGTTTGAAGACAAATATTTTCTTAGTATAAAATCACCTTATTTCATCTGAAATTCATAATTTTGGTCTGCACTTAACACAGATTACTTTGCTTGTCCATCAGACCGCAAACAGGTGCGGCTTTCTACCCCTCGCTTGCCTGGATTGCTCTGAAAAAAGAAAAAACAATAGAACTGATAGTGTTTCGCGACCGAGATCATCGGTTTGAAGACAAACATTTTCTTAGTAAAAATATTTTTTTTCATCTGAAATTCATAATAAAAAAAACACTGCACTTACCTCAGATTACTTTCTTGTCCATCAGCCCGCGAACAGGCGCGGCTTTCTACCGCTCGCTTGCCTGGTTTGTGCTAAAAAAAGAAAAAAAAATTGATCGGGATAGTGTTTCGCGACCGAGATCACCGGTTTGAAGACAAACATTTTCTTGGTAAAAATCAATTTTTTTCATCTTAAATTCATTATAAAAAAAAAATGCACTTACCTCAGATTACTTTCTTGTCCATCAGCCCGCGAACAGTCGCGGCTTTCTACCCCTCGCTTGCCTGGTTTGTTCTGCAAAAAGAAAAAAAAATTGATCGGGATAGTGTTTCGCGACCGAGATCACCGGTTTGAAGACAAACATTTTCTTGGTAAAAATATTTTTTTTTCAACTTAAATTCATTATAAAAAAAAAATGCACTTACCTCAGATTACTTTCTTGTCCATCAGCCCGCGAACAGGCGCGGCTTTCTACCCCTCGCTTGCCTGGTTTGTTCTGAAAAAAGAAAAAAAAATGATCGGGATAGTGTTTCGCGACCGAGATCACCGGTTTGAAGACAAACATTTTCTAAGTAATTTTTTTTTTTTCATATGAGATTCATAATAATAAAAAAAACTGCACTTACCTCAGATTACTTTCTTGTCCATCAGCCCGCGAACAGGCGCGGCTTTCTACCCCTCGCTTGCCTGGTTTGTGCTGAAAAAAGAAAAAAAAATTGATCGGGATAGTGTTTCGCGACCGAGATCACCGGTTTGAAGACAAATATATTCTTGGTAAAAATCATTTTTTTTCATCTTAAATTCATTATAAAAAAAAACTGCACTTACCTCAGATTACTTTCTTGTCCATCAGCCCGCGATCAGACGCGGCTTTCTACCCCTCGCTTGCCTGGATTATTCTGAAAAAAGGAAAAAAAATAGTCCTGATAGTGTTTCGCGACCGAGATCACCGGTTTGAAGACAAACATTTTCTTGGTAAAAATATTTTTTTTTCATCTGAAATTCATTATAAAAAAAAAACTGCACTTACCTCAGATTACTTTCTTGTCCATCAGCCTGCGAACAGACGCGGCTTTCTACCCCTCGCTTGCCTGGATTGCACTGAAAAAAGAAAAAAAAATAGTCCTGATAGTGTTTCCCGACCGAGATCACCGGTTTGAAGACAAACATTTTCTTAGTAAAAATCAATTTTTTTCATCTGAAATTCATTATAAAAAAAAACTGCACTTACCTCAGATTACTTTCTTGTCCATCAGCCCGCGATCAAATGCGGCTTTCTACCCCTCGCTTGCCTGGATTGCTCTGAAAAAAGGAAAAAAAATCGTCCTGATAGTGTTTCGCGACCGAGATCACCGGTTTGAAGACAAACATTTTCTTGGTAAAAATCATTTTTTTTCATCTTAAATTCATTATAAAAAAAAACTACACTTACCTCAGATTACTTTCTTGTCCATCAGCCCGCGATCAGACGCGGCTTTCTACCCCTCGCTTGCCTGGATTGCTCTGAAAAAAGGAAAAAAAATAGTCCTGATAGTGTTTCGCGACCGAGATCACCGGTTTGAAGACAAACATTTTCTTGGTAAAAATCAATTTTTTTCATCTTAAACTCATTATAAAAAAAAAATGCACTTACCTCAGATTACTTTCTTGTCCATCAGCCCGCGAACAGGCGCGGCTTTCTACCCCTCGCTTGCCTGGCTTGCTCAGAAAAAAGGAAATAAAATTAAGTCGGGATAGTGTTTTGCGACCGAGATCAGCGGTTTGAAGACAAATATTTTCTTAGTATAAAATCACGTTTTTTCATCTGAAATTCATAATTTTGGTCTGCACTTACCACAGATTACTTTCTTGTCCATCAGACCGCGAACAGGTGCGGCTTTCTACCCCTCGCTTGCCTGGATTGCTCAGAAAAAAGAAAAAAAAATAGACCTGATAGTGTTTCGCGACCGAGATCACCGGTTTGAAGACAAACATTTTCTTAGTAAAAATCATTTTTTTCATCTGAAATTCATAATAATAAAAAAACTGCACTTACCTCAGATTACTTTTTTGTCCATCAGCCCGCGAACAGGCGCGGCTTTCTACCCCTCGCTTGCCTGGTTTGTTCTGAAAAAAGAAAAAAAAATTGATCGGGATAGTGTTTCGCGACCGAGATCACCGGTTTGAAGACAAACATTTTCTTGGTAAAAATCAATTTTTTTCATCTGAAATTCATTATAAAAAAAAATGCACTTACCTCAGATTACTTTCTTGTCCATCAGCCCGCGAACAGACGCGGCTTTCTATCCCTCGCTTGCCTGGCTTGCTCTAAAAAAGAAAAAAAAATTAAGTCGGTATAGTGTTTGGCGACCGAGATCAGCGGTTTGAAGACAAATATTTTCTTAGTAAAAATCATTTTTTTCATCTGAAATTCATAATTAAAAAAAAACTGCACTTACCTCAGATTACTTTTTTGTCCATCAGCCCGCGAACAGGCGCGGCTTTCTACCCCTCGCTTGCCTGGTTTGTTCTGAAAAAAGAAAAAAAAATTGATCGGGATAGTGTTTCGCGACCGAGATCACCGGTTTGAAGACAAACATTTTCTTGGTAAAAATCAATTTTTTTCATCATAAATTCATTATAAAAAAAAATGCACTTACCTCAGATTACTTTCTTGTCCATCAGCCCGCGAACAGACGCGGCTTTCTATCCCTCGCTTGCCTGGCTTGCTCTAAAAAAGAAAAAAAAATTAAGTCGGTATAGTGTTTGGCGACCGAGATCAGCGGTTTGAAGACAAATATTTTCTTAGTATAAAATCACGTTATTTCATCTGAAATTCATAATTTGGTCTGCACTTACCACAGATTACTTTCTTGTCCATCAGACCGCGAACAGGTGTGGCTTTCAACCCCTCGGTTGCCTGGTTTGTTCTGAAAAAAGATAAAAATTTGATCGGGATAGTGTTTCGCGACCGAGATCACCGGTTTGAAGACAAATATTTTCTTAAAATAAAATCACGTTTTTTCATCTGAAAATCATAATTTTGGTCTGCACTTACCACAGATTACTTTCTTGTCCATCAGCCCGCGAACAGGCGCGGCTTTCTACCCCTCGCTTGCCTGGTTTGTGCTGAAAAAAGAAAAAAAAAATGATCAAGATAGTGTTTCGCGACCGAGATCACCGGTTTGAAGACAAACATTTTCTAAGTAAAAATTTTTTTTTTCATATGAAATTCATAATAAAAAAAAAAAACTGCACTTACCTCAGATTACTTTCTTGTCCATCAGCCCGCGAACAGGCGCGGCTTTCTACCCCTCGCTTGCCTGGTTTGTTCTGAAAAAAGAAAAAAAAAATGATCGGGATAGTGTTTCGCGACCGAGATCACCGGTTTGAAGACAAACATTTTCTTTGTAAAAATCAATTATTTTCATCTTAAATTCATTATAAAAAAAACTGCACTTACCTCAGATTACTTTCTTGTCCATCAGCCCGCGAACAGGCGCGGCTTTCTACCCCTCGCTTGCCTGGTTAGTTCTGAAAAAAGAAAAAAAAATTGATCGGGATAGTGTTTCGCGACCGAGATCACCGGTTTGAAGACAAACATTTACTTAGTAAAAATATTTTTTTTTCATATTAAATTCATAATAAAAAAAAAAACTGCACTTACCTCAGATTACTTTCTTGTCCATCAGCCCGCGAACAGGCGCGGCTTTCTACCCCTCGCTTGCCTGGTTTGTGCTAAAAAAAGAAAAAAAAAATGATCGGTATAGTGTTTGGCGACCGAGATCAGCGGTTTGAAGACAAATATTTTCTTAGTATAAAATCACCTTATTTCATCTGAAATTCATAATTTTGGTCTGCACTTAACACAGATTACTTTCTTGTCCATCAGACCGCAAACAGGTGCGGCTTTCTACCCCTCGCTTGCCTGGATGGCTCTGAAAAAAGAAAAAACAATAGACCTGATAGTGTTTCGCGACCGAGATCATCGGTTTGAAGACAAACATTTTCTTAGTAAAAATATTTTTTTTCATCTGAAATTCATAATAAAAAAAAAACTGCACTTACCTCAGATTACTTTCTTGTCCATCAGCCCGCGAACAGGCGCGGCTTTCTACCCCTCGCTTGCCTGGTTTGTGCTAAAAAAAGAAAAAAAAATTGATCGGGATAGTGTTTCGCGACCGAGATCACCGGTTTGAAGACAAACATTTTCTTGGTAAAAATCAATTTTTTTCATCTTAAATTCATTATAAAAAAAAAATGCACTTACCTCAGATTACTTTCTTGTCCATCAGCCCGCGAACAGGCGCGGCTTTCTTACCCTCGCTTGCCTGGCTTGCTCTGATAAAAGAAAAAAAAATTAAGTCGGTATAGTGTTTGGCGACCGAGATCAGCGGTTTGAAGACAAACATTTTCTTGGTAAAAATCAATTTTTTTCATCTGAAATTCATTATAAAAAAAAATGCACTTACCTCAGATTACTTTCTTGTCCATCAGCCCGCGAACAGGCGCGGCTTTCTTACCCTCGCTTGCCTGGCTTGCTCTGATAAAAGAAAAAAAAATTAAGTCGGTATAGTGTTTGGCGACCGAGATCAGCGGTTTGAAGACAAATATTTTCTTAGTATAAAATCACGTTATTTCATCTGAAATTCATAATTTTGGTCTGCACTTACCACAGATTACTTTCTTGTCCATCAGACCGCGAACAGGTGCGGCTTTCTACCCCTCGCTTGCCTTTGTTGCTCTGAAAAAAGAAAAAAAAATAGACCTGATAGTGTTTCGTGACCGAGATCACCGGTTTGAAGACAAACATTTTCTTAGTAAAAATCAATTTTTTCATCTGAAATCCATAATAAAAAAAAAACTGCACTTACCTCAGATTACTTTCTTGTCCATCAGCCCGCGAACAGGCGCGGCTTTCTACCCCTCGCTTGCCTGGTTTGTTCTGAAAAAAGAAAAAAAAATTGATCGGGATAGTGTTTCGCGACCGAGATCACCGGTTTGAAGACCAACATTTTCTAAATAAAAATATTTTTTTTTCATATGAAATTCATAATAAAAAAAAAAACTGCACTTACCTCAGATTACTTTCTTGTCCATCAGCCCGGGAACAGGCGCGGCTTTCTACCCCTCGCTTGCCTGGTTTGTTCTGAAAAAAGAAAAAAAAATTGATCGGGATAGTGTTTCGCGACCGAGATCACCGGTTTGAAGACAAACATTTTCTTGGTAAAAATATTTTTTTTTCATCTTAAATTTATTATAAAAAAAAATGCACTTACCTCAGATTACTTTCTTGTCCATCAGCCCGCGAACAGGCGCGGCTTTCTACCCCTCGCTTGCCTGGTTTGTTCTAAAAAAAGAAAAAAAAAATGATCGGGATAGTGTTTCGCGACCGAGATCACCGGTTTGAAGACAAACATTTTCTAAGTAATTTTTTTTTTTCATATGAAATTCATAATAATAAAAAAAACTGCACTTACCTCAGATTACTTTCTTGTCCATCAGCCCGCGAACAGGCGCGGCTTTCTACCCCTCGCTTGCCTGGTTTGTGCTGAAAAAAGAAAAAAAAATTGATCGGGATAGTGTTTCGCGACCGAGATCACCGGTTTGAACACAAACATTTTCTTAGTAAAAATCAATTTTTTTCATCTTAAATTCATTATAAAAAAAAACTGCACTTACCTCAGATTACTTTCTTGTCCATCAGCCCGCGAACAGGCGCGGCTTTCTACCCCTCGCTTGCCTGGATTGCTCTGAAAAAAGAAAAAAATATTGAGTCGGGATAGTGTTTCGCAACCGAGATCACCGGTTTGAAGACAAACATTTTCTTGGTAAAAATATTTTTTTTTCATCTGAAATTCATTATAAAAAAAACTGCACTTTCCTCAGATTACTTTCTTGTCCATCAGCCTGCGAACAGACGCGGCTTTCTACCCCTCGCTTGCCTGGATTGCACTGAAAAGAGAAAAAAAAATAGTCCTGATAGTGTTTCGCGACCGAGATCACCGGTTTGAAGACAAACATTTTCTTAGTAATAATCAATTTTTTTCATCTGAAATTCATTATAAAAAAAACTGCACTTACCTCAGATTACTTTCTTGTCCATCAGCCTGCGAACAGGAGCGGCTTTCAACCCCTCGGTTGCCTGGTTTGTTCTGAAAAAAGATAAAAAATTGATCGGGATAGTGTTTCGCGACCGAGATCACCGGTTTGAAGACAAACATTTTCTTGGTAAAAATCAATTTTTTTCATCTGAAATTCATTATAAAAAAAAATGCACTTACCTCAGATTACTTTCTTGTCCATCAGCCCGCGAACAGGCGCGGCTTTCTTCCCCTCGCTTGCCTGGCTTGCTCTGAAAAAAGAAAAAAATATTGAGTCGGGATAGTGTTTCGCGACCGAGATCACCGGTTTGAAGACAAACATTTTCTTGGTAAAAATCAATTTTTTTCATCTGAAATTCATTGTAAAAAAAAATGCACTTACCTCAGATTACTTTCTTGTCCATCAGCCCGCGAACAGACGCGGTTTTCTACCCCTCGCTTGCCTGGCTTGCTCTGAAAAAAGAAAAAAATATTGAGTCGGGATAGTGTTTCGCGACCGAGATCACCGGTTTGAAGACAAACATTTTCTTGGTAAAAATATTTTTTTTTCATCTGAAATTCATTATAAAAAAAAAACTGCACTTACCTCAGATTACTTTCTTGTCCATCAGCCTGCGAACAGGTGCGGCTTTCAACCCCTCGGTTGCCTGGTTTGTTCTGAAAAAAGATAAAAAATTGATCGGGATAGTGTTTCGCGACCGAGATCACCGGTTTGAAGACAAACATTTTCTTGGTATAAATCAATTTTTTTCATCTGAAATTCATTATAAAAAAAAATGCACTTACCTCAGATTACTTTCTTGTCCATCAGCCCGCGAACAGGCGCGGCTTTCTTCCCCTCGCTTGCCTGGCTTGCTCTGAAAAAAGAAAAAAATATTGAGTCGGGATAGTGTTTCGCGACCGAGATCACCGGTTTGAAGACAAACATTTTCTTGGTAAAAATCATTTTTTTTCATCTGAAATTAATTATAAAAAAAAATGCACTTACCTCAGATTACTTTCTTGTCCATCAGCCCGCGAACAGACGCGGTTTTCTACCCCTCGCTTGCCTGGCTTGCTCTGAAAAAAGAAAAAAATATTGAGTCGGGATAGTGTTTCGCGACCGAGATCACCGGTTTGAAGACAAACATTTTCTTGGTAAAAATCAATTTTTTTCATCTGAAATTCATTATAAAAAAAAATGCACTTACCTCAGATTACTTTCTTGTCCATCAGCCCGCGAACAGGCGCGGCTTTCTACCCCTCGCTTGCCTGGCTTGCTCAGAAAAAAGGAAATAAAATTAAGTCAGGATAGTGTTTTGCGACCGAGATCAGCGGTTTGAAGACAAATATTTTCTTAGTATAAAATCACGTTTTTTCATCTGAAATTCATAATTTTGGTCTGCACTTACCACAGATTACTTTCTTGTCCATCAGACCGCGAACAGGTGCGGCTTTCTACCCCTCGTTTGCCTGGATTGCTCAGAAAAAAGAAAAAAAAATAGACCTGATAGTGTTTCGCGACCGAGATCACCGGTTTGAAGACAAACATTTTCTTAGTAAAAATCATTTTTTTCATCTGAAATTCATAATAATAAAAAAACTGCACTTACCTCAGATTACTTTTTTGTCCATCAGCCCGCGAACAGGCGCGGCTTTCTACCCCTCGCTTGCCTGGTTTGTTCTGAAAAAAGAAAAAAAAATTGATCGGGATAGTGTTTCGCGACCGAGATCACCGGTTTGAAGACAAACATTTTCTTGGTAAAAATCAATTTTTTTCATCATAAATTCATTATAAAAAAAAATGCACTTACCTCAGATTACTTTCTTGTCCATCAGCCCGCGAACAGACGCGGCTTTCTACCCCTCGCTTGCCTGGCTTGCTCTAAAAAAGAAAAAAAAATTAAGTCGGTATAGTGTTTGGCGACCGAGATCAGCGGTTTGAAGACAAATATTTTCTTAGTAAAAATCATTTTTTTCATCTGAAATTCATAATAAAAAAAAAACTGCACTTACCTCAGATTACTTTTTTGTCCATCAGCCCGCGAACAGGCGCGGCTTTCTACCCCTCGCTTGCCTGGTTTGTTCTGAAAAAAGAAAAAAAAATTGATCGGGATAGTGTTTCGCGACCGAGATCACCGGTTTGAAGACAAACATTTTCTTGGTAAAAATCAATTTTTTTCATCATAAATTCATTATAAAAAAAAATGCACTTACCTCAGATTACTTTCTTGTCCATCAGCCCGCGAACAGACGCGGCTTTCTATCCCTCGCTTGCCTGGCTTGCTCTAAAAAAGAAAAAAAAATTAAGTCGGTATAGTGTTTGGCGACCGAGATCAGCGGTTTGAAGACAAATATTTTCTTAGTATAAAATCACGTTATTTCATCTGAAATTCATAATTTTGGTCTGCACTTACCACAGATTACTTTCTTGTCCATCAGACCGCGAACAGGTGTGGCTTTCAACCCCTCGGTTGCCTGGTTTGTTCTGAAAAAAGATAAAAATTTGATCGGGATAGTGTTTCGCGACCGAGATCACCGGTTTGAAGACAAATATTTTCTTAAAATAAAATCACGTTTTTTCATCTGAAAATCATAATTTTGGTCTGCACTTACCACAGATTACTTTCTTGTCCATCAGCCCGCGAACAGGCGCGGCTTTCTACCCCTCGCTTGCCTGGTTTGTGCTGAAAAAAGAAAAAAAAAATGATCAAGATAGTGTTTTGCGACCGAGATCAGCGGTTTGAAGACAAATATTTTCTTAGTATAAAATCACGTTTTTTTATCTGAAATTCATAATTTTGGTCTGCACTTACCACAGATTACTTTCTTGTCCATCAGACCGCGAACAGGTGCGGCTTTCTACCCCTCGCATGCCTGGATTGCTCAGAAAAAAGAAAAAAAAATAGACCTGATAGTGTTTCGCGACCGAGATCACCGGTTTGAAGACAAACATTTTCTTAGTAAAAATCAATTTTTTCATCTGAAATTCATAATAAAAAAAAAAACTGCACTTACCTCAGAATACTTTCTTGTCCATCAGCCCGCGAACAGGCGCGGCTTTCTACCCCTCGCTTGCCTGGTTTGTGCTAAAAAAAGAAAAAAAAATTGATCGGGATAGTGTTTCGCGACCGAGATCACCGGTTTGAAGACAAACATTTTCTTGGTAAAAATCAATTTTTTTCATCTTAAATTCATTATAAAAAAAAAATGCACTTACCTCAGATTACTTTCTTGTCCATCAGCCCGCAAACAGGCGCGGCTTTCTACCCCTCGCTTGCCTGGTTTGTTCTGCAAAAAGAAAAAAAAAATGATCGGGATAGTGTTTCGCGACCGAGATCACCGGTTTGAAGACAAACATTTTCTTGGTAAAAATATATTTTTTTCATCTTAAATTTATTATAAAAAAAAAATGCACTTACCTCAGATTACTTTCTTGTCCATCAGCCCGCGAACAGGCGCGGCTTTCTACCCCTCGCTTGCCTGGTTTGTTCTAAAAAAAGAAAAAAAAAATGATCGGGATAGTGTTTCGCGACCGAGATCACCGGTTTGAAGACAAACATTTTCTAGGTAATTTTTTTTTTTCATATGAAATTCATAATAATAAAAAAAACTGCACTTACCTCAGATTACTTTCTTGTCCATCAGCCCGCGAACAGGCGCGGCTTTCTACCCCTCGCTTGCCTGGCTTGCTCTGAAAAAAGAAAAAAATATTGAGTCGGGATAGTGTTTCGCAACCGAGATCACCGGTTTGAAGACAAACATTTTCTTGGTAAAAATATTTTTTTTTCATCTGAAATTCATTATAAAAAAAACTGCACTTTCCTCAGATTACTTTCTTGTCCATCAGCCTGCGAACAGACGCGGCTTTCTACCCCTCGCTTGCCTGGATTGCACTGAAAAAAGAAAAAAAAATAGTCCTGATAGTGTTTCGCGACCGAGATCACCGGTTTGAAGACAAACATTTTATTAGTAATAATCAATTTTTTTCATCTGAAATTCATTATAAAAAAAACTGCACTTACCTCAGATTACTTTCTTGTCCATCAGCCTGCGAACAGGTGCGGCTTTCAACCCCTCGGTTGCCTGGTTTGTTCTGAAAAAAGATAAAAAATTGATCGGGATAGTGTTTCGCGACCGAGATCACCGGTTTGAAGACAAACATTTTCTTGGTAAAAATCAATTTTTTTCATCTGAAATTCATTATAAAAAAAAATGCACTTACCTCAGATTACTTTCTTGTCCATCAGCCCGCGAACAGGCGCGGCTTTCTACCCCTCGCTTGCCTGGCTTGCTCTGAAAAAAGAAAAAAATATTGAGTCGGGATAGTGTTTCGCGACCGAGATCACCGGTTTGAAGACAAACATTTTCTTGGTAAAAATCAATTTTTTTCATCTGAAATTCATTGTAAAAAAAAATGCACTTACCTCAGATTACTTTCTTGTCCATCAGCCCGCGAACAGACGCGGTTTTCTACCCCTCGCTTGCCTGGCTTGCTCTGAAAAAAGAAAAAAATATTGAGTCGGGATAGTGTTTCGCGACCGAGATCACCGGTTTGAAGACAAACATTTTCTTGGTAAAAATCAATTTTTTTCATCTGAAATTCATTATAAAAAAAAATGCACTTACCTCAGATTACTTTCTTGTCCATCAGCCTGCGAACAGGCGCGGCTTTCTACCACTCGCTTGCCTGGCTTGCTCAGAAAAAAGGAAATAAAATTAAGTCGGGATAGTGTTTTGCGACCGAGATCAGCGGTTTGAAGACAAATATTTTCTTAGTATAAAATCACGTTTTTTCATCTGAAATTCATAATTTTGGTCTGCACTTACCACAGATTACTTTCTTGTCCATCAGACCGCGAACAGGTGCGGCTTTCTACCCCTCGCATGCCTGGATTGCTCAGAAAAAAGAAAAAAAAATAGACCTGATAGTGTTTCGCGACCGAGATCACCGGTTTGAAGACAAACATTTTCTTAGTAAAAATCAATTTTTTCATCTGAAATTCATAATAAAAAAAAAAACTGCACTTACCTCAGAATACTTTCTTGTCCATCAGCCCGCGAACAGGCGCAGCTTTCTACCCCTCGCTTGCCTGGTTTGTTCTGAAAAAAGAAAAAAATATTGAGTCGGGATAGTGTTTCGCGACCGAGATCACCGGTTTGAAGACAAACATTTTCTTGGTAAAAATATTTTTTTTTCATCTGAAATTCATTATAAAAAAAAAACTGCACTTACCTCAGATTACTTTCTTGTCCATCAGCCTGCGAACAGGTGCGGCTTTCTACCCCTCGCTTGCCTGGATTTCTCAGAAAAAAGAAAAAAAAATAGACCTGATAGTGTTTCGCGACCGAGATCACCGGTTTGAAGACAAACATTTTCTTAGTAAAAATCATTTTTTTCATCTGAAATTCATAATAATAAAAAAACTGCACTTACCTCAGATTACTTTTTTGTCCATCAGCCCGCGAACAGGCGCGGCTTTCTACCCCTCGCTTGCCTGGTTTGTTCTGAAAAAAGAAAAAAAAATTGATCGGGATAGTGTTTCGCGACCGAGATCACCGGTTTGAAGACAAACATTTTCTTGGTAAAAATCAATTTTTTTCATCATAAATTCATTATAAAAAAAAATGCACTTACCTCAGATTACTTTCTTGTCCATCAGCCCGCGAACAGACGCGGCTTTCTATCCCTCGCTTGCCTGGCTTGCTCTAAAAAAGAAAAAAAAATTAAGTCGGTATAGTGTTTGGCGACCGAGATCAGCGGTTTGAAGACAAATATTTTCTTAGTAAAAATCATTTTTTTCATCTGAAATTCATAATTAAAAAAAAACTGCACTTACCTCAGATTACTTTTTTGTCCATCAGCCCGCGAACAGGCGCGGCTTTCTACCCCTCGCTTGCCTGGTTTGTTCTGAAAAAAGAAAAAAAAATTGATCGGGATAGTGTTTCGCGACCGAGATCACCGGTTTGAAGACAAACATTTTCTTGGTAAAAATCAATTTTTTTCATCATAAATTCATTATAAAAAAAAATGCACTTACCTCAGATTACTTTCTTGTCCATCAGCCCGCGAACAGACGCGGCTTTCTATCCCTCGCTTGCCTGGCTTGCTCTAAAAAAGAAAAAAAAATTAAGTCGGTATAGTGTTTGGCGACCGAGATCAGCGGTTTGAAGACAAATATTTTCTTAGTATAAAATCACGTTATTTCATCTGAAATTCATAATTTGGTCTGCACTTACCACAGATTACTTTCTTGTCCATCAGACCGCGAACAGGTGTGGCTTTCAACCCCTCGGTTGCCTGGTTTGTTCTGAAAAAAGATAAAAATTTGATCGGGATAGTGTTTCGCGACCGAGATCACCGGTTTGAAGACAAATATTTTCTTAAAATAAAATCACGTTTTTTCATCTGAAAATCATAATTTTGGTCTGCACTTACCACAGATTACTTTCTTGTCCATCAGCCCGCGAACAGGCGCGGCTTTCTACCCCTCGCTTGCCTGGTTTGTTCTGAAAAAAGAAAAAAATATTGAGTCGGGATAGTGTTTCGCGACCGAGATCACCGGTTTGAAGACAAACATTTTCTTGGTAAAAATATTTTTTTTTCATCTGAAATTCATTATAAAAAAAAAACTGCACTTACCTCAGATTACTTTCTTGTCCATCAGCCTGCGAACAGGTGCGGCTTTCAACCCCTCGGTTGCCTGGTTTGTTCTGAAAAAAGATAAAAAATTGATCGGGATAGTGTTTCGCGACCGAGATCACCGGTTTGAAGACAAACATTTTCTTGGTATAAATCAATTTTTTTCATCTGAAATTCATTATAAAAAAAAATGCACTTACCTCAGATTACTTTCTTGTCCATCAGCCCGCGAACAGGCGCGGCTTTCTTCCCCTCGCTTGCCTGGTTTGCTCTGAAAAAAGAAAAAAATATTGAGTCGGGATAGTGTTTCGCGACCGAGATCACCGGTTTGAAGACAAACATTTTCTTGGTAAAAATCATTTTTTTTCATCTGAAATTAATTATAAAAAAAAATGCACTTACCTCAGATTACTTTCTTGTCCATCAGCCCGCGAACAGACGCGGTTTTCTACCCCTCGCTTGCCTGGCTTGCTCTGAAAAAAGAAAAAAATATTGAGTCGGGATAGTGTTTCGCGACCGAGATCACCGGTTTGAAGACAAACATTTTCTTGGTAAAAATCAATTTTTTTCATCTGAAATTCATTATAAAAAAAAATGCACTTACCTCAGATTACTTTCTTGTCCATCAGCCCGCGAACAGGCGCGGCTTTCTACCCCTCGCTTGCCTGGCTTGCTCAGAAAAAAGGAAATAAAATTAAGTCGGGATAGTGTTTTGCGACCGAGATCAGCGGTTTGAAGACAAATATTTTCTTAGTATAAAATCACGTTTTTTCATCTGAAATTCATAATTTTGGTCTGCACTTACCACAGATTACTTTCTTGTCCATCAGACCGCGAACAGGTGCGGCTTTCTACCCCTCGCTTGCCTGGATTGCTCAGAAAAAAGAAAAAAAAATAGACCTGATAGTGTTTCGCGACCGAGATCACCGGTTTGAAGACAAACATTTTCTTAGTAAAAATCATTTTTTTCATCTGAAATTCATAATAATAAAAAAACTGCACTTACCTCAGATTACTTTTTTGTCCATCAGCCCGCGAACAGGCGCGGCTTTCTACCCCTCGCTTGCCTGGTTTGTTCTGAAAAAAGAAAAAAAAATTGATCGGGATAGTGTTTCGCGACCGAGATCACCGGTTTGAAGACAAACATTTTCTTGGTAAAAATCAATTTTTTTCATCATAAATTCATTATAAAAAAAAATGCACTTACCTCAGATTACTTTCTTGTCCATCAGCCCGCGAACAGACGCGGCTTTCTATCCCTCGCTTGCCTGGCTTGCTCAGAAAAAAGAAAAAAAAATAGACCTGATAGTGTTTCGCGACCGAGATCACCGGTTTGAAGACAAACATTTTCTTAGTAAAAATCAATTTTTTCATCTGAAATTCATAATAAAAAAAAAACTGCACTTACCTCAGAATACTTTCTTGTCCATCAGCCCGCGAACAGGCGCGGCTTTCTACCCCTCGCTTGCCTGGTTTGTGCTAAAAAAAGAAAAAAAAATTGATCGGGATAGTGTTTCGCGACCGAGATCACCGGTTTGAAGACAAACATTTTCTTGGTAAAAATCAATTTTTTTCATCTTAAATTCATTATAAAAAAAAAATGCACTTACCTCAGATTACTTTCTTGTCCATCAGCCCGCAAACAGGCGCGGCTTTCTACCCCTCGCTTGCCTGGTTTGTTCTGCAAAAAGAAAAAAAAAATGATCGGGATAGTGTTTCGCGACCGAGATCACCGGTTTGAAGACAAACATTTTCTTGGTAAAAATATATTTTTTTCATCTTAAATTTATTATAAAAAAAAAATGCACTTACCTCAGATTACTTTCTTGTCCATCAGCCCGCGAACAGGCGCGGCTTTCTACCCCTCGCTTGCCTGGTTTGTTCTAAAAAAAGAAAAAAAAAATGATCGGGATAGTGTTTCGCGACCGAGATCACCGGTTTGAAGACAAACATTTTCTAAGTAATTTTTTTTTTTCATATGAAATTCATAATAATAAAAAAAACTGCACTTACCTCAGATTACTTTCTTGTCCATCAGCCCGCGAACAGGCGCGGCTTTCTACCCCTCGCTTGCCTGGTTTGTGCTGAAAAAAGAAAAAAAAATTGATCGGGATAGTGTTTCGCGACCGAGATCACCGGTTTGAACACAAACATTTTCTTAGTAAAAATCAATTTTTTTCATCTTAAATTCATTATAAAAAAAACTGCACTTTCCTCAGATTACTTTCTTGTCCATCAGCCTGCGAACAGACGCGGCTTTCTACCCCTCGCTTGCCTGGATTGCACTGAAAAAAGAAAAAAAAATAGTCCTGATAGTGTTTCGCGACCGAGATCACCGGTTTGAAGACAAACATTTTCTTAGTAAAAATCAATTTTTTTCATATGAAATTCATAATAATAAAAAAAACTGCACTTACCTCAGATTACTTTCTTGTCCATCAGCCCGCGAACAGGCGCGGCTTTCTACCCCTCGCTTGCCTGGCTTGCTCTGAAAAAAGAAAAAAATATTGAGTCGGGATAGTGTTTCGCAACCGAGATCACCGGTTTGAAGACAAACATTTTCTTGGTAAAAATATTTTTTTTTCATCTGAAATTCATTATAAAAAAAACTGCACTTTCCTCAGATTACTTTCTTGTCCATCAGCCTGCGAACAGACGCGGCTTTCTACCCCTCGCTTGCCTGGATTGCACTGAAAAAAGAAAAAAAAATAGTCCTGATAGTGTTTCGCGACCGAGATCACCGGTTTGAAGACAAACATTTTATTAGTAATAATCAATTTTTTTCATCTGAAATTCATTATAAAAAAAACTGCACTTACCTCAGATTACTTTCTTGTCCATCAGCCTGCGAACAGGTGCGGCTTTCAACCCCTCGGTTGCCTGGTTTGTTCTGAAAAAAGATAAAAAATTGATCGGGATAGTGTTTCGCGACCGAGATCACCGGTTTGAAGACAAACATTTTCTTGGTAAAAATCAATTTTTTTCATCTGAAATTCATTATAAAAAAAAATGCACTTACCTCAGATTACTTTCTTGTCCATCAGCCCGCGAACAGGCGCGGCTTTCTTCCCCTCGCTTGCCTGGCTTGCTCTGAAAAAAGAAAAAAATATTGAGTCGGGATAGTGTTTCGCGACCGAGATCACCGGTTTGAAGACAAACATTTTCTTGGTAAAAATCAATTTTTTTCATCTGAAATTCATTGTAAAAAAAAATGCACTTACCTCAGATTACTTTCTTGTCCATCAGCCCGCGAACAGACGCGGTTTTCTACCCCTCGCTTGCCTGGCTTGCTCTGAAAAAAGAAAAAAATATTGAGTCGGGATAGTGTTTCGCGACCGAGATCACCGGTTTGAAGACAAACATTTTCTTGGTAAAAATCAATTTTTTTCATCTGAAATTCATTATAAAAAAAAATGCACTTACCTCAGATTACTTTCTTGTCCATCAGCCTGCGAACAGGCGCGGCTTTCTACCACTCGCTTGCCTGGCTTGCTCAGAAAAAAGGAAATAAAATTAAGTCGGGATAGTGTTTTGCGACCGAGATCAGCGGTTTGAAGACAAATATTTTCTTAGTATAAAATCACGTTTTTTCATCTGAAATTCATAATTTTGGTCTGCACTTACCACAGATTACTTTCTTGTCCATCAGACCGCGAACAGGTGCGGCTTTCTACCCCTCGCATGCCTGGATTGCTCAGAAAAAAGAAAAAAAAATAGACCTGATAGTGTTTCGCGACCGAGATCACCGGTTTGAAGACAAACATTTTCTTAGTAAAAATCAATTTTTTCATCTGAAATTCATAATAAAAAAAAAAACTGCACTTACCTCAGAATACTTTCTTGTCCATCAGCCCGCGAACAGGCGCAGCTTTCTACCCCTCGCTTGCCTGGTTTGTTCTGAAAAAAGAAAAAAATATTGAGTCGGGATAGTGTTTCGCGACCGAGATCACCGGTTTGAAGACAAACATTTTCTTGGTAAAAATATTTTTTTTTCATCTGAAATTCATTATAAAAAAAAAACTGCACTTACCTCAGATTACTTTCTTGTCCATCAGCCTGCAAACAGGTGCGGCTTTCAACCCCTCGGTTGCCTGGTTTGTTCTGAAAAAAGATAAAAAATTGATCGGGATAGTGTTTCGCGACCGAGATCACCGGTTTGAAGACAAACATTTTCTTGGTATAAATCAATTTTTTTCATCTGAAATTCATTATAAAAAAAAATGCACTTACCTCAGATTACTTTCTTGTCCATCAGCCCGCGAACAGGCGCGGCTTTCTTCCCCTCGCTTGCCTGGCTTGCTCTGAAAAAAGAAAAAAATATTGAGTCGGGATAGTGTTTCGCGACCGAGATCACCGGTTTGAAGACAAACATTTTCTTGGTAAAAATCATTTTTTTTCATCTGAAATTAATTATAAAAAAAAATGCACTTACCTCAGATTACTTTCTTGTCCATCAGCCCGCGAACAGACGCGGTTTTCTACCCCTCGCTTGCCTGGCTTGCTCTGAAAAAAGAAAAAAATATTGAGTCGGGATAGTGTTTCGCGACCGAGATCACCGGTTTGAAGACAAACATTTTCTTGGTAAAAATCAATTTTTTTCATCTGAAATTCATTATAAAAAAAAATGCACTTACCTCAGATTACTTTCTTGTCCATCAGCCCGCGAACAGGCGCGGCTTTCTACCCCTCGCTTGCCTGGCTTGCTCAGAAAAAAGGAAATAAAATTAAGTCGGGATAGTGTTTTGCGACCGAGATCAGCGGTTTGAAGACAAATATTTTCTTAGTATAAAATCACGTTTTTTCATCTGAAATTCATAATTTTGGTCTGCACTTACCACAGATTACTTTCTTGTCCATCAGACCGCGAACAGGTGCGGCTTTCTACCCCTCGCTTGCCTGGATTTCTCAGAAAAAAGAAAAAAAAATAGACCTGATAGTGTTTCGCGACCGAGATCACCGGTTTGAAGACAAACATTTTCTTAGTAAAAATCATTTTTTTCATCTGAAATTCATAATAATAAAAAAACTGCACTTACCTCAGATTACTTTTTTGTCCATCAGCCCGCGAACAGGCGCGGCTTTCTACCCCTCGCTTGCCTGGTTTGTTCTTAAAAAATAAAAAAAAATTGATCGGGATAGTGTTTCGCGACCGAGATCACCGGTTTGAAGACAAACATTTTCTTGGTAAAAATCAATTTTTTTCATCATAAATTCATTATAAAAAAAAATGCACTTACCTCAGATTACTTTCTTGTCCATCAGCCCGCGAACAGACGCGGCTTTCTATCCCTCGCTTGCCTGGCTTGCTCTAAAAAAGAAAAAAAAATTAAGTCGGTATAGTGTTTGGCGACCGAGATCAGCGGTTTGAAGACAAATATTTTCTTAGTAAAAATCATTTTTTTCATCTGAAATTCATAATTAAAAAAAAACTGCACTTACCTCAGATTACTTTTTTGTCCATCAGCCCGCGAACAGGCGCGGCTTTCTACCCCTCGCTTGCCTGGTTTGTTCTGAAAAAAGAAAAAAAAATTGATCGGGATAGTGTTTCGCGACCGAGATCACCGGTTTGAAGACAAACATTTTCTTGGTAAAAATCAATTTTTTTCATCATAAATTCATTATAAAAAAAAATGCACTTACCTCAGATTACTTTCTTGTCCATCAGCCCACGAACAGACGCGGCTTTCTATCCCTCGCTTGCCTGGCTTGCTCTAAAAAAGAAAAAAAAATTAAGTCGGTATAGTGTTTGGCGACCGAGATCAGCGGTTTGAAGACAAATATTTTCTTAGTATAAAATCACGTTATTTCATCTGAAATTCATAATTTGGTCTGCACTTACCACAGATTACTTTCTTGTCCATCAGACCGCGAACAGGTGTGGCTTTCAACCCCTCGGTTGCCTGGTTTGTTCTGAAAAAAGATAAAAATTTGATCGGGATAGTGTTTCGCGACCGAGATCACCGGTTTGAAGACAAATATTTTCTTAAAATAAAATCACGTTTTTTCATCTGAAAATCATAATTTTGGTCTGCACTTACCACAGATTACTTTCTTGTCCATCAGCCCGCGAACAGGCGCGGCTTTCTACCCCTCGCTTGCCTGGTTTGTGCTGAAAAAAGAAAAAAAAAATGATCAAGATAGTGTTTCGCGACCGAGATCACCGGTTTGAAGACAAACATTTTCTAAGTAAAAATTTTTTTTTTCATATGAAATTCATAATAAAAAAAAAAACTGCACTTACCTCAGATTACTTTCTTGTCCATCAGCCCGCGGACAGGCGCGGCTTTCTACCCCTCGCTTGCCTGGTTTTTGCTGAAAAAAGAAAAAAAAAATGATCGGGATAGTGTTTCGCGACCGAGATCACCGGTTTGAAGACAAACATTTTCTTGGTAAAAATCAATTATTTTCATCTTAAATTCATTATAAAAAAAACTGCACTTACCTCAGATTACTTTCTTGTCCATCAGCCCGCGAACAGGCGCGGCTTTCTACCCCTCGCTTGCCTGGTTAGTTCTGAAAAAAGAAAAAAAAATTGATCGGGATAGTGTTTCGCGACCGAGATCACCGGTTTGAAGACAAACATTTTCTTAGTAAAAATATTTTTTTTTCATATTAAATTCATAATAAAAAAAAAAACTGCACTTACCTCAGATTACTTTCTTGTCCATCAGCCCGCGAACAGGCGCGGCTTTCTACCCCTCGCTTGCCTGGTTTGTGCTGAAAAAAGAAAAAAAAAATGATCGGTATAGTGTTTGGCGACCGAGATCAGCGGTTTGAAGACAAATATTTTCTTAGTATAAAATCACCTTATTTCATCTGAAATTCATAATTATGGTCTGCACTTAACACAGATTACTTTCTTGTCCATCAGACCGCAAACAGGTGCGGCTTTCTACCCCTCGCTTGCCTGGATGGCTCTGAAAAAAGAAAAAACAATAGACCTGATAGTGTTTCGCGACCGAGATCATCGGTTTGAAGACAAACATTTTCTTAGTAAAAATATTTTTTTTCATCTGAAATTCATAATAAAAAAAAAACTGCACTTACCTCAGATTACTTTCTTGTCCATCAGCCCGCGAACAGGCGCGGCTTTCTACCCCTCGCTTGCCTGGTTTGTGTTAAAAAAAGAAAAAAAAATTGATCGGGATAGTGTTTCGCGACCGAGATCACCGGTTTGAAGACAAACATTTTCTTGGTAAAAATCAATTTTTTTCATCTTAAATTCATTATAAAAAAAAAATGCACTTACCTCAGATTACTTTCTTGTCCATCAGCCCGCGAACAGGCGCGGCTTTCTTACCCTCGCTTGCCTGGCTTGCTCTGATAAAAGAAAAAAAAATTAAGTCGGTATAGTGTTTGGCGACCGAGATCAGCGGTTTGAAGACAAACATTTTCTTGGTAAAAATCAATTTTTTTCATCTGAAATTCATTATAAAAAAAAATGCACTTACCTCAGATTACTTTCTTGTCCATCAGCCCGCGAACAGGCGCGGCTTTCTTACCCTCGCTTGCCTGGCTTGCTCTGATAAAAGAAAAAAAAATTAAGTCGGTATAGTGTTTGGCGACCGAGATCAGCGGTTTGAAGACAAATATTTTCTTAGTATAAAATCACGTTATTTCATCTGAAATTCATAATTTTGGTCTGCACTTACCACAGATTACTTTCTTGTCCATCAGACCGCGAACAGGTGCGGCTTTCTACCCCTCGCTTGCCTTTGTTGCTCTGAAAAAAGAAAAAAAAATAGACCTGATAGTGTTTCGCGACCGAGATCACCGGTTTGAAGACAAACATTTTCTTAGTAAAAATCAATTTTTTCATCTGAAATCCATAATAAAAAAAAAACTGCACTTACCTCAGATTACTTTCTTGTCCATCAGCCCGCGAACAGGCGCGGCTTTCTACCCCTCGCTTGCCTGGTTTGTTCTGAAAAAAGAAAAAAAAATTGATCGGGATAGTGTTTCGCGACCGAGATCACCGGTTTGAAGACCAACATTTTCTAAATAAAAATATTTTTTTTTCATATGAAATTCATAATAAAAAAAAAAACTGCACTTACCTCAGATTACTTTCTTGTCCATCAGCCCGGGAACAGGCGCGGCTTTCTACCCCTCGCTTGCCTGGTTTGTTCTGAAAAAAGAAAAAAAAATTGATCGGGATAGTGTTTCGCGACCGAGATCACCGGTTTGAAGACAAACATTTTCTTGGTAAAAATATTTTTTTTTCATCTTAAATTTATTATAAAAAAAAATGCACTTACCTCAGATTACTTTCTTGTCCATCAGCCCGCGAACAGGCGCGGCTTTCTACCCCTCGCTTGCCTGGTTTGTTCTAAAAAAAGAAAAAAAAAATGATCGGGATAGTGTTTCGCGACCGAGATCACCGGTTTGAAGACAAACATTTTCTAAGTAATTTTTTTTTTTCATATGAAATTCATAATAATAAAAAAAACTGCACTTACCTCAGATTACTTTCTTGTCCATCAGCCCGCGAACAGGCGCGGCTTTCTACCCCTCGCTTGCCTGGTTTGTTCTGAAAAAAGAAAAAAAAATTGATCGGGATAGTGTTTCGCGACCGAGATCACCGGTTTGAACACAAACATTTTCTTAGTAAAAATCAATTTTTTTCATCTTAAATTCATTATAAAAAAAAACTGCACTTACCTCAGATTACTTTCTTGTCCATCAGCCCGCGAACAGGCGCGGCTTTCTTCCCCTCGCTTGCCTGGATTGCTCTGAAAAAAGAAAAAAATATTGAGTCGGGATAGTGTTTCGCAACCGAGATCACCGGTTTGAAGACAAACATTTTCTTGGTAAAAATATTTTTTTTTCATCTGAAATTCATTATAAAAAAAACTGCACTTTCCTCAGATTACTTTCTTGTCCATCAGCCTGCGAACAGACGCGGCTTTCTACCCCTCGCTTGCCTGGATTGCACTGAAAAGAGAAAAAAAAATAGTCCTGATAGTGTTTCGCGACCGAGATCACCGGTTTGAAGACAAACATTTTCTTAGTAATAATCAATTTTTTTCATCTGAAATTCATTATAAAAAAAACTGCACTTACCTCAGATTACTTTCTTGTCCATCAGCCTGCGAACAGGTGCGGCTTTCAACCCCTCGGTTGCCTGGTTTGTTCTGAAAAAAGATAAAAAATTGATCGGGATAGTGTTTCGCGACCGAGATCACCGGTTTGAAGACAAACATTTTCTTGGTAAAAATCAATTTTTTTCATCTGAAATTCATTATAAAAAAAAATGCACTTACCTCAGATTACTTTCTTGTCCATCAGGCCGCGAACAGGCGCGGCTTTCTTCCCCTCGCTTGCCTGGCTTGCTCTGAAAAAAGAAAAAAATATTGAGTCGGGATAGTGTTTCGCGACCGAGATCACCGGTTTGAAGACAAACATTTTCTTGGTAAAAATCAATTTTTTTCATCTGAAATTCATTATAAAAAAAAATGCACTTACCTCAGATTACTTTCTTGTCCATCAGCCCGCGAACAGACGCGGTTTTCTACCCCTCGCTTGCCTGGCTTGCTCTGAAAAAAGAAAAAAATATTGAGTCGGGATAGTGTTTCGCGACCGAGATCACCGGTTTGAAGACAAACATTTTCTTGGTAAAAATAAATTTTTTTCATCTGAAATTCATTATAAAAAAAAAACTGCACTTACCTCAGATTACTTTCTTGTCCATCAGCCTGCAAACAGGTGCGGCTTTCAACCCCTCGGTTGCCTGGTTTGTTCTGAAAAAAGATAAAAAATTGATCGGGATAGTGTTTCGCGACCGAGATCACCGGTTTGAAGACAAACATTTTCTTGGTATAAATCAATTTTTTTCATCTGAAATTCATTATAAAAAAAAATGCACTTACCTCAGATTACTTTCTTGTCCATCAGCCCGCGAACAGGCGCGGCTTTCTTCCCCTCGCTTGCCTGGCTTGCTCTGAAAAAAGAAAAAAATATTGAGTCGGGATAGTGTTTCGCGACCGAGATCACCGGTTTGAAGACAAACATTTTCTTGGTAAAAATCATTTTTTTTCATCTGAAATTAATTATAAAAAAAAATGCACTTACCTCAGATTACTTTCTTGTCCATCAGCCCGCGAACAGTCGCGGTTTTCTACCCCTCGCTTGCCTGGCTTGCTCTGAAAAAAGAAAAAAATATTGAGTCGGGATAGTGTTTCGCGACCGAGATCACCGGTTTGAAGACAAACATTTTCTTGGTAAAAATCAATTTTTTTCATCTGAAATTCATTATAAAAAATAATGCACTTACCTCAGATTACTTTCTTGTCCATCAGCCCGCGAACAGGCGCGGCTTTCTACCCCTCGCTTGCCTGGCTTGCTCAGAAAAAAGGAAATAAAATTAAGTCGGGATAGTGTTTTGCGACCGAGATCAGCGGTTTGAAGACAAATATTTTCTTAGTATAAAATCACGTTTTTTCATCTGAAATTCATAATTTTGGTCTGCACTTACCACAGATTACTTTCTTGTCCATCAGACCGCGAACAGGTGCGGCTTTCTACCCCTCGCTTGCCTGGATTGCTCAGAAAAAAGAAAAAAAAATAGACCTGATAGTGTTTCGCGACCGAGATCACCGGTTTGAAGACAAACATTTTCTTAGTAAAAATCATTTTTTTCATCTGAAATTCATAATAATAAAAAAACTGCACTTACCTCAGATTACTTTTTTGTCCATCAGCCCGCGAACAGGCGCGGCTTTCTACCCCTCGCTTGCCTGGTTTGTTCTGAAAAAAGAAAAAAAAATTGATCGGGATAGTGTTTCGCGACCGAGATCACCGGTTTGAAGACAAACATTTTCTTGGTAAAAATCAATTTTTTTCATCATAAATTCATTATAAAAAAAAATGCACTTACCTCAGATTACTTTCTTGTCCATCAGCCCGCGAACAGACGCGGCTTTCTATCCCTCGCTTGCCTGGCTTGGTCTAAAAAAGAAAAAAAAATTAAGTCGGTATAGTGTTTGGCGACCGAGATCAGCGGTTTGAAGACAAATATTTTCTTAGTAAAAATCATTTTTTTCATCTGAAATTCATAATAAAAAAAAACTGCACTTACCTCAGATTACTTTTTTGTCCATCAGCCCGCGAACAGGCGCGGCTTTCTACCCCTCGCTTGCCTGGTTTGTTCTGAAAAAAGAAAAAAAAATTGATCGGGATAGTGTTTCGCGACCGAGATCACCGGTTTGAAGACAAACATTTTCTTGGTAAAAATCAATTTTTTTCATCATAAATTCATTATAAAAAAAAATGCACTTACCTCAGATTACTTTCTTGTCCATCAGCCCGCGAACAGACGCGGCTTTCTATCCCTCGCTTGCCTGGCTTGCTCTAAAAAAGAAAAAAAAATTAAGTCGGTATAGTGTTTGGCGACCGAGATCAGCGGTTTGAAGACAAATATTTTCTTAGTATAAAATCACGTTATTTCATCTGAAATTCATAATTTTGGTCTGCACTTACCACAGATTACTTTCTTGTCCATCAGACCGCGAACAGGTGTGGCTTTCAACCCCTCGGTTGCCTGGTTTGTTCTGAAAAAAGATAAAAATTTGATCGGGATAGTGTTTCGCGACCGAGATCACCGGTTTGAAGACAAATATTTTCTTAAAATAAAATCACGTTTTTTCATCTGAAAATCATAATTTTGGTCTGCACTTACCACAGATTACTTTCTTGTCCATCAGCCCGCGAACAGGCGCGGCTTTCTACCCCTCGCTTGCCTGGTTTGTGCTGAAAAAAGAAAAAAAAAATGATCAAGATAGTGTTTCGCGACCGAGATCACCGGTTTGAAGACAAACATTTTCTAAGTAAAAATTTTTTTTTTCATATGAAATTCATAATAAAAAAAAAAACTGCACTTACCTCAGATTACTTTCTTGTCCATCAGCCCGCGAACAGGCGCGGCTTTCTACCCCTCGCTTGCCTGGTTTTTTCTGAAAAAAGAAAAAAAAAATGATCGGGATAGTGTTTCGCGACCGAGATCACCGGTTTGAAGACAAACATTTTCTTGGTAAAAATCAATTTTTTTCATCTTAAATTCATTATAAAAAAAACTGCACTTACCTCAGATTACTTTCTTGTCCATCAGACCGCGAACACGTGCGGCTTTCTACCCCTCGCTTGCCTGGATTGCTCTAAAAAAGAAAAAAAAAGATAAAAAAATTAAAGAAAAAAAAATTTGTTCTGAAAAAAGATAAAAATTTGATCGGGATAGTGTTTCGCGACCGAGATCACCGGTTTGAAGACAAATATTTTCTTAAAATAAAATCACGTTTTTTCATCTGAAAATCATAATTTTGGTCTGCACTTACCACAGATTACTTTCTTGTCCATCAGCCCGCGAACAGGCGCGGCTTTCTACCCCTCGCTTGCCTGGTTTGTGCTGAAAAAAGAAAAAAAAAATGATCAAGATAGTGTTTCGCGACCGAGATCACCGGTTTGAAGACAAACATTTTCTAAGTAAAAATTTTTTTTTTCATATGAAATTCATAATAAAAAAAAAAACTGCACTTACCTCAGATTACTTTCTTGTCCATCAGCCCGCGAACAGGCGCGGCTTTCTACCCCTCGCTTGCCTGGTTTTTGCTGAAAAAAGAAAAAAAAAATGATCGGGATAGTGTTTCGCGACCGAGATCACCGGTTTGAAGACAAACATTTTCTTGGTAAAAATCAATTTTTTTCATCTTAAATTCATTATAAAAAAAACTGCACTTACCTCAGATTACTTTCTTGTCCATCAGACCGCGAACACGTGCGGCTTTCTACCCCTCGCTTGCCTGGATTGCTCTTAAAAAAGAAAAAAAATTAGACCTGATAGTGTTTCGCGACCGAGATCACCGGTTTGAAGACAAACATTTTCTTAGTAAAAATCAATTTTTTCATCTGAAATCCATAATAAAAAAGAAACTGCACTTACCTCAGATTACTTTCTTGTCCATCAGCCCGCGAACAGGCGCGGCTTTCTACCCCTCGCTTGCCTGGTTAGTTCTGAAAAAAGAAAAAAAAATTGATCGGGATAGTGTTTCGCGACCGAGATCACCGGTTTGAAGACAAACATTTTCTTAGTAAAAATATTTTTTTTTCATCTGAAATTCATAATAAAAAAAAAAACTGCACTTACCTCAGATTACTTTCTTGTCCATCAGCCCGCGAACAGGCGCGGCTTTCTACCCCTCGCTTGCCTGGTTTGTGCTGAAAAAAGAAAAAAAAAATGATCGGTATAGTGTTTGGCGACCGAGATCAGCGGTTTGAAGACAAATATTTTCTTAGTATAAAATCACCTTATTTCATCTGAAATTCATAATTTTGGTCTGCACTTAACACAGATTACTTTCTTGTCCATCAGACCGCAAACAGGTGCGGCTTTCTACCCCTCGCTTGCCTGGATGGCTCTGAAAAAAGAAAAAACAATAGACCTGATAGTGTTTCGCGACCGAGATCATCGGTTTGAAGACAAACATTTTCTTAGTAAAAATATTTTTTTTCATCTGAAATTCATAATAAAAAAAAAACTGCACTTACCTCAGATTACTTTCTTGTCCATCAGCCCGCGAACAGGCGCGGCTTTCTACCCCTCGCTTGCCTGGTTTGTGCTAAAAAAAGAAAAAAAAATTGATCGGGATAGTGTTTCGCGACCGAGATCACCGGTTTGAAGACAAACATTTTCTTGGTAAAAATCAATTTTTTTCATCTTAAATTCATTATAAAAAAAAAATGCACTTACCTCAGATTACTTTCTTGTCCATCAGCCCGCGAACAGGCGCGGCTTTCTTACCCTCGCTTGCCTGGCTTGCTCTGATAAAAGAAAAAAAAATTAAGTCGGTATAGTGTTTGGCGACCGAGATCAGCGGTTTGAAGACAAATATTTTCTTAGTATAAAATCACGTTATTTCATCTGAAATTCATAATTTTGGTCTGCACTTACCACAGATTACTTTCTTGTCCATCAGACCGCGAACAGGTGCGGCTTTCTACCCCTCGCTTGCCTTTGTTGCTCTGAAAAAAGAAAAAAAAAATAGACCTGATAGTGTTTCGCGACCGAGATCACCGGTTTGAAGACAAACATTTTCTTAGTAAAAATCAATTTTTTCATCTGAAATCCATAATAAAAAAAAAACTGCACTTACCTCAGATTACTTTCTTGTCCATCAGCCCGCGAACAGGCGCGGCTTTCTACCCCTCGCTTGCCTGGTTTGTTCTGAAAAAAGAAAAAAAAATTGATCGGGATAGTGTTTCGCGACCGAGATCACCGGTTTGAAGACCAACATTTTCTAAATAAAAATATTTTTTTTTCATATGAAATTCATAATAAAAAAAAAACTGCACTTACCTCAGATTACTTTCTTGTCCATCAGCCCGCGAACAGGCGCGGCTTTCTACCCCTCGCTTGCCTGGATTGCACTGAAAAAAGAAAAAAAAATAGTCCTGATAGTGTTTCGCGACCGAGATCACCGGTTTGAAGACAAACATTTTCTTAGTAATAATCAATTTTTTTCATCTGAAATTCATTATAAAAAAAACTGCAGTTACCTCAGATTACTTTCTTGTTCATCAGCCCGCGAACAGGCGCGGCTTTCTACCCCTCGCTTGCCTGGATTGTGCTGAAAAAAGAAAAAAAAAATGATCGGGATAGTGTTTCGCGACCGAGATCACCGGTTTGAAGACAAACATTTTCTTGGTAAAAATCAATTTTTTTCATCTTAAATTCATTATAAAAAAAAACTGCACTTACCTCAGATTACTTTCTTGTCCATCAGCCCGCGATCAAAAGCGGCTTTCTAGCCCTCGGTCTCCTGGATTGCTCTGAAAAAGAAAAAAAAAATGATCGGGATAGTGTTTGGCGACCGAGATCAGCGGTTTGAAGACAAAAATTTTCTTAGTATAAAAACAATTTATTTCATCTGAAATACATAATTTTGGTCTGCACTTAACACAGATTACTTTCTTGTCCATCAGACCGCAAACAGGTGCGGCTTTCTACCCCTCGCTTGCCTGGATTGCTCTGAAAAAAGAAAAAACAATAGACCTGATAGTGTTTCGCGACCGAGATCATCGGTTTGAAGACAAACATTTTCTTAGTAAAAATATTTTTTTTCATCTGAAATTCATAATAAAAAAAAACTGCACTTACCTCAGATTACTTTTTTGTCCATCAGCCCGCGAACAGGCGCGGCTTTCTACCGCTCGCTTGCCTGGTTTGTGCTAAAAAAAGAAAAAAAAATTGATCGGGATAGTGTTTCGCGACCGAGATCACCGGTTTGAAGACAAACATTTTCTTGGTAAAAATCAATTTTTTTCATCTTAAATTCATTATAAAAAAAAAATGCACTTACCTCAGATTACTTTCTTGTCCATCAGCCCGCGAACAGGCGCGGCTTTCTTCCCCTCGCTTGCCTGGATTGCTGTGAAAAAAGAAAAAAAATAGTCCCGATAGTGTTTCGCGACCGAGATCACCGGTTTGAAGACAAACATTTTCTTGGTAAAAATCAATTTTTTTCATCTTAAATTCATTATAAAAAAAAATGCACTTACCTCAGATTACTTTCTTGTCCATCAGACCGCGAACACGTGCGGCTTTCTACCCCTCGCTTGCCTGGATTGCTCTTAAAAAAGAAAAAAAAATTAAGTCGGGATAGTGTTTCGCGACCGAGATCACCGGTTTGAAGACAAACATTTTCTTGGTAAAAATCATTTTTTTTCATCTTAAATTCATTATAAAAAAAACGGCACTTACCTCAGATTACTTTCTTGTCCATCAGCCCGCGAACAGGCGCGGCTTTCTACCCCTCACTTGCCTGGATTGCTCAGAAAAAATAAAAAAAAATTGTCGTGATAGTGTTTCGCGACCGAGATCACCGGTTTGAAGGCAAACATTTTCTTAATAAAATTCAATTCTTTTCATCTAAAATTCATATTAAAAAAAAAAACTGCACTTACCTCAGATTACTTTCTTGTCCATTAGCCCGCGAACAGACGCGGCTTTCTACCCCTCGCTTGCCTGGATTGCTGTGAAAAAAGAAAAAAAATAGTACTGATAGTGTTTCGCGACCGAGATCACCGGTTTGAAGACAAACATTTTCTTGGTAAAAATCATTTTTTTTCATCTTAAATTCATTATAAAAAAAAACGGCACTTACCTCAGATTACTTTCTTGTCCATCAGCCCGCGAACAGGCGCGGCTTTCTACCCCTCACTTGCCTGGATTGCTCAGAAAAAATAATAAAAAATTGTCGTGATAGTGTTTCGCGACCGAGATCACCGGTTTGAAGGCAAACATTTTCTTAATAAAATTCAATTCTTTTCATCTAAAATTCATAATAAAAAAAAAAACTGCACTTACATCAGATTACTTTCTTGTCCATCAGCCCGCGAACAGGCGCGGCTTTCTTCCCCTCGCTTGCCTGGCTTGCTCTGAAAAAAGAAAAAAAAATTAAGTCGGGATAGTGTTTCGCGACCGAGATCACCGGTTTGAAGACAAACATTTTCTTAGTAAAAATTAATTTTTTTCATCTGATATTCATTATAAAAAAAAAACTGCACTTACCTCAGATTACTTTCTTGTCCATCAGCCCGCGATCAAATGCGGCTTTCTACCCCTCGCTTGCCTGGATTGCTCTGAAAAAAGGAAAAAAAATCGTCCTGATAGTGTTTCGCGACCGAGATCACCGGTTTGAAGACAAACATTTTCTTGGTAAAAATCATTTTTTTTCATCTTAAACTCATTATAAAAAAAAAATGCACTTACCTCAGATTACTTTCTTGTCCATCAGCCCGCGAACAGGCGCAGCTTTCTTCCCCTCGCTTGCCTGGCTTGCTCTGAAAAAAGAAAAAAAAATTAAGTCGGGATAGTGTTTCGCGACCGAGATCACCGGTTTGAAGACAAACATTTTCTTGGTAAAAATCATTTTTTTTCATCTTAAACTCATTATAAAAAAAAAATGCACTTACCTCAGATTACTTTCTTGTCCATCAGCCCGCGAACAGGCGCAGCTTTCTTCCCCTCGCTTGCCTGGCTTGCTCTGAAAAAAGAAAAAAAAATTAAGTCGGGATAGTGTTTCGCGACCGAGATCACCGGTTTGAAGACAAACATTTTCTTGGTAAAAATCATTTTTTTTCATCTTAAATTCATTATAAAAAAAAAATGCACTTACCTCAGATTACTTTCTTGTCCATCAGCCCGCGATCAAATGCGGCTTTCTACCCCTCGCTTGCCTGGATTGCACTGAAAAAAGAAAAAAAAATAGTCCTGATAGTGTTTCCCGACCGAGATCACCGGTTTGAAGACAAACATTTTCTTAGTAAAAATCAATTTTTTTCATCTGAAATTCATTATAAAAAAAAACTGCACTTACCTCAGATTACTTTCTTGTCCATCAGCCCGCGATCAAATGCGGCTTTCTACCCCTCGCTTGCCTGGATTGCTCTGAAAAAAGGAAAAAAAATCGTCCTGATAGTGTTTCGCGACCGAGATCACCGGTTTGAAGACAAACATTTTCTTGGTAAAAATCATTTTTTTTCATCTTAAACTCATTATAAAAAAAAAATGCACTTACCTCAGATTACTTTCTTGTCCATCAGCCCGCGAACAGGCGCAGCTTTCTTCCCCTCGCTTGCCTGGCTTGCTCTGAAAAAAGAAAAAAAAATTAAGTCGGGATAGTGTTTCGCGACCGAGATCACCGGTTTGAAGACAAACATTTTCTTGGTAAAAATCATTTTTTTTCATCTTAAATTCATTATAAAAAAAAACTGCACTTACCTCAGATTACTTTCTTGTCCATCAGCCCGCGATCAGACGCGGCTTTCTACCCCTCGCTTGCCTGGATTGCTCTGAAAAAAGGAAAAAAAATCGTCCTGATAGTGTTTCGCGACCGAGATCATCGGTTTGAAGACAAACATTTTCTTGGTAAAAATCATTTTTTTTCATCTTAAATTCATTATAAAAAAAAACTGCACTTACCTCAGATTACTTTCTTGTCCATCAGCCCGCGATCAGACGCGGCTTTCTACCCCTCGCTTGCCTGGATTGCTCTGAAAAAAGGAAAAAAAATAGTCCTGATAGTGTTTCGCGACCGAGATCACCGGTTTGAAGACAAACATTTTCTTGGTAAAAATCAATTTTTTTCATCTTAAATTCATTATAAAAAAAAAATGCACTTACCTCAGATTACTTTCTTGTCCATCAGCCCGCGAACAGGCGCAGCTTTCTTCCCCTCGCTTGCCTGGCTTGCTCTGAAAAAAGAAAAAAAAATTAAGTCGGGATAGTGTTTCGCGACCGAGATCACCGGTTTGAAGACAAACATTTTCTTGGTAAAAATCATTTTTTTTCATCTTAAATTCATTATAAAAAAAAACTGCACTTACCTCAGATTACTTTCTTGTCCATCAGACCGCGAACAGGTGCGGCTTTCAACCCCTCGCTTGCCTGGATTGCTCTGAAAAAAGAAAAAAAAATAGAACTGATAGTGTTTCGCGACCGAGATCACCGGTTTGAAGACAAACCTTTTCTTGGTAAAAATCATTTTTTTCATCTGAAATTCATTATAAAAAAAAATGCACTTCCCACATAATACTTTCTTGTCCATCAGCCCGCGAACAGACGCGGTTTTCTAACACTCACTTGCCTGGCTTGCTCTGAAAAAAGAAAAAAATATTGAGTCGGGATAGTGTTTCGCGACCGAGATCACCGGTTTGAAGACAAACATTTTCTTAATAAAAATCGATTCTTTTCATTTGAAATTCATAATAAAAAAAATCTGCAGTTACCACAGATTACTTTCTTGTCCATCAGACCGCGAACAGGTGCGGCTTTCTACCCCTCGCTTGCCTGGCTTGCTGTGAAAAAAGAAAAAAAAATAGACCTGATTGTGTTTCACGACCGAGATCACCGGTTTGAAGACAAACATTTTCTTAGTAAATATCAATTTTTTTCATCTGAAATTCATTATAAAAAAAAACTGCCCTGACCTCAGATTACTTTCTTGTCCATCAGCCCGCGAACAGACGCGGTTTTCTACCCCTCGCTTGCCTGGATTGCTGTGAAAAAAGAAAAAAAAATTGTCGTGATAGTGTTTCGCGACCGAGATCACCGGTTTGAAGGCAAACATTTTCTTAATAAAATTCAATTCTTTTCATCTAAAATTCATATTAAAAAAAAAAACTGCACTTACATCAGAATACTTTCTTGTCCATCAGCCCGCGAACAGGCGCGGCTTTCTACCCCTCGCTTGCCTGGTTTGTTCTGAAAAAAGAAAAAAAAAATGATCGGGAAAGTGTTTCGCGACCGAGATCACCGGTTTGAAGACAAACATTTTCTTAGTAAAAATTAATTTTTTTCATCTGAAATTCATTATAAAAAAAAACTGCACTTACCTCAGATTACTTTCTTGTCCATTAGCCCGCGAACAGGCGCGGCTTTCTACCCCTCACTTGCCTGGATTGCTCAGAAAAAATAAAAAAAAATAGTCCTGATAGTGTTTCGCGACCGAGATCACCGGTTTGAAGACAAACATTTTCTTGGTAAAAATCAATTTTTTTCATCTTAAATTCATTATAAAAAAAAATGCACTTACCTCAGATTACTTTCTTGTCCATCAGCCCGCGAACAGGCGCAGCTTTCTTCCCCTCGCTTGCCTGGCTTGCTCTGAAAAAAGAAAAAAAAATTAAGTCGGGATAGTGTTTCGCGACCGAGATCACCGGTTTGAAGACAAACATTTTCTTGGTAAAAATCATTTTTTTTCATCTAAAATTCATATTAAAAAAAAAAACTGCACTTACCTCAGATTACTTTCTTGTCCATCAGACCGCAAACAGGTGCGGCTTTCTACCCCTCGCTTGCTTGGATTGCTCTGAAAAAAGAAAAAACAATAGACCTGATAGTGTTTCGCGACCGAGATCATCGGTTTGAAGACAAACATTTTCTTAGTAAAAATATTTTTTTTCATCTGAAATTCATAATAAAAAAAAACTGCACTTACCTCAGATTACTTTTTTGTCCATCAGCCCGCGAACAGGCGCGGCTTTCTACCGCTCGCTTGCCTGGTTTGTGCTAAAAAAAGAAAAAAAAATTGATCGGGATAGTGTTTCGCGACCGAGATCACCGGTTTGAAGACAAACATTTTCTTGGTAAAAATCAATTTTTTTCATCTTAAATTCATTATAAAAAAAAAATGCACTTACCTCAGATTACTTTCTTGTCCATCAGCCCGCGAACAGGCGCGGCTTTCTTCCCCTCGCTTGCCTGGCTTGCTCTGAAAAAAGAAAAAAATATTGAGTCGGGATAGTGTTTCGCGACCGAGATCACCGGTTTGAAGACAAACATTTTCTTGGTAAAAATCAATTTTTTTCATCTGAAATTCATTATAAAAAAAAATGCACTTACCTCAGATTACTTTCTTGTCCATCAGCCCGCGAACAGGCGCGGCTTTCTACCCCTCGCTTGTCTGGTTTGTTCTGAAAAAAGATAAAAAATTGATCGGGATAGTGTTTCGCGACCGAGATCACCGGTTTGAAGACAAATATTTTCTTAAAATAAAATCACGTTTTTTCATCTGAAAATCATAATTTTGGTCTGCACTTACCACAGATTACTTTCTTGTCCATCAGCCCGCGAACAGGCGCGGCTTTCTACCCCTCGCTTGCCTGGATTGCTGTGAAAAAAGAAAAAAAATAGTCCCGATAGTGTTTCGCGACCGAGATCACCGGTTTGAAGACAAACATTTTCTTGGTAAAAATCAATTTTTTTCATCTTAAATTCATTATAAAAAAAACTGCACTTACCTCAGATTACTTTCTTGTCCATCAGACCGCGAACACGTGCGGCTTTCTACCCCTCGCTTGCCTGGATTGCTCTTAAAAAAGAAAAAAAAATTAAGTCGGGATAGTGTTTCGCGACCGAGATCACCGGTTTGAAGACAAACATTTTCTTGGTAAAAATCATTTTTTTTCATCTTAAATTCATTATAAAAAAAACGGCACTTACCTCAGATTACTTTCTTGTCCATCAGCCCGCGAACAGGCGCGGCTTTCTACCCCTCACTTGCCTGGATTGCTCAGAAAAAATAAAAAAAAATTGTCGTGATAGTGTTTCGCGACCGAGATCACCGGTTTGAAGGCAAACATTTTCTTAATAAAATTCAATTCTTTTCATCTAAAATTCATATTAAAAAAAAAAACTGCACTTACCTCAGATTACTTTCTTGTCCATTAGCCCGCGAACAGACGCGGCTTTCTACCCCTCGCTTGCCTGGATTGCTGTGAAAAAAGAAAAAAAATAGTCCTGATAGTGTTTCGCGACCGAGATCACCGGTTTGAAGACAAACATTTTCTTGGTAAAAGTCATTTTTTTTCATCTTAAATTCATTATAAAAAAAAACGGCACTTAACTCAGATTACTTTCTTGTCCATCAGCCCGCGAACAGGCGCGGCTTTCTACCCCTCACTTGCCTGGATTGCTCAGAAAAAATAATAAAAAATTGTCGTGATAGTGTTTCGCGACCGAGATCACCGGTTTGAAGGCAAACATTTTCTTAATAAAATTCAATTCTTTTCATCTAAAATTCATAATAAAAAAAAAAACTGCACTTACATCAGATTACTTTCTTGTCCATCAGCCCGCGAACAGGCGCGGCTTTCTTCCCCTCGCTTGCCTGGCTTGCTCTGAAAAAAGAAAAAAATATTGAGTCGGGATAGTGTTTCGCGACCGAGATCACCGGTTTGAAGACAAACATTTTCTTGGTAAAAATCATTTTTTTTCATCTGAAATTAATTATAAAAAAAAATGCACTTACCTCAGATTACTTTCTTGTCCATCAGCCCGCGAACAGACGCGGTTTTCTACCCCTCGCTTGCCTGGCTTGCTCTGAAAAAAGAAAAAAATATTGAGTCGGGATAGTGTTTCGCGACCGAGATCACCGGTTTGAAGACAAACATTTTCTTGGTAAAAATCATTTTTTTTCATCTTAAATTCATTATAAAAAAAAACGGCACTTACCTCAGATTACTTTCTTGTCCATCAGCCCGCGAACAGGCGCGGCTTTCTACCCCTCGCTTGCCTGGCTTGCTCTGAAAAAAGAAAAAAATATTGAGTCGGGATAGTGTTTCGCAACCGAGATCACCGGTTTGAAGACAAACATTTTCTTGGTAAAAATATTTTTTTTTCATCTGAAATTCATTATAAAAAAAACTGCACTTTCCTCAGATTACTTTCTTGTCCATCAGCCTGCGAACAGACGCGGCTTTCTACCCCTCGCTTGCCTGGATTGCACTGAAAAAAGAAAAAAAAATAGTCCTGATAGTGTTTCGCGACCGAGATCACCGGTTTGAAGTCAAACATTTTCTTAGTAATAATCAATTTTTTTCATCTGAAATTCATTATAAAAAAAACTGCACTTACATCAGATTACTTTCTTGTCCATCAGCCTGCGAACAGGTGCGGCTTTCATCCCCTCGGTTGCCTGGTTTGTTCTGAAAAAAGATAAAAAATTGATCGGGATAGTGTTTCGCGACCGAGATCACCGGTTTGAAGACAAACATTTTCTTGGTAAAAATCAATTTTTTTCATCTGAAATTCATTATAAAAAAAAATGCACTTACCTCAGATTACTTTCTTGTCCATCAGCCCGCGAACAGGCGCGGCTTTCTTCCCCTCGCTTGCCTGGCTTGCTCTGAAAAAAGAAAAAAATATTGAGTCGGGATAGTGTTTCGCGACCGAGATCACCGGTTTGAAGACAAACATTTTCTTGGTAAAAATCATTTTTTTTCATCTGAAATTAATTATAAAAAAAAATGCACTTACCTCAGATTACTTTCTTGTCCATCAGCCCGCGAACAGACGCGGTTTTCTACCCCTCGCTTGCCTGGCTTGCTCTGAAAAAAGAAAAAAATATTGAGTCGGGATAGTGTTTCGCGACCGAGATCACCGGTTTGAAGACAAACATTTTCTTGGTAAAAATCAATTTTTTTCATCTGAAATTCATTATAAAAAAAAATGCACTTACCTCAGATTACTTTCTTGTCCATCAGCCCGCGAACAGGCGCGGCTTTCTACCCCTCGCTTGCCTGGTTTGTGCTGAAAAAAGAAAAAAAAAATGATCAAGATAGTGTTTCGCGACCGAGATAACCGGTTTGAAGACAAACATTTTCTAAGTAAAAATTTTTTTTTTCATATGAAATTCATAATAAAAAAAAAAACTGCACTTACCTCAGATTACTTTCTTGTCCATCAGCCCGCGAACAGGCGCGGCTTTCTACCCCTCGCTTGCCTGGATTATTCTGAAAAAAGGAAAAAAAATAGTCCTGATAGTGTTTCGCGACCGAGATCACCGGTTTGAAGACAAACATTTTCTTGGTAAAAATCAATTTTTTTCATCTTAAATTCATTATAAAAAAAACTGCACTTACCTCAGATTACTTTCTTGTCCATCAGACCGCGAACACGTGCGGCTTTCTACCCCTCGCTTGCCTGGATTGCTCTTAAAAAAGAAAAAAAAATAGACCTGATAGTGTTTCGCGACCGAGATCACCGGTTTGAAGACAAACATTTTCTTAGTAAAAATCAATTTTTTCATCTGAAATCCATAATAAAAAAAAGACTGCACTTACCTCAGATTACTTTCTTGTCCATCAGCCCGCGAACAGGCGCGGCTTTCTACCCCTCGCTTGCCTGGTTTGTTCTGAAAAAAGAAAAAAAAATTGATCGGGATAGTGTTTCGCGACCGAGATCACCGGTTTGAAGACAAACATTTTCTTAGTAAAAGTTTTTTTTTTTCATGTGAAATTCATAATAAAAAAAAAAACTGCACTTACCTCAGATTACTTTCTTGTCCATCAGCCCGCGAACAGGCGCGGCTTTCTACCCCTCGCTTGCCTGGTTTGTGCTGAAAAAAGAAAAAAAAAATGATCGGTATAGTGTTTGGCGACCGAGATCAGCGGTTTGAAGACAAATATTTTCTTAGTATAAAATCACCTTATTTCATCTGAAATTCATAATTTTGGTCTGCACTTAACACAGATTACTTTCTTGTCCATCAGACCGCAAACAGGTGCGGCTTTCTACCCCTCGCTTGCCTGGATTGCTCTGAAAAAAGAAAAAACAATAGACCTGATAGTGTTTCGCGACCGAGATCATCGGTTTGAAGACAAACATTTTCTTAGTAAAAATATTTTTTTTCATCTGAAATTCATAATAAAAAAAAAACTGCACTTACCTCAGATTACTTTCTTGTCCATCAGCCCGCGAACAGGCGCGGCTTTCTACCCCTCGCTTGCCTGGTTTGTGCTAAAAAAAGAAAAAAAAATTGATCGGGATAGTGTTTCGCGACCGAGATCACTGGTTTGAAGACAAACATTTTCTTGGTAAAAATCAATTTTTTTCATCTTAAATTCATTATAAAAAAAAAATGCACTTACCTCAGATTACTTTCTTGTCCATCAGCCCGCGAACAGGCGCGGCTTTCTTACCCTCGCTTGCCTGGCTTGCTCTGATAAAAGAAAAACAAATTAAGTCGGTATAGTGTTTGGCGACCGAGATCAGCGGTTTGAAGACAAACATTTTCTTGGTAAAAATCAATTTTTTTCATCTGAAATTCATTATAAAAAAAAAATGCACTTACCTCAGATTACTTTCTTGTCCATCAGCCCGCGAACAGGCGCGGCTTTCTTACCCTCGCTTGCCTGGCTTGCTCTGATAAAAGAAAAAAAAAATTAAGTCGGTATAGTGTTTGGCGACCGAGATCAGCGGTTTGAAGACAAATATTTTCTTAGTATAAAATCACGTTATTTCATCTGAAATTCATAATTTTGGTCTGCACTTACCACAGATTACTTTCTTGTCCATCAGACCGCGAACAGGTGCAGCTTTCTACCCCTCGCTTGCCTTTGTTGCTCTGAAAAAAGGAAAAAATAAGACCTGATAGTGTTTCGCGACCGAGATCACCGGTTTGAAGACAAACATTTTCTTAGTAAAAATCAATTTTTTCATCTGAAATCCATAATAAAAAAAAAACTGCACTTACCTCAGATTACTTTCTTGTCCATCAGCCCGCGAACAGGCGCGGCTTTCTACCCCTCGCTTGCCTGGATTGTGCTGAAAAAAGAAAAAAAAAATGATCGGGATAGTGTTTCGCGACCGAGATCACCGGTTTGAAGACCAACATTTTCTAAATAAAAATATTTTTTTTTCATATGAAATTCATAATAAAAAAAAAAACTGCACTTACCTCAGATTACTTTCTTGTCCATCAGCCCGCGAACAGGCGCGGCTTTCTACCCCTCGCTTGCCTGGATTGTGCTGAAAAAAGAAAAAAAAAATGATCGGGATAGTGTTTGGCGACCGAGATCAGCGGTTTGAAGACAAAAATTTTCTTAGTATAAAATCACCTTATTTCATCTGAAATTCATAATTTTGGTCTGCACTTAACACAGATTACTTTCTTGTCCATCAGACCGCAAACAGGTGCGGCTTTCTACCCCTCGCTTGCCTGGATTGCTCTGAAAAAAGAAAAAACAATAGACCTGATAGTGTTTCGCGACCGAGATCATCGGTTTGAAGACAAACATTTTCTTAGTAAAAATATTTTTTTTCATCTGAAATTCATAATAAAAAAAAACTGCACTTACCTCAGATTACTTTTTTGTCCATCAGCCCGCGAACAGGCGCGGCTTTCTACCGCTCGCTTGCCTGGTTTGTGCTAAAAAAAGAAAAAAAAATTGATCGGGATAGTGTTTCGCGACCGAGATCACCGGTTTGAAGACAAACATTTTCTTGGTAAAAATCAATTTTTTTCATCTTAAATTCATTATAAAAAAAAAATGCACTTACCTCAGATTACTTTCTTGTCCATCAGCCCGCGAACAGGCGCGGCTTTCTACCCCTCGCTTGCCTGGCTTGCTCTGAAAAAAGAAAAAAATATTGAGTCGGGATAGTGTTTCGCGACCGAGATCACCGGTTTGAAGACAAACATTTTCTTGGTAAAAATCAATTTTTTTCATCTGAAATTCATTATAAAAAAAAATGCACTTACCTCAGATTACTTTCTTGTCCATCAGCCCGCGAACAGGCGCGGCTTTCTACCCCTCGCTTGCCTGGTTTGTTCTGAAAAAAGATAAAAAATTGATCGGTATAGTGTTTCGCGACCGAGATCACCGGTTTGAAGACAAATATTTTCTTAAAATAAAATCACGTTTTTTCATCTGAAAATCATAATTTTGGTCTGCACTTACCACAGATTACTTTCTTGTCCATCAGCCCGCGAACAGGCGCGGCTTTTTACCCCTCGCTTGCCTGGTTTGTGCTGAAAAAAGAAAAAAAAAATGATCAAGATAGTGTTTCGCGACCGAGATCACCGGTTTGAAGACAAACATTTTCTAAGTAAAAATATTTTTTTTCATATGAAATTCATAATAAAAAAAAAAACTGCACTTACCTCAGATTACTTTCTTGTCCATCAGCCCGCGAACAGGCGCGGCTTTCTACCCACCGCTTGCCTGGATTATTCTGAAAAAAGGAAAAAAATAGTCCTGATAGTGTTTCGCGACCGAGATCACCGGTTTGAAGACAAACATTTTCTTGGTAAAAATCAATTTTTTTCATCTTAAATTCATTATAAAAAAAACTGCACTTACCACAGATTACTTTCTTGTCCATCAGACCGCGAACAGGTGCAGCTTTCTACCCCTCGCTTGCCTTTGTTGCTCTGAAAAAAGGAAAAAAATAGACCTGATAGTGTTTCGCGACCGAGATCACCGGTTTGAAGACAAACATTTTCTTAGTAAAAATCAATTTTTTCATCTGAAATCCATAATAAAAAAAAAACTGCACTTACCTCAGATTACTTTCTTGTCCATCAGCCCGCGAACAGGCGCGGCTTTCTACCCCTCGCTTGCCTGGATTGTGCTGAAAAAAGAAAAAAAAAATGATCGGGATAGTGTTTCGCGACCGATAACACCGGTTTGAAGACCAACATTTTATAAATAAAAATATTTTTTTTTCATATGAAATTCATAATAAAAAAAAAAACTGCACTTACCTCAGATTACTTTCTTGTCCATCAGCCCGCGAACAGGCGCGGCTTTCTACCCCTCGCTTGCCTGGATTGTGCTGAAAAAAGAAAAAAAAAATGATCGGGATAGTGTTTGGCGACCGAGATCAGCGGTTTGAAGACAAATATTTTCTTAGTATAAAATCACCTTATTTCATCTGAAATTCATAATTTTGGTCTGCACTTAACACAGATTACTTTCTTGTCCATCAGACCGCAAACAGGTGCGGCTTTCTACCCCTCGCTTGCCTGGATTGCTCTGAAAAAAGAAAAAACAATAGACCTGATAGTGTTTCGCGACCGAGATCATCGGTTTGAAGACAAACATTTTCTTAGTAAAAATATTTTTTTTCATCTGAAATTCATAATAAAAAAAAACTGCACTTACCTCAGATTACTTTTTTGTCCATCAGCCCGCGAACAGGCGCGGCTTTCTACCGCTCGCTTGCCTGGTTTGTGCTAAAAAAAGAAAAAAAAATTGATCGGGATAGTGTTTCGCGACCGAGATCACCGGTTTGAAGACAAACATTTTCTTGGTAAAAATCAATTTTTTTCATCTTAAATTCATTATAAAAAAAAAATGCACTTACCTCAGATTACTTTCTTGTCCATCAGCCCGCGAACAGGCGCGGCTTTCTACCCCTCGCTTGCCTGGTTTGTTCTGAAAAAAGAAAAAAAAATTGATCGGGATAGTGTTTCGCGACCGAGATCACCGGTTTGAAGACAAACATTTTCTTGGTAAAAATAATTTTTTTTCATCTTAAATTCATTATTAAAAAAAAATGCACTTACCTCAGATTACTTTCTTGTCCATCAGCCCGCGAACAGGCGCGGCTTTCTACCCCTCGCTTGCCTGGTTTGTTCTAAAAAAATAAAAAAAAATGATCGGGATAGTGTTTCGCGACCGAGATCACCGGTTTGAAGACAAACATTTTCTAAGTAATTTTTTTTTTTTTCATATGAAATTCATAATAATAAAAAAAACTGCACTTACCTCAGATTACTTTCTTGTCCATCAGCCCGCGAACAGGCGCGGCTTTCTACCCCTCGCTTGCCTGGTTTGTGCTGAAAAAAGAAAAAAAAATGGATCGGGATAGTGTTTCGCGACCGAGATCACCGGTTTGAAGACAAATATATTCTTGGTAAAAATCAATTTTTTTCATCTTAAATTCATTATCAAAAAAAACTGCACTTACCTCAGATTACTTTCTTGTCCATCAGCCCGCGATCAGACGCGGCTATCTACCCCTCGCTTGCCTGGATTATTCTGAAAAAAGGAAAAAAAATAGTCCTGATAGTGTTTCGCGACCGAGATCACCGGTTTGAAGACAAACATTTTCTTGGTAAAAATATATTTTTTTCATCTGAAATTCATTATAAAAAAAAAACTGCACTTACCTCAGATTACTTTCTTGTCCATCAGCCTGCGAACAGGTGCGGCTTTCAACCCCTCGGTTGCCTGGTTTGTTCTGAAAAAATATAAAAAATTGATCGGGATAGTGTTTCGCGACCGAGATCACCGGTTTGAAGACAAACATTTTCTTGGTAAAAATCATTTTTTTTCATCTGAAATTCATTATAAAAAAAAATGCACTTACCTCAGATTACTTTCTTGTCCATCAGCCCGCGAACAGGCGCGGCTTTCTTCCCCTCGCTTGCCTGGCTTGCTCTGAAAAAAGAAAAAAATATTGAGTCGGGATAGTGTTTCGCGACCGAGATCACCGGTTTGAAGACAAACATTTTCTTGGTAAAAATCAATTTTTTTCATCTGAAATTCATTGTAAAAAAAAATGCACTTACCTCAGATTACTTTCTTGTCCATCAGCCCGCGAACAGACGCGGTTTTGTACCCCTCGCTTGCCTGGCTTGCTCTGCAAAAAGAAAAAAATATTGAGTCGGGATAGTGTTTCGCGACCGAGATCACCGGTTTGAAGACAAACATTTTCTTGGTAAAAATCAATTTTTTTCATCTGAAATTCATTATAAAAAAAAATGCACTTACCTCAGATTACTTTCTTGTCCATCAGCCCGCGAACAGGCGCGGCTTTCTACCCCTCGCTTGCCTGGCTTGCTCAGAAAAAAGGAAATAAAATTAAGTCGGGATAGTGTTTTGCGACCGAGATCAGCGGTTTGAAGACAAATATTTTCTTAGTATAAAATCACGTTTTTTCATCTGAAATTCATAATTTTGGTCTGCACTTACCACAGATTACTTTCTTGTCCATCAGACCGCGAACAGGTGCGGCTTTCTACCCCTCGCATGCCTGGATTGCTCAGAAAAAAGAAAAAAAAATAGACCTGATAGTGTTTCGCGACCGAGATCACCGGTTTGAAGACAAACATTTTCTTAGTAAAAATCAATTTTTTCATCTGAAATTCATAATAAAAAAAAAAACTGCACTTACCTCAGAATACTTTCTTGTCCATCAGCCCGCGAACAGGCGCAGCTTTCTACCCCTCGCTTGCCTGGTTTGTTCTGAAAAAAGAAAAAAATATTGAGTCGGGATAGTGTTTCGCGACCGAGATCACCGGTTTGAAGACAAACATTTTCTTGGTAAAAATATTTTTTTTTCATCTGAAATTCATTATAAAAAAAAAACTGCACTTACCTCAGATTACTTTCTTGTCCATCAGCCTGCGAACAGGTGCGGCTTTCAACCCCTCGGTTGCCTGGTTTGTTCTGAAAAAAGATAAAAAATTGATGGGGATAGTGTTTCGCGACCGAGATCACCGGTTTGAAGACAAACATTTTCTTGGTAAAAATCAATTTTTTTCATCTGAAATTCATTATAAAAAAAAATGCACTTACCTCAGATTACTTTCTTGTCCATCAGCCCGCGAACAGGCGCGGCTTTCTTCCCCTCGCTTGCCTGGCTTGCTCTGAAAAAAGAAAAAAATATTGAGTCGGGATAGTGTTTCGCGACCGAGATCACCGGTTTGAAGACAAACATTTTCTTGGTAAAAATCATTTTTTTTCATCTGAAATTAATTATAAAAAAAAATGCACTTACCTCAGATTACTTTCTTGTCCATCAGCCTGCGAACAGACGCGGTTTTCCACCCCTCGCTTGCCTGGCTTGCTCTGAAAAAAGAAAAAAATATTGAGTCGGGATAGTGTTTCGCGACCGAGATCACCGGTTTGAAGACAAACATTTTCTTGGTAAAAATCAATTTTTTTCATCTGAAATTCATTATAAAAAAAAATGCACTTACCTCAGATTACTTTCTTGTCCATCAGCCCGCGAACAGGCGCGGCTTTCTACCCCTCGCTTGCCTGGCTTGCTCAGAAAAAAGGAAATAAAATTATGTCGGGATAGTGTTTTGCGACCGAGATCAGCGGTTTGAAGACAAATATTTTCTTAGTATAAAATCACGTTTTTTCATCTGAAATTCATAATTTTGGTCTGCACTTACCACAGATTACTTTCTTGTCCATCAGACCGCGAACAGGTGCGGCTTTCTACCCCTCGCTTGCCTGGATTGCTCAGAAAAAAGAAAAAAAAATAGACCTGATAGTGTTTCGCGACCGAGATCACCGGTTTGAAGACAAACATTTTCTTAGTAAAAATCATTTTTTTCATCTGAAATTCATAATAAAAAAAAAACTGCACTTACCTCAGATTACTTTTTTGTCCATCAGCCCGCGAACAGGCGCGGCTTTCTACCCCTCGCTTGCCTGGTTTGTTCTGAAAAAAGAAAAAAAAATTGATCGGGATAGTGTTTCGCGACCGAGATCACCGGTTTGAAGACAAACATTTTCTTGGTAAAAATCAATTTTTTTCATCATAAATTCATTATAAAAAAAAATGCACTTACCTCAGATTACTTTCTTGTCCATCAGCCCGCGAACAGACGCGGCTTTCTATCCCTCGCTTGCCTGGCTTGCTCTAAAAAAGAAAAAAAAATTAAGTCGGTATAGTGTTTGGCGACCGAGATCAGCGGTTTGAAGACAAATATTTTCTTAGTAAAAATCATTTTTTTCATCTGAAATTCATAATAATAAAAAAAACTGCACTTACCTCAGATTACTTTCTTGTCCATCAGCCCGCGATCAGACGCGGCTTTCTACCCCTCGCTTGCCTGGATTGCTCTGAAAAAAGGAAAAAAAATAGTCCTGATAGTGTTTCGCGACCGAGATCACCGGTTTGAAGACAAACATTTTTTTGGTAAAAATAATTTTTTTTCATCTTAAATTCATTATAAAAAAAAACTGCACTTACCTCAGATTACTTTCTTGTCCATCAGCCCGCGATCAGACGCGGCTTTCTACCCCTCGCTTGCCTGGATTGCTCTGAAAAAAGGAAAAAAAATAGTCCTGATAGTGTTTCGCGACCGAGATCACCGGTTTGAAGACAAACATTTTCTTGGTAAAAATCAATTTTTTTCATCTTAAATTCATTATAAAAAAAAAATGCACTTACCTCAGATTACTTTCTTGTCCATCAGCCCGCGAACAGGCGCAGCTTTCTTCCCCTCGCTTGCCTGGCTTGCTCTGAAAAAAGAAAAAAAAATTAAGTCGGGATAGTGTTTCGCGACCGAGATCACCGGTTTGAAGACAAACATTTTCTTGGTAAAAATCATTTTTTTTCATATTAAATTCATTATAAAAAAAAACTGCACTTACCTCAGATTACTTTCTTGTCCATCAGACCGCGAACAGGTGCGGCTTTCAACCCCTCGCTTGCCTGGATTGCTCTGAAAAAAGAAAAAAAATAGAACTGATAGTGTTTCGCGACCGAGATCACCGGTTTGAAGACAAACCTTTTCTTGGTAAAAATCATTTTTTTCATCTGAAATTCATTATAAAAAAAAATGCACTTCCCACATAATACTTTCTTGTCCATCAGCCCGCGAACAGACGCGGTTTTCTAACACTCACTTGCCTGGCTTGCTCTGAAAAAAGAAAAAATATTGAGTCGGGATAGTGTTTCGCGACCGAGATCACCGGTTTGAAGACAAACATTTTCTTAATAAAAATCGATTCTTTTCATTTGAAATTCATAATAAAAAAAATCTGCAGTTACCACAGATTACTTTCTTGTCCATCAGATCGCGAACAGGTGCGGCTTTCTACCCCTCGCTTGCCTGGCTTGCTGTGAAAAAAGAAAAAAAAATAGACCTGATTGTGTTTCACGACCGAGATCACCGGTTTGAAGACAATCATTTTCTCAGTAAATATCAATTTTTTTCATCTGAAATTCATTATAAAAAAAAACTGCCCTTACCTCAGATTACTTTCTTGTCCATCAGCCCGCGAACAGACGCGGTTTTCTACCCCTCGCTTGCCTGGCTTGCTCTGAAAAAAGAAAAAAATATTGAGTCGGGATAGTGTTTCGCGACCGAGATCACCGGTTTGAAGGCAAACATTTTCTTAATAAAATTCAATTCTTTTCATCTAAAATTCATATTAAAAAAAAAAACTGCACTTACATCAGATTACTTTCTTGTCCATCAGCCCGCGAACAGGCGCGGCTTTCTACCCCTCGCTTGCCTGGCTTGCTGTGAAAAAAGAAAAAAAAATAGACCTGATTGTGTTTCACGACCGAGATCACCGGTTTGAAGACAAACATTTTCTTAGTAAAAATTAATTTTTTTCATCTGATATTCATTATAAAAAAAAACTGCACTTACCTCAGATTACTTTCTTGTCCATTAGCCCGCGAACAGACGCGGCTTTCTACCCCTCGCTTGCCTGGATTGCTGTGAAAAAAGAAAAAAAATAGTCCTGATAGTGTTTCGCGACCGAGATCACCGGTTTGAAGACAAACATTTTCTTGGTAAAAATCATTTTTTTTCATCTTAAATTCATTATAAAAAAAACGGCCTTTACCTCAGATTACTTTCTTGTCCATCAGCCCGCGAACAGGCGCGGCTTTCTACCCCTCACTTGCCTGGATTGCTCAGAAAAAATAAAAAAAAATTGTCGTGATAGTGTTTCGCGACCGAGATCACCGGTTTGAAGGCAAACATTTTCTTAATAAAATTCAATTCTTTTCATCTAAAATTCATATTAAAAAAAAAAACTGCACTTACATCAGATTACTTTCTTGTCCATCAGCCCGCGAACAGGCGCGGCTTTCTACCCCTCGCTTGCCTGGTTTGTTCTGAAAAAAGAAAAAAAAAATGATCGGGAAAGTGTTTCGCGACCGAGATCACCGGTTTGAAGACAAACATTTTCTTAGTAAAAATTATTTTTTTTCATCTGATATTCATTATAAAAAAAAACTGCACTTACCTCAGATTACTTTCTTGTCCATTAGCCCGCGAACAGGCGCGGCTTTCTACCCCTCGCTTGCCTGGATTGCTCAGAAAAAATAAAAAAAAATAGTCCTGATAGTGTTTCGCGACCGAGATCACCGGTTTGAAGACAAACATTTTCTTGGTAAAAATCAATTTTTTTCATCTTAAATTCATTATAAAAAAAAATGCACTTACCTCAGATTACTTTCTTGTCCATCAGCCCGCGAACAGGCGCAGCTTTCTTCCCCTCGCTTGCCTGGCTTGCTCTGAAAAAAGAAAAAAAAATAGACCTGATTGTGTTTCACGACCGAGATCACCGGTTTGAAGACAAACATTTTCTTAGTAAAAATTAATTTTTTTCATGTGATATTCATTATAAAAAAAAACTGCACTTACCTCAGGTTACTTTCTTGTCCATTAGCCCGCGAACAGACGCGGCTTTCTACCCCTCGCTTGCCTGGATTGCTGTGAAAAAAGAAAAAAAATAGTCCTGATAGTGTTTCGCGACCGAGATCACCGGTTTGAAGACAAACATTTTCTTGGTAAAAATCATTTTTTTTCATCTTAAATTCATTATAAAAAAAACGGCCTTTACCTCAGATTACTTTCTTGTCCATCAGCCCGCGAACAGGCGCGGCTTTCTACCCCTCACTTGCCTGGATTGCTCAGAAAAAATAAAAAAAAATTGTCGTGATAGTGTTTCGCGACCGAGATCACCGGTTTGAAGGCAAACATTTTCTTAATAAAATTCAATTCTTTTCATCTAAAATTCATATTAAAAAAAAAAACTGCACTTACATCAGATTACTTTCTTGTCCATCAGCCCGCGAACAGGCGCGGCTTTCTACCCCTCGCTTGCCTGGTTTGGTCTGAAAAAAGAAAAAAAAAATGATCGGGAAAGTGTTTCGCGACCGAGATCACCGGTTTGAAGACAAACATTTTCTTAGTAAAAATTAATTTTTTTCATCTGATATTCATTATAAAAAAAAACTGCACTTACCTCAGATTACTTTCTTGTCCATTAGCCCGAGAACAGGCGCGGCTTTCTACCCCTCACTTGCCTGGATTGCTCAGAAAAAATAAAAAAAAATAGTCGTGATAGTGTTTCGCGACCGAGATCACCGGTTTGAAGACAAACATTTTCTTGGTAAAAATCAATTTTTTTCATCTTAAATTCATTATAAAAAAAAATGCACTTACCTCAGATTACTTTCTTGTCCATCAGCCCGCGAACAGGCGCAGCTTTCTTCCCCTCGCTTGCCTGGCTTGCTCTGAAAAAAGAAAAAAAAATTAAGTCGGGATAGTGTTTCGCGACCGAGATCACCGGTTTGAAGACAAACATTTTCTTGGTAAAAATCATTTTTTTTCATCTTAAATTCATTATAAAAAAAACGGCACTTACCTCAGATTACTTTCTTGTCCATCAGCCCGCGAACAGGCGCGGCTTTCTACCCCTCACTTGCCTGGATTGCTCATAAAAAATAAAAAAAAATTGTCGTGATAGTGTTTCGCGACCGAGATCACCGGTTTGAAGGCAAACATTTTCTTGATAAAATTCAATTCTTTTCATCTAAAATTCATATTAAAAAAAAAAACTGCACTTACCTCAGATTACTTTCTTGTCCATTAGCCCGCGAACAGACGCGGCTTTCTACCCCTCGCTTGCCTGGATTGCTGTGAAAAAAGAAAAAAAATAGTCCTGATAGTGTTTCGCGACCGAGATCACCGGTTTGAAGACAAACATTTTCTTGGTAAAAATCATTTTTTTTCATCTTAAATTCATTATAAAAAAAAACGGCACTTACCTCAGATTACTTTCTTGTCCATCAGCCCGCGAACAGGCGCGGCTTTCTACCCCTCACTTGCCTGGATTGCTCAGAAAAAATAATAAAAAATTGTCGTGATAGTGTTTCGCGACCGAGATCACCGGTTTGAAGGCAAACATTTTCTTAATAAAATTCAATTCTTTTCATCTAAAATTCATAATAAAAAAAAAAACTGCACTTACATCAGATTACTTTCTTGTCCATCAGCCCGCGAACAGGCGCGGCTTTCTTCCCCTCGCTTGCCTGGCTTGCTCTGAAAAAAGAAAAAAATATTGAGTCGGGATAGTGTTTCGCAACCGAGATCACCGGTTTGAAGACAAACATTTTCTTGGTAAAAATATTTTTTTTTCATCTGAAATTCATTATAAAAAAAACTGCACTTTCCTCAGATTACTTTCTTGTCCATCAGCCTGCGAACAGACGCGGCTTTCTACCCCTCGCTTGCCTGGATTGCACTGAAAAAAGAAAAAAAAATAGTCCTGATAGTGTTTCGCGACCGAGATCACCGGTTTGAAGTCAAACATTTTCTTAGTAATAATCAATTTTTTTCATCTGAAATTCATTATAAAAAAAACTGCACTTACATCAGATTACTTTCTTGTCCATCAGCCTGCGAACAGGTGCGGCTTTCATCCCCTCGGTTGCCTGGTTTGTTCTGAAAAAAGATAAAAATTGATCGGGATAGTGTTTCGCGACCGAGATCACCGGTTTGAAGACAAACATTTTCTTGGTAAAAATCAATTTTTTTCATCTGAAATTCATTATAAAAAAAAATGCACTTACCTCAGATTACTTTCTTGTCCATCAGCCCGCGAACAGGCGCGGCTTTCTTCCCCTCGCTTGCCTGGCTTGCTCTGAAAAAAGAAAAAAATATTGAGTCGGGATAGTGTTTCGCGACCGAGATCACCGGTTTGAAGACAAACATTTTCTTGGTAAAAATCATTTTTTTTCATCTGAAATTAATTATAAAAAAAAAATGCACTTACCTCAGATTACTTTCTTGTCCATCAGCCCGCGAACAGACGCGGTTTTCTACCCCTCGCTTGCCTGGCTTGCTCTGAAAAAAGAAAAAAATATTGAGTCGGGATAGTGTTTCGCGACCGAGATCACCGGTTTGAAGACAAACATTTTCTTGGTAAAAATCAATTTTTTTCATCTGAAATTCATTATAAAAAAAAATGCACTTACCTCAGATTACTTTCTTGTCCATCAGCCCGCGAACAGGCGCGGCTTTCTACCCCTCGCTTGCCTGGTTTGTTCTGAAAAAAGATAAAAAATTGATCGGGATAGTGTTTCGCGACCGAGATCACCGGTTTGAAGACAAATATTTTCTTAAAATAAAATCACGTTTTTTCATCTGAAAATCATAATTTTGGTCTGCACTTACCACAGATTACTTTCTTGTCCATCAGCCCGCGAACAGGCGCGTCTTTCTACCCCTCGCTTGCCTGGTTTGTGCTGAAAAAAGAAAAAAAAAATGATCAAGATAGTGTTTCGCGACCGAGATCACCGGTTTGAAGACAAACATTTTCTAAGTAAAAATTTTTTTTTTCATATGAAATTCATAATAAAAAAAAAAACTGCACTTACCTCAGATTACTTTCTTGTCCATCAGCCCGCGAACAGGCGCGGCTTTCAACCCCTCGGTTGCCTGGTTTGTTCTGAAAAAAGATAAAAAATTGATCGGGATAGTGTTTCGCGACCGAGATCTCCGGTTTGAAGACAAACATTTTCTTGGTAAAAATCATTTTTTTTCATCTGAAATTCATTATAAAAAAAAATGCACTTACCTCAGATTACTTTCTTGTCCATCAGCCCGCGAACAGGCGCGGCTTTCTTCCCCTCGCTTGCCTGGCTTGCTCTGAAAAAAGAAAAAAATATTGAGTCGGGATAGTGTTTCGCGACCGAGATCACCGGTTTGAAGACAAACATTTTCTTGGTAAAAATCAATTTTTTTCATCTGAAATTCATTGTAAAAAAAAATGCACTTACCTCAGATTACTTTCTTGTCCATCAGCCCGCGAACAGACGCGGTTTTGTACCCCTCGCTTGCCTGGCTTGCTCTGAAAAAAGAAAAAAATATTGAGTCGGAATAGTGTTTCGCGACCGAGATCACCGGTTTGAAGACAAACATTTTCTTGGTAAAAATCAATTTTTTTCATCTGAAATTCATTATAAAAAAAAATGCACTTACCTCAGATTACTTTCTTGTCCATCAGCCCGCGAACAGGCGCGGCTTTCTACCCCTCGCTTGCCTGGCTTGCTCAGAAAAAAGGAAATAAAATTAAGTCGGGATAGTGTTTTGCGACCGAGATCAGCGGTTTGAAGACAAATATTTTCTTAGTATAAAATCACGATTTTTCATCTGAAATTCATAATTTTGGTCTGCACTTACCACAGATTACTTTCTTGTCCATCAGACCGCGAACAGGTGCGGCTTTCTACCCCTCGCTTGCCTGGATTGCTCAGAAAAAAGAAAAAAAAAATAGACCTGATAGTGTTTCGCGACCGAGATCACCGGTTTGAAGACAAACATTTTCTTAGTAAAAATCAATTTTTTCATATGAAATTCATAATAAAAAAAAAAACTGCACTTACCTCAGAATACTTTCTTGTCCATCAGCCCGCGAACAGGCGCAGCTTTCTACCCCTCGCTTGCCTGGTTTGTTCTGAAAAAAGAAAAAAATATTGAGTCGGGATAGTGTTTCGCGACTGAGATCACCGGTTTGAAGACAAACATTTTCTTAGTAAAAATATTTTTTTTTCATCTGAAATTCATTATAAAAAAAAAACTGCACTTACCTCAGATTACTTTCTTGTCCATCAGCCTGCGAACAGGTGCGGCTTTCAACCCCTCGGTTGCCTGGTTTGTTCTGAAAAAAGATAAAAAATTGATCGGGATAGTGTTTCGCGACCGAGATCACCGGTTTGAAGACAAACATTTTCTTGGTAAAAATATTTTTTTTTCATCTGAAATTCATTATAAAAAAAAAACTGCACTTACCTCAGATTACTTTCTTGTCCATCAGCCTGCGAACAGGTGCGGCTTTCAACCCCTCGGTTGCCTGGTTTGTTCTGAAAAAAGATAAAAAATTGATCGGGATAGTGTTTCGCGACCGAGATCACCGGTTTGAAGACAAACATTTTCTTGGTAAAAATCAATTTTTTTCATCTGAAATTCATTATAAAAAAAAATGCACTTACCTCAGATTACTTTCTTGTCCATCAGCCCGCGAACAGGCGCGGCTTTCTTCCCCTCGCTTGCCTGGCTTGCTCTGAAAAAAGAAAAAAATATTGAGTCGGGATAGTGTTTCGCGACCGAGATCACCGGTTTGAAGACAAACATTTTCTTGGTAAAAATCATTTTTTTTAATCTGAAATTAATTATAAAAAAAAATGCACTTACCTCAGATTAATTTCTTGTCCATCAGCCTGCGAACAGACGCGGTTTTCTACCCCTCGCTTGCCTGGCTTGCTCTGAAAAAAGAAAAAAATATTGAGTCGGGATAGTGTTTCGCGACCGAGATCACCGGTTTGAAGACAAACATTTTGTTGGTAAAAATCATTTTTTTTCATCTGAAATTCATTATAAAAAAAAATGCACTTACCTCAGATTACTTTCTTGTCCATCAGCCCGCGAACAGGCGCGGCTTTCTACCCCTCGCTTGCCTGGCTTGCTCAGAAAAAAGGAAATAAAATTATGTCGGGATAGTGTTTTGCGACCGAGATCAGCGGTTTGAAGACAAATATTTTCTTAGTATAAAATCACGTTTTTTCATCTGAAATTCATAATTTTGGTCTGCACTTACCACAGATTACTTTCTTGTCCATCAGACCGCGAACAGGTGCGGCTTTCTACCCCTCGCTTGCCTGGATTGCACAGAAAAAAGAAAAAAAAATAGACCTGATAGTGTTTCGCGACCGAGATCACCGGTTTGAAGACAAACATTTTCTTAGTAAAAATCATTTTTTTCATCTGAAATTCATAATAAAAAAAAAACTGCACTTACCTCAGATTACTTTTTTGTCCATCAGCCCGCGAACAGGCGCGGCTTTCTACCCCTCGCTTGCCTGGTTTGTTCTTAAAAAAGAAAAAAAAATTGATCGGGATAGTGTTTCGCGACCGAGATCACCGGTTTGAAGACAAACATTTTCTTGGTAAAAATCAATTTTTTTCATCATAAATTCATTATAAAAAAAAATGCACTTACCTCAGATTACTTTCTTGTCCATCAGCCCGCGAACAGACGCGGCTTTCTATCCCTCGCTTGCCTGGCTTGCTCTAAAAAAGAAAAAAAAATTAAGTCGGTATAGTGTTTGGCGACCGAGATCAGCGGTTTGAAGACAAATATTTTCTAAGTAAAAATTTTTTTTTTCATATGAAATTCATAATAAAAAAAAAACTGCACTTACCTCAGATTACTTTCTTGTCCATCAGCCCGCGATCAGACGCGGCTTTCTACCCCTCGCTTGCCTGGATTGCTCTGAAAAAAGGAAAAAAAATAGTCCTGATAGTGTTTCGCGACCGAGATCACCGGTTTGAAGACAAACATTTTCTTGGTAAAAATCATTTTTTTTCATCTTAAATTCATTATAAAAAAAAACTGCACTTACCTCAGATTACTTTCTTGTCCATCAGCCCGCGATCAGACGCGGCTTTCTACCCCTCGCTTGCCTGGATTGCTCTGAAAAAAGGAAAAAAAATAGTCCTGATAGTGTTTCGCGACCGAGATCACCGGTTTGAAGACAAACATTTTCTTGGTAAAAATCATTTTTTTTCATCTTAAATTCATTATAAAAAAAAAATGCACTTACCTCAGATTACTTTCTTGTCCATCAGCCCGCGAACAGGCGCAGCTTTCTTTCCCTCGCTTGCCTGGCTTGCTCTGAAAAAAGAAAAAAAAATTAAGTCGGGATAGTGTTTCGCGACCGAGATCACCGGTTTGAAGACAAACATTTTCTTGGTAAAAATCATTTTTTTTCATCTTAAATTCATTATAAAAAAAAACTGCATTTACCTCAGATTACTTTCTTGTCCATCAGACCGCGAACAGGTGCGGCTTTCAACCCCTCGCTTGCCTGGATTGCTCTGAAAAAAGAAAAAAAAATAGAACTGATAGTGTTTCGCGACCGAGATCACCGGTTTGAAGACAAACCTTTTCTTGGTAAAAATCATTTTTTTCATCTGAAATTCATTATAAAAAAAAATGCACTTCCCACATAATACTTTCTTGTCCATCAGCCCGCGAACAGACGCGGTTTTCTAACACTCACTTGCCTGGCTTGCTCTGAAAAAAGAAAAAAATATTGAGTCGGGATAGTGTTTCGCGACCGAGATCACCGGTTTGAAGACAAACATTTTCTTAATAAAAATCGATTCTTTTCATTTGAAATTCATAATAAAAAAAATCTGCAGTTACCACAGATTACTTTCTTGTCCATCAGACCGCGAACAGGTGCGGCTTTCTACCCCTCGCTTGCCTGGCTTGCTCTGAAAAAAGAAAAAAAAATTAAGTCGGGATAGTGTTTCGCGACCGAGATCACCGGTTTGAAGACAAACATTTTCTTGGTAAAAATCATTTTTTTTCATCTTAAATTCATTATAAAAAAAAACTGCACTTACCTCAGATTACTTTCTTGTCCATCAGCCCGCGATCAGACGCGGCTTTCTACCCCTCGCTTGCCTGGATTGCTCTGAAAAAAGGAAAAAAAATAGTCCTTATAGTGTTTCGCGACCGAGATCACCGGTTTGAAGACAAACATTTTCTTAGTAAAAATATTTTTTTTTCATATGAAATTCAAAATAAAAAAAACTGCTTTTACCTCAGATTACTTTCTTGTCCATCAGCCCGCGAACAGGCGCGGCTTTCAACCCCTCGCTTGCCTGGATTGCTCTGAAAAAAGAAAAAAAAATAGAACTGATAGTGTTTCGCGACCGAGATCACCGGTTTGAAGACAAACATTTTCTTGGGAAAAAACAATTTTTTTCATCTTAAATTCATTATAAAAAAAAACTGCACTTACCTCAGATTACTTTCTTGTCCATCAGCCCGCGAACAGGCGCGGCTTCCTTCCCCTCGCTTGCCTGGCTTGCTCTAAAAAAGAAAAAAAAATTAAGTCGGTATAGTGTTTGGCGACCGAGATCACCGGTTTGAAGACAAACATTTTCTTGGTAAAAATCATTTTTTTTCATCATAAATTCATTATAAAAAAAAATGCACTTACCTCAGATTACTTTCTTGTCCATCAGCCCGCGAACAGACGCGGCTTTCTATCCCTCGCTTGCCTGGCTTGCTCTAAAAAAGAAAAAAAAATTAAGTCGGTATAGTGTTTGGCGACCGAGATCAGCGGTTTGAAGACAAATATTTTCTTAGTATAAAATCACGTTATTTCATCTGAAATTCATAATTTTGGTCTGCACTTACCACAGATTACTTTCTTGTCCATCAGACCGCGAACAGGTGTGGCTTTCAACCCCTCGGTTGCCTGGTTTGTTCTGAAAAAAGATAAAAATTTGATCGGGATAGTGTTTCGCGACCGAGATCACCGGTTTGAAGACAAATATTTTCTTAAAATAAAATCACGTTTTTTTCATCTGAAAATCATAATTTTGGTCTGCACTTACCACAGATTACTTTCTTGTCCATCAGCCCGCGAACAGGCGCGGCTTTCTACCCCTCGCTTGCCTGGTTTGTGCTGAAAAAAGAAAAAAAAAATGATCAAGATAGTGTTTCGCGACCGAGATCACCGGTTTGAAGACAAACATTTTCTAAGTAAAAATTTTTTTTTTCATATGAAATTCATAATAAAAAAAAAAACTGCACTTACCTCAGATTACTTTCTTGTCCATCAGCCCGCGAACAGGCGCGGCTTTCTACCCCTCGCTTGCCTGGATTGCTCTTAAAAAAGAAAAAAAATTAGACCTGATAGTGTTTCGCGACCGAGATCACCGGTTTGAAGACAAACATTTTCTTAGTAAAAATCAATTTTTTCATCTGAAATCCATAATAAAAAAAAAACTGCACTTACCTCAGATTACTTTCTTGTCCATCAGCCCGCGAACAGGCGCGGCTTTCTACCCCTCGCTTGCCTGGTTAGTTCTGAAAAAAGAAAATAAAATTGATCGGGATAGTGTTTCGCGACCGAGATCACCGGTTTGAAGACAAACATTTTCTTAGTAAAAATATTTTTTTTTCATCTGAAATTCATAATAAAAAAAAAAACTGCACTTACCTCAGATTACTTTCTTGTCCATCAGCCCGCGAACAGGCGCGGCTTTCTACCCCTCGCTTGCCTGGTTTGTGCTGAAAAAAGAAAAAAAAAATGATCGGTATAGTGTTTGGCGACCGAGATCAGCGGTTTGAAGACAAATATTTTCTTAGTAAAAATCACGTTATTTCATCTGAAATTCATAATTTTGGTCTGCACTTAACACAGATTACTTTCTTGTCCATCAGACCGCGAACAGGTGCGGCTTTCTACCCCTCGCTTGCCTGGATGGCTCTGAAAAAAGAAAAAACAATAGACCTGATAGTGTTTCGCGACCGAGATCATCGGTTTGAAGACAAACATTTTCTTAGTAAAAATATTTTTTTTCATCTGAAATTCATAATAAAAAAAAAACTGCACTTACCTCAGATTACTTTCTTGTCCATCAGCCCGCGAACAGGCGCGGCTTTCTACCCCTCGCTTGCCTGGTTTGTGCTAAAAAAAGAAAAAAAAATTGATCGGGATAGTGTTTCGCGACCGAGATCACCGGTTTGAAGACAAACATTTTCTTGGTAAAAATCAATTTTTTTCATCTTAAATTCATTATAAAAAAAAAATGCACTTACCTCAGATTACTTTCTTGTCCATCAGCCCGCGAACAGGCGCGGCTTTCTTACCCTCGCTTGCCTGGCTTGCTCTGATAAAAGAAAAAAAAATTAAGTCGGTATAGTGTTTGGCGACCGAGATCAGCGGTTTGAAGACAAATATTTTCTTAGTATAAAATCACGTTATTTCATCTGAAATTCATAATTTTGGTCTGCACTTACCACAGATTACTTTCTTGTCCATCAGACCGCGAACAGGTGCGGCTTTCTACCCCTCGCTTGCCTTTGTTGCTCTGAAAAAAGAAAAAAAAATAGACCTGATAGTGTTTCGCGACCGAGATCACCGGTTTGAAGACAAACATTTTCTTAGTAAAAATCAATTTTTTCATCTGAAATCCATAATAAAAAAAAAACTGCACTTACCTCAGATTACTTTCTTGTCCATCAGCCCGCGAACAGGCGCGGCTTTCTACCCCTCGCTTGCCTGGTTTGTTCTGAAAAAAGAAAAAAAAATTGATCGGGATAGTGTTTCGCGACCGAGATCACCGGTTTGAAGACCAACATTTTCTAAATAAAAATATTTTTTTTTCATATGAAATTCATAATAAAAAAAAAACTGCACTTACCTCAGATTACTTTCTTGTCCATCAGCCCGCGAACAGGCGCGGCTTTCTACCCCTCGCTTGCCTGGATTGCACTGAAAAAAGAAAAAAAAATAGTCCTGATAGTGTTTCGCGACCGAGATCACCGGTTTGAAGACAAACATTTTCTTAGTAATAATCAATTTTTTTCATCTGAAATTCATTATAAAAAAAACTGCAGTTACCTCAGATTACTTTCTTGTTCATCAGCCCGCGAACAGGCGCGGCTTTCTACCCCTCGCTTGCCTGGATTGTGCTGAAAAAAGAAAAAAAAAATGATCGGGATAGTGTTTCGCGACCGAGATCACCGGTTTGAAGACAAACATTTTCTTGGTAAAAATCAATTTTTTTCATCTTAAATTCATTATAAAAAAAAACTGCACTTACCTCAGATTACTTTCTTGTCCATCAGCCCGCGATCAAAAGCGGCTTTCTAGCCCTCGGTCTCCTGGATTGCTCTGAAAAAGAAAAAAAAAATGATCGGGATAGTGTTTGGCGACCGAGATCAGCGGTTTGAAGACAAATATTTTCTTAGTATAAAATCAACTTATTTCATCTGAAATTCATAATTTTGGTCTGCACTTAACACAGATTACTTTCTTGTCCATCAGACCGCAAACAGGTGCGGCTTTCTACCCCTCGCTTGCCTGGATTGCTCTGAAAAAAGAAAAAACAATAGACCTGATAGTGTTTCGCGACCGAGATCATCGGTTTGAAGACAAACATTTTCTTAGTAAAAATATTTTTTTTCATCTGAAATTCATAATAAAAAAAAACTGCACTTACCTCAGATTACTTTTTTGTCCATCAGCCCGCGAACAGGCGCGGCTTTCTACCGCTCGCTTGCCTGGTTTGTGCTAAAAAAAGAAAAAAAAATTGATCGGGATAGTGTTTCGCGACCGAGATCACCGGTTTGAAGACAAACATTTTCTTGGTAAAAATCAATTTTTTTCATCTTAAATTCATTATAAAAAAAAAATGCACTTACCTCAGATTACTTTCTTGTCCATCAGCCCGCGAACAGGCGCGGCTTTCTTCCCCTCGCTTGCCTGGCTTGCTCTGAAAAAAGAAAAAAATATTGAGTCGGGATAGTGTTTCGCGACCGAGATCACCGGTTTGAAGACAAACATTTTCTTGGTAAAAATCAATTTTTTTCATCTTAAATTCATTATAAAAAAAAAATGCACTTACCACAGATTACTTTCTTGTCCATCAGCCCGCGAACAGGCGCGGCTTTCTACCCCTCGCTTGCCTGGATTGCTGTGAAAAAAGAAAAAAAATAGTCCCGATAGTGTTTCGCGACCGAGATCACCGGTTTGAAGACAAACATTTTCTTGGTAAAAATCAATTTTTTTCATCTTAAATTCATTATAAAAAAAACTGCACTTACCTCAGATTACTTTCTTGTCCATCAGACCGCGAACACGTGCGGCTTTCTACCCCTCGCTTGCCTGGATTGCTCTTAAAAAAGAAAAAAAAATTAAGTCGGGATAGTGTTTCGCGACCGAGATCACCGGTTTGAAGACAAACATTTTCTTGGTAAAAATCATTTTTTTTCATCTTAAATTCATTATAAAAAAAACGGCACTTACCTCAGATTACTTTCTTGTCCATCAGCCCGCGAACAGGCGCGGCTTTCTACCCCTCACTTGCCTGGATTGCTCAGAAAAAATAAAAAAAAATTGTCGTGATAGTGTTTCGCGACCGAGATCACCGGTTTGAAGGCAAACATTTTCTTAATAAAATTCAATTCTTTTCATCTAAAATTCATATTAAAAAAAAAAACTGCACTTACCTCAGATTACTTTCTTGTCCATTAGCCCGCGAACAGACGCGGCTTTCTACCCCTCGCTTGCCTGGATTGCTGTGAAAAAAGAAAAAAAATAGTCCTGATAGTGTTTCGCGACCGAGATCACCGGTTTGAAGACAAACATTTTCTTGGTAAAAATCATTTTTTTTCATCTTAAATTCATTATAAAAAAAAACGGCACTTACCTCAGATTACTTTCTTGTCCATCAGCCCGCGAACAGGCGCGGCTTTCTACCCCTCACTTGCCTGGATTGCTCAGAAAAAATAATAAAAAATTGTCGTGATAGTGTTTCGCGACCGAGATCACCGGTTTGAAGGCAAACATTTTCTTAATAAAATTCAATTCTTTTCATCTAAAATTCATAATAAAAAAAAAAACTGCACTTACATCAGATTACTTTCTTGTCCATCAGCCCGCGAACAGGCGCGGCTTTCTTCCCCTCGCTTGCCTGGCTTGCTCTGAAAAAAGAAAAAAAAATTAAGTCGGGATAGTGTTTCGCGACCGAGATCACCGGTTTGAAGACAAACATTTTCTTAGTAAAAATTAATTTTTTTCATCTGATATTCATTATAAAAAAAAAACTGCACTTACCTCAGATTACTTTCTTGTCCATCAGCCCGCGATCAAATGCGGCTTTCTACCCCTCGCTTGCCTGGATTGCTCTGAAAAAAGGAAAAAAAATCGTCCTGATAGTGTTTCGCGACCGAGATCACCGGTTTGAAGACAAACATTTTCTTGGTAAAAATCATTTTTTTTCATCTTAAACTCATTATAAAAAAAAAATGCACTTACCTCAGATTACTTTCTTGTCCATCAGCCCGCGAACAGGCGCAGCTTTCTTCCCCTCGCTTGCCTGGCTTGCTCTGAAAAAAGAAAAAAAAATTAAGTCGGGATAGTGTTTCGCGACCGAGATCACCGGTTTGAAGACAAACATTTTCTTGGTAAAAATCATTTTTTTTCATCTTAAACTCATTATAAAAAAAAAATGCACTTACCTCAGATTACTTTCTTGTCCATCAGCCCGCGAACAGGCGCAGCTTTCTTCCCCTCGCTTGCCTGGCTTGCTCTGAAAAAAGAAAAAAAAATTAAGTCGGGATAGTGTTTCGCGACCGAGATCACCGGTTTGAAGACAAACATTTTCTTGGTAAAAATCATTTTTTTTCATCTTAAATTCATTATAAAAAAAAAATGCACTAACCTCAGATTACTTTCTTGTCCATCAGCCCGCGATCAAATGCGGCTTTCTACCCCTCGCTTGCCTGGATTGCACTGAAAAAAGAAAAAAAAATAGTCCTGATAGTGTTTCCCGACCGAGATCACCGGTTTGAAGACAAACATTTTCTTAGTAAAAATCAATTTTTTTCATCTGAAATTCATTATAAAAAAAAACTGCACTTACCTCAGATTACTTTCTTGTCCATCAGCCCGCGATCAAATGCGGCTTTCTACCCCTCGCTTGCCTGGATTGCTCTGAAAAAAGGAAAAAAAATCGTCCTGATAGTGTTTCGCGACCGAGATCACCGGTTTGAAGACAAACATTTTCTTGGTAAAAATCATTTTTTTTCATCTTAAACTCATTATAAAAAAAAAATGCACTTACCTCAGATTACTTTCTTGTCCATCAGCCCGCGAACAGGCGCAGCTTTCTTCCCCTCGCTTGCCTGGCTTGCTCTGAAAAAAGAAAAAAAAATTAAGTCGGGATAGTGTTTCGCGACCGAGATCACCGGTTTGAAGACAAACATTTTCTTGGTAAAAATCATTTTTTTTCATCTTAAATTCATTATAAAAAAAAACTGCACTTACCTCAGATTACTTTCTTGTCCATCAGCCCGCGATCAGACGCGGCTTTCTACCCCTCGCTTGCCTGGATTGCTCTGAAAAAAGGAAAAAAAATCGTCCTGATAGTGTTTCGCGACCGAGATCATCGGTTTGAAGACAAACATTTTCTTGGTAAAAATCATTTTTTTTCATCTTAAATTCATTATAAAAAAAAACTGCACTTACCTCAGATTACTTTCTTGTCCATCAGCCCGCGATCAGACGCGGCTTTCTACCCCTCGCTTGCCTGGATTGCTCTGAAAAAAGGAAAAAAAATAGTCCTGATAGTGTTTCGCGACCGAGATCACCGGTTTGAAGACAAACATTTTCTTGGTAAAAATCATTTTTTTTCATCTTAAATTCATTATAAAAAAAAACTGCACTTACCTCAGATTACTTTCTTGTCCATCAGCCCGCGATCAGACGCGGCTTTCTACCCCTCGCTTGCCTGGATTGCTCTGAAAAAAGGAAAAAAAATAGTCCTGATAGTGTTTCGCGACCGAGATCACCGGTTTGAAGACAAACATTTTCTTGGTAAAAATCAATTTTTTTCATCTTAAATTCATTATAAAAAAAAAATGCACTTACCTCAGATTACTTTCTTGTCCATCAGCCCGCGAACAGGCGCAGCTTTCTTCCCCTCGCTTGCCTGGCTTGCTCTGAAAAAAGAAAAAAAAATTAAGTCGGGATAGTGTTTCGCGACCGAGATCACCGGTTTGAAGACAAACATTTTCTTGGTAAAAATCATTTTTTTTCATCTTAAATTCATTATAAAAAAAAACTGCACTTACCTCAGATTACTTTCTTGTCCATCAGACCGCGAACAGGTGCGGCTTTCAACCCCTCGCTTGCCTGGATTGCTCTGAAAAAAGAAAAAAAAATAGAACTGATAGTGTTTCGCGACCGAGATCACCGGTTTGAAGACAAACCTTTTCTTGGTAAAAATCATTTTTTTCATCTGAAATTCATTATAAAAAAAAATGCACTTCCCACATAATACTTTCTTGTCCATCAGCCCGCGAACAGACGCGGTTTTCTAACACTCACTTGCCTGGCTTGCTCTGAAAAAAGAAAAAAATATTGAGTCGGGATAGTGTTTCGCGACCGAGATCACCGGTTTGAAGACAAACATTTTCTTAATAAAAATCGATTCTTTTCATTTGAAATTCATAATAAAAAAAATCTGCAGTTACCACAGATTACTTTCTTGTCCATCAGACCGCGAACAGGTGCGGCTTTCTACCCCTCGCTTGCCTGGCTTGCTGTGAAAAAAGAAAAAAAAATAGACCTGATTGTGTTTCACGACCGAGATCACCGGTTTGAAGACAAACATTTTCTTAGTAAATATCAATTTTTTTCATCTGAAATTCATTATAAAAAAAAACTGCCCTGACCTCAGATTACTTTCTTGTCCATCAGCCCGCGAACAGACGCGGTTTTCTACCCCTCGCTTGCCTGGATTGCTGTGAAAAAAGAAAAAAAAATTGTCGTGATAGTGTTTCGCGACCGAGATCACCGGTTTGAAGGCAAACATTTTCTTAATAAAATTCAATTCTTTTCATCTAAAATTCATATTAAAAAAAAAAACTGCACTTACATCAGAATACTTTCTTGTCCATCAGCCCGCGAACAGGCGCGGCTTTCTACCCCTCGCTTGCCTGGTTTGTTCTGAAAAAAGAAAAAAAAAATGATCGGGAAAGTGTTTCGCGACCGAGATCACCGGTTTGAAGACAAACATTTTCTTAGTAAAAATTAATTTTTTTCATCTGATATTCATTATAAAAAAAAACTGCACTTACCTCAGATTACTTTCTTGTCCATTAGCCCGCGAACAGGCGCGGCTTTCTACCCCTCACTTGCCTGGATTGCTCAGAAAAAATAAAAAAAAATTGTCGTGATAGTGTTTCGCGACCGAGATCACCGGTTTGAAGACAAACATTTTCTTGGTAAAAATCAATTTTTTTCATCTTAAATTCATTATAAAAAAAAATGCACTTACCTCAGATTACTTTCTTGTCCATCAGCCCGCGAACAGGCGCAGCTTTCTTCCCCTCGCTTGCCTGGCTTGCTCTGAAAAAAGAAAAAAAAATAGACCTGATTGTGTTTCACGACCGAGATCACCGGTTTGAAGACAAACATTTTCTTAGTAAAAATTAATTTTTTTCATGTGATATTCATTATAAAAAAAAACTGCACTTACCTCAGGTTACTTTCTTGTCCATTAGCCCGCGAACAGACGCGGCTTTCTACCCCTCGCTTGCCTGGATTGCTGTGAAAAAAGAAAAAAAATAGTCCTGATAGTGTTTCGCGACCGAGATCACCGGTTTGAAGACAAACATTTTCTTGGTAAAAATCATTTTTTTTCATCTTAAATTCATTATAAAAAAAACGGCCTTTACCTCAGATTACTTTCTTGTCCATCAGCCCGCGAACAGGCGCGGCTTTCTACCCCTCACTTGCCTGGATTGCTCAGAAAAAATAAAAAAAAATTGTCGTGATAGTGTTTCGCGACCGAGATCACCGGTTTGAAGGCAAACATTTTCTTAATAAAATTCAATTCTTTTCATCTAAAATTCATATTAAAAAAAAAAACTGCACTTACATCAGATTACTTTCTTGTCCATCAGCCCGCGAACAGGCGCGGCTTTCTACCCCTCGCTTGCCTGGTTTGTTCTGAAAAAAGAAAAAAAAAATGATCGGGAAAGTGTTTCGCGACCGAGATCACCGGTTTGAAGACAAACATTTTCTTAGTAAAAATTAATTTTTTTCATCTGATATTCATTATAAAAAAAAACTGCACTTACCTCAGATTACTTTCTTGTCCATTAGCCCGCGAACAGGCGCGGCTTTCTACCCCTCACTTGCCTGGATTGCTCAGAAAAAATAAAAAAAAATAGTCCTGATAGTGTTTCGCGACCGAGATCACCGGTTTGAAGACAAACATTTTCTTGGTAAAAATCAATTTTTTTCATCTTAAATTCATTATAAAAAAAAATGCACTTACCTCAGATTACTTTCTTGTCCATCAGCCCGCGAACAGGCGCGGCTTTCTACCCCTCGCTTGCCTGGATTGCTCAGAAAAAATAAAAAAAAATAGTCCTGATAGTGTTTCGCGACCGAGATCACCGGTTTGAAGACAAACATTTTCTTGGTAAAAATCAATTTTTTTCATCTTAAATTCATTATAAAAAAAAATGCACTTACCTCAGATTACTTTCTTGTCCATCAGCCCGCGAACAGGCGCAGCTTTCTTCCCCTCGCTTGCCTGGCTTGCTCTGAAAAAAGAAAAAAAAATTAAGTCGGGATAGTGTTTCGCGACCGAGATCACCGGTTTGAAGACAAACATTTTCTTGGTAAAAATCATTTTTTTTCATCTAAAATTCATATTAAAAAAAAAAACTGCACTTACCTCAGATTACTTTCTTGTCCATCAGACCGCAAACAGGTGCGGCTTTCTACCCCTCGCTTGCTTGGATTGCTCTGAAAAAAGAAAAAACAATAGACCTGATAGTGTTTCGCGACCGAGATCATCGGTTTGAAGACAAACATTTTCTTAGTAAAAATATTTTTTTTCATCTGAAATTCATAATAAAAAAAAACTGCACTTACCTCAGATTACTTTTTTGTCCATCAGCCCGCGAACAGGCGCGGCTTTCTACCGCTCGCTTGCCTGGTTTGTGCTAAAAAAAGAAAAAAAAATTGATCGGGATAGTGTTTCGCGACCGAGATCACCGGTTTGAAGACAAACATTTTCTTGGTAAAAATCAATTTTTTTCATCTTAAATTCATTATAAAAAAAAAATGCACTTACCTCAGATTACTTTCTTGTCCATCAGCCCGCGAACAGGCGCGGCTTTCTTCCCCTCGCTTGCCTGGCTTGCTCTGAAAAAAGAAAAAAATATTGAGTCGGGATAGTGTTTCGCGACCGAGATCACCGGTTTGAAGACAAACATTTTCTTGGTAAAAATCAATTTTTTTCATCTGAAATTCATTATAAAAAAAAATGCACTTACCTCAGATTACTTTCTTGTCCATCAGCCCGCGAACAGGCGCGGCTTTCTACCCCTCGCTTGTCTGGTTTGTTCTGAAAAAAGATAAAAAATTGATCGGGATAGTGTTTCGCGACCGAGATCACCGGTTTGAAGACAAATATTTTCTTAAAATAAAATCACGTTTTTTCATCTGAAAATCATAATTTTGGTCTGCACTTACCACAGATTACTTTCTTGTCCATCAGCCCGCGAACAGGCGCGGCTTTCTACCCCTCGCTTGCCTGGATTGCTGTGAAAAAAGAAAAAAAATAGTCCCGATAGTGTTTCGCGACCGAGATCACCGGTTTGAAGACAAACATTTTCTTGGTAAAAATCATTTTTTTTCATCTTAAATTCATTATAAAAAAAACTGCACTTACCTCAGATTACTTTCTTGTCCATCAGACCGCGAACACGTGCGGCTTTCTACCCCTCGCTTGCCTGGATTGCTCTTAAAAAAGAAAAAAAAATTAAGTCGGGATAGTGTTTCGCGACCGAGATCACCGGTTTGAAGACAAACATTTTCTTGGTAAAAATCATTTTTTTTCATCTTAAATTCATTATAAAAAAAACGGCACTTACCTCAGATTACTTTCTTGTCCATCAGCCCGCGAACAGGCGCGGCTTTCTACCCCTCACTTGCCTGGATTGCTCAGAAAAAATAAAAAAAAATTGTCGTGATAGTGTTTCGCGACCGAGATCACCGGTTTGAAGGCAAACATTTTCTTAATAAAATTCAATTCTTTTCATCTAAAATTCATATTAAAAAAAAAAACTGCACTTACCTCAGATTACTTTCTTGTCCATTAGCCCGCGAACAGACGCGGCTTTCTACCCCTCGCTTGCCTGGATTGCTGTGAAAAAAGAAAAAAAATAGTCCTGATAGTGTTTCGCGACCGAGATCACCGGTTTGAAGACAAACATTTTCTTGGTAAAAGTCATTTTTTTTCATCTTAAATTCATTATAAAAAAAAACGGCACTTACCTCAGATTACTTTCTTGTCCATCAGCCCGCGAACAGGCGCGGCTTTCTACCCCTCACTTGCCTGGATTGCTCAGAAAAAATAATAAAAAATTGTCGTGATAGTGTTTCGCGACCGAGATCACCGGTTTGAAGGCAAACATTTTCTTAATAAAATTCAATTCTTTTCATCTAAAATTCATAATAAAAAAAAAAACTGCACTTACATCAGATTACTTTCTTGTCCATCAGCCCGCGAACAGGCGCGGCTTTCTACCCCTCGCTTGCCTGGCTTGCTCTGAAAAAAGAAAAAAATATTGAGTCGGGATAGTGTTTCGCGACCGAGATCACCGGTTTGAAGACAAACATTTTCTTGGTAAAAATCATTTTTTTTCATCTGAAATTAATTATAAAAAAAAATGCACTTACCTCAGATTACTTTCTTGTCCATCAGCCCGCGAACAGACGCGGTTTTCTACCCCTCGCTTGCCTGGCTTGCTCTGAAAAAAGAAAAAAATATTGAGTCGGGATAGTGTTTCGCGACCGAGATCACCGGTTTGAAGACAAACATTTTCTTGGTAAAAATCAATTTTTTTCATCTTAAATTCATTATAAAAAAAAACGGCACTTACCTCAGATTACTTTCTTGTCCATCAGCCCGCGAACAGGCGCGGCTTTCTACCCCTCGCTTGCCTGGCTTGCTCTGAAAAAAGAAAAAAATATTGAGTCGGGATAGTGTTTCGCAACCGAGATCACCGGTTTGAAGACAAACATTTTCTTGGTAAAAATATTTTTTTTTCATCTGAAATTCATTATAAAAAAAACTGCACTTTCCTCAGATTACTTTCTTGTCCATCAGCCTGCGAACAGACGCGGCTTTCTACCCCTCGCTTGCCTGGATTGCACTGAAAAAAGAAAAAAAAATAGTCCTGATAGTGTTTCGCGACCGAGATCACCGGTTTGAAGTCAAACATTTTCTTAGTAATAATCAATTTTTTTCATCTGAAATTCATTATAAAAAAAACTGCACTTACATCAGATTACTTTCTTGTCCATCAGCCTGCGAACAGGTGCGGCTTTCATCCCCTCGGTTGCCTGGTTTGTTCTGAAAAAAGATAAAAAATTGATCGGGATAGTGTTTCGCGACCGAGATCACCGGTTTGAAGACAAACATTTTCTTGGTAAAAATCAATTTTTTTCATCTGAAATTCATTATAAAAAAAAATGCACTTACCTCAGATTACTTTCTTGTCCATCAGCCCGCGAACAGGCGCGGCTTTCTTCCCCTCGCTTGCCTGGCTTGCTCTGAAAAAAGAAAAAAATATTGAGTCGGGATAGTGTTTCGCGACCGAGATCACCGGTTTGAAGACAAACATTTTCTTGGTAAAAATCATTTTTTTTCATCTGAAATTAATTATAAAAAAAAATGCACTTACCTCAGATTACTTTCTTGTCCATCAGCCCGCGAACAGACGCGGTTTTCTACCCCTCGCTTGCCTGGCTTGCTCTGAAAAAAGAAAAAAATATTGAGTCGGGATAGTGTTTCGCGACCGAGATCACCGGTTTGAAGACAAACATTTTCTTGGTAAAAATCAATTTTTTTCATCTGAAATTCATTATAAAAAAAAATGCACTTACCTCAGATTACTTTCTTGTCCATCAGCCCGCGAACAGGCGCGGCTTTCTACCCCTCGCTTGCCTGGTTTGTTCTGAAAAAAGATAAAAAATTGATCGGGATAGTGTTTCGCGACCGAGATCACCGGTTTGAAGACAAATATTTTCTTAAAATAAAATCACGTTTTTTCATCTGAAAATCATAATTTTGGTCTGCACTTACCACAGATTACTTTCTTGTCCATCAGCCCGCGAACAGGCGCGGCTTTCTACCCCTCGCTTGCCTGGTTTGTGCTGAAAAAAGAAAAAAAAAATGATCAAGATAGTGTTTCGCGACCGAGATAACCGGTTTGAAGACAAACATTTTCTAAGTAAAAATTTTTTTTTTCATATGAAATTCATAATAAAAAAAAAAACTGCACTTACCTCAGATTACTTTCTTGTCCATCAGCCCGCGAACAGGCGCGGCTTTCTACCCCTCGCTTGCCTGGATTATTCTGAAAAAAGGAAAAAAAATAGTCCTGATAGTGTTTCGCGACCGAGATCACCGGTTTGAAGACAAACATTTTCTTGGTAAAAATCAATTTTTTTCATCTTAAATTCATTATAAAAAAAACTGCACTTACCTCAGATTACTTTCTTGTCCATCAGACCGCGAACACGTGCGGCTTTCTACCCCTCGCTTGCCTGGATTGCTCTTAAAAAAGAAAAAAAAATAGACCTGATAGTGTTTCGCGACCGAGATCACCGGTTTGAAGACAAACATTTTCTTAGTAAAAATCAATTTTTTCATCTGAAATCCATAATAAAAAAAAGACTGCACTTACCTCAGATTACTTTCTTGTCCATCAGCCCGCGAACAGGCGCGGCTTTCTACCCCTCGCTTGCCTGGTTAGTTCTGAAAAAAGAAAAAAAAATTGATCGGGATAGTGTTTCGCGACCGAGATCACCGGTTTGAAGACAAACATTTTCTTAGTAAAAATTTTTTTTTTTCATATGAAATTCATAATAAAAAAAAAAACTGCACTTACCTCAGATTACTTTCTTGTCCATCAGCCCGCGAACAGGCGCGGCTTTCTACCCCTCGCTTGCCTGGTTTGTGCTGAAAAAAGAAAAAAAAAATGATCGGTATAGTGTTTGGCGACCGAGATCAGCGGTTTGAAGACAAATATTTTCTTAGTATAAAATCACCTTATTTCATCTGAAATTCATAATTTTGGTCTGCACTTAACACAGATTACTTTCTTGTCCATCAGACCGCAAACAGGTGCGGCTTTCTACCCCTCGCTTGCCTGGATTGCTCTGAAAAAAGAAAAAACAATAGACCTGATAGTGTTTCGCGACCGAGATCATCGGTTTGAAGACAAACATTTTCTTAGTAAAAATATTTTTTTTCATCTGAAATTCATAATAAAAAAAAAACTGCACTTACCTCAGATTACTTTCTTGTCCATCAGCCCGCGAACAGGCGCGGCTTTCTACCCCTCGCTTGCCTGGTTTGTGCTAAAAAAAGAAAAAAAAATTGATCGGGATAGTGTTTCGCGACCGAGATCACTGGTTTGAAGACAAACATTTTCTTGGTAAAAATCAATTTTTTTCATCTTAAATTCATTATAAAAAAAAAATGCACTTACCTCAGATTACTTTCTTGTCCATCAGCCCGCGAACAGGCGCGGCTTTCTTACCCTCGCTTGCCTGGCTTGCTCTGATAAAAGAAAAACAAATTAAGTCGGTATAGTGTTTGGCGACCGAGATCAGCGGTTTGAAGACAAACATTTTCTTGGTAAAAATCAATTTTTTTCATCTGAAATTCATTATAAAAAAAAATGCACTTACCTCAGATTACTTTCTTGTCCATCAGCCCGCGAACAGGCGCGGCTTTCTTACCCTCGCTTGCCTGGCTTGCTCTGATAAAAGAAAAAAAAATTAAGTCGGTATAGTGTTTGGCGACCGAGATCAGCGGTTTGAAGACAAATATTTTCTTAGTATAAAATCACGTTATTTCATCTGAAATTCATAATTTTGGTCTGCACTTACCACAGATTACTTTCTTGTCCATCAGACCGCGAACAGGTGCAGCTTTCTACCCCTCGCTTGCCTTTGTTGCTCTGAAAAAAGGAAAAAAATAGACCTGATAGTGTTTCGCGACCGAGATCACCGGTTTGAAGACAAACATTTTCTTAGTAAAAATCAATTTTTTCATCTGAAATCCATAATAAAAAAAAAACTGCACTTACCTCAGATTACTTTCTTGTCCATCAGCCCGCGAACAGGCGCGGCTTTCTACCCCTCGCTTGCCTGGATTGTGCTGAAAAAAGAAAAAAAAAATGATCGGGATAGTGTTTCGCGACCGAGATCACCGGTTTGAAGACCAACATTTTCTAAATAAAAATATTTTTTTTTCATATGAAATTCACAATAAAAAAAAAAACTGCACTTACCTCAGATTACTTTCTTGTCCATCAGCCCGCGAACAGGCGCGGCTTTCTACCCCTCGCTTGCCTGGATTGTGCTGAAAAAAGAAAAAAAAAATGATCGGGATAGTGTTTGGCGACCGAGATCAGCGGTTTGAAGACAAATATTTTCTTAGTATAAAATCACCTTATTTCATCTGAAATTCATAATTTTGGTCTGCACTTAACACAGATTACTTTCTTGTCCATCAGACCGCAAACAGGTGCGGCTTTCTACCCCTCGCTTGCCTGGATTGCTCTGAAAAAAGAAAAAACAATAGACCTGATAGTGTTTCGCGACCGAGATCATCGGTTTGAAGACAAACATTTTCTTAGTAAAAATATTTTTTTTCATCTGAAATTCATAATAAAAAAAAACTGCACTTACCTCAGATTACTTTTTTGTCCATCAGCCCGCGAACAGGCGCGGCTTTCTACCGCTCGCTTGCCTGGTTTGTGCTAAAAAAAGAAAAAAAAATTGATCGGGATAGTGTTTCGCGACCGAGATCACCGGTTTGAAGACAAACATTTTCTTGGTAAAAATCAATTTTTTTCATCTGAAATTCATTATAAAAAAAAAATGCACTTACCTCAGATTACTTTCTTGTCCATCAGCCCGCGAACAGGCGCGGCTTTCTACCCCTCGCTTGCCTGGCTTGCTCTGAAAAAAGAAAAAAATATTGAGTCGGGATAGTGTTTCGCGACCGAGATCACCGGTTTGAAGACAAACATTTTCTTGGTAAAAATCAATTTTTTTCATCTGAAATTCATTATAAAAAAAAATGCACTTACCTCAGATTACTTTCTTGTCCATCAGCCCGCGAACAGGCGCGGCTTTCTACCCCTCGCTTGCCTGGTTTGTTCTGAAAAAAGATAAAAAATTGATCGGGATAGTGTTTCGCGACCGAGATCACCGGTTTGAAGACAAATATTTTCTTAAAATAAAATCACGTTTTTTCATCTGAAAATCATAATTTTGGTCTGCACTTACCACAGATTACTTTCTTGTCCATCAGCCCGCGAACAGGCGCGGCTTTTTACCCCTCGCTTGCCTGGTTTGTGCTGAAAAAAGAAAAAAAAAATGATCAAGATAGTGTTTCGCGACCGAGATCACCGGTTTGAAGACAAACATTTTCTAAGTAAAAATTTTTTTTTTCATATGAAATTCATAATAAAAAAAAAAACTGCACTTACCTCAGATTACTTTCTTGTCCATCAGCCCGCGAACAGGCGCGGCTTTCTACCCACCGCTTGCCTGGATTATTCTGAAAAAAGGAAAAAAATAGTCCTGATAGTGTTTCGCGACCGAGATCACCGGTTTGAAGACAAACATTTTCTTGGTAAAAATCAATTTTTTTCATCTTAAATTCATTATAAAAAAAACTGCACTTACCACAGATTACTTTCTTGTCCATCAGACCGCGAACAGGTGCAGCTTTCTACCCCTCGCTTGCCTTTGTTGCTCTGAAAAAAGGAAAAAAATAGACCTGATAGTGTTTCGCGACCGAGATCACCGGTTTGAAGACAAACATTTTCTTAGTAAAAATCAATTTTTTCATCTGAAATCCATAATAAAAAAAAAACTGCACTTACCTCAGATTACTTTCTTGTCCATCAGCCCGCGAACAGGCGCGGCTTTCTACCCCTCGCTTGCCTGGATTGTGCTGAAAAAAGAAAAAAAAAATGATCGGGATAGTGTTTCGCGACCGAGATCACCGGTTTGAAGACCAACATTTTCTAAATAAAAATATTTTTTTTTCATATGAAATTCATAATAAAAAAAAAAACTGCACTTACCTCAGATTACTTTCTTGTCCATCAGCCCGCGAACAGGCGCGGCTTTCTACCCCTCGCTTGCCTGGATTGTGCTGAAAAAAGAAAAAAAAAAATGATCGGGATAGTGTTTGGCGACCGAGATCAGCGGTTTGAAGACAAATATTTTCTTAGTATAAAATCACCTTATTTCATCTGAAATTCATAATTTTGGTCTGCACTTAACACAGATTACTTTCTTGTCCATCAGACCGCAAACAGGTGCGGCTTTCTACCCCTCGCTTGCCTGGATTGCTCTGAAAAAAGAAAAAACAATAGACCTGATAGTGTTTCGCGACCGAGATCATCGGTTTGAAGACAAACATTTTCTTAGTAAAAATATTTTTTTTCATCTGAAATTCATAATAAAAAAAAAATGCACTTACCTCAGATTACTTTTTTGTCCATCAGCCCGCGAACAGGCGCGGCTTTCTACCGCTCGCTTGCCTGGTTTGTGCTAAAAAAAGAAAAAAAAATTGATCGGGATAGTGTTTCGCGACCGAGATCACCGGTTTGAAGACAAACATTTTCTTGGTAAAAATCAATTTTTTTCATCTTAAATTCATTATAAAAAAAAAATGCACTTACCTCAGATTACTTTCTTGTCCATCAGCCCGCGAACAGGCGCGGCTTTCTACCCCTCGCTTGCCTGGTTTGTTCTGCAAAAAGAAAAAAAAATTGATCGGGATAGTGTTTCGCGACCGAGATCACCGGTTTGAAGACAAACATTTTCTTGGTAAAAATAATTTTTTTTCATCTTAAATTCATTATTAAAAAAAAATGCACTTACCTCAGATTACTTTCTTGTCCATCAGCCCGCGAACAGGCGCGGCTTTCTACCCCTCGCTTGCCTGGTTTGTTCTAAAAAAAGAAAAAAAAATGATCGGGATAGTGTTTCGCGACCGAGATCACCGGTTTGAAGACAAACATTTTCTAAGTAATTTTTTTTTTTTTCATATGAAATTCATAATAATAAAAAAAACTGCACTTACCTCAGATTACTTTCTTGTCCATCAGCCCGCGAACAGGCGCGGCTTTCTACCCCTCGCTTGCCTGGTTTGTGCTGAAAAAAGAAAAAAAAATGGATCGGGATAGTGTTTCGCGACCGAGATCACCGGTTTGAAGACAAATATATTCTTGGTAAAAATCAATTTTTTTCATCTTAAATTCATTATCAAAAAAAACTGCACTTACCTCAGATTACTTTCTTGTCCATCAGCCCGCGATCAGACGCGGCTATCTACCCCTCGCTTGCCTGGATTATTCTGAAAAAAGGAAAAAAAATAGTCCTGATAGTGTTTCGCGACCGAGATCACCGGTTTGAAGACAAACATTTTCTTGGTAAAAATATATTTTTTTCATCTGAAATTCATTATAAAAAAAAAACTGCACTTACCTCAGATTACTTTCTTGTCCATCAGCCTGCGAACAGGTGCGGCTTTCAACCCCTCGGTTGCCTGGTTTGTTCTGAAAAAAGATAAAAAATTGATCGGGATAGTGTTTCGCGACCGAGATCACCGGTTTGAAGACAAACATTTTCTTGGTAAAAATCATTTTTTTTCATCTGAAATTCATTATAAAAAAAAATGCACTTACCTCAGATTACTTTCTTGTCCATCAGCCCGCGAACAGGCGCGGCTTTCTTCCCCTCGCTTGCCTGGCTTGCTCTGAAAAAAGAAAAAAATATTGAGTCGGGATAGTGTTTCGCGACCGAGATCACCGGTTTGAAGACAAACATTTTCTTGGTAAAAATCAATTTTTTTCATCTGAAATTCATTGTAAAAAAAAATGCACTTACCTCAGATTACTTTCTTGTCCATCAGCCCGCGAACAGACGCGGTTTTGTACCCCTCGCTTGCCTGGCTTGCTCTGCAAAAAGAAAAAAATATTGAGTCGGGATAGTGTTTCGCGACCGAGATCACCGGTTTGAAGACAAACATTTTCTTGGTAAAAATCAATTTTTTTCATCTGAAATTCATTATAAAAAAAAATGCACTTACCTCAGATTACTTTCTTGTCCATCAGCCCGCGAACAGGCGCGGCTTTCTACCCCTCGCTTGCCTGGATTGCTCAGAAAAAAGGAAATAAAATTAAGTCGGGATAGTGTTTTGCGACCGAGATCAGCGGTTTGAAGACAAATATTTTCTTAGTATAAAATCACGTTTTTTCATCTGAAATTCATAATTTTGGTCTGCACTTACCACAGATTACTTTCTTGTCCATCAGACCGCGAACAGGTGCGGCTTTCTACCCCTCGCATGCCTGGATTGCTCAGAAAAAAGAAAAAAAAATAGACCTGATAGTGTTTCGCGACCGAGATCACCGGTTTGAAGACAAACATTTTCTTAGTAAAAATCAATTTTTTCATCTGAAATTCATAATAAAAAAAAAAACTGCACTTACCTCAGAATACTTTCTTGTCCATCAGCCCGCGAACAGGCGCAGCTTTCTACCCCTCGCTTGCCTGGTTTGTTCTGAAAAAAGAAAAAAATATTGAGTCGGGATAGTGTTTCGCGACCGAGATCACCGGTTTGAAGACAAACATTTTCTTGGTAAAAATATATTTTTTTCATCTGAAATTCATTATAAAAAAAAAACTGCACTTACCTCAGATTACTTTCTTGTCCATCAGCCTGCGAACAGGTGCGGCTTTCAACCCCTCGGTTGCCTGGTTTGTTCTGAAAAAAGATAAAAAATTGATGGGGATAGTGTTTCGCGACCGAGATCACCGGTTTGAAGACAAACATTTTCTTGGTAAAAATCAATTTTTTTCATCTGAAATTCATTATAAAAAAAAATGCACTTACCTCAGATTACTTTCTTGTCCATCAGCCCGCGAACAGGCGCGGCTTTCTTCCCCTCGCTTGCCTGGATTGCTCTGAAAAAAGAAAAAAATATTGAGTCGGGATAGTGTTTCGCGACCGAGATCACCGGTTTGAAGACAAACATTTTCTTGGTAAAAATCATTTTTTTTCATCTGAAATTAATTATAAAAAAAAATGCACTTACCTCAGATTACTTTCTTGTCCATCAGCCTGCGAACAGACGCGGTTTTCCACCCCTCGCTTGCCTGGCTTGCTCTGAAAAAAGAAAAAAATATTGAGTCGGGATAGTGTTTCGCGACCGAGATCACCGGTTTGAAGACAAACATTTTCTTGGTAAAAATCAATTTTTTTCATCTGAAATTCATTATAAAAAAAAATGCACTTACCTCAGATTACTTTCTTGTCCATCAGCCCGCGAACAGGCGCGGCTTTCTACCCCTCGCTTGCCTGGCTTGCTCAGAAAAAAGGAAATAAAATTATGTCGGGATAGTGTTTAGCGACCGAGATCAGCGGTTTGAAGACAAATATTTTCTTAGTATAAAATCACGTTTTTTCATCTGAAATTCATAATTTTGGTCTGCACTTACCACAGATTACTTTCTTGTCCATCAGACCGCGAACAGGTGCGGCTTTCTACCCCTCGCTTGCCTGGATTGCTCAGAAAAAAGAAAAAAAAATAGACCTGATAGTGTTTCGCGACCGAGATCACCGGTTTGAAGACAAACATTTTCTTAGTAAAAATCATTTTTTTCATCTGAAATTCATAATAAAAAAAAAACTGCACTTACCTCAGATTACTTTATTGTCCATCAGCCCGCGAACAGGCGCGGCTTTCTACCCCTCGCTTGCCTGGTTTGTTCTGAAAAAAGAAAAAAAAATTGATCGGGATAGTGTTTCGCGACCGAGATCACCGGTTTGAAGACAAACATTTTCTTGGTAAAAATCAATTTTTTTCATCATAAATTCATTATAAAAAAAAATGCACTTACCTCAGATTACTTTCTTGTCCATCAGCCCGCGAACAGACGCGGCTTTCTATCCCTCGCTTGCCTGGCTTGCTCTAAAAAAGAAAAAAAAATTAAGTCGGTATAGTGTTTGGCGACCGAGATCAGCGGTTTGAAGACAAATATTTTCTTAGTAAAAATCATTTTTTTCATCTGAAATTCATAATAATAAAAAAAACTGCACTTACCTCAGATTACTTTCTTGTCCATCAGCCCGCGATCAGACGCGGCTTTCTACCCCTCGCTTGCCTGGATTGCTCTGAAAAAAGGAAAAAAAATAGTCCTGATAGTGTTTCGCGACCGAGATCACCGGTTTGAAGACAAACATTTTTTTGGTAAAAATAATTTTTTTTCATCTTAAATTCATTATAAAAAAAAACTGCACTTACCTCAGATTACTTTCTTGTCCATCAGCCCGCGATCAGACGCGGCTTTCTACCCCTCGCTTGCCTGGATTGCTCTGAAAAAAGGAAAAAAAATAGTCCTGATAGTGTTTCGCGACCGAGATCACCGGTTTGAAGACAAACATTTTCTTGGTAAAAATCAATTTTTTTCATCTTAAATTCATTATAAAAAAAAAATGCACTTACCTCAGATTACTTTCTTGTCCATCAGCCCGCGAACAGGCGCAGCTTTCTTCCCCTCGCTTGCCTGGCTTGCTCTGAAAAAAGAAAAAAAAATTAAGTCGGGATAGTGTTTCGCGACCGAGATCACCGGTTTGAAGACAAACATTTTCTTGGTAAAAATCATTTTTTTTCATCTTAAATTCATTATAAAAAAAAACTGCACTTACCTCAGATTACTTTCTTGTCCATCAGACCGCGAACAGGTGCGGCTTTCAACCCCTCGCTTGCCTGGATTGCTCTGAAAAAAGAAAAAAAATAGAACTGATAGTGTTTCGCGACCGAGATCACCGGTTTGAAGACAAACCTTTTCTTGGTAAAAATCATTTTTTTCATCTGAAATTCATTATAAAAAAAAATGCACTTCCCACATAATACTTTCTTGTCCATCAGCCCGCGAACAGACGCGGTTTTCTAACACTCACTTGCCTGGCTTGCTCTGAAAAAAGAAAAAATATTGAGTCGGGATAGTGTTTCGCGACCGAGATCACCGGTTTGAAGACAAACATTTTCTTAATAAAAATCGATTCTTTTCATTTGAAATTCATAATAAAAAAAATCTGCAGTTACCACAGATTACTTTCTTGTCCATCAGACCGCGAACAGGTGCGGCTTTCTACCCCTCGCTTGCCTGGCTTGCTGTGAAAAAAGAAAAAAAAATAGACCTGATTGTGTTTCACGACCGAGATCACCGGTTTGAAGACAATCATTTTCTCAGTAAATATCAATTTTTTTCATCTGAAATTCATTATAAAAAAAAACTGCCCTTACCTCAGATTACTTTCTTGTCCATCAGCCCGCGAACAGACGCGGTTTTCTACCCCTCGCTTGCCTGGCTTGCTCTGAAAAAAGAAAAAAATATTGAGTCGGGATAGTGTTTCGCGACCGAGATCACCGGTTTGAAGGCAAACATTTTCTTAATAAAATTCAATTCTTTTCATCTAAAATTCATATTAAAAAAAAAAACTGCACTTACATCAGATTACTTTCTTGTCCATCAGCCCGCGAACAGGCGCGGCTTTCTACCCCTCGCTTGCCTGGCTTGCTGTGAAAAAAGAAAAAAAAATAGACCTGATTGTGTTTCACGACCGAGATCACCGGTTTGAAGACAAACATTTTCTTAGTAAAAATTAATTTTTTTCATCTGATATTCATTATAAAAAAAAACTGCACTTACCTCAGATTACTTTCTTGTCCATTAGCCCGCGAACAGACGCGGCTTTCTACCCCTCGCTTGCCTGGATTGCTGTGAAAAAAGAAAAAAAATAGTCCTGATAGTGTTTCGCGACCGAGATCACCGGTTTGAAGACAAACATTTTCTTGGTAAAAATCATTTTTTTTCATCTTAAATTCATTATAAAAAAAACGGCCTTTACCTCAGATTACTTTCTTGTCCATCAGCCCGCGAACAGGCGCGGCTTTCTACCCCTCACTTGCCTGGATTGCTCAGAAAAAATAAAAAAAAATTGTCGTGATAGTGTTTCGCGACCGAGATCACCGGTTTGAAGGCAAACATTTTCTTAATAAAATTCAATTCTTTTCATCTAAAATTCATATTAAAAAAAAAAACTGCACTTACATCAGATTACTTTCTTGTCCATCAGCCCGCGAACAGGCGCGGCTTTCTACCCCTCGCTTGCCTGGTTTGTTCTGAAAAAAGAAAAAAAAAATGATCGGGAAAGTGTTTCGCGACCGAGATCACCGGTTTGAAGACAAACATTTTCTTAGTAAAAATTATTTTTTTTCATCTGATATTCATTATAAAAAAAAACTGCACTTACCTCAGATTACTTTCTTGTCCATTAGCCCGCGAACAGGCGCGGCTTTCTACCCCTCACTTGCCTGGATTGCTCAGAAAAAATAAAAAAAAATAGTCCTGATAGTGTTTCGCGACCGAGATCACCGGTTTGAAGACAAACATTTTCTTGGTAAAAATCAATTTTTTTCATCTTAAATTCATTATAAAAAAAAATGCACTTACCTCAGATTACTTTCTTGTCCATCAGCCCGCGAACAGGCGCGGCTTTCTTCCCCTCGCTTGCCTGGCTTGCTCTGAAAAAAGAAAAAAAAATAGACCTGATTGTGTTTCACGACCGAGATCACCGGTTTGAAGACAAACATTTTCTTAGTAAAAATTAATTTTTTTCATGTGATATTCATTATAAAAAAAAACTGCACTTACCTCAGGTTACTTTCTTGTCCATTAGCCCGCGAACAGACGCGGCTTTCTACCCCTCGCTTGCCTGGATTGCTGTGAAAAAAGAAAAAAAATAGTCCTGATAGTGTTTCGCGACCGAGATCACCGGTTTGAAGACAAACATTTTCTTGGTAAAAATCATTTTTTTTCATCTTAAATTCATTATAAAAAAAACGGCCTTTACCTCAGATTACTTTCTTGTCCATCAGCCCGCGAACAGGCGCGGCTTTCTACCCCTCACTTGCCTGGATTGCTCAGAAAAAATAAAAAAAAATTGTCGTGATAGTGTTTCGCGACCGAGATCACCGGTTTGAAGGCAAACATTTTCTTAATAAAATTCAATTCTTTTCATCTAAAATTCATATTAAAAAAAAAAACTGCACATACCTCATATTAATTTCTTGTCCATAAGCCCGCGAACAGGCGCGGCTTTCTACCCCTCGCTTGCCTGGTTTGTTCTGAAAAAAGAAAAAAAAAATGATCGGGAAAGTGTTTCGCGACCGAGATCACCGGTTTGAAGACAAACATTTTCTTAGTAAAAATTAATTTTTTTCATCTGATATTCATTATAAAAAAAAACTGCACTTACCTCAGATTACTTTCTTGTCCATTAGCCCGCGAACAGGCGCGGCTTTCTACCCCTCACTTGCCTGGATTGCTCAGAAAAAATAAAAAAAAATAGTCCTGATAGTGTTTCGCGACCGAGATCACCGGTTTGAAGACAAACATTTTCTTGGTAAAAATCAATTTTTTTCATCTTAAATTCATTATAAAAAAAAATGCACTTACCTCAGATTACTTTCTTGTCCATCAGCCCGCGAACAGGCGCAGCTTTCTTCCCCTCGCTTGCCTGGCTTGCTCTGAAAAAAGAAAAAAAAATTAAGTCGGGATAGTGTTTCGCGACCGAGATCACCGGTTTGAAGACAAACATTTTCTTGGTAAAAATCATTTTTTTTCATCTTAAATTCATTATAAAAAAAACGGCACTTACCTCAGATTACTTTCTTGTCCATCAGCCCGCGAACAGGCGCGGCTTTCTACCCCTCACTTGCCTGGATTGCTCAGAAAAAATAAAAAAAAATTGTCGTGATAGTGTTTCGCGACCGAGATCACCGGTTTGAAGGCAAACATTTTCTTGATAAAATTCAATTCTTTTCATCTAAAATTCATATTAAAAAAAAAAACTGCACTTACCTCAGATTACTTTCTTGTCCATTAGCCCGCGAACAGACGCGGCTTTCTACCCCTCGCTTGCCTGGATTGCTCTGAAAAAAGAAAAAAAATAGTCCTGATAGTGTTTCGCGACCGAGATCACCGGTTTGAAGACAAACATTTTCTTGGTAAAAATCATTTTTTTTCATCTTAAATTCATTATAAAAAAAAACGGCACTTACCTCAGATTACTTTCTTGTCCATCAGCCCGCGAACAGGCGCGGCTTTCTACCCCTCGCTTGCCTGGATTGCTCAGAAAAAATAATAAAAAATTGTCGTGATAGTGTTTCGCGACCGAGATCACCGGTTTGAAGACAAACATTTTCTTAATAAAATTCAATTCTTTTCATCTAAAATTCATAATAAAAAAAAAAACTGCACTTACATCAGATTACTTTCTTGTCCATCAGCCCGCGAACAGGCGCGGCTTTCTTCCCCTCGCTTGCCTGGCTTGCTCTGAAAAAAGAAAAAAATATTGAGTCGGGATAGTGTTTCGCAACCGAGATCACCGGTTTGAAGACAAACATTTTCTTGGTAAAAATATTTTTTTTTCATCTGAAATTCATTATAAAAAAAACTGCACTTTCCTCAGATTACTTTCTTGTCCATCAGCCCGCGAACAGACGCGGCTTTCTACCCCTCGCTTGCCTGGATTGCACTGAAAAAAGAAAAAAAAATAGTCCTGATAGTGTTTCGCGACCGAGATCACCGGTTTGAAGTCAAACATTTTCTTAGTAATAATCAATTTTTTTCATCTGAAATTCATTATAAAAAAAACTGCACTTACATCAGATTACTTTCTTGTCCATCAGCCTGCGAACAGGTGCGGCTTTCATCCCCTCGGTTGCCTGGTTTGTTCTGAAAAAAGATAAAAATTGATCGGGATAGTGTTTCGCGACCGAGATCACCGGTTTGAAGACAAACATTTTCTTGGTAAAAATCAATTTTTTTCATCTGAAATTCATTATAAAAAAAAATGCACTTACCTCAGATTACTTTCTTGTCCATCAGCCCGCGAACAGGCGCGGCTTTCTTCCCCTCGCTTGCCTGGCTTGCTCTGAAAAAAGAAAAAAATATTGAGTCGGGATAGTGTTTCGCGACCGAGATCACCGGTTTGAAGACAAACATTTTCTTGGTAAAAATCATTTTTTTTCATCTGAAATTAATTATAAAAAAAAATGCACTTACCTCAGATTACTTTCTTGTCCATCAGCCCGCGAACAGACGCGGTTTTCTACCCCTCGCTTGCCTGGCTTGCTCTGAAAAAAGAAAAAAATATTGAGTCGGGATAGTGTTTCGCGACCGAGATCACCGGTTTGAAGACAAACATTTTCTTGGTAAAAATCAATTTTTTTCATCTGAAATTCATTATAAAAAAAAATGCACTTACCTCAGATTACTTTCTTGTCCATCAGCCCGCGAACAGGCGCGGCTTTCTACCCCTCGCTTGCCTGGTTTGTTCTGAAAAAAGATAAAAAATTGATCGGGATAGTGTTTCGCGACCGAGATCACCGGTTTGAAGACAAACATTTTCTAAGTAAAAATTTTTTTTTTCATATGAAATTCATAATAAAAAAAAAAACTGCACTTACCTCAGATTACTTTCTTGTCCATCAGCCCGCGAACAGGCGCGGCTTTCAACCCCTCGGTTGCCTGGTTTGTTCTGAAAAAAGATAAAAAATTGATCGGGATAGTGTTTCGCGACCGAGATCTCCGGTTTGAAGACAAACATTTTCTTGGTAAAAATCATTTTTTTTCATCTGAAATTCATTATAAAAAAAATGCACTTACCTCAGATTACTTTCTTGTCCATCAGCCCGCGAACAGGCGCGGCTTTCTTCCCCTCGCTTGCCTGGCTTGCTCTGAAAAAAGAAAAAAATATTAAGTCGGGATAGTGTTTCGCGACCGAGATCACCGGTTTGAAGACAAACATTTTCTTGGTAAAAATCAATTTTTTTCATCTGAAATTCATTGTAAAAAAAAATGCACTTACCTCAGATTACTTTCTTGTCCATCAGCCCGCGAACAGACGCGGTTTTGTACCCCTCGCTTGCCTGGCTTGCTCTGAAAAAAGAAAAAAATATTGAGTCGGAATAGTGTTTCGCGACCGAGATCACCGGTTTGAAGACAAACATTTTCTTGGTAAAAATCATTTTTTTTCATCTGAAATTCATTATAAAAAAAAATGCACTTACCTCAGATTACTTTCTTGTCCATCAGCCCGCGAACAGGCGCGGCTTTCTACCCCTCGCTTGCCTGGCTTGCTCAGAAAAAAGGAAATAAAATTAAGTCGGGATAGTGTTTTGCGACCGAGATCAGCGGTTTGAAGACAAATATTTTCTTAGTATAAAATCACGTTTTTTCATCTGAAATTCATAATTTTGGTCTGCACTTACCACAGATTACTTTCTTGTCCATCAGACCGCGAACAGGTGCGGCTTTCTACCCCTCGCTTGCCTGGATTGCTCAGAAAAAAGAAAAAAAAATAGACCTGATAGTGTTTCGCGACCGAGATCACCGGTTTGAAGACAAACATTTTCTTAGTAAAAATCAATTTTTTCATCTGAAATTCATAATAAAAAAAAAAAACTGCACTTACCTCAGAATACTTTCTTGTCCATCAGCCCGCGAACAGGCGCAGCTTTCTACCCCTCGCTTGCCTGGTTTGTTCTGAAAAAAGAAAAAAATATTGAGTCGGGATAGTGTTTCGCGACTGAGATCACCGGTTTGAAGACAAACATTTTCTTAGTAAAAATATTTTTTTTTCATCTGAAATTCATTATAAAAAAAAAACTGCACTTACCTCAGATTACTTTCTTGTCCATCAGCCTGCGAACAGGTGCGGCTTTCAACCCCTCGGTTGCCTGGTTTGTTCTGAAAAAAGATAAAAAATTGATCGGGATAGTGTTTCGCGACCGAGATCACCGGTTTGAAGACAAACATTTTCTTGGTAAAAATCCATTATAAAAAAAAAACTGCACTTACCTCAGATTACTTTCTTGTCCATCAGCCTGCGAACAGGTGCGGCTTTCAACCCCTCGGTTGCCTGGTTTGTTCTGAAAAAAGATAAAAAATTGATCGGGATAGTGTTTCGCGACCGAGATCACCGGTTTGAAGACAAACATTTTCTTGGTAAAAATCAATTTTTTTCATCTGAAATTCATTATAAAAAAAAATGCACTTACCTCAGATTACTTTCTTGTCCATCAGCCCGCGAACAGGCGCGGCTTTCTTCCCCTCGCTTGCCTGGCTTGCTCTGAAAAAAGAAAAAAATATTGAGTCGGGATAGTGTTTCGCGACCGAGATCACCGGTTTGAAGACAAACATTTTCTTGGTAAAAATCATTTTTTTTCATCTGAAATTAATTATAAAAAAAAATGCACTTACCTCAGATTAATTTCTTGTCCATCAGCCTGCGAACAGACGCGGTTTTCTACCCCTCGCTTGCCTGGCTTGCTCTGAAAAAAGAAAAAAATATTGAGTCGGGATAGTGTTTCGCGACCGAGATCACCGGTTTGAAGACAAACATTTTGTTGGTAAAAATCATTTTTTTTCATCTGAAATTCATTATAAAAAAAAATGCACTTACCTCAGATTACTTTCTTGTCCATCAGCCCGCGAACAGGCGCGGCTTTCTACCCCTCGCTTGCCTGGCTTGCTCAGAAAAAAGGAAATAAAATTATGTCGGGATAGTGTTTTGCGACCGAGATCAGCGGTTTGAAGACAAATATTTTCTTAGTATAAAATCACGTTTTTTCATCTGAAATTCATAATTTTGGTCTGCACTTACCACAGATTACTTTCTTGTCCATCAGACCGCGAACAGGTGCGGCTTTCTACCCCTCGCTTGCCTGGATTGCTCAGAAAAAAGAAAAAAAAATAGACCTGATAGTGTTTCGCGACCGAGATCACCGGTTTGAAGACAAACATTTTCTTAGTAAAAATCATTTTTTTCATCTGAAATTCATAATAAAAAAAAAACTGCACTTACCTCAGATTACTTTTTTGTCCATCAGCCCGCGAACAGGCGCGGCTTTCTACCCCTCGCTTGCCTGGTTTGTTCTGAAAAAAGAAAAAAAAATTGATCGGGATAGTGTTTCGCGACCGAGATCACCGGTTTGAAGACAAACATTTTCTTGGTAAAAATCAATTTTTTTCATCATAAATTCATTATAAAAAAAAATGCACTTACCTCAGATTACTTTCTTGTCCATCAGCCCGCGAACAGACGCGGCTTTCTATCCCTCGCTTGCCTGGCTTGCTCTAAAAAAGAAAAAAAAATTAAGTCGGTATAGTGTTTGGCGACCGAGATCAGCGGTTTGAAGACAAATATTTTCTTAGTAAAAATCATTTTTTTCATCTGAAATTCATAATAAAAAAAAAACTGCACTTACCTCAGATTACTTTCTTGTCCATCAGCCCGCGATCAGACGCGGCTTTCTACCCCTCGCTTGCCTGGATTGCTCTGAAAAAAGGAAAAAAAATAGTCCTGATAGTGTTTCGCGACCGAGATCACCGGTTTGAAGACAAACATTTTCTTGGTAAAAATCATTTTTTTTCATCTTAAATTCATTATAAAAAAAAACTGCACTTACCTCAGATTACTTTCTTGTCCATCAGCCCGCGATCAGACGCGGCTTTCTACCCCTCGCTTGCCTGGATTGCTCTGAAAAAAGGAAAAAAAATAGTCCTGATAGTGTTTCGCGACCGAGATCACCGGTTTGAAGACAAACATTTTCTTGGTAAAAATCATTTTTTTTCATCTTAAATTCATTATAAAAAAAAAATGCACTTACCTCAGATTACTTTCTTGTCCATCAGCCCGCGAACAGGCGCAGCTTTCTTTCCCTCGCTTGCCTGGCTTGCTCTGAAAAAAGAAAAAAAAATTAAGTCGGGATAGTGTTTCGCGACCGAGATCACCGGTTTGAAGACAAACATTTTCTTGGTAAAAATCATTTTTTTTCATCTTAAATTCATTATAAAAAAAAACTGCACTTACCTCAGATTACTTTCTTGTCCATCAGCCCGCGAACAGGAGCGGCTTTCAACCCCTCGCTTGCCTGGATTGCTCTGAAAAAAGAAAAAAAAATAGAACTGATAGTGTTTCGCGACCGAGATCACCGGTTTGAAGACAAACCTTTTCTTGGTAAAAATCATTTTTTTCATCTGAAATTCATTATAAAAAAAAATGCACTTCCCACATAATACTTTCTTGTCCATCAGCCCGCGAACAGACGCGGTTTTCTAACACTCACTTGCCTGGCTTGCTCTGAAAAAAGAAAAAAATATTGAGTCGGGATAGTGTTTCGCGACCGAGATCACCGGTTTGAAGACAAACATTTTCTTAATAAAAATCGATTCTTTTCATTTGAAATTCATAATAAAAAAAATCTGCAGTTACCACAGATTACTTTCTTGTCCATCAGACCGCGAACAGGTGCGGCTTTCTACCCCTCGCTTGCCTGGCTTGCTCTGAAAAAAGAAAAAAAAATTAAGTCGGGATAGTGTTTCGCGACCGAGATCACCGGTTTGAAGACAAACATTTTCTTGGTAAAAATCAATTTTTTTCATCTTAAATTCATTATAAAAAAAAACTGCACTTACCTCAGATTACTTTCTTGTCCATCAGCCCGCGATCAGACGCGGCTTTCTACCCCTCGCTTGCCTGGATTGCTCTGAAAAAAGGAAAAAAAATAGTCCTTATAGTGTTTCGCGACCGAGATCACCGGTTTGAAGACAAACATTTTCTTAGTAAAAATATTTTTTTTTCATATGAAATTCAAAATAAAAAAAACTGCTTTTACCTCAGATTACTTTCTTGTCCATCAGCCCGCGAACAGGCGCGGCTTTCAACCCCTCGCTTGCCTGGATTGCTCTGAAAAAAGAAAAAAAAATAGAACTGATAGTGTTTCGCGACCGAGATCACCGGTTTGAAGACAAACATTTTCTTGGGAAAAAACAATTTTTTTCATCTTAAATTCATTATAAAAAAAAACTGCACTTACCTCAGATTACTTTCTTGTCCATCAGCCCGCGAACAGGCGCGGCTTCCTTCCCCTCGCTTGCCTGGCTTGCTCTAAAAAAGAAAAAAAAATTAAGTCGGTATAGTGTTTGGCGACCGAGATCAGCGGTTTGAAGACAAATATTTTCTTTGTATAAAATCACGTTATTTCATCTGAAATTCATAATTTTGGTCTGCACTTACCACAGATTACTTTCTTGTCCATCAGACCGCGAACAGGTGCGGCTTTCAACCCCTCGCTTGCCTGGATTGCTCTGAAAAAAGAAAAAAAAATAGAACTGATAGTGTTTCGCGACCGATATCACCGGTTTGAAGACAAACATTTTCTTGGTAAAAATCATTTTTTTTCATCTGAAATTCATTATAAAAAAAAATGCACTTCCCACATAATACTTTCTTGTCCATCAGCCCGCGAACAGACGCGGTTTTCTAACCCTCACTTGCCTGGCTTGCTCTGAAAAAAGAAAAAAATATTGAGTCGGGATAGTGTTTCGCGACCGAGATCACCGGTTTGAAGACAAACATTTTCTTAATAAAAATCGATTCTTTTCATTTGAAATTCATAATAAAAAAAATCTGCAGTTACCACAGATTACTTTCTTGTCCATCAGACCGCGAACAGGTGCGGCTTTCTACCCCTCGCTTGCCTGGCTTGCTGTGAAAAAAGAAAAAAAAATAGACCTGATTGTGTTTCACGACCGAGATCACCGGTTTGAAGACAAACATTTTCTTAATAAAAATCAATTCTTTTCATTTGAAATTCATAATAAAAAAAATCTGCACTTACCACAGATTACTTTCTTGTCCATCAGCCCGCGAACAGACGCGGCTTTCTACCCCTCGCTTGCCTGGATTGCTCTGAAAAAAGGAAAAAAAAATAGTCCTGATAGTGTTTCGCGACCGAGATCACCGGTTTGAAGACAAACATTTTCTTAGTAAATATCAATTTTTTTCATCTGAAATTCATTATAAAAAAAAACTGCACTTACCTCAGATTACTTTCTTGTCCATCAGCCCGCGAACAGACGCGGTTTTCTACCCCTCGCTTGCCTGGCTTGCTCTGAAAAAAGAAAAAAATATTGAGTCGGGATAGTGTTTCGCGACCGAGATCACCGGTTTGAAGACAAACATTTTCTTAGTTAAAATTAATTTTTTTCATCTGATATTCATTATAAAAAAAAACTGCACTTACCTCAGATTACTTTCTTGTCCATTAGCCCGCGAACAGACGCGGCTTTCTACCCCTCGCTTGCCTGGATTGCTGTGAAAAAAGAAAAAAAATAGTCCTGATAGTGTTTCGCGACCGAGATCACCGGTTTGAAGACAAACATTTTCTTGGTAAAAATCATTTTTTTTCATCTTAAATTCATTATAAAAAAAACGGCACTTACCTCAGATTACTTTCTTGTCCATCAGCCCGCGAACAGGCGCGGCTTTCTACCCCTCGCTTGCCTGGTTTGTTCTGAAAAAAGAAAAAAAAAATGATCGGGAAAGTGTTTCGCGACCGAGATCACCGGTTTGAAGACAATCATTTTCTTAGTATAAAATCACGTTTTTTCATCTGAAATTCATAATTTTGGTATGCACTTCCCACATAATACTTTCTTGTCCATCAGCCCGCGAACAGACGCGGTTTTCTAACCCTCACTTGCCTGGCTTGCTCTGAAAAAAGAAAAAAATATTGAGTCGGGATAGTGTTTCGCGACCGAGATCACCGGTTTGAAGACAAACATTTTCTTAATAAAAATCGATTCTTTTCATTTGAAATTCATAATAAAAAAAATCTGCAGTTACCACAGATTACTTTCTGGTCCATCAGACCGCGAACAGGTGCGGCTTTCTACCCCTCGCTTGCCTGGATTGCTCTGAAAAAAGAAAAAAAAATAGACCTGATTGTGTTTCACGACCGAGATCACCGGTTTGAATACAAACATTTTATTAATAAAAATCAATTCTTTTCATCTGAAATTCATAATAATAAAAAAAACTGCACTTACCTCAGATTACTTTCTTGTCCATCAGCCCGCGAACAGGCGCGGCTTTCTACCCCTCGCTTGCCTGGTTTGTGCTGAAAAAAGAAAAAAAAATTGATCGGGATAGTGTTTCGCGACCGAGATCAACGGTTTGAAGACAAACATTTTCTTGGTAAAAATCATTTTTTTTCATCTGAAATTCATAATAATAAAAAAAACTGCACTTACCTCAGATTACTTTCTTGTCCATCAGCCCGCGAACAGACGCGGCTTTCTACCCCTCGCTTGCCTGGATTGCTGTGAAAAAAGAAAAAAAATAGTCCTGATAGTGTTTCGCGACCGAGATCACCGGTTTGAAGGCAAACATTTTCTTAATAAAATTCAATTCTTTTCATCTAAAATTCATAATAAAAAAAAAAACTGCACTTACATCAGATTACTTTCTTGTCCATCAGCCCGCGAACAGGCGCGGCTTTCTACCCCTCGCTTGCCTGGTTTGTTCTGAAAAAAGAAAAAAAAAATGATCGGGAAAGTGTTTCGCGACCGAGATCACCGGTTTGAAGACAATCATTTTCTTAGTATAAAATCACGTTTTTTCATCTGAAATTCATAATTTTGGTATGCACTTCCCACATAATACTTTCTTGTCCATCAGCCCGCGAACAGACGCGGTTTTCTAACCCTCACTTGCCTGGCTTGCTCTGAAAAAAGAAAAAAATATTGAGTCGGGATAGTGTTTCGCGACCGAGATCACCGGTTTGAAGACAAACATTTTCTTAATAAAAATCGATTCTTTTCATTTGAAATTCATAATAAAAAAAATCTGCAGTTACCACAGATTACTTTCTGGTCCATCAGACCGCGAACAGGTGCGGCTTTCTACCCCTCGCTTGCCTGGATTGCTCTGAAAAAAGAAAAAAAAATAGACCTGATTGTGTTTCACGACCGAGATCACCGGTTTGAATACAAACATTTTATTAATAAAAATCAATTCTTTTCATCTGAAATTCATAATAATAAAAAAAACTGCACTTACCTCAGATTACTTTCTTGTCCATCAGCCCGCGAACAGGCGCGGCTTTCTACCCCTCGCTTGCCTGGTTTGTGCTGAAAAAAGAAAAAAAAATTGATCGGGATAGTGTTTCGCGACCGAGATCAACGGTTTGAAGACAAACATTTTCTTGGTAAAAATCATTTTTTTTCATCTGAAATTCATAATAATAAAAAAAACTGCACTTACCTCAGATTACTTTCTTGTCCATCAGCCCGCGAACAGACGCGGCTTTCTACCCCTCGCTTGCCTGGATTGCTCTGAAAAAAGGAAAAAAAAATAGTCCTGATAGTGTTTCGCGACCGAGATCACCGGTTTGAAGACAAACATTTTCTTAGTAAATATCAATTTTTTTCATCTGAAATTCATTATAAAAAAAAACTGCACTTACCACAGATTACTTTCTTGTCCATCAGACCGCGAACAGGTGCGGCTTTCTACCCCTCGCTTGCCTTTGTTGCTCTGAAAAAAGAAAAAAAAATAGACCTGATAGTGTTTCGCGACCGAGATCACCGGTTTGAAGACAAACATTTTCTTAGTAAAAATCAATTTTTTCATCTGAAATCCATAATAAAAAAAAAACTGCACTTACCTCAGATTACTTTCTTGTCCATCAGCCAGCGAACAGGCGCGGCTTTCTACTCTCGCTTGCCTGGTCTGTGCTAAAAAAAGAAAAAAAAAATGATCGGGATAGTGTTTCGCGACCGAGATCACCGGTTTGAAGACAAACATTTTCTTGGTAAAAATCATTTTTTTTCATCTGAAATTCATTATAAAAAAAAATGCACTTTCCTCAGATTACTTTCTTGTCCATCAGCCCGCGAACAGGCGCGGCTTTCTACCCCTCGCTTGCCTGGCTTGCTTTGAAAAAAGAAAAAAAAATTAAGTCGGTATAGTGTTTGGCGACCGAGATCAGCGGATTGAAAACAAATATTTTCATGGTATAAAATTACGTTTTTTCATCTGAAATTCATAATTTTGGTCTGCACTTCCCACATAATACTTTCTTGTCCATCAGCCCGCGAACAGACGCGGTTTTCTACCCCTCGCTTGCCTGGCTTGCTCTGAAAAAAGAAAAAAATATTGAGTCGGGATAGTGTTTCGCGACCGAGATCACCGGTTTGAAGACAAACATTTTCTTAGTAAAAATCATTTTTTTTCATCTGATATTCATTATAAAAAAAAACTGCACTTACCTCAGATTACTTTCTTGTCCATCAGCCCGCGAACAGACGCGGCTTTCTACCCCTCGCTTGCCTGGATTGCTGTGAAAAAAGAAAAAAAATAGTCCTGATAGTGTTTCGCGACCGAGATCACCGGTTTGAAGACAAACATTTTCTTAGTAAATATCAATTTTTTTCATCTGAAATTCATTATAAAAAAAAACTGCACTTACCTCAGATTACTTTCTTGTCCATCAGCCCGCGAACAGGCGCGGCTTTCTACCCCTCGCTAGCCTGGTTTGTGCTGAAAAAAGAAAAAAAAATTGATCGGGATAGTGTTTCGCGACCGAGATCACCGGTTTGAAGACAAACATTTTCTTGGTAAAAATCATTTTTTTTCATCTTAAATTCATTATAAAAAAAAACTGCACTTACCTCAGATTACTTTCTTGTCCATCAGAACGCAAACAGGCGCGGCTTTCTACACCTCGCTTGCCTGGATTGCTCTGAAAAAAGAAAAAAAAATAGACCTGATAGTGTTTCGCGACCGAGATCACCGGTTTGAAGACAAACATTTTCTTGGTAAAAATCAATTTTTTTCATCTGAAATTCATTATAAAAAAAAATGCACTTACCTCAGATTACTTTCTTGTCCATCAGCCCGCGAACAGGCGCGGCTTTCTACCCCTCGCTTGCCTGGCTTGCTTTGAAAAAAGAAAAAAAAATTAAGTCGGTATAGTGTTTGGCGACCGAGATCAGCGGATTGAAAACAAATATTTTCATGGTATAAAATTACGTTTTTTCATCTGAAATTCATAATTTTGGTCTGCACTTCCCACATAATACTTTCTTGTCCATCAGCCCACGAACAGACGCGGTTTTCTACCCCTCGCTTGCCTGGCTTGCTCTGAAAAAAGAAAAAAATATTGAGTCGGGATAGTGTTTCGCGACCGAGATCACCGGTTTGAAGACAAACATTTTCTTAGTAAAAATCAATTTTTTTCATCTGATATTCATGGGTAATTCCACTTTGCCCCACCAAGCCCGCCACCCTGGTGTGGCAAAGTGGACTGCCTAAAATTTTGCAGTGGAATATGCCCTACTATTCTGATTTGATGGGGCGGATAACACTAGCATAAACACTTTGTGGATTCTGCCCCACTAGGGTTGGCACCTCAGGATTTGTGGTTTAGGCGCATTTGGGCTAATTCTCATTTTGGCAACCGACTCGCTAATGGACTACTTCTCATTAGGGCTACTTCTCACTTGGGCTACTTCTCCCTTGGGCTACTTCTCACTTGGGCTACTTCTCACTTGGGCTACTTCTCACTTGGGCTACTTCTCACTTGGGCTACTTCTCACTTGGGCTACTTCTCATTAGGGCTACTACTCAAAATTTGGGAATGTTTATTGAAATATTATAAGTACTGTATTGAAAACAAACATTGCATTCATTGACATCATTACAATAAAAACAAACGCTACACAATCGGGGATAGGATGCAAGAGCGAGCGAAGCGAGCTCGGGACTCGGGGCACCTCGACTCGGACAGGTTAGGTTAGAAGGGGATGGCGGGGTCTGAAAGACCCCGCCGTCCCCTTCGTGGTTATTTTTTTTTAAACCGCCCAGACGTAGGAGCCCCGCGAAGCGGGGCTCCGTCGGCTACGCCTTATAAATAAAAAAGGAGAATAGGTTCATTTCTACGACACTCTATCCATCCTGGTGGAAAGTAGCAGCTTAATAATCAGTTGTTAGCTTTGTTTTAATTTAAACTGGTATCGAGTTTCTGTTTTGGCGAGGCCTCCTATTTCTGAATTTTTCCACAAATCCTGAGGTGCCAACCCTAGTGGGGCAGAATCCACAAAGTGTTTATGCTAGTGTTATCCGCCCCATCAAATCAGAATAGTGGGGCATATTCCACTGCAAAATTTTAGGCAGTCCACTTTGCCACACCAGGGTGGCGGGCTTGGTGGGGCAAAGTGGAATTACTCGAAAAAACGGATTTGGTGAAAAGAAATTAGGCTCCTCATACAAATTAGCACACAGGCACCGCGTGTAGAAGAGAAAATTAGTAGGTACTTATGAGAAGTTAAACAATATATTTAATATTAATAATTTGAGATGTTGTTTTTATTTTCGTAAAGTTCTAGCTGTTTTTATGCAGATTGATTATATTATACTTACAATAAAATAAACTCATACAAACTCTGGTTTTATTATTAACAATATTACATCCCCTTCAGTGAAGCATAGTCTACATATTATTATTTTGCAGGCATATATAATATTATTCCAGGCAGTCTTTGATTAAGGATGCCTAGTAAATCTTTAAAAGCTCGTTGCGAAAAAAAAATGTGCACTGCCCATTTTTTGAAGTTATTACGAATATTTCCATTTCTTCAAAATCACTAGCACTCCAATCGCTGTTTTCAGAGTTTTCATTGCAATTTTCATCTAAAATTACTGATGAAGGTGCAAAATCATAGTTTTCTTCAACCGTAAATAACCGGTTAAGTTTGTTGAAATAGCTTACTCATTTTCAAATATACAGCCTTCTGCTTAACCACGATTGTAGCAAAAATATTTGACTCTCTGTTGGATAAAGTTTTGAAAAACAACATAAAGTTACATGATGCTCAACATGGTTTTAGAGAAGGTCTATCTACTGAAACTGCAGTTCTATGTTTGAAAAAGACTGTTAATTATTATACAAGCAACCAAACTCCTGTTTTTGCCTGTTTCTTAGACATGTCAAAGGCATTTGAAATGGTGTCTTATGACAAGTTGTGGTCTAAGTTCTGTGACGCAAATGTACCTAGGGAGATGATAAATATTTTTAAATATTGGTACTCCCATCAACAAAATTGTGTTCGGTGGGCTAATGTACTGTCGAATGAGTATGTTATGGAATGTGGAGTTAGGCAGGGTGGGTTAACCTCCCCTACCCTGTTTAATTTATACATAAATGACCTCATTGTCGGGCTCAGCAGTTTACATGCTGGTTGTGACTTAGATGGGGTTGCTTTTAATAATATTAGCTACGCTGATGACATGGCGCTGCTGAGCCCGTCGATGGTTGGTCTTAGGAGATTAATTAGAGTCTGTGAGTGTTACGCTGAGGGGCATGGTTTGAGGTACAATTCGGTCAAGAGTGAGTTGTTGATCTTTAAGGCGGCTAACAAGGTCACTGAAAGCTACCCAGCTGTCTTTTTGAGTGGTTGTGTCTTCAACCGGGTGCGGCAGTTTAAATATCTAGGGCATATTGTTACGGAGGATTTAAGGAACAATCTAGATGTGGACCGGGAGCGAAGAGTATTTGCGGTGAGGTGTAATATGTTGATCCGGAGGTTCTCACGCTGCACGGGTTCAGTTAAAATAACGCTTTTCAAAGCATACTGTCAAGTATTTTACACGTGTAGCTTTTGGACAAGCTTCACTCAAAAGGCCGTTAATGCTCTTCGAGTCCAGTACAATATTGCATTCAGGATGCTGTTGAGGCTGCCACGCTTCTGTAGTGCCTCAGGGATGTTCGTGGACGCCCAGACTGACTGCTTCGCTGCAATCAGGCGCAAGCGAGCAGGGTCCTCCTTGTTGCACAGGGTGCGTACCAGTACCAACAGTCACCTGAGTGTCATTGCCAACAAACTGAATTGTCCTTTCTTCCGGTACTTAAGTCAACTACATGCTCCTGTAAATATTGGTTATGTCTACTAACATAGTTTTTTAAGTTTTCATGTTACTAACATCTTTGTATTGTATTTGTACGCTAACATAGTTTTTAAGTGGTCATGTGCTAACAAATTTGTATAATTATGGAATTTTATTCCGAAATAAAGAGATTATTATTATTATTATTATTAACAAAAGCTAACAAAACCTCAAATATTCAGCTACTGAATAACTGGTTATGATGGAAGTACAATACAGCTTGAATAGAACAGAAAATAGGTTATTCAGCTTCAAGCAGAATAATGAAAATTGATACCAAAGTTACACAGATAAATGCTGTCACATCAGCTATAATGCAGCTCTCAGCGGTCTCGGATGCCTTAAACTGAATAGCGTATCTGTAATACTTCTGTTCATGACCAATATTAAGCTTTAAAAAAGGAAATCAATGCTATAAATAATTTATTCAGCTTAAAGCTTAATAACAGCGCCAAAACTATGCAATGCAGCATTTATCTGTGCCGACAGCTTTAATAGTTACGTAATTAAGCTTTAAACTGCTTATTAGTACATTTTTATACTGTTATCTGGCTTATGTGTAGCTTGGGACTCGCGCTGTTCACATCAAATTAGCTACAGATCTTCCAACTGTTTGGTTCATAGCCGCGTTGAATTGGTTTTTTGTCCCGCCGCGCCGGACAGGTACAATGTTTGTATTCGGATAATGCAACCAATTTTCGAGGAGCTATTTCGTTTTTACGCGACTTGTATACTTTCATAAATAAAGAATATCGCCCACGCTTTGAAGAGGAGCTCGCTGAGCATTGCAATAATTGGCAATTTATTCCGCCCGCGTCACTGCACTTTGGTAGATGTTAGGAGTCCTTTCGATTTTCAACCCAAGGATTTAAGCCCCATCAGTTATTTAAGTAAAAACTTTATTATGGGCGTTGAGCGATTTATTCTAGGGGAAAATCTTATGGCTTCGCGTCACCAACATGCTACTGTTTACAGAATATCTGTTACTATAAGAGCGACCACTGTTATAAATCACAGTTTTATGTTTTCTGTTCTGTCGGCGGTTCCCACGACTGCCCATTTTTCTAAGTGAAAATTTCTTTAGCCGCGTTGAGCGATTTTTTGGTACGGGCAAAACTTATGGTTCGCGTCACTGACATGCTAATGTAACCGACATGCTAACGTGACGTGTTGCACCAGACTTGTGTACATTTTGGGGTTTTCACTCCTGTCGGCAGTCCCCATGACAGCCTATTTGTTAATTGATCGTCGTGCGGTGTACCGGTGTGTGTGCAGTATGCGGTATACCTTTTTTGAGAAAATTTGCAACGGACCGAATTATTGGAAATCTTTATCCTGGTTGGTCAAAACTTGGTTCGTGTGTAGCAGTTAACCAATCAGCTCATTTGTTGGTGCATAACGTTCATACCAGCCAATCAGCGTTCATCGTCGTCGTTCGCGAGTTACCTAAGATAAAGTTTTAGCGTATAATTACGTAAATCTTTCTTAGTTTCCGACAATCCATATTCTTTTTATTTTTTGTTAATCTTTTTGCATAAGATTCTGTAATATCTCCTACAGGGAGAGGGCACTGGCTCTTGTAACACAGGTATATCACCTAGCACAGGAGTCAGGGACTTCACACTATTTTGTAACCAATTTCTTGTGTAATAAAGATTATAAAGATTATTATTATTATTAATCCAGTCCTTAGCGAAAATCACAGGATTTTTGCAAAAAACTATTTCTTCAATTATCTTATAAGCTGCAACATCTATCTATGCAGTGTGTCTGGTCACCGGTGTCCGACCCGTTAAGGCGAAGCAATATGTTCAATTTTATTGACAAATCCAGACACACTGTTTATAATCGCTGTTCGTTGAAAAGCGCAGCACTTGAAAACGGTTGGACGGATTTAGTTAGTTTTTACACGAATTCCCAAAAAAAAGGAGTATTATGTTTTCAGGGTTCATGTATGTTTGTGAGTTTCTTTATTCCACCATAACTTTCATACGGCTTAACCGATATCAATGTATGTGGTATCGTTAGAAGCGGTACATAATCCTGGGTAACTTAAGCTGGTACAAATAAAAATAAAATATAATGGTTTTCCATGGTTCATGAAAAAAACGGAATATTTTTTGTTTCATAAAAAATTTACTACGTATACTATAATCGTCTAGAGCTTGCTTAGTACATAACAAAAAATTAGGAGCTACGACCTAAGAGTACAACATTATAAAATGTCCTCCTTAGTAGATAGAAGAAAAGTTCTAGATCTCACATTTCTTCACAAACTGTTCAATGGGGTTGTTGACTGTAGCGAGCTTCTTGGAAAGCTGCAAATAAGTGCACCAACTCGCTTGCCGCGTAAACGTACCTATAACCTTTTCTATGTGCCGGGATCCAATACAAACCTCGGACTTTTCGCCGTTTTGCCAAGGCTATGTATGCAGTATAACGAAGCATCGAAACATAAAGAATTAGATATGAGCAAAATTTAAAAAGGACATAAGAGTTATAATATCCAAGGCATAATATTTTGTTATTGTTTTTCCTTTGACATCTATGATTTTTGATGTGAAACATCTATAGCCGCGGGTAAACCGATTGTTAGCGTGACGACGCTTCGCCACGCTATATTTTCTTTACAAATTAGTTTTTGATGTGGACCTTGAACATAGGGTAAATTAGAATGAATTTGCAATGTTAAGGTTCGCTTGCTAAGGTCAGTGTTTGGATGGGTGATCATTTTGATTATATCGTTTTTTACCTTGGTTAACTTGCGAAAGTGAAGCCGCCAGGTTAAACAGCGCTTGCCAAGGTCAGTCTTTGGATGGGTGACCATTTTTGGTGCGAAACATCTATAGCCGAAGGTAAAACCGATTGTTGGAGTGGCGACGCATGCCGTGGCGACGCTTCGCCACGCTAAACGATGTTATGTTTCACATCCGCCAGGCGTCTCGTGACGGCTCAATTTTTTTATTATTATTTTATTTTTTGAATCTTTTGAATTTGTATTTTTTGAATTTGTTGCTTAGTCATTTGTGTTTTAATTTTTTGGATGATTGTATTTTGATTTATTTTAATGTTTTCACCCTTGTCAAACTTTTTGTACCTACCTAGTTATTAAGTGAACGATATGGTCTCCTGTAATTGGAGGCGCACACTGGTATTTGTCGCTGTGTATGTTAACATGCATGTAATTGTGTAGCCTCTGTTGGGATCCAAAATAAATAAATAAATAAATGCGAATGTTTGGATGTTTCGATGGATGGATGTTTGTTACTCAATCACGTCAGAACGGCTGAACGGATCTTGATGAAATTTGGCACAGATGTAGATTGTAGTCTAGAATAACACATACGATACAATCCCAGGAGTAATGACGATGGAGGAGTAGTGTCTTTAATATTGGAACAATCGGTGTTGCGTACTCAGAAAAGTTTACAGGAGCTAAAATACCTAAGTCTACTAGCCTGACTAACTCATCTTCAACTTTATTTTTAAGGGCAAAAGGAATAGAACGTAACATAACATCACGCCTGTATTCCCCGAAGGGTTAGGCAGAGGTGTACCTATAGCACACCCACATTTCGCCAGTTATGTTTAAGTCCCATGTAATAGGGGCTTTTATAAATATAGGCCTCGCCCCCTCTTTGAGCTAAAAATCTATTTCGAACTTATTAAAACATCCTAGTTCTTTCTTCCAAAGGTCAGGGAACTCATTTAACAGCTGCTGCACCTCCCCTGTACATTGATTATCAACATTGGATTTATTTACAAAAGTTGAAGTAAAATATATTTTAAACTTAGACATGAAATCACGGCCTAGTAACGGTGGTCCGTCATTTTGTATAACATAAAACTTCATGTTCTGGCACGTGTTAAAATATGAAAAAAGTCTAAAATCTTTGAGAAGGCTATGTGTCACCGCGTATACTCTTTTTATGAAAAAATCTAAAATACTTGACGACTGCCAAAATGGTTTTCGTAAAAACACGTCTACAAAGTCAAAGTCAAATCGTTTATTTCAAATAGGCACTTATAAGGTACTTTTGAATGTCAAAATTTACAAAAAAACATAGAATTGATTCTAGTTGCCCCTTCCAAAAGGTAGTTTCGTATGGAGAAGAATGGGCAAGAAACTCCACCGTTACTCTTTTTTTTTTTTACAATATTATGTATACATAATAATTATTTGTGAAGACGATGCACCTAGAATAAAATTACTATACCACAATAGGTAAAAATAATTAAATATAACGCATGACAGGTAAATTAATTAAGAGATAGATACATGGTGCTCACATATTTACAAATATTGAAAACTAAATGATTTTTCCAAAATTTCACAAGTAATAATTTAGTGTGTGAGTTAAAGTAGTTACATAATGTAAAAAACAATGTCATAAAAATTATAAATTATACAATTAAATTAGCAACCAGTTTGATTTTGTCTAGACTCTATATTGTCCTATGGAGCAGGACCAGCATGTTTCCAAGCATTCTTATCTAGGATATCCCCTAATCCTCTAGCTGAGGTAGAAAAGGAAATGCGGACGAATGCCAGAGGTTACAAGAAGGACACTGCGGACATTATCTGATGAGTTCGTCGCAGACAAAATCAAACTGGTTGCTAATTTAATTGTATAATTCGTCGCTCACGCGTAGCAGTGACAGATGTGTGCCATGCTGTTGTGATTTCCCGCTAAAAACGTAAGTAAGTATTTTCGTAGTAATCTGACAAAAAACCTGCAATTTTCGTGTTACGGTTTTAAAACGTTTTATACCTATGTCGGTGTTGTAAAATATAAAAATATAATAAAAAGATTTGGTATGCTTTCAAAATGTTACAAATATAAATATTATATTCTTAGTAGAGAGTTTTTTTAAATAAAATATTAAACAAGATTCTAATTGTGGTGGTGCAATTTTGGTGATTTTGGTGGTATTTTATCAACCAAAATTGCATAATTACACCAAAATTATTTTTTAGAGATCTTACGTACTGAAAGAAAAATGATAAAAGGAACAGCGGGATAACTACGTAACACACTAATAGTGGGAATGGTTTTCATTTTGACAGTTCAACAACATTCATTGCATTATTTATGTTGTTGAGCTGACAAATTTTTCGAACATACCTATGAAGCAATGGAATAGCAATAGGCTTCAAAATGATCCAGATTGTGATAGATAGTGTATTACGTAATTAGGGTGCGGTAATAAGATAACTCGATCTGGAAGTATATTATACGAGTAGCTGGAGAGTGATGAATAAACAAGAAACTGTATAATTCTGCACTATTCAATCCTTATAGACGTTTGTGTACTGTATGCCTGTATGAAAAACGCTTTTTTAGGGTTCCGTACCCAAAGGGTAAAACGGGACACTATTACTAAGACTACGCTGTCCGGCCGTCTGTCTGTCCGTCTGTCACCAGGCTGTATCTCCTGAACCGTGATAGTTAGACAGTTGAAATTTTAACAGTTCATGTATTTCTGTTGCCCCTATAACAAAAATACAAAAAAAACAGAATAAAATAAATATTTATATAACTACAGAACCCTTCAAGCGCGAGTCCGACTCGCACTTGGCCGGTTTTTTACATAATACAGAACCCTTTTCGGGCGCGCGTACACATGGCTACATATCAAGCTATACATGGAGAAAAAATTCTAGTTTCATTTACCAGAATGTTGTGAAGATCACTTGAATGTATATTAGTATACGTGACTACTATTCATTTTTTGTAAACGTTAGTAAAGATATCTAGTTTCTGATAACGCTAAGACTCTGCTGTGTTCAACCTAATTTTCAGTACACTTTATTAGCCAATGTGTACTGTGTGCAAATACAATGGTTGAGCTTACTGTCGTGCTTTATTTAACACAACAAAACAAGCTTTTATATATAAACCGAACGAATTGTTCTGATTACTTTATGTTTTGGGTAGATTTATCAGCCATTTAGTAATTATGAACATAAAGGTTTCTAAGGATTACTAGAAATATGTCAACTACTGAACTTTATTTTGTGTACTGTGTACCAGAACAGTTGTAGCTTCAAAAAAAGTATTATTTAGGTTTAAACAAACCTGTTATAATATTAACTATATTTTCTGGTTTTCATAACCAGAAAGTGTTATGCCCTGTGTATATACTGGGTTGTTGGCATTTCACTCGTTTTTAGCTGCCTTAGGTTTTGCAGAAGCGGATAGCCGGAGCCATCGTCCCATACAATGGTTTTGAAGGTTGGTTAACTTCAAAACCATTTGTATGAAACATTAGCTGTGGCAATTGATTAGCGTTCGCGTTCGACGAGTGCGGACGCGTGCGAGGGTGTAGGCAACGATCGCGCTTAGCACGAAATAATAAGTATATTGGATATGCAGTGTCAAAAGTGCAAGAATAAACTGGCGAGTAATGGATCACACTTCTTGTGCCAAGGTACTTGCCAAGGAACATTCCATAGGAATTGTGTAAAGGGTTTAGCAGCAGACATGGAAGCAGGTAGAACACGAATTTTTTGCAATAATTGTGAAGATGAAGAATCCGAGGAAGAGGAGCAGGAAGTAGAGGGACAAGGGTTCGAAAAAATCCTTAAGGATATACAGAACAAACTCAATTCGCTTCCGTGATTTAAAAAACAACTAAATTCCATCATAACTAGCATGGCGGTCCTATCGGAGAAATACGACACCATATTGGCAGAACACGAAGAATCTAAAAAAAAAGATTTGTAAGCTCGAAAAATTCGTCGAAAGTGTCAATAATAAATGTGTATACCTAGAAAAATGTAATATTGCGCTTGAACAAAAAGTGCATGAATTTGCACAATCCACACGTAAACATAACATCGAAATTATAGGTATCGAGCAAATGCCGGACGAAAATATAATGGAGGTAGTTAAAAACTCGAAGATACATTGGAGGAGAACTGCGATGATATTGAATGGGCGAGCCGTCGTCAACAACGGAAAGCAAGCGACAAACCAGCCACCATAGTAATAGGATTCAAGAGAACGGGTACCGAAAGCCGGAATTCTGGGTTAGCAAATCGACGTAAGCTTGTTAAAGTAAACAACAGTATTATTACTTGAGTTTCACAGAAAAATAAGATATACGTAAATGAAGATCTAACTAAAACCACCCGGGAATTGTTATGGAATACCAAGATTCAACTCAAGGACATTTACAAGTACATCTGGGTCGTAAACGGCAGAATACTGGTGAAAAAGGTAGAAGGTGATAAATCTGTGTGGGTTAGGTCGGAAGGCGATATTCGTGATTTGCCCAAAAAGTGAAAGTCAGGTGTGAAACTACCTATACAGATAGGTACCTAAGTGATCTGTACAACTGATAACATTATTTACAACATTCTCGTTCCTCGACAATATTGAAACAATAACAGATGGGCAAGTTGTTCCTGTATGTGTTGATGACATATATAGCTGGACATCAACATTAGGTAGAAATAATGACTTTTGCTTAATTCCAGTTAATATAAGATCTCTAAAGAAACACTTTAACGAGTTATTAGTTAGTTTAAGTAATAGTCTATCCCTATTATATTAAATATGAGAATGCAATAGAGAGAGTTCAGCGTAAATTCCTCAATACATTGCAGTACAAATGTCGCTTCCTACGTTTATCTTATAAAAAACTTTGAATAAGTTTAAACTATTAACTTTACGCTCTAGACGCTTGTTGCTCCAAGGAATGATGCTCCATGGAATTGTAAATAATAGGTTTGATTGCTCTGAACTGATAAGTAAAATATGCTATATTGTACCTAGAACAGTAACGAGACGTGAGGCGCGCTCGTATCCACTGTTTGTTACAACTTCCTGCCGTACAAATGCAGGAGAGAGAGCGCCGCTCCAGAGATTGGTTCAAGCTTACAATAATAATTTTAATGATATCGATGTTTTTGCCCTATCTAAACATAAATTTAAAAAACAAATTATTAAGCGCCTTGCTCAAATTTTTTAATTATAATGTATTATTTATGTATGTATTAACTACATATTTGGTTTTAAGATTACGAAATAAGTGTATTGTTGTTATTTATTGATCTTATATAACTTTACCAAAACTGTATCTTTTATAAGCAGTAACATGTGGAAACGTAGTGGATTGTACATTTACTTATACTAAAATATATCGATGTAATAGTTATTACATCGATATATACTATAAAGCCACCATTTACTAGGCTCGTCTTTCATTGACTTGAATGTGCCCTGGCGGCTGAGAGTATGTCATGCTCACTCAAATGTTTCGCTGGTGGTGGCGTGTGTGTTGGATCATTAAGTTCCCTTCAAAATGGTTGAGCTGAATGGTGCTGATCCATGCGTCATGTTCGTGAACGGGCGCCGTCAGTAGGGACTGGTCAACTCTTGGCTGCCACGGCTTATTTTAATTTAAATTTTTGAATTGTTTTTTTATCTTTTTTATTACGGATACTTTAAACGTGCACGTCTTTCTACATCGTTCTCACATTTTTAATTTGAACATGAATGATGTAAACAATTTGTTTTTTGTAACTATATATTGATTTAAAAGAGTGTCCATGGAGTTTCTTGCCCGTTCTTCTCCATAGGTACCTACTACGCTTTGGAATGGGCAACTAGCTTCATTTTTCTGACTGACTGACCCTTTGACAATTCAAAAGTGCCTGTAATTGGTTTATTTGAAATAAATGCTTTGAGTTTGAGTTTGAGTTTATTACGGAACCAAATATCAATTTTGAATGTCTGGGTTTCTATAAGATTAATGGGTACACGATAAATAGTTTCACCCGTACCGAGCGAACCGGAGGAGGAGTATTAGTGTATGCGCGGGACGGGCTCGCGGCTCAGGTGATCGAGTCGCCGATACCTACTGAGATGCGCTCCATGGAGTGTGTTTCCATTTCATTCAAGTACGGCAACGAGCAAATTTATTTAATTTCCATTTATAGGCTGCCTAAAATAAATAAGCAAGATAAAATAGTTTTTTATAGAATTGACGAATTTCGTAATTTGCTTAATAACATACCACACAATACTAAAGTGATTTTATGCGGCGATATAAATAGTAACTTACTAAAACAACAGGATAGACAGGTAACTTTGTATGAAGATCTGTTAGCTGAATATGGGTTTACAAAATGTATAGATCGAGTCACTCGCAGCGAAATTGTCATGGGTACTAGAATCATGTTTAGATCACATTTTTATTCGAGCGCCTCTTGCACATATGCAATCAGCTATAATACGAACCAAAATATCTGATCATTACCCAATAGCAGTAGCAGTAGAATGGGACCGCGCGCCAATTGATAGCCAGAACACCACTATACCTATGAGTGCGGCTGCGCAAGCATCAAACTCGCGCGCGCTCACTGAGCTTACGAGACGGCGTGTCCTTGATAATCGCGCGGTGCGGGAGAAATCATCGTGCATAGGTTTTGATAATCTCCTGCTAATTGAATGTCCTCTTGAATTATATGAACCTTTCAGACAAATATTTGCTGATATTTATGAGTCTTGCTACAGAGATGAAATTATTAACAAAGAAGTCCGAAATAATAAAAGTTGGATAACGAGAAATCATAAGAAACTGTTATTAGAAAGGGACAGACTATTTTCAATATGGAGTAACGAACCCAAGAATATGGTTAAACGTTTAGAATACACTAAATATAGGAACAAATGCCATAAAATATTAACTGAATGTAAAAATGAATACGATAGGCAAAGTATAATAAATTGTAACAATAACATAAAAAGTTATGGGATAGAATACGTGTAATGATGGGGAAGAACAAACAATCCTTAGATAGCGTAATATTAGATATCATTAAGATGCAAGGCAGTGTAAAAGATATTTGTGATAAGTTCTCGTCAACATTTACAAACGAAATTGAAAATATAAAACACGATTGTGATATGAAATGGTTAGACAGAAGCACATTTATAAAATAAAAAATAAAATAAAATCCATTTATTTCAGGTTCTCCCATATTACAATAACAAATTACAAAACACGAAATAAATACAAATCACAATATAAAAATAAAAATAAATACAATGTCATGTTTATGTTAAAGAGAATAGTGTGTGTATGCGATGGCGACCGGTGAATAGTGTGTGGATGCGATGGCGACCGGCGAATAGTGTGTGTATGCGATGGCGACCGGTGAATAGTGTGTGTATGCGATGGCGACCGGCGAATAGTGTGTGTATGCGATGGCGACCGGTGAATAGTGTGTGTATGCGATGGCGACCGGCGAATAGTGCGTGTATGCGATGGCGACCGGTGAATAGTGTGTGTATGCGATGGCGACCGGTGAATAGTGTGTGTATGCGATGGCGACCGGTGAATAGTGTGTGGATGCGATGGCGACTGGCGAATAGTGTGTGTATGCGATGGCGACCGGTGAATAGTGTGTGTATGCGATGGCGACCGGCGAATAGTGTGTGTATGCGATCGCGACCGGCGAATAGTGTGTGTATGCGATGGCGACCGGCGAATAGTGTGTGTATGCGATGGCGACCGGTGAATAGTGTATGTATGCGATGGCGACCGGCGAATAGTCAGGATGTTAAGAAACTTATATCAGATATGGATACAAATAAATCACCTGGAAGCGATCTCATACGCATGTCTGACCTTAAATATTTGGTCAATATGGTGAGTCTTGTGCTCGCACATTTTATTAATTTATGTGTAAATACATATACATGTCCGAGCAAGCTAAAGGAGGCTATAGTACGTCCTATTTTAAAAAAGGTGATCGTAAAACATTGTCCAATTACAGGCCAATTTCGATATTATCAAGTGTAGACAAAATTTTAAAAAAGTGTGTTGTTAGTCAACTAGGAAATTATTTTCAAAAAAATGGCATTATTAGTAAATGCCAACACGGATTTCAAAAGAGTAAAAGTACGACCACTTTGTTAGCTAAGTTTTGTGATGAAATTAATAATAATTTAAATAAAAAAGAATTTGTAGTGGTAGTATTTTTTGATTATAAAAGAGCATTTGACACCTTAGAAACAAATACTTTATTAAATGCAATGGAGGAGTGCGGGGTGGGGGAACTACTCAACAAATGGTTTAGAGAATATCTCACGATGAGATATTACCGCGTAAAGGTAGACGAGTCGTACAGTGACGCGAGGGAGACGGGGTGCGGGGTGCCGCAGGGCGCGGGATGTGGGCCTGTATGCTACCTTATGCACGTCAACAGCTTGTGCGGCGTTTTACGCAGCTGCTCAGCGTACATGTATGCGGATGACCCGTGCGTGCTGCGCGCCGGCACCGACCTCACCGAAACTTGTCGACTCGTGCAGCACGACGTAGATCGAGTTGTTGAATGGTCGCACGACAGCGGGATTATCCTAAACGCGGATAAAACTAAGCTAGTTATGATACGCTAACCATATTTACTACCACCTGGCGAACCACCTCCGATGTACGCACATGAGTTTACGTGCATTCACAAAAACTATGTTAACTGTAATTGTAAACCAATTGAACGCATTAAATGTGTAACATATCTCGGAGTAAAAGTTGACGAGAACTTTTCGGGGTCAAACCACATTGATTACTTGTGTAATAAACTTAGAATATTACTAGGTAAATTTTACCATCTAAGCTTTAAAGTACCAAGTAATACCCTTAAGTGCCTTTATTTGCAATTAGTTGACCCAATATTAAGTTACGGCCTCGACTGCTATGGACTCACATTCAAAAGTAACTTAGAAAAATTAGAAGAACAACAAATTAGATTTTTAAAACTATTAGTAAGTAAGAAAACTAAAAATAAATGTAAAGCTGATTATTATAAATTATTTAATATTTGCAAAATTCTTCCTATCAGCTTAAAACATAAATACTTAATTCTGGTTAACAGTCATGGCAGCTGGGAGCGTCACTCGCTAGTTGCCCATAACCACGCAACTAGGATAGTATCAGCAGGTAAATTTGATGTACCTAGAATAAGGAATTATTTTGGCGACCGAACGCTTGATAAAAGAGTACCATACCTTCTCAACCAATTGCCTACTGATATATGAAGTCAGGAAATAAAAGGTAAATTTGCCAAATTACTTAAGCAGTTCTTTTTCAGGAGTTTGTAAGCGATGTTCCTGGGAAAGTGTGCGAACCACTTTTTTAGGAGCGTCGTTTGCAGACTCCCCTTGAGGTTAAGGGAGAAAAAATAAGTAATCGCTTAAGTAGTTTTATAAGTTGGAAGTCATGTATTTCCATCATTAACTTTCCATATGTTTAAGATTTAAGTTATTATCATTAGTTACTTTAAGTACAATAAATGATAATTAAGTATTGGGTCTAATATACTTGTTTGTAATTCTGTTTGTTCCGTTCCCACAGACAAACCGTGAAAACGGTTTTGCGGGGCATAATTTCTAAGTTATGATTTTCATACAAACTTTAAAAAAAAAAAAAAAACATCTGCCACGTGGACCAAGTGGGTGGATGTCTCATGTCTTTGAATCTCGATTCTAGGACATGCCAGTTTCCTCAAGATGTTTTTTTACTTCACCGTTATTGGAGCAGTTGTGTACTACTTACTTATTAAAGTATGTTTTATTTTTATACTGGTGCCTTAGGGTAACATAATACCTATATTAAATTATCGACGGTACTCCTTGTCAAAGTATGACAAGTATAATTACAAATATCCTCTTGAAAACAGAAAAAAAGAAACATTGCTTCTTTGTGTTTGTTTTTCCTCATAGCAGTATTTTTTTTCATTGAAACATAAAGTCTCAAGAAATGAACATTCGAATATATTTTTTTTCCTGTTTATCTTTATATATATAATTCTACTGTACGTGTGTATGTCACTGAACTCCTCCTAAACGGCTGGACCGATTTGAATGTTTTTTTTGTATGCGTTTGGGTGGCGCCCTGGATGGTTTAGATTCACAATTAGACCAGGTAGGTGGCGCTGCGATCGAGTTCTAGGAAACAGGACAACGTCTGTCCGGTCAGCTAGTTACTTACATACATAATATGTTTTCAGTTAAAGCAAACTTAGGTAAATAATCAACTTCTAAGTCTAATATGATAACCATGTTTGTCCTATAATGCGTACCTTTTGTCGTAACCCAATTGCAAGTATAACAATCACTGAGGAATGTTATACTAAGGTTGTGCATTATATAAAATACTATTTTTAACATGATCTTTTACGGACTTTTTATGACCTAAAAAAAAAAAAAAAACAGTTATTGACTTACAAATATTTTGTCAATAACTGGACACATTAGCTTAATGTTCGATATCCTATGCTTGGCTTCATATCTCATGGAGCAAATTTATATGTATAAGGGGGCCAATTTTTTTCAACATATCAGGATAATGCGACAAGAAATGAAGTTTTGGTACTTAATTTATGTTGGTATATAGAATGTACAACTCGTGTTGTTCAGCCACTAAAAATTCCAGTAACTGTATATCACATTTGTGTATCACTGTAGACATTACGATATTCATTATTTTCCTTAATAAGACATATAGCTGCCATACTGAATCATCATTAGGTACTAAATCACCAACAATCTATCCAAAATACCTAACAAATGTAAGTAATTCTGAAGCTGACATTTTTAAATAATTTGCGCGTAAATGCTCAGCACACATTCTTGGAGGTTTTCAAAGCAAAATATTTCAAAACATCAATGTTATTAGTTAATGACATGTCATATTTAAACACGCCTTTTATAATCTCATGCATTATGTCGACACCGACGTTATCTATTATAGAGAAACCATTTACATGATGCCATACACATTCTTCTTTGATACCCGTAGAAGATACATCTTTAGCATTTGAATCTGTATGATATTGCACCAAAGTTCTATATGACGGAGAAGGTACTTTTCTCTCGTTATTATCAGCCATGTTTTAACTACTGTGGGCGTACTATGGGTAATGTTGGTTATTGCGCAAAAGAAAAACCGTTTGCAGTTCAAATCAAACTATAATGTACGATCAAATTAATCACACTAGCGAATCACACACTGTAGGTACACGACATAACTATACGGAACGCGCGACAGTTTCTAAACGTGTTCAATGCTTATCCGTCAACAACAAACTCTGCTTTGCCCTGGTCAAGCCTGAGCGTTATAGACTCTGTTCAGCGCCACCTGGTGGCACCGGCGTCCCGATTAGTCAAGTCAAACGATTGATTTAACGTATTTCCGACATATATAATGTTTTATCACATTCGTGGGCTACTGTAAGTCTGTTACTTTTCATTTTACAGATCCGGCAAGGATAGTTTGACGAAAAAGATTCCAGTAATAATAAATAAAAATAATAATAAAAAGTTTATTTTGGAACAATAACACAACACAAAGTACAAAAAAACTATTTTACAAAAAAAAAAAAAACACTACAAAGTGAAAAATAACTTTCATTTTGGAAGTCGGTGTCTTTGGATCTGTATTTTAGTTTTTTGCCACCGACTTCCGAAATTAAAATTATTTTTCATATTATAGTGATTTTCTTTTTGAAGTCGGTTGTTTTTTTTTCATAAAAAAGATTTTTATTTTTCACTTTTTAGTGAGTTACTTATAAATTTATCTGTTACAATAGTTACAATAGCCTAAAAATGTCAACTGCTCATCACCTTTTACAAAATATTCTTTTTCCCGATGCAGGGACGTGAATTGTTGAGGAGTACTCCTGGTAAGAACCAAAAGAACGGCACCATATGCATTGTGACGAGCATAAATTGCTTAGCAACCATGTTATAAAGTAATGGAATCGCAACCCGTGAAATACTTATTAGTGAGTAGTTCCGGTGGCTACCTCTGGTCTTCATCATCAGTTCCACTTCACCGAATGGCGCTTTCCAAGAGCAAATGCACGAGTTACTATAAAAAATATCCAAATCGCTATAGGCGTGCCTATAAAATTTGAGGATTTCCCTCGATTTCCATAAGATCCCTTCATCAGATTCTGACTTCGTGACAATGGGACCACCTCGAAAGTATACCCTTTCAAACAAAAAAGGAAATTTGCACATTCGTCTATATATGACGGAGTTATGCCCAAACATACATAAAAAAATAAAAATACAAATACAAACATCCGAATTGATAACCTCCTCCTTTTTGAAGTCGGTTAAAAAGTAAAACGATGATAGCTGCAAAAGTATAAACTGTAGCGCAGCTAAGAACGCCCTTCTCCAGATACAGAATGGAATGATGTTAAGATAGTTAATTTAGGGTTAGTTAATTAATAATAAAATAAAAAAGACAAAATACACAAATAAACCAGTACGGGACATGAATAATTGGGATGTTCAGTTAATGTGGTGAGTGTAGGGTGAATGGGTGTGTGGGGAGAGTTAATGAGTGTGCGAGGGGTGTTTGTGGCATGTGTGTTGCGTGTGGTTCTGTGGGGTGTGTGTGTATTTTACACTTCTACGAGTTTCTCTGTTTGTTCATAGTTTTGTGACTAATCCCAAGATGCCGTGCAAACCTAAATTATCACCCAAAATTACAAATAGTTCAAAATAAATTGTCATACTCGTATCATTCCCTGGCATTTTAACTTGTACCCCATGTTCTTTCAAATAATTCAATTCTGCTATTAAAGGCGGAAATGTTACACGGTTTTCAAAGCGCTGCCTATCTGATGAGTGAAAAAGTAAAGTTAAAAAATGTAGCGCAAACAAGACATATCTGATGCGGTGAGAGGCACATAATTGAAGTGTACACTGCGCCTAACTTTGAACACCCGCGTAACTTCCTAAGGGGTTCCCTACTTCATAGTCGCCAAAGTAAACTTTTAGTGGTAACACAATACGACCTTTCTTTGCCATTCAGCACCTTGCACTATATTCATAAGAAAATCTTGATTCGATGAGTTTAACATTTCGCTGTAGTATTTTAGTGTCTGTTCTAGAACACCATCCATTTCTAAAAACTTCTGGAGCTTCTGGGCTTCTGGAGTAACAGGATATGTTGAGCTGTTGAAATAACTGGGAAATATTAAAAAAAATATCTTTGGCCAGTGGTGTATTTTACAGGTTGTATACATATGTCCCTAGCTTTTGATAATATAAAAGCCCCTTATACACTGAAGAATATTTTTTAGTGAGGAGTCAAATTCTGTCATTTTCAATTGTATACTATTATACCAGTCCTTGGAAATATTACCTTTTTGTATTTTTTTTTGATAAATCTGTTAAAATCGGATTTCATAAAGATTTATCCAATAAAATACTAACGTTTTCTAATACATTGTGAATGATATTTCGAGGAAGAACAGGATTTGCATATAAAGAAGAAGCAAACCTTGAAATTGGTTCAATAGATGGTTTAGGCGTCGAATTAGGAATGTATTTTCAGTAGACGTCTGTGGCAAGTCAAGTGTCAAATTAGATGTTTGTTGAATATTTTCAGATACACAAGTACACCCATCAAAAAAAGTTTGTGATCATTAGTAAAAGCTGATATATTTTTTAAATTTAACTTTATCAAGAAAAAGTATTTACGTTAAGTATATCTTTTTTGAAATAGAATTACATTGTTTGAAATTAGAAAATTTAAGATTTTTAAATTTTTTAATAACAAAAATTGAGTAATTCAATCCTAGTGTGTGTTGGTGCGTGACTGGGTGAGTCTTTCATTATGATAATTATCCTAGGCTGATAGAGTTATTAGTTAATAGGTTCTTATAACTTACCAGATAGAGCCTGTTGCTGGGGAGTTTGTTGCGCCACTTCTTCTGTCAGAAATCTAAATAATAGGTCTTTACCTATGAAATTGCCGTTTTGTATGAAAAAATTTAAACGAATTTTTTTCATGAATTTTTTATTTGTATTAATCGAAGTAATCACCCATGCAATCAATGCATCTTTGCCATCGCAGTGGCAGTTTATTGATGCCCTTCTTAAAGAAATCAGCTGGACGGGAGGCAACAAATTCTTCAAAGGCATTTTGTACTGCCTCTCGGGTATTAAATTTTTTTCCCGCCAAGAAGTTATCCAAATTCTGGAAAAAGTAGTAGTCTGTAGGCGCAAGGTCTGGTGAGTAGGGCGGATGACGGAGAGCTTCCAACCCCAGTTCTTGCAACTTGGAGACCGTCTGCTGTGCAGTATGAGGTCGCGCGTTGTCGTGCAGGAGCAGCGGAGACGAGCGATTGACCAATGCTGGTTGGAGATGCGCCAGCTTCTCCATCATTGTGTTCAGTTCTTCACAGTACACATCTGCAGTAATGCTCACCCCGTTTGGTAAGAAGCTGTGATGAATCACACCGGCGCTAGACCACCAAACAGTGACCATCACTTTTCTAGGGGTAAGTTTTCGTTTAGGGCATTGTTTAGGTGCTGAACCAGGATCCAACCAACTTGCTGAGCGCTTACGGTTATCAAACAGAATCCATTTTTCATCGCAGGTAACAATGCGGTTCAAAATTCCTTCATTTGTGTGTCTGTTGAGCAGTGCAAGGCACGTCTCGACGCGTACTTCGCGCTGGCGATCATTGAGTTCGTGGGGCACCCATTTGTCAAGCTTTTTTACCTTGCCAATTTGACGCAAATGGACCAATATTGTTTTGACGCTAACGTCGAAAGCTGCTGCTAATTCAGCCGTAGATTGTGTATCATCAGCTTCCACAATCGCCTTTAATTCGTCATTGTCGACCAAAGTCTTCGGACGACCGCGAGGTTCATTTTTCAGGTCGAAATTTCCAGAACGGAAGCGAGCAAACCAATAACAGGTGGTGCGTTGGTTTGTAGTGTTAGCTCCGTAAACGTCGTTGATGTTGCGTGCCGCTTGTGCCGCGTTGCTGCCACGACGGTACTCATATTCCATAATTACTCGAATTTTTAACGTATCCATGATGACGAAAAAGATTGAAATGCGATGAAAATGTAACACTAATCAATAAAGAAATGACTATTTTTAGAAAAAAAAATCCATGTTTTTAAAATAAAATTAATTTGAAATTAGAATTCTTAGCCAAACAAAAATTATTTTGATTTGAAATGGCCAGTACTGCAGAACGGCAATTTCATAGGTAAAGACCTAATATATAAAAGGCAAAAGTGATTGACTGATGTATCAACGCACAGGCCAAACCTTTTAGGCTAGAAACTTTAAATTTCGCACACGCATTCCTCTTATGATGTAGGCATCCACTAAGGAAGGATTTTTCGAAATTCATAGGGGATAACATAAGTTTATATGGAACTTTATATTCCGTTAAAAGGTTTACTTAAAATCTATTTATTTATTTATATAATTTAGTTATGTAAAATTCAATGTCCTGACTGAGATATCAATGCACAGCCTAAACCGCTGGTTCTAGAAACATGAAATTTGGAGGGTGTGTTCTTTATGAAGAGAAAGTATCCACTAAGAAAGGGTTTTTCGAAATTCCACCCCTAAGAGGGTGAAAAGGGAGGATTTTGTTTGTATGAAAAATCTTATTCCTTGAGTTAATAAAGTTGAAAATTGGCACGAATAGTAACCCAAAGAAATTATGAACTTTATCATTTTTAGTTTTTCTAAATTAATCCCAAAAGGAGGATTGAGGGGTGTCAAAGTTTGTATGGGAAAATCTTATTACTTGAGTTAATAAACTTGAAACTTGGCACGAATACTTATCTAAGTAAATTATAATATTTGTCATTTTCGTTTTTCTAAATTACCCCCAAAACGGGGATTGGGGGGTGTCAAAGTGTGTATGGAAGAATTTTAACGCGCTGTACGATTAACTCAAAACTCAGTATTTATACTTAAAATCAAAAATAAAGAATAACCTGTATCAGGATTTCTCGAAAATCTAACCCTAATGGGGTGAAAAGGGGTAAGTAGTAAATTTTACAGGGGAGGGTTTTACTGGGAGCCTTGATTAACTCAAAATGGTATAAATAGTCTTTGAGTCATGGAAACACCTCTAACGAATTTTCAAAATTCCACTGGGGGTGAAAGAAAGGGATACAGTTTATAATATGAAAGATCTTATTCATTACTTTAGAAAACGTGGTATACCTAAATTTATCTAGGTAAATCTATCTATATATCTATCTATATAGATCTATCTATCTAATATTTCAACGCACAGCCTAAACTACTGGTCCTAGAGACATGAAATTTGAAGGGTGTGTTCTTTATGAAGAGTAAGTACTACTAAGAAAAGGTTTTTCAAAATTCCACCCCTTAGAGGGTGAAATGGGGGGTTGAATTTTCTGTAAAACTTTTTATTCTCTGTGTCGATTGTCTCGAAAATTTGTTCACATACTCTTAAATTAAAATTAGGAGACAGGTGTATCACAGTTTTCCCAAAATCATCTCCCAACAGAGTCAAATAGGATCTTTCTTTAGCAGAGGTGTATCAGTAATATCTGACATCCCGATTTTCGCATTGGCTCGGGATATGCGACGTTGATAATGCCAGTATAATACTTATGTGTATAAATAGATTTAATGTATCGTTGTCTTCACCGGTGTCCAATCTCAACCAAGGTATCAAGATGTATCAAATATGTAACTGATATTACTATGAACTAATATTTTCATTTTTATAAGTAAGTAGCGGTCGCAAGCGCTACTGCTGAGCAGGAACGAGGTCCGGGGTTCGATTCCCAGGTCGGGCAAAGTATTATTGGGTTTTTCCAAAAGGAGACTCCTCCGTGCCTCGGAAAGCACGCTAATCCGTTGGACCCGGCTGTCATTCGCTGATCTTTGAGAATCTTTATGGGTCAACAGAAGTCCGAAAGTCTGTCAACCAGTCTTACCAAGGGGTATCGTATTACCCAGTTACTGGGTTGTGTAGTCGTTTCATGTAAAATACTGGTATTCAGTTGCATCAGGTTAGACTGGCAGCCGATCCCAACATATAGTTGGGAAAAAGGCGGCATATTGATTTCTTTGAGTACTTAAGTACATGTAAAAAAAATGTTTGTTTTTGCATAAAATTAAATGCTAACAGCTAACAACATAATCTTTATAACCTATTCAACTTTATAAAGTTACCGTTAGAGTTAGTTGTTTAGTTAGTTAGGTACTTATAAGTAGAACAATAAAAGATATAAAAACTAAAACCCAACTACGACAAAAAGTCAACTAAAAACGTGTAAACAAGATAACACAGAGAGATCTTTTCACACACGCTTAGGTCTGTTAAAAACGTACTAGTCTCATCCCAGAGATTAGTTTGACGGAGAACTTCGTCCTTATTGCTTTGTTTGATATTGTCAGTTTGTATGTTCAATTGAGATAAAGGGAGCGCCTATAATGTTAGTTTCTGAAAAAAAATAGTCATTTGTTTCCTGTAGGCAACGCGAGCGAAGCCGCGGGCAGAAGCTTTATAATTATTTTATACATTGGCAAGTAACTGTCTGCGTGTCTGTATGTTACCTTTTTACTCCTAGACCACTGAACGGATTTCGATAAAATTTGGCATGGAGATAGATGACATCCTGGGGAAGAACATAGGTTTTTTGTCTCGAAAAAAAAAATCCTATAAGGGATGATACAGGGGATGAAAGTTTGTATGGGAAACTTAGCATTTCTTATGTTAGGGATATAAAAATGGGATCCCTTCTTTTCGCATAATGTTCTTTGTCCTAATATACTTCGGCATAACGATTTTGGCACAATTTGTTTCGGCATAATAATCCTTCGGCATATTTTTTTTAGGCATACATTTTATGTTGGCATAATCATCTTAAAGACTAATTTGTTTTGGTATAAATTTGATTCGCATAACGTTAGTAGGCCTAATGACTATTAGCATAACGTTAGTAGGCATAATGATTATTAGCATAACTACAATCGGGGATAGGATGCAAGAGCGAGCGAAGCGAGCTCGAGACTTGGGGCACCCCGACTCGGACAGGTTAGGTTAGAAGGGGATGGCGGGGTCTGAAAGACCCTGCCGTCCCCTTCGTGGTTATTTTTTTTTAAACCGCCCAGAAGTAGGAGCCCCGCGAGGCGGGGCTCCGTCGGCTACGCCTTATAAATAAAAAAGGAGAATAGGTTCATTTCTACGACACTATCCATACTGGTGGTTGCAATAATACATTTAGTGACACAATAGTTTTACGACACCGCCGTCTACTTAGAAAAATAAAAATAATATTTTCTATTCTTAGGATATTATGCTTAAAAAAGTTATGCTTTTGAACTTTATGCTTAATAAATTTATGCTTTAGAATATAATGCTTAATCATTATTATGGTTCGAGAAATTATGTTTAAAAAAATTATGCGTAAGCTGTTATGCGTATTTATATTATGCGAAAATATAATTATGCCAAACAAAATTATGCTAAGTATATTAGGTCTTAAAATTTTATGCAAATGGATAGGGAACCGGAAAGGGATCCCTTCTTTTCGCATAATGTTCTTTGTCCTAATATACTTCGGCATAACGATTTTGGCACAATTTGTTTCGGCATAATAATCCTTTGGCATAATTTTTTTAGGCATACATTTTATGTTGGCATAATCATCTTAAAGACTAATTTGTTTTGGCATAAATTTGATTCGCATAACGTTAGTAGGCATATCATTGACATCATTACAATAAAAACAAAGGCTACACAATCGGAGATAGGATGCAAGAGCGAGCGAAGCGAGTTCGGGACTTGGGGCACCCCGACTCGTACAGGTTAGGTTAGAAGGGGATGGCGGGGTCTGAAAGACCCCGCCGTCCCCTTCGTGGTTATTTTTTTTAAACCGCCCAGAAGTAGTTATGCGTAAATAAATTTATGCTTTAGGATATTATGCTTAAAAAAGTTATGCTTTTGAACTTTATGCTTAATAAATTTATGCTTTGGAATATAATGCTTAATCATTATTATGGTTAGAGAAATTATGTTTAAAAAAATTATGCGTAAGCTGTTATGCGTAATTATATTATGCGAAAATATAATTATGCCAAACAAAATTATGCTAAGTTATATTAGGTCTTAAAATTTTATGCAGATGGATAGGGAACCTATAAAAAATGATGAGGAGCTCGTGGCTAAATAATAACAGCCGCACGTGTCGATCCATTAGGTTAAGCTACTCTTGCTGGGGTTGGGCCGTAAATGGGTGACCATCTTTACATACCGAGACTCCTACATGCCTCGGAAACGTTAAGCCGTTGGTTTCGGCGTGTCCATCGTGTTCGGCGTATCATTCGTGGGTGTTTCGCAGTCGTTACGGGTCGTCAGAAGCTCGAAAGTCTGACCAGTCTTACCAAGGGGTATCGTATTACCCATTGCAGTTACTGTGTTGTGCAGGTCAAATAGCCACTCACGCGCTTGTACTTACGCGTGACGTAGGCCGAAATGCCCGCGAACATTTTTTGTCGGCGCGCGCCGTGCGCCTAGCCACTTATACACGACTTCTACACGAAATATTTCTATGAACTGATAGTAAACTAATGACTGTTTCATATAGTGGACAGACCAGGCTTGATTATACATTTTGTTTTAGAACTATATATGACGTAGTTTTTTTTTTATTCGCAAATAAATAATAAAATCTGTTTTATTTCACTAACTAAAGCGTTGACACTATGTTTTTTTTTACAAAAAATGAAGTCCCATTCATTAACTACACAATGCCATCATAATATTTACTATTTTCTCCAAAGTTTTGAAATACAAAGAATAATAACATCGCGGGAATATACTCTCGAGAATGAGTCATGGCGGCCATTTTGAGCGTGAGAATAAAGCGCGCTATTCACGGATGTTTATTATTTTTACCTGACTACCAAGAAAGGGTTATGTGTATAGTTTGTTTGTTTGAAATTTACTGAAAATGTGTGTAATTTTAATATTGTAACTTTAAATATTGCATGTATGCAATTAATTGTCGAGTATCGGCCAGTATTAAGTGTATTGGGGTATAATTAAGGATAAAAAATAAAAAATGTACAACGTAATTATAACTTTTATTTCACAAGTAGTCATTTATTTGTTTATCATTGGATCACCAACATAGGCTACACAATTACATGCAAGTTAACATAAACACGGACAAATACAAGTGTGCGCCTCCAATCAAACCCAGCCAGACAGCCGGCAGACTGGCAACAAGAGTACAAATGGCGAAAGCTGGGAAGGAGCTACACGTCGGGTTTCTGCCTGGAGTACCTATATTTTTTTTCTGCTTCATAAGTCTGTAATAAGTATAAACATCAATATTTTATATTAATTATTATGAAATGCCTCGTTGGTCTAGTGGTCGCAAGCGCTAGTGCTGAGCATGAGGTCCTGGGTTCGATTCCCAGGTCGGGCAAAGTGCTATTGGGTTTTTCCATCTGGAATTTCTCGGTAGCAACCCGGAGTCTGGATTTGTGCCTGGTTGATGGCAATAGGCTCGCCCCCTATTACATGGGACTTAAACATAACTGGCGAAATGTGGGTGTTCTATAGGTACACCTCTGCCTAACCCTTCGGGGAATACAGGCGTGATGTTACGTTATGTGATGTTATGTAAATATTATATAATGTTTACAGGACACAAAATCCCCATACATTCAAAACTATACATTCACATTCATACCTACATACATAAATATTCTAGTACATTTTATTATCAAATAAGTTTTAATTTAAACAAGAATAATAAATGTAATAATTTAGTTATTTAATACTAAGGACATGTTTCAAAACATACATACATACATAAACTCACGCCTTCTTCCCATGGGGGTAGGCAGAAACTACAGAAAATCCATAATTAATTAAGTATTAATTCTATTTAAAACATTAATTTTATACTTTTTGCTGTGCCCTACAGGGTCCATAATTGTGCCTTAGCTTTAAGCCCATTGTAAGATCTTCAAACATTATGAAATGCAAATAAAGATATGAACACATACTCTTCAGCCGGGGTCAGCATGGGTGCTGCGGGGCTGGGTGTTGCGGGACTGGGTGCTGCGGGACAGAGCTCAGAAGGCCCTGGCGCTGGCTCTGCCTCTGGCGCTGGCCCTGCAGGTGTACTGAAAAAAAAACAATATGAGTTAAGAAGTTGAGAGAACAATTTGATTTCGAAGTTGATCCCGTTAAGTTTTTCAGTTCGATGCTATGTAGCGTAATCAGCCTAGAATGTTCCCACTGCTGGGACACAGGGCTCCTCTCTTTGAGAGGGAAATGTATTAGATTATATACAATTTGAGATAACAAGTTGATAGAACAATTTGATTTTGAAGTTGATCCCGTTAAGTTTTTCAGTTCGATGCTATGTAGTGTAATCAGCCTATAGGCAGTCGCTTCTTTTATAAGACTTCCCGACATCAATCGTCGGGCAGTTGCCCACCAGACACAACACCCGTCTGGTCGTAGGGTCCTCTATTTTATATGGAGGATGAGTGAACTTTACACGCTGTTCCTCATGCCTCTAAAGATTTAAGGAATTGGAATTTAGTCATAGTCCGTATCTTGAGGTAATATATTTTATCTGCTGTTTTTATTTTTTTTATTTTATATGTTTTTTTTATTATTTTTTATTATATTATGCGAAAATATAATTATGCCAAACAAAATTATGCTAAGTTATATTAGGTCTTAAAATTTTATGCAAATGGATAGGGAACCTTTGGAAATAGGTCTGTAATTAACTATATCATTTTTGTGCCCTTTTTTATGCACCGGGGTTATAAAGGCAGACTTCTAGTTCTGGGGAACGGAACGTGAAGAGAGTGATTTTATAAAGAATAGAGATACTGGCAAGGCAATGGTTTTATTTTAGCACCAATCAGCAACTTAAGTGATAAGTGGTGCGGACCAGCAGATTTAGATGGATCAATTTTACTAATTAGCTCAACTATGGTGTTTAGCTCAGTCTCAATTGAGTGAATATCCGAGGATATATTATAATTTATAGCAGTTAAGGGAGGATAATAATTAGTAGGCACATCATTGGTAGGACCAAGAAAAGTAGAATACAAGTGGGAATAAAATGCATTACAAATAGACTCGGGAGAAGAAATCGTCACATCCCCGTACTTGAGAACACTGGGTATTGCATTGGACTTACATCGCTGCTTAGCAAAACTCCAAAAGCGTTTAGGGTTCTTTTCGATGGAGTCTTCTGTATCAGCTAAGTAGTTGGGTGTAACAAACCGCTTCAAGTTTATTAACCCGCTCCCGTAAATGTTTAAAAGTCGCCTTGTCTGAAAGTCTGCCATATGTCGCAACATTACGGTGATATTTAACCTTCTCTTTAATCAAGCGTTTAAGTGCCGGGGAGTAGGTACCAAATAGGGTATGAGCTGTGAAAAACTGTCCTAATAGGAAGAAACTTATTTTGAATATCCGCTATAGTATCATAAAAGTAGTTTACGGCATCATTAAGCGACATGTCAAGAAATACGTTCGTCCAGTCTAGGGCTTCAATTTCCCTGTTAATGGCCGCAAAGTCAGCTTTACCATAAAAGTGACGAATAAAGGGAGCAGGAGTTAAATAGGTGTACTCAGCAAAGCTCACGTCGATACGGAGGGCCGGATGATATTTATCAACAGGTAATAAAGGCATCGAAATTGCACCCTCTAAAACAATTTCATTACATAAAACTACATATAGAATCTTACCATATTCATTTAATATTCCATTATATTGAATGAACCCTAAAACTCGCAATTCGTCAGTTAGTTACTGGCAATGTTGTTGAACTGTCAAAATGAAAGCTCACTCAGCAAACGTCGGTAATTGGCACACAAGTTAAAGTAGATACCTACCACGTGAATGCGGAAAATAAAGAAAACGTAACACGTGTCGTTTTTATATAGAAAAGAGTATCTATTAGATGATTGGCCCTAATAATGTTAATGTTCTAATCTTTAATCCATACTTATATTTTAAATGCTAAAGTAACTGTGTCTGTTTGTTACCTTTTTGCGACTTCACAGCTGTATGTTTTTGGATGAAATTTGGACCGCGGCTAGACCATGACGAGCTCCTCAATTGCGTAACACACTATCAATCACAATTTGAATCATTTTGAAGCCTATTTATTGCTAATCCATTGCTTCATATTTTCGAATAATTTGTTTGCTGTTGCTGTTGAGCTGTCAAAACGGAAGCCATTCCTACTGTTAGTGTGTTAAGCAATTACCTCGCTGGGTTAGGACATAGGATACTTTTTATCCTGTTAGTACGTTTCAGGGGGATAATTTCCGACCTCCACGTGGGCGAAGCTGGGGCCAAAGCTAGTATTACATATTTCCTGAAGCTAGCTTTAATCTGCGGTTTATTGGATTCAGATTATGATAGAAATGGAGACAAACAGAAGTTTTTTCTTTTGTTAAGTAATAAGCTAATAACTTAATTCTCCTCAGTTTTGTGGTATTTGTGTATTTGTATTAGCATGATGCAAATAAATTGCTTTGATTTCATACCACTAGAGGATTCATAACAACTGGTTTGAATCTTCATGTTGACTATTGTTGGTATGCGAAACATAATACTGAATTAAAAAAAAGGGAAATATTTAATCTCGAATAAGTTATTGACCTTCTAATCATGCACACATTTTTAATTAATAAAGCCTTTTTTGAAGTTTCTGGTCTTTTGTCCGTCAGAATTGATTGCGGAAGGTTTACGTGTATAATACATTAATATTTAACATGGATATAATAAGGAAATTGTCATGTTCTGTCAAGCCGTAAAAACCTTGCGAAGCAGCGGCTGGTCGCTAGTTAATCAATAAAAGTATGGCTATGTCCTATTCCTGATCGTGTTTGAGCTCTGTGCCAGTTTACGCTGATTTCGATTCAGGGCCCCAATTCTGTATGGTGGTTATTATTCCGCTAATCTTAATCTTGCCACGTGCAAACCACGTCAATATCATGTCATGTCGAAACGGTTTCGTTCATTGTATCATAGAGAATACGTTATCAGCAGATGTCGTGGTTAGATAAGGAACTGACGTGGTTTCGAAGTAAGGAGTCGTTAAGACTGTCTCGTTGGTCTAGTGGTCGCAAGCGCTACTGCTGAGCATGAGGTCCTGGGTTTGATTCCCGGGTCGGGCAGAGTGTTATTGGGTTTTTTCATCTGGAATTTCTCGGTAGCAGCCCGGAGTCTGGATTTGTGCCCGGTTGGTGGCAACAGGATCGCCCCCTATTACATGGGACTTAAAACATAACTGGCGATATGTGGATGTGCTATAGGTACACTTCTACCTAACCCTTCGAGGAATACAGGCGTGATGTTATGTTTATGTGTTTATGAGTCGTTAAGTGCATGGTCATAGTGAGTTAGGGCCCAAGAGAAGAGTCGTCAACACGTCACAAACAAGCAGACACATTTTCGGCCTCACATTATATTAACGGATAAGTAGACTGCAGTAATATTCACATAATTCTAGAAGAAACAAAATTGATATCTTCACAAAATAATGATTGCGTACTTACGTACCTCCTACATAATTTGTACGCAGGTATATTGGTATAAAACGAATTAATTACCACCGTATAACTAAATCACCACATATCAATAAAATTGAGTGGTTCATAGCCTTTGATATTGACGACCTCCAGACTAGACGTGACAACAACCATATTCGGTTGTTTTTGTTATTATCCTATTCTTTTCTAAAGACCGCTTTGTGGTCGGCTTCCATTACAAATAAGAGGCAGAAAAAGAAAAAACTAAAAATTAAAATATGTTGTTTATTTGGAATGATTGATCGATAATAGCGTTTAAAAAATAGCCTTCAAACAAAATATTATACTTATTACTTCTGATTTTTGTTTTTAACCGACTTCCAAAATGGAGGAGATTATATGTTTGGCTGTATGTATGTTTTTTTTATGTATGTTCACCGATTTCTCCGTCCATAGAGGACCGATTTTGAAAGTTCTTTTTTTGTTTGAAAGGGTATCAGTCAGTATCAGGAGTCAGTTTATGTAAACGCATGTTTGACAAATAAATTATCTTTATCTTTATGCTCTAGAGCTGGTCCCATTGTCACCAAGTCAGAATCTGATGAGGGGATCCCATGAAAATTGAGAGAAATCCTCAAATTTTATAGGCACAACTATAGCGATTTGGGTATTTTTTATAGTAACTAGTGCATTTTTATAAAAAATTCTGAACCCGCACCCAATCTTAAAGATGAGGCGGATTCGGGCGTCACACATTTTTTACTTAGTTTTCTTAAGGGAATTAATATCCTGTTTCTTTTAAATGATCACAACAAAAGTCTTCGGTAATCGGTCGGCATATTTGTTTAATATCATGCTCCAAAAATGGTAGCCAAAAGTAATAGATATTTATAGTTTTTTATTGTCAGCCCTCACAGCGCGAGGACTTCCCTCTCGCTCTTGTCCGGTTTTTTTCTTTATGGCTTGAACATTTTTGGTACCCACGAATTTTACGTAATTCCAAAAATAATTATGGATCATGCAGATAATATTAAGACCCACTTACACCGCCATCACTAAACACGTTTAGCGCTAAACGTGTTTTAAATATCATTCTGTCTCTGAAATCTTCAAACATTTGACAGAAACTGTTCATTGCATAAGGCTTATTTTGGTTTGCCGTGTTTTTTTTTAAGAAAACAACGTGTGGTTATTATGAAGGTTTATTTGCAACTAAACTAGAACATAGTGGACTGTAAATTTAACTAGGTATACTTCAACAAAAAAAAATTAAACTCAAACAATGAAAAAATAGAAATACTTAAATGCGTAAACTTAACACATAACAAGTAATATAACATAATACAAACTCATAAGAAACGTTCCTCTTAAAATCTTAATAATAAAACAACTTAATGAATAACATAACAACCTGTGTCGTTCTTATTTGCAGTAAATAAGTAACATTCAATCAACGCAGAACACGTGCGGCTCAGCCGCTCAATCAATTAGGTACTTTGATAACAAACACTTTTTATAAGTAGAGCATCACTAGTCATGTATAGCTCAACAGAAATACTTAACGAGGCAGGTAAAGAGTAGGCTCGGGAGAACTCATCATAGTACTTATAAGTATAACATAAACACATTGGCTTTTTTAAACTTCATTTGGACAGGTAGGTAAATAAAGTCTGAACTTTCAAATAAATAAAATAGGGTTTTACGAAATTTTAAACATAACAATAAAAATAAACAAATTTCATTTGGTTAAATACAAATTTTGTTCACTGGGCGCTTATATTCTCCGGTTTTACACCTTACGGATACGACTCGAGTTACATTATCAGGTCCAGGATATTTTTTGATAATTTTACCAAGTAAACATTTAGCTGGCTGTACATTGTCTTCCTTTAGAACAACAATATCACCTATTTCTGGTTAATCACGTTTAGTGTTCCATTTATACCTTTGATTTAAATTAACTAAGTATTCCTTATACCACTTATTCCAAAAATCTGTTACAATTTATTGCGTCAATGGCCATCTATCCAAACGTTATAATTAGTGTAATCCTTATCCGCAATATTTAACAATGGTTCGCCTACCAAGAAATGACCTGGTGTCAAAGGTAGAGGGTCGTTTGGGTCATCGCTCAACAAGGAAATCGGTCTCGAGTTTAAACACGCCTCCACTTGCGCCAGGACAGTCGACATTTCTTCGTACGTAAGTGTACTATTTCCTACTACCTTTTTCAAATGCGTCTTAGTACTTCGCACCGAGGATTCCCACAACCCGCCAAAGTTTGGCGAGTGGGGAGAAATATAATGCCAGGTGGTTCTTTCTAAGGAAAGTAGCTCTGCTATTTCTCAAGGAAGAGAAGATTGGGCCCTATTAAACATAATTATCTCGCATTTGCTTATCGGCGCCAACAAAATTAGTGCCATTATCACTGTATAAATCCTGACAATGGCCTCTGCGAGCAGTAAATCGCCTAAACGCAGCAATAAAACCCTTGGCAGTCATGTCGGTTACTGCTTCTAAATGGACTGCTCGTGTAACCTTACACACGAATATGCAAATATAACTTTTGTAAGACTTAGATCCTCGGCCTGGCGAAAATCTGATAAAAATAGGACCACAGTAATCCACACCAGTAGATTTGAATGGCTTACTGGGTTTCAACCTTGCCTCGGGAAGCAGGCCCATTAGAGGAGTAGTCTTCCTTGTGGAGTATCTCAAACAAATAGTGCACTCTCTAAAATATTTTTTAAACACGTTCCTTAGCACGTAAGATCCAGTACTTGGTTCTCAGAAAGTTTAAACATAGCCTATGGGCCACAGTGCAATGTTTTTACATGAGCATCCGTAATTAAAACCTTGGTAAAATGATGGTTACCAGGCATAATTATCGGGTGCTTCGTGTCATAACACGCGTCCGATTGTGCTATGCGTCCACTTACCCTTAGTGTCCCCTTTTGGTCCAAAAAGGGACAAAGAGATCGTAATTTACACTTTTTAGACACACATCCTCCAGTCTTTAATCGTTTTATTTCTAATGAAAACTCGCGTTCTTGTACTTGTTTAATGCATGATATTAAAGCCTCGTTCATTTCACTTGGTGTGATAAATTTAGCTAATTTAGGTCTCTTATCTTTCTTTAATTTATAATTCAAAACTCGTCTACAATAGGATACAATCTTTAATAGTTTATTTAAAGATGAATACTTTGACCAAACAAATTCTTTGTCAACGTCAGATAAAACGGTTAAAGACTGGATTCGTTTCTCTTCGTGTGTGTCTTCAATCAGTTTACTCTCTTGCACTCTCGTGTAAAATTGACCTACCTAGGCACTTTAATATTTTTCAAATCAACTAGCTCTTGTCTGTAGTTTAGCCACTCATCATGCAATTCATCCGTCAAACTATCATCCCACTCAAGACCAGATTTCCACAGTTTTTGAATGAAAATCTTAGCATTAACTATCACTGGGGCAATCCAGCCCAAAGGGTCATACAATCTCGCCACTTCAGATAATACTTGTCTTTTAGTGGCTAAATCTTTAGGTTCTGGTAAGTTTACTAAGTATTCAAAATTATCATTCTTCCTATTCCAACTCAAACCTAATATCTTTATTAGATCATTTAATTTAATAGGTTGCCTTTCACTCAACTCAGTTTTCCCAATCTGCTCTAAAAACTTCTCATTATTGCTATTCCATTTCTGTAACTCAAAACCACCACTCTTCATTAACTCATTCATCTCCTCATAAATTTTTATTGCCTCATTAACCGTGTCAGAACCGGTCATTAAATCGTTCATATAATAGCATTGTTTCGTTATTCTCGCCGCTACTGGATACTTCTGCTCTTCTAACTCAGCAAGTCTATGCAATACCTTGACAGCTAGATATGGGGCGCATGCTGTACCGAACGTTAAACGTAGCAATTTGTAACATTGTATGGACTCCGACGGATCAAATCTCCAGACAATTCTCTGGAAATCTGTGTCCTTGTCCGCCACTCTCACCATCCGATACATTTTGACAATATCGGCTACGATACAGATTTTATGATGACGCCATCTCATTAAGATGTGCCTTAAATCTTGTTGTAACCTTGGTCCAACAAGAAGCTCATTATTTAGTGATACACTGTTGTCACCTTTGCTGGAAGCGTCAAAGACGACTCTCACTTTAGTGATGTCCTTGTCTTCTCTCACCACAGCATGGTGAGGAAGATAGACAGCAGTAGACTTCTGCAACTCACTCTCAGAAACCAGTCTCATGTGGTTCATACTCAAATACTCACTCATAACTTTATTATATTCTTCTCTCAACTTTGACTCTTTCGATAGCTTTCTCTCTAAATATTCTAACCTCTTCACTGCTCTCTTTTCTGTATTATCATATTGACACTTAGGCTCGTCCGTTGCAAAAGGTAATCTCACTATAAACCTCCCTTCATTATCTCTCACTGTAGTTAAGTCAAACAAATCCTCACATACTTTCTCGCTATTAGACATCTCTTTTCTTACTAAATTAGGCTCATCTTCCATCTCCCAAAACCTTTTAAGTAACTCATCCTCTTTCACCTAAATGTGCATACTAATGAGATTATCCTTTGCTAACGTTTGAGATCCCTTTGTCATACTTCGTGACAAAATCCATCCAAACACTGTATTTTGTGATAATACATTACAATCAGGATGCTTCATAACCCCATCAAGTAATATTTCGCTATAAATCACTGCATCTAGCAAAATATCGATCTTACCTGGCGTCGCGTATGTAGGATCAGCTAAAGGAAGATTGTCAATTTGTACCCATTTGGAAGTGCTCACGTTGGTTGACGGAAGTAGTGACGTTAAGGAGTGTAACACGTAAGCGTTAACTATTATGTAATTAGCTGGGTTATGACGTGATTCCAGGCGAAGTGAAACCGTTTTTTTTATCCTCATACGGCCATCACCCAGCCCTGACACCCAGCCACTTACTGGTTTGCGTACAAGACCTAATAATTGCACAGTTGACTCAGATACAAAAGATGCCTGTGACCCTTGGTCAAGTAAAGCACGAATTATTTGTTTAAAACCATTAGAACGGAATACCTTAACCATAGCCGTCGCAAATAGCACGCTGTCGGGTTGTAGCTCTCCTCTAGAAAATTTTGCAGTTATGTTTGTGTCACCTCGTGTTGTACTCGCTCTCTCCTGTTGTAGTTCCCTAGGTGATACTGCGGCTGCCTGTTCCAGGCTACTGGCTGGCTCCTCGTTCTCTCTCTCAAAGTGTAACATCGTGTGATGTCTTCTCCGACATTTCTTACAGCTGAATGACTGACGACACTTAACTACCGTATGATTTGGTGCCAGGCAATTAAAACATAATTTACTCGTTTGAACGAAGTCCTGTCTTTCCTTAGGTGTCATAACACTAAAGCGCTTGCATTGGTTGAGATAATGAATTTCATGACACATTGGACACTCTTGTTTTGGGTTAGGCTTATTCTCTTTCTCCTTCTCTACTGATGCGTGAAAAGATTTCGACTTACCAGCAGGCTTAGCTTGTTGCGCGGCACGGTTCCCGTTCGTATCTATCATTTCTAACGTCCTGAACTCTAAATGATCTCTCAATTGTATCCAAGTGGGCAACTCATCACACATCATATTTAACTGCTGTTCCCATTGTTTGACAGATTCCGTGTCCAATTTTGAAATGACTAAGTGACCGACAGACGCGTTAGCATAACTGGATTCAGTACCAATGCCCAAGTTTTCCAAAGATTTTCGACAAGTAGACACCGTATCCAACAAAATTCTAATTACATTAGCTGACTCGGTTTGAATTTTCTTTATGCCAAATAAAGTCCTCATAAATAGCATTGCAGTAATAACGCTTGTTATTGTATCGCCGAACTAACTGCTTCCATGCTTCCTCATAATTTGCATCAGTCGTCGAAAAATTCTTAGTAGATTTAATGCTTCTCCACTCAAATTCGACTTGAGATAATGTAATTTCTGTACCAATGAATTATTCTTATTATTATGTATTAATGAGGAAAACATGTCATAAAAGGTTGGCCACACTTCACATTTACCCGCAAAAGTAGGTAATTGTATGCGGGGTAGTTTCACATCACTGCAATTATTGTTCGCGCTATTGGTAACTGTTGGGTTAGACAACTCAGTAACTGGCGGCAAAAACTGTTGCAAAGCTTCTCGCAAACTTGATTTATACTGCACATATAGCTCCTCAAAAATCTCATATTTCCCTTTTGTAAAGTTTTCTTCATTCTTAGTTTTCGCTTTTGCAATTATATCCTTGTGTCCGTCTTTAAAATCTTTAAATAGTTGTTCTAACAACTCCAATCTAGTTTCTAAGTACTGACGTTTAATTCTTTCTTTCGGAGTTTTCTTAAAATTTCTCTCAGCTTTCATCAAATTGTCGATCAACTCATCTTGTAAAGAAAAAAGTGCCTCCATAGTAGTAACAAATAAACTCGCACAGCAATCCCAGCAAACAACACTCCAATCAGTCACTTGTTTTAGGTAATAAGTTCTCAGAAAGTAACAGTTTGTTCAGTTTTAATCTCTTTAAACACTCACTCAATATATTGTATATATTACGATTTTCACCAAAAGTCACATACACCTTATTAACAAGTAACAGTTTATAGTCAATCAATTTCACTGTAATAGCTCGTTTGTTAAAAATGTTTTATAACTTGCACATTAGTAATTAGCAAAACGTGTCACCCGATGACTCACTGACTTATCGCACTCAGGTAATAATCTCTTGTTCTCGCGGGTCGACCGAGCTCGATACTAATTAACACGCTCCGGTTCGAATACGGACCAAATGTTCATTGCATAAGGCTTATTTTGGTTTGCCGTGTTTTTTTTTAAGAAAACAACGTGTGGTTATTATGAAGGTTTATTCGCAACTAAACTAGAACATAGTGGATAGTGTGGATACATGTATAGATAGCTACTACTTAGACGTATAGTAGGCTCACAACACACAACACGCTAATCTATTTGGACAGAAACAGAATTATATTTTAATCTCGTTTAGCGCTAAACGTGTTTAGTGATTGGCGGTGCAAGTGAGCCTTAGTTACTGTTACCAAATGTACTGAAGTAAAGTTACTACTAACTTTACTCAACAAAGCTAGTAAAAAAAAAACCTTCAAGTACCAAGATTAGTTAAGTAGTGTCTAAAATCGAGCGGACCACGGTTTCAATGTGTGCGTGCGCGTAAGGTTGTTGTGTTGCGACTCAGTCAAAAATGTGATAGCGTCCTTAACGCTAGCTGGGGTTGGGTAGGCCATTTAGATGTACCTTCCTTTAGGAACAAAGGTCCCTCCCACCAAAACCATGATGCCTGAACATGCTGTGGATAATACCCCTGGATGCTAAGCCTGCAGGCTTAAACTTTGTTGGAAGATGTTTCCATTCAAAAGTTTCGGTAAGTTGATTTATTTTATTTACACGGTTGCAAGGCTTTATTTTGTGTTTTTAACCATCCAAGTACCACCGTGGAGTCAGTCCACATGATTGTATATTTTCTTCAACATTGTACGGAACAGACTTTAATACTTTAGTACACAACGCAGCTCCTGTTAAGGCAGCATATTACTCCAAACGTGGAACAGTAAGTGTTTTAATTGGTGCTACTCTTGTTTTTGCACATAGTAACCTAACAGTAACTAGTAGTGTCTATCTTATTATTAGAGCACATATAGACACATGCTCCATAAGCTTGTTGTGGTGCATCAACAAAGCAATGCATCTCCACAGACTGAACATCTAAATTGTCACCTAAAACATTAAGAGGTAAGACAATATCTGACAAGAAATGTATTTTTTCTATAAAACTAAACCATTTTTTTAACATAATGTTCTGGTACTGAGTCATCCCAATCCAATTGAGGGCCCATAAATTTTTAAATAATATTTTTTCCTTGATAATGCAACAACCAACCAACCCCAATGGATCAAATAGCTTACATGTAGTAGAAATAATTATTCTTTTTGTAACCTTATTAGAGACTAGCTTCTACCCGCGGCTTCGCCCGCGTGGAGGTAGGAAATTACCCCACGGGGACGTGCTACTGGGATAAAAGTATCCTATGTCCTAACCCAGGTCATGGCCTATCCGTAACCTACCTATCATCCAAATCCAGCCGTTAAAGCGTGAAAAAGTAACAGACAGGCAGATATTAAACGCTACCTAAATATTACCTCAAGGAGTGACTACTTTCCAATTCCTTAAATCTTTAAACGTATGAGGAACAGGGTGTAAAGTTAACTCATCCTCCATAGAAAATCGAGGATCTTCCGACCAGACGGGGGTTGTGTCTGGTGGGCAACTGCCCGACGATTGATGTCGGGAAGTCTTATATAAGGAACGACTGCCTATCTGACCTCCACAACCCAGTAACTGGGTAATAAGATAACCCTTGGTAAGACTGGTTGTCAGACTTTCGGGCTTCTGACAACCCGTAATGACTGCGAAAGACTCATGAATGATAGCCGAGACCAACGATTTAACGTTTCCGAGGCACGGAGGAGTCTCGGTATGTAAAGATGGTCACCCATCCACGGCCCAACATGGCAAGAGTAGCTTAACCTGATGGATTGACCCGTGCGGCTGTTATTATTTAGCCACGAGCTCCTCATCGATTTTTATATCCCTAACATAAGAAATGCGAAGTTTCCCATACAAACTTTCATCCTCTGCATCACCCCTTTTAGGATTATTTTTGAGGCAGAAAACCTATGTCCTTCACCAGGATGCCATCTATCTCCTTGCCAAATTTTATCGAAATCCGTTCAGTGGTTTTGGCGTAAAAAGGTAGTATACAGACAGGCAGACAGTTACTTTCCAATCTATATAATAATTACATAGCTTCTGCCCGCGGCTTCGCCCGCATTGCCTACAGGAAACAAGTGACTTTTTTTTTCAGAAACAAACATTATAGGCGCTCTCACTATCTCAATTGAATATACAAACTGACAATATCAAACAAAGCAATAAGGACGAAGTTCTCCGTAAAAATAATCTCTGAGATGAGAGTAATATGATTTAACAGAACTCAAAGCGTGTTTGAAAAGATTTTCTCTCTGAGATTTTTTGTTTATATCTTTTTAGTTGACTTTTTGTCGTAGTTGGGTTTAAGTTTTTACATCTTTTATTTTTTACGTAAAAAGTTGAATAGGTACTTAATAAATAATATGTTTTTAGTGTAAGCATTTAATTTTATACAGAAACAAACGCGTTGTTTTACACGTACTTAAGTACTTCAAAAAGCAATCTGCCACCTTGTTCCAGCTATATGTTGGAGGTGGCTGCCGGTTTAACCAGATGTAGCTGAATACCAGTATTGTACATGAAACGACTACCTGTCTGGCCTCCACAGTCCAGTAACTGGGTAATACGATACCCCTTGGTAAGACTGGTTGTCAGACTTTCAGGCTTGCAGGTTTTCTAAACGAATGAATAAGATCTTTCATATCATAATCTGTATCCCTTTCTTTCACCACGAGAAGGAAGGAATTTTGAAAATTCGTTTGGGATGTTTCCATGAGTTAAAGATTATTTATACCATTTTGAGTTAATCAAGGCTCCCAGTAAAACCATCTCCTGTAAAATTTACTACCCCTTTTCAACCCGTTAGGGGTAGATTTTTGAAAATCCTGGTGTCTTTGGATCTGTATTTTAGTTTTTTTGCCACCGACTTCCGAAATTAAAGTTATTTTTCACTTTGTAGTGTTTTTTTTGGAAGACGGTTGTTTTTTTTGTAAAAAAAAAACCAGTTTTTTGTGGGTTAGATAATAATTTATCAAAGTTACCTTAGTTAGCCTCATGTCAACTGCTCATCACCTTTTACAAAATATTTATTTTCCCGATGCAAAGAATTGAGGAGTTTATTGTTGAGTTCTCTTGGTAAAAACGATAAGAACTGGAGCTGATGGTGAAGCCACCATCAGCTTCAGTTCACCATATGCATTGTGACAAGCATAAATTGCTTAGCAACCAACGAAAGAGCATTGCTAGAGATGACGCGATTACACAACTTAAATTTAGTCTCAAATTGACGTATCAGCATGACTAGTAGGTAGTGGTTGTCCTATGTAAAACTGCAATCTTAATTAGGTATAATTTTTGTACGAACTGAATATTTTGGTATATTGAACCGTATAAAGTAAGCCCAACAAAAGGTAACTGCTGTAAATCGTAGAGGAATTCCCTCGACTGTCTATGGTCTCCATCATCAGACCTGTAATGGCACTTATAACCCATATGGGTGCAAAGTTCTCATCAATATAAATGAATTAAGTCCAAACACAAGGTAGCTACTGTAAACCGTTGAGGAGTTCCCTTAACTGTCGTTCGTCTTTATCATCAGACCCCTAATGACAGTCACAACCCATCTAGGTGTAATGTTCTCATCAATACAAATTAATCAAGCCCAAACACAAGGTAGCTGCTGTAAATCGTTGAGGAATTCCCTCGACTGTCTTTCGGCTTCATCATCAGATCGACTCCAGACCTTCATTAAATTGTAGTGCTTTAAAATACTTAATGAAAAAATTAACAAACGCACTAGTCACCCCTACGATTTTCGAAGGTTCCCCTCGATTTCTCTGGTATTCCATCATCAGATCCTGGTTTCCTTATCATGAGACCACCCTTGGGATATCTCCTTTTCAACAAAAAAATAATCATACAAATCAGTTCACCCAGAAAACAGTTCTAAGCTAACATACATAAAAAAAAAAAACATACAGTCGAATTGAGAACCTCCTACTTTTTTTGAAGTCGGTTAAAAAGAGAATACGAGGATATATCGTGGAGGGTTAGATATTATTTTTTCATTAAATTATTCGTCTCTTACGGGGAAAATGACGTGCGACTGTAATTTTACTGATAAACTATGTACGGGTTTACGACAATATTTGAATGCCCCCTCGAATTATTGAGTTTTTACCAAAACGGTTACGTATTTTAAGTGATAAACATACTTCCAGGTTCCTGAACTCTACTATAGCACTCGTTATGACAGTTTACAACCACCATTACATGAAATTAGGGTTCCTTTGGAGCTTGTCCTTGTATCTTAAATGTGATGAATATTTTTTATTAAACTTATAAAAATATCACCTCAGAAAATATGGGTTTATAAATCAGCTCTACTACGACGTCAGAGTCATACTAATTAGTTATTATATAATAATACTCTGAGTTTATAAATCAGCTCTACTACGACGTCAGAGTAATTCTAATTAGTTATTATTTATTAATACTCTGAGTTTTTGTGATAAAGTTGCTGATTATTCTAAATATAATAATTGACATTTTATGCAATTCTTATTGCCGGTTTTTTTCTTCTGTTGAATAACAGCTTAAACAATCTGAAATACTGTCACATCTGGAATCATTGTCATTAATTAAATAATTCTCCATTTCTTCATTAACGTTAAATGTATTTTAGACGTAACCATTTTCCATAATTGGCCCTTCAACTTGGTTTTGACTATCATCAGTGATTTGAATGCTTCTTGACGACTTGCAGTTTCCTCATATTGTCTTTTCACTTCTCGTCTATCAGTGCCACTGCGTTTGAATCTTTTCCAAGCTTCTAAATCCGTTTTTCAAAATTTATAAAAATATTGGTTGTCGCATAATTTACGCTCAAGCAAAATGTCAATATTGTTGTAGAAGAGCGATAGAAATGCCTTTACAAAACTGAATTACCATTTAAAAGCATTGTTAGCCAACCTTTATATACAGTAATTATGTTTCAAAAGAGCCAAAACCTTTATACATCGTTTACCCAGCTTTTTTGAGATATAAGGTTTGGTTATAGGGCAAAATTGCTGGTTGGGTAAGTTATAAAGCAGTTTCTTGAAGAGACATTCATCGCCTAACTAAAAGGAAACAATATTAAAAATAATGTAATAACGTCGGTATTCCAGTACACGCGTGTACGTAATCTCATATGATTGAAGCTAAATGCAATATTGCCGGAGCTCAGCTAAATTAGAATGCGAGGTTGAGTATGAAATTAATGCGAGGTTATTTTGTTAGCGCACTTTGAAATGATGGCCATAAAGAGGAAAAACTTGTTATAAGATAAATTGTATATATATATATATTTTTTTATTTGAGATGAGTTTGCTCTTGACTCTAGTCTAGGTCAGAAATGACAGAGACAAAGTCAACGATGGAGTGAGCTTACCCAGAAGAAGCCTGTTCACTCTCACTTTGAAGAGATTTGGGTTGTATGCGGTCGGAAACACAGACGCAGGTAGAGAGTTCCACTCTTTTGCTGTGTGTGTATTTTTTGTGTGCTGTGTTTTTTAGTGTTGTGTGTGTATTTATATTTATTTTTAGGAATTTAAATAGATTTTTATTTAAAAAAAAAATGATAAATTAATACAATCAAACGTATTTTTAATAATTTAAATTTAACAAAAGAAAAATATAATTCTAACTAAAATTAATGACACAATAAGATCCTAGGTCGATGTTCACGAGCGCGCGCCTGTCGGCCAAAGAGGAAGCGCGCCGTTTTCCGTTGGCTTATATTGGGGCTGGTCACTCGTAGCTCCCTCTAGTCTGATGTTGCAGCTAACACGGCCTCTCCTGACGGGGCAGCGTCCGCGATGCCTTCTGCAGACGGTCTTTGTTCTGGCTCAGCAGTCTAAATCACAGAATCCTCATAACCTGGGGAGGCAAACAACATACATGTTAGATCTAACATACATCATGTTCATCAATAGTTTTATACTTCGATGGGTCAAGATGTCACTATGCGTCTATAGGTATATTTCAACATTAATGAGCGATGCCACACAAGGCCTTATACGCTGCAACCAAGTAGGATACTACTCCAGTTACATGAAATGAATACGACACAATCTCGATGCCACACAAGGCCTTACACGAGGTAAATAGGACGCTATTTCGATGCCACATAAGGCCTTACACGAAAACAAAACAGTACAATGCCTTATGCCGAAGCCATCCAGGCCTTACATGTATACTCGTATTACAGCACAAACATACTTGTTTGTTCCCAGTCAACTCAACGCCACACAAGGCCTTATAAGAGTTGATCCAAATCACCCTGATATCCACATAACGTAATTATGTAGCCATAGCAAGTATCTAAGCATGTACATGTAGGAAACGGAAACGGAAATGTAAGATTTCTCCCTGTTATCTTTGCTTAGCATAAAGCAAAGATAACAGGGAGAAATCTTACATTCAAAGAAGGCTGCACAGGTCTCGGGGGTCCACTCGCCTCGCCACGGTATCATATATTCCGCGGCTGCTTGCGTAATTTTTCCGTAAGAGCCCGCCAAGAGCCGTAGTTCATATCGACTATTTGGCAAAGCATTAATAATGCGATATGGGCCCCTGATGCCACTGTCAAGTTTATTAGCAGTTTGAGATGATTTAATTACGAAAACCAGATCGTTCACAGCGAAGGCTCTAGGTGCCTTTCTGCTTTTATTGACACGCGCATCTTGATTAGTCTGATTTTGAGCCAATAGATCCTCAGCCCTTTGTCGTCTCATTTCACGCCAGGCTTCGCGATTTGGTGAGGAACCGTCTACAGTTATGTCTCGGATGAGAGCATTTATAGCAGGAGTAGTCGTGTCACAGCCGATAAGCAGATTTAATGCTGAGCATTGAGTACTTTTCTGCTTATTGATGTTCAGTACCAGCTGTAGCCTCCAAAGTACATCGGACCAAGATTCGTGTCTATAATTTACATATATCCTAATCATGTTCAGTACTGTTCGACAATACCGTTCCACTTGGCCATTCTCTTGGTGCATTTCGGGCGTTATGAAATGTACCTGAATACCAAAATCTGCTGCCCATTCGCCAAAGTCGGCACTGTCGAACATTCTGCCCCTATCACATACTGTTAATCTAGGAGTACCAAAAATCGACACCGCGTTAGTAAATGCTCGTTTTAATTCCGCGCTTTCTTGTTTATACATAGGATACAGAAAACAATATTTCGTGAAAGCGTCGATTATAATAAGAATGTATTTGTACCCATTAGATTCGGGTAGAGGACTAAGTGCATCCGCGTGCACTGTATCAAAAGGTATTATGGGTTTCGTCCACGATACAATTGGCTGTAAAGGGGCACGAGGCACCCTTTTGTGTGTTAAGCATACAATACAATGACCTATGTATTTCTTGACGAATTGGCGCATGTTAGGAAACCAAAAATGTTTTAATATTAAATCAAGCACCTTTTCATTATTAATGTGTCCCTGTTCATCATGAAATACACGTAACATACTTAACCTGAAACCCTTTGGAACATAACATAGCAGTCGTGATTGCTCACCTATCGGGTTGTACTTATAGTAAAGTAAATTGTTTTTCTTTACATACCGTGAACTATCTAACTGGCCCTGATCAAGTTTTTCGAGTAAAGCAACAGTTTCATCGTCTGCGGCCTGTGCCACTTGAGCCCAGTTAATTGGTTTTTGTACGGCGCAAAGGTTAACTGGGTTACGGCTGAGTTAGTCAGCATGTGGCATGAACTGACCTTTTCGATACTCGAGAGTAAAATCATAGTCTTGTAGGAACATCCACCAGCGTGCCACCCTAGGCAGGAGATCCTTTTTACGCTGAGTCATCTTTAAGGCGTTGCAATCAGTAACTACCTTAAAATGTTTACCAACAAGGTATTGCCGAAAATGTTGCAAGGCCTTAACTACAGCGAGAGTCTCCAACTCGTAGGAGTGGTACCTGGGTTCCGCCCCTACATTGACCTTACTATAGTACGCTACTGCATGTGTACGTCCGTCTTTTCCAGTTTGCACTAATACAGCGCCGTATCCTAACGAACTTGCGTCAGTGTGGACCTCGGTTTGCAAAGATGGATCAAAAATTAATAATGCAGGCTCACTAGTCAAAATCGAGAGGACTTCTTGTCTCGCCAGCTCCTGCTCTTTACCCCAATGAAACTTAACATCTTTGCGAAACAGAGAAGCGATGGGGGCCATTTTAGTAGCGTATCCTGGGATATATCTTCTGAAGTAGCCGGCCAGACCGAGAAACTGTCTCACTTGTTTAACAGTTTTAGGAGTCGGAGATTTGGCTAGTGCATCTATTTTTAGTACACTCGGCCGGACCTGATCCTTACTGATGGTCCTCCCAAGATACTCCACTTCAGTGGTAAGGAAGGTGCATTTTCTTAAATTAATAGAAAAACCCGCCTTCGTTAAAACCTCCAGAACAGAATCGAGCAAGGACAAGCCGTCCCCTACGGAGTCACTCAACAGCATGACGTCATCGACATAGACCAGGACCTGGCCTGCATCAATGAAAGATCTCAATGTATCACATATAATACGCTGGTAGACCACAGGAGCGTTGGCAAGACCGTAGGGCATCTTGAGATATTCAAAATGCCCCTCGGGCGTTACAAACGCAGATCGGTGCACAAAATCTTCGTTAATCTTAATTTGGTGGAAGCCTGTCACCATATCAAGCACAGTGAAAAAGTTACACTTCCCAAGCCTATCTATATGATCATCGATCAAAGGAAGAGGGTATCTGTCTTTTACCGTTATGTTGTTTAGAGCTCGATAATCAACAACCATTCTATCCGATCCGTCTTTTTTTTTTTACCAACAAAATTGGACTTGCATACGGAGACTCTGACTCACGGATTATACCCTTTTCCTTTAAGTCACTAATAATTTCACGAACACGCAGTTTTTCATCGTATGATAATTTGTATGGTCGATAATTAACAGGTTCCTCACTAGTAAGCCGAATGTGCATCTCTCCGGGATTTACGGTGGTTGTCGCGGTTCCAGTGAGAAAATATTTTGAATACCTGTTTAGCACTAACGATAAATGCTCTTTTTCATCACCACACAACTGTGTGTTGATCGAATCAAGTTGCACAGTCGGTTCACTATGTGTCAAGTTATTTATAATCGAACTATTCCTAATTATTCGCTGCGAATCGCCAGTTCGAATGTATGCGATGCCTTTCCTATTTAGTACTTCTGTACCAATAAGCACTGGCGTACTAAGGTAATCACGAGGCACAACATACAGATCTACCTCTAAGGTAACGTCACTAAATTCTATTGACAAAGTTACGAAACAATCGGAACGCATTTCTATTCCACCTAAACCACGCAATATCTGTACGCTCGGGTTCGTGCGACATGAGAAATGTTTGACAATATCATTAGATATTAAAGAAATACTCGAACCACTATCAATCAGAACATCGGTGGGTACTCCACAGATCACAGCTGTTATGACATCCTTTTTAGTACGATCGCACGTTATTTCACGACAAAAGTTGATATTAGATCTATTCCGGGTTTCAGAACGTTCTTTCGTAAAACAGGTATCCTCCGCGTGACCTACTTTCTTACAAAATGTGCATACAACTTTAGAAACGGATTTGTTAGTAGATTCGGGGCTAGTCACGGATTTATTTTTATTAATTTTGCTGTCATCAGTCTTACTTCGTTTTGAACAATGTTTACTTTTATGTCCGGTTTGGTTACAATTATAGCAACGTAGACGTACATCTGTATTGGCAGGACGCTTGCGGAATCGTTCGGTGGAGGAATCAAATCGGCTATTGCGTGTCTGAGTATTAATAGGTCTTTACCTATGAAATTGCCGTTTTGTATGAAAAAATTTAAACGAATTTTTTTCATGAATTTTTTATTTGTATTAATCGAAGTAATCACCCATGCAATCAATGCATCTTTGCCATCGCAGTGGCAGTTTATTGATGCCCTTCTTAAAGAAATCAGCTGGACGGCAGGCAACAAATTCTTCAAAGGCATTTTGTACTGCCTCTCGGGTATTAAATTTTTTTCCCGCCAAGAAGTTATCCAAATTCTGGAAAAAGTAGTAGTCTGTAGGCGCAAGGTCTGGTGAGTAGGGCGGATGACGGAGAGCTTCCAACCCCAGTTCTTGCAACTTGGAGACCGTCTGCTGTGCAGTATGAGGTCGCGCGTTGTCGTGCAGGAGCAGCGGAGACGAGCGATTGACCAATGCTGGTTGGAGATGCGCCAGCTTCTCCATCATTGTGTTCAGTTCTTCACAGTACACATCTGCAGTAATGCTCACCCCGTTTGGTAAGAAGCTGTGATGAATCACACCGGCGCTAGACCACCAAACAGTGACCATCACTTTTCTAGGGGTAAGTTTTCGTTTAGGGCATTGTTTAGGTGCTGAACCAGGATCCAACCAACTTGCTGAGCGCTTACGGTTATCAAACAGAATCCATTTTTCATCGCAGGTAACAATGCGGTTCAAAATTCCTTCATTTGTGTGTCTGTTGAGCAGTGCAAGGCACGTCTCGACGCGTACTTCGCGCTGGCGATCATTGAGTTCGTGGGGCACCCATTTGTCAAGCTTTTTTACCTTGCCAATTTGACGCAAATGGACCAATATTGTTTTGACGCTAACGTCGAAAGCTGCTGCTAATTCAGCCGTAGATTGTGTATCATCAGCTTCCACAATCGCCTTTAATTCGTCATTGTCGACCAAAGTCTTCGGACGACCGCGAGGTTCATTTTTCAGGTCGAAATTTCCAGAACGGAAGCGAGCAAACCAATAACAGGTGGTGCGTTGGTTTGTAGTGTTAGCTCCGTAAACGTCGTTGATGTTGCGTGCCGCTTGTGCCGCGTTGCTGCCACGACGGTACTCATATTCCATAATTACTCGAATTTTTAACGTATCCATGATGACGAAAAAGATTGAAATGCGATGAAAATGTAACACTAATCAATAAAGAAATGACTACTTTTAGAAAAAAAAATCCATGTTTTTAAAATAAAATTAATTTGAAATTAGAATTCTTAGCCAAACAAAAATTATTTTGATTTGAAATGGCCAGTACTGCAGAACGGCAATTTCATAGGTAAAGACCTAATATTAGGTACACTTGAACGATTTGATTTTACATAGATTGATAAGAACTCCACGATAGTTTCTGGTGTTAATTTCGCGTTTGTGGCGGCTGCACGTATTTGTGGATCTTTTATCCCGCGCACAATTATGGCGCACAATAATTCGTCACTTAATCCTTTCACAATGCGTAATCGTAATAATATTTTCGCGCGTAGTCTGCGTACGTGGAGTACTTGTCAGATTTTTTACACATCACATCAAAAAGGATATTTGCGACATCAATGCGTCGTGGACAAAGTGATTTGAGCTCTGATTTGAAATTTGACCAAGTACGATTGTTACTGGTCCACTCGCGCAACCAGGAACGTGCGTCACCCTTTAGGGATAGTCCCACGCGGGCTAGGCACTCTTTTTCATCCCACTGGTTTTGCGATTGAGCACGATCCACCTCGTCACACCACGCATAGGCGTCATGAATGCTAGGATCGAAATCCGACACATAATAGTGGTTGGATCTCACCGGATTAATGAATTTGAGGGCGTCGATAAGACGCTCCGTGATGTCCGTTGAAGCCGTTGTCGATATAGCTGAGCACCTGGCGGCGCTCTGGGTGCTGGCCACGCTCCCGCCACGTGGCGCGCTCGTTGCGGAGGCTGTCTCTGGCTCGGTAAGGGCAGGCAACGGCGGCGTGGATGCACGTGTTTCAACGCGCTGCTCGAGCTTTGTCAGGCGGTTGAGGATTGCTTCCATCGTCGCTCCTAGGGTACCTAAATTAGGCGAAGACGCGCGCTCTCGCGGTGGTGCTCGTTTTCTACTCGACATTATAACGGAACTAGAAAATGACTTGAAGCGGCTATAATGGCGTTCAATCCCACTTCTGATTTTAGGAATTTAAATAGATTTTTATTAAAAAAAAATGATAAATTAATACAATCAAACGTATTTTTAATAATTTAAATTTAACAAAAGAAAAATATAATTCTAACTAAAATTAATGACACAATAAGATCCTAGGTCGATGTTCACGAGCGCGCGCCTGTCGGCCAAAGGGGAAGCGCGCTTTTTTTTTTTTCCTATTGGGCAGCTCGTAGTTTTGACCACTAAGGTCTTGGCTACTTAACAGAGCAAGCCTGTGGGTGCCTTAAGCTACTAACTTAAAGCCTCCAGCCAGGGGCGAAAATTCTAAAAACTAGGTGACCGCACGCTAAGGGCACCCCCTGTGGGGTACGAACCTCGGCTTAGGGCGTCACTGAGGGGAGGGCAGCAAGATGGGACAGGCTGGATCGAGATTATATTATTATTAACAGGGGAATTTAAAACTACAGGCTCAGCTACGGCGCGGGCTGGCGCGTCGTCGTCAAGGGTCGGGGGGGGGGACAATTACGTCGGGGGCGTCGCGTAGGACCTCGGCGGCGAGGTCGGAACGATGGCGGTCTCTTCTTGTGTACTGTACTGGTGGCCCTACTGCTCTCCTGGAGGAGGGTTATGGGGTCATCGGGGTCGGACAGGGGAGGAAGCGCGCCGGTTTCCGTTGGCTTATATAGGGGCTGGTCACTCGTAGCTCCTTCTAGTCTGATGTTGCAGCTAACATTATATGGATATGGTATTTTACTATGGGGACGGGCTGCAGACGTCGAGTCTATTTTTATTCTGCAGAAAAGAGCCATCCGAGCCATATATGGCCTCCGCAGGCGCGACTCTCTAAGGGAACGGTTTAAAGATATTAACATCATGACGGTACCTTGTCAATATATCTATGAAAACATCATGTACGTAAGGAAAAATCTACATCATTTTAGTAAAAGAGGTGAAAGACACAATTATATCACTAGAAATAGGGATCAATTAGTTCAACCAGGTTTCAGGCTGGCTAAAGTAGACTCATCTTTCATGGGGTACTGTTTAAAATGTTACAATAAAATACCTCCCCATATTCTTCAACTGAATGAAACTAAATTCAAATCTTGTATGAAACGCACACTATGCAGCCAAGCATATTATAAGTTGGGGGATTACATCGCTGATAGCTGATAGCCTGTAATTGGTTTATTTGAAATAAATGCTTTGAGTTTGAGTTTGAGTTTGATAAAAATGCTTGGCTCAACGCTGGTCCTGCTCCACAAGGGCGCATAAAATAATTGATTAGCATTTGAAACTACTGTTGGAGCTGCTGAAGATTTTAAAAACTTATCTTTGCATTGTATAAATTCAATGTTTTAGTATTATATAATTGCATAGCACATGTGTGAGTACTATGTACCTACTATAAAGCTACCATTTAATAGGTTTTTCTTTCATTGACTTGAATGTGCCCTGGCGGCTGAGAGTTTGTCATGCTCACTCTAATGTCTCGCTGGTGGTGGCGTGTGTGTTGGATCATTAAGTTCCCTTCAAAATGGTTGAGTTGAATGGTGCTGATCCATGCGTCATGTTCGTGAACGGGCGCCGTCAGTGGGGACTGGTCATTTCTTAGCTGCCACGGCTTATTTTAATTTAATTTAATATTTGAATTGCTTTTGTCTTTTTTTTACGGATGCTTTTAACGTTCTGCATCGTTCTCACATGCATAATTTCAACATGAACGATGTAATCAATATTTTGTAACCATTTTTTTGATTTAAAAGAGTGTCCATGGAGTTTCTTGCCCGTTCTTCTCCATAGGTACCTACTACGCTTTGGAATGGGTAACTAGCTTCATCTTTCTGACTGACCGACCCCTTGACAATTCAAAAGTGCCTGTAATTGGTTTATTTGAAATAAATGCTTTGAGTTGAGTTGAGTTGAGTATAATATTTTAAATTATTATTATTATTTATTTATGTTGATCAACTTTGGATCATACAATTAAACTATATTAAAAATTATTAATCAAATTATAGAATTAATTACATTTACATTGAAATTTAAAGTTAAAAATTAAAAATTAAACAAAATTAAAACAATACAAAATTAAAATTAAAATTATATCTTAACATTAGTCAGTACGTGAACTATGCAGCAGTGGTTCACGTACTGACAGTCGAAACGTTCAGCAAAAGCGTTCAGAATACTGTTGCGGCTGGCCCGCACCCTACACACCAGGGATGTGCACCGCTTGCACATGATTGTGTGGAAACAATCCACTCGCGCCGCGGCAAACATCCCTGACGCGCTACAGAAGCGAGGCAGCCCCAAGAGCACCCTGAACGCGTTGTTGTATTGGGTGCATAAAGCGCCGTACTGTTTCCGCGTATAATCCATCCACAAACTGCCAGAATAAAAGGACGTACAAAATGCCCTAAATGGGGCTATTTTGACGCCCCTCGAACACCGAGAAAATCTGTGGGCTATCATATTGCACGAACAAACAACGCCCTACGTTCCCTTTCGATGTCTGCATTATCTTTCGGGCCAGAGGTTAATGCGGACGGCGAGGAATGGGCAGCTTGCCGGCAGGTAAGGACCAGGCCCGGGTCGACGGCTCGTTGTGTTCCACGCGCACCTCAAAGAGATGTCAGCATAATTGATAGGGTTCGATAGGGCCGATGCCTGCCGGGGTCGCGGATTGTTCGAAAGAGTTACCGTGGCCCTGGCGCACAGGCAACTGAAGGAACACGGGTAGGTTTTAGTCAGTAAGAGTCTGACACACCCTTCCGCTCCGCACAGAGCGGGAGAGGTCATTTGATGATTTCCAACCCAAAAAAATAAAAAGGGCAGAGGTTAATAAATGTCCAAGATACTTAAACCTATAAATTCTATCAAGTGGGCATCCGTTGAGCTTAATTGCCGGTAAATGATAAATAAATGATAAATGATAAATGATTTTATTTCTGTAAATAGGTTTGTACAAACACTTTTACACGTCAATGATATTTTAAAACTAGATGAGGTCGGCGTTTCCTATCTGACTACTCTGAGAAGAAAGGCCGAAACAAACTCAGAGGTCACAGTCTCTTTTAAAGTCCAGACATAATCTTGGTCAGATCATGTGAAGACCATGTAGATTTGTCTGAAATGGTATTTTGAAGAAAAACCACACAGATTGAGTGGACCTGTCCAGTCAGTGCACGCATTTGTCAGTAATCGTGCAGCTCAACTCAGAACTTAAGGAGCTCAACGATTCAACGAACAATACCAAGTAAGGTAAGTAATCAGGACACCCCCCTGCCCGAAAGAACATGCACTCGCTCTTATTCGAGTTATACAACGAACTATGTTCTTCAGCATACTTTTCACAGATGCTAATCAGCTTTGACAAACCACAGATAGAGGCGCTCAGCAGCAGCATGTCGTCAGCGTAACTGATATTGTTTAGGCATACACCTCCAACATGGCAACCGACATGCGTGCTGCTGAGCCTCTCTATCAGCGCATTAACATACAGGTTGGAGAGCTTTGGTGAGGTTAGCCCCCCCTGCCTCACGCCGCACTCCAACCTATATGGGTTCGAATAAGCCCCCGACCATCGAACAACATTGACCTGATTGTTGTACCAGTATTGAAAGTTATGGATCAGTTCGTCTGGTACTGATGCTTGCTGCAGTAATTTCCACAGCAGGTCATAGCAAACCAAGTCAAATGCCGTCGACAAGTCAAGGAAGCAAGCAAAGACAGGTGTACTTCTATCAGTGTAGTACTTGACAGTCTGCTTTAAACACAATATAGCTGTTTCTGTAGAGAGACCGGCTTTGAAACCAAACTGGTTATCATGTATATTGTAGTATTTATCCAGCCCAGTGTTAAGCAAACCGTCAAGCACTTTCAAAATAGCAGTGCCAATGAAATGGGCCTGTAGTTGTTCTTATCGCTGACATCATCGGTTTTATTCTTAATAATTGGCACCACAATAGTTTTCATCATTCGCTCAGGCAAATACGAAAGTCCTATACACAAAGAGTACAACATCGCTAAAACTCTGGGCAGATGATGACCAGCATGCTTAAGATGTTCAATACTTATATCATCGTGGCCTGGAGACTTGCCCCTCGACATAGACATAATGACATGTCTTACCACTACAACCAGCACTGCCTGCAAACTGTGACGGTCCCACCGGTGATGAAACAGCGAAGTGCTGCTTAAATAGCTCGGCAATCCCCGTGACATCAGCAGCGCCGCTGACACTCCCCGGCAGGCTCCGCCTACTATTGAGTTTATCAGTGGACTTCCAAAAACTGCGGAAGTCGTCCTTAGAATGATGCGACGCCAACATGTCTATTTTAATTTGGTTACTATTGTCCTGGCACCATCGTAGAAGCGACTTAATTTTTTTCGACTTATTCGCATATCAATACACGACCCTCGCGCGGTCTACCATATGACACCCACTGCTCAAACTTTAGCCTGGCCTGCCTGTGAGCATCACTCACGTGCTTATTCCACCCCATTACTGGCTTCCTATTTCGCACATGATTTATTTCGTAACCTTTTGAAGCTGCTTGGCATAAAGTATTAAAAATGTCATTATACATTGTATCAATAATAATTCTGTGGTCCAAATGATTACAAACATATTCACAACATGCACTCAATTCAATTGGAAAGTCAGTATATTTTATTTAAGTTATCATTACAAAATTTAGCATAAATGTCAATTTGATTAGATTTTCTGTCACCCCATTTAATTTTATTACATGACAGATTTTTATTATCATTTGAATTCTACAATTTTGGTTTGATTTCATTTAAGTTGCATTGTATTATATGAGGGAAATGGTCGAACCAAAGTACATCATATTTAACATTTACGTTAATAATAGTGCGCATGGCCGCTTTCGTAGCAAGTGATCTAGCCAACGTCTCGATCCGTTCGCATCGCTTATAAAAGTATAAGTGTCAGAGTTTACTCCTAACAATTCAACATCGGCACATAATAACTCAGATTCTCGGCAAAAAGAAACCAATTCAGTATAAAATTGTTCACTGGGATGCGAATTAAAGTCTCCGAGTAGAAAAGCAGTTTCGATATTGTTATTATTAATTATAGCACTCAGCAGACAGAGGCAGTCCGTGAGGTCTAGTGTGTGGCCATATTTCAAAGTTTTTCAAAGCTGGCACAACAGTCACTGTGTCCAGAAATCGCCTAACGGGCAAACATTTGAAAAAAAAAATATTTTTGGGAAGCACTACAAAAACAGACATTTTTTCATAATTTTTTATAATTTTGTACTTATTAATAAATAACACCAATACTTTTTACGGTTTTTACTCTAAATTTTCCATTAAACGATTTGATACGAGTAACTATCGATACTTTTCAATTGATACTGAGTAGGTATCGATACTTAACGACCGATACAGTATCGATACCTCAATGGTATCGTTCCATCCCTGACAAGGTGTCACATAGTATAGCAGTAAACAAGCTAGTCTGTGCAGTAAACACAAAGTGAGCACGACTGAGTTAACTTGTTTCTTGTTTTGCGTTGGCTTCGTTGCGCGCTGCCCCTCTCGCCACGGAGAGTGAGAGAGATAGTAATAATTCGGTCTCTTATCCTCTCGGCCCATTGTTATTGCAGGTAAGTAAGTAAACAAATGAACGATCTTACTTGAACTTCAGGTACACTCCGTTTTTTCGTAATGCCAAGCGTCGCTCCGGAACATGGATCGCTGCTACCTCCCGAAATGCTCCTGTACGGCAACACACGTGACACAAAAACGGTTTTTTTTTCATTTATTTTTTAAGGAATAGTGGCATGTTATGTCTTTTTTACACGACTGCCCAAATAAGGAGCGTTATGTTTTCAGGGTTCATGTAAGTTTGTGAATTTCTTTATTCCACCATAACTTCCATACGGCTTAACCGATATCAATGTATGTGGTATCGTTAGAAGCGTTGCGTTATCCCGGGTAACAAAAGCTAGAAAAAAATAACATAATGGGGGAGCCATGGTATATGAAATAACAACCGAATATTTTTTTTTATATTAATTTGACTACGTATACTATCATCGTCTAGACTCTAGAGCTTGCAAAACAAAAATATATGTCGGAGACGGTCACTACAATGGACACTTACCATTCTGCCTTCGAGGAGATCAGTACCTCTACCCTAGGAACTGTCACGCGTATAGTTGTGTCATGTACCTACAGTGTGTGCTACGCTAGTGTGATTAATTTGTTCGTAAATTATAATTCGATTTGAACTGCAAACGGTTTTTCTATTGCGCAATAACCAACATTACCCATAGTACGCCCACAGTAGTTAAAATATTGCTGATAATAACGAGAGAGACATACCTTCTCCGTCATCAGAAGTGGGATATGTCGTGTTGGTTCAGGCGCAAAATAAAAACGCTGCAAGTGATCGTTGGCGTGCCAGTTTTGAACAATACGGATTCACGATCATGGTGCTGAGCTGATTTGCGTTTTGTTGAAAACTCACTTCAAGGTGGTCCACTTGTTGGGGCCAATAGTAAGGCGATCAAACAAGCAGCATCAATATCAACGTGGCTATCTGTTTTGTTGGTCATAGGCTGTATGCACAAATACCTTTGCCAAATGTCGAGTCGGTTGCGCCGGCGCCACATTTAATAAAAAATAACGAGTATCATCAAAGTGGCTATCTGTTGTGTTGGGCATAGGCTGTATGCACAAATACCTTTGTCAAGTGACGCGCCGGTTGCGCTAGCGCCATATTGAATAAACAGTGTCTCTAACCGAAGCGGCGGCGCGGGCGTTTGAGTATGACGTAGCCCGATCCCGTATTAAGTACAACTACCGCGTGTGCAAACCCACCACTATCGCAAATAGCATACCAAGGAATAAGGTGGAGTGACTTTTACAATCGAGCCAAGCGGCCTCGCAGCGGTCCGCGAAGCCCTTCGTGTGCTTTAAGTGTGGGAAACCAGGACATGTCGTGGTCCGGGGCACGAACATTGAGCCAAGCGGATGGTGGAGTGTGCTGCAAGCAGTGAACGGCGAGTAGATGTTTGCGTCGTACAACTACCCTCAGGCACGTTAGAACAAAAAGGTGAGCTGTATTGTTTTGTTTACCATTCTGTTGCTGAATTCTCGTTAGTAAAGGAGAGTTGTGTAGCCAAATTGAGCAGCAAATGAGTTAATAACGTTGCTGCATTGACTAGTATTGGTTAAACACGTGTTTTCAGCACGGAAGAAGTCTTATGTAGTCTAACGATTAGCGAAATCAGACTAAGTTAAATCGAAAGTTTAGAGGTCCGTTTAAGGTAGCGGAAGTTTTGGATGGTGATCGCTATACGTTAAAAAGTTTTAAATTTTAACCGTACTTGCCAGTACACTCACGATAGGTTCAGAAAGATGCCAGTGGGTCATGTAGTAGATAGTGATCACAGTCGGAAGTAGATAGTGATCACAGTCAAGTAGTGATCAGCAAGCCTAAGTCATGGAAAGAATGCGAGTAGGGTTCTCTATCGGCCGTACTGTGAAGCTTTAATCCATGCGCTGGATGTGTGAGAGCAATGCGATTGCTGGTCGGCTATGTGTGCCGTGGCGTTAGAGTGGGTAGACTTACATGTAGCAGTAGTCAAGCTCAAACGTCTATGCTACCATGTTTGCTTAAAAAATAGCCCGCTTGACCGTCCACATCTCGCGACATTTGCTCCGCGATACGCCCTTCCCATTGACCCCCGCGTGACCCCCGGTTATTTGCAACATAAAACGTAATAACTAGAAAACTGCTGCAGCTATACCTTGTAACAATACGGTTATCCCTCTTGGATATTTCGAGGGTTAACTGTAAGTCACCAATGTTTTTAATAGAAGTGAAGTTATATGTATAATGCAAATCTTAGTAACAAATAGCACAGCGAATCGCCATCAGCACGCCGAATCAGCAAACACCAACAGGTCGCCGTGTCAGGACTCGTCGACAGCACGGCGAATCAGGGAACAGCAGCAGCATGGCGAGTCAGGAATCTTCGGTAGCACGGCAGACCAGCACCAGATGAACGGCGGATCAGCTCCAGTAGCATGGCTGACCAGCTCCAGTAGCACGGCTGACCAGCTCCAGTTACACGGCTGACCAGCTCCAGTAGCACGCCTGATCAGCTCCAATAGCATGGTGGTCCAGCTCCAGTAGTACGGAGGTCTAGGTACCTCCAGCTGCATGGTTAGTAAGGTACCTCCAGCTGCATGGTTAGTAATGGACCTCCGACAGCAATCTGAAAGACATGATGAGCTGGTCGCCGGTGCTCACCGGGATGAAAAGATACTTAAACTGGTCGCCGGTGCTCACCGGGATGAAAAGATACTTAAGCTGGTCGCCGGTGCTCACCGGGATGTAAAATAAAACTGCAGTAGTTGAGGTAGATACTGTTTGAAACTCTGGTTGAGACGCTCTTTATTTTGGCATGGCGGCCTGTATTTATATCTAGAATGACATTCATCAAAATCTAAAGTAAAAACGAAAATTCAAATCTAAAGTACGACCATTATGGTTTAAGACATTATTAAACTGCGGGGCGTTAAGGCGCTTCCCCGACCAAACGACCTTGAGCGTTCGGTCCTTCTCTGTCCCGTCGCTGAGTCTCGCTCTATGTCGCTCCCTGCGCACGCTCATTTATCATAAAATTCACAAAAACATTCAAAATTATTTAATAAAAAAAGACGAGCGATGTTTTGAAATAAAATAAAACGTGAATTATTTAGATTTTTGAATTATCTATCCATTAGTGTAATCCTCAAATTAATAGATCGTCGTCTTTAGCAAAAGATGCACACAATCAATAATTTTTTTCACTTTTTTACAAGGAGATTTTAAATGTATGTATAACACATAAAAACAAATAAGAACGTGCAATGTGCTGATAGGATATCGAACAATAATAATGTGCTTTTAGATGTAGTTTATTATCCATAATGAATGAGTTAATAACCTCTGAATAACGCACTATGGCAAGGTTTTGGTTGGGGTACCGCCTTAAGTAGTGGCATGAAGTTACTCATATGTTTGCTCGGTGAGTTATTGCCATTAAACTATGGGCTGTAGCGTTGCCATTATGATTTGGAAGCCAGCGTATAACGTAAGTTGTAATCACCAAACAGTTAAAATATATTCGTGTTAAGTGTATCTAATGTTTTCAGGTGGTGGTGGTGGTTTGTGTGTCAGGTCATAATGAGATACTTAGGTATGTTTACTCGGGGTATTTGGGGCGAATATATGCTACACTAATGACGCATTTGCTATTATTGTTAATACCTGGAAGTTGTATAAGAACGTGTTCAATGTGAGGAGTAGTTTGCAGACCATATGGTACAAGGGTGGAATGTAAGTTTTTCAGTACGGCCACAACAACCCCGCCTCCTTCCTTTTTGTTAGTCGCGATACGGACTCGATCACTTCTATGGACTATGTAGCGGTTGTCTAGAAACTCAGAATCAAATATGTGTGGAGTGAGCCACGTTTCTATCAATATTATAATATCATAACAATTTAATAATAGTACCTATACGCGAACAACACAACAATAATATTAAAATACGCGCCAATAATAGTACCTATACGCGAACAACACAACAATAATATTACAATACGCGCCAATAATATTTTTTGGCTTATGTTTCTAGTTTTGTGCATGCGGTGTACGGTAAATGGCAATAATGTCTGATAGACTCAAAAAACAAATTATTTTCGCACTAATAGCCTCCATTAGCGTAATCAAATTTTCAGCACTCTTTTCGGGGATGTTTATTTATTTGCCGGAAATACGTTAAAGCAATCGTTTGACTTGACTAATCGGGACACCGGTGCCACCAGGTGGCGCTGGACAGAGTCTAAAACGCTAACGCTGGAACAGAGTACAGCAGAGAATTTGTTGTTGACAGGTAAGCAAACACGTTTAGAAACTGTCGCGCGTTCCGTATAATTGTGTCGTGTGTGATTCGCAAGTGAGATTAATTTGATCGTAAGTTAAAATTTGTTTTGAACTGCAAGCGGTTTTTCTATTGCGCAATAATCAACACTACCCATATAGTACGCCCACAGTAGTTAAAATATGGCTGTTAATAACGAGAGAGTCATACCTTCTCCGTCATATTTATTTATTTATTTATTAACTCATCATCACTATCATTACAGGGATTTCGTAATTCAATAGTGTGGCCATAATTACAATTTTATTATTTACTATAATATATTATATACATTGTGGTCTTTGTGAACTCACTCAGAGAACAAGTAAAAAGATCTATGCTGTCTGCTACGTCATTAAGTACGCGCAAGGTACGCGTTATAGGGGCTTTACTCAATTGGTCCTACTACTGGGCACCGCCAATAGACGTGGCCGTCGCCTTCGCAACACAAATTATCGGGCACACACAGGTTTATTTCTTTCAAAATACCTGGGTTTGAAGTCTTGCCACGCAATAATTTAAAAATATAGGTAGCAAGAGCTATGTCCCTCCTTGTTTCCAATTTATTGTATCCCACCATGCCTATAACAAATAAAGTCAGATAAATCAATTGATAAAATGGATACACACCATACCACCTTAGGTACAGAAACCTAGTAAATTTATTTTGTATACGCTCCAGCATGAGACTGTATTTAGCTTCATGTGGAGCCCATATGATTGCGTTTCATTCAAGCTGACTTCTAACTAATGCATTGTACAGTCGGGGGCCATAAATCTAGTACGACGTCAACGATCGTATTCACCTGCACGGTACTGCGATGCGCGTATAAATACATGTGTCAGTGATTTCAACGCAAACATTTACCCGTCATAGAGGTATAACTACGAGAAAGTGATAGTGTGTGGGGTCAATACTAGACAAAGATAACAATATACTTTTGTTTTCTTCACATTAGTGTTCGCACCGAGTCAATTCGAAAATAAAGTGAAAATTTTTACTCTGAATAATCTGTTCATGTAGTTAAGTGCAGCAATGTATGACTTGGAAATGAAAGTCTGCCGGTTCTAATCCCACCCTGTTGGCTGGATCGGTTTTATTATTATTCTTTTCTTTTTTTATTATAAACAACAAATATATATATATTTTAATATTTAAATGAATGTTTTATATAATTGTCATAATAAGTAATATTTATATATTTTTATATTATATATATATTATATTATTTATATTATTATATATAATCATATATACTTACTTTATGTGTGATATTAATATTATTTATTTCGTAATAAATACTTACCTAGTTAAAATTGGTACAATAATATTTTAAGCCGAAAATTACAAAAATGAATAACATTTTAGGTTGAAATAAAATAATAGTAGGTAATTTGAAGAAACATTATTTATATTAATATAATAAGTTGAAAAACAAAAATTTGTATCAGGTTTGTTAATATGATAATAAAATTGTTCTTATGCTTTTAACTTTATTGAGATTATAACTTAATTATTGATTTTCTCAAAGAGAAAAGAAGATTGAAGCTTAACCCCAATTTTACAATCATAAACTAACTTACGTATTACTATATTACGACCAGCACATCCCCTGTAAAAAACAACGTATTAATATTTGGTATGACCTCCATTATTGTCAATGCAGCTAAGCAGACGTCGACGCATGGAGGCCACCATGTTTGCACTATATCTGTGCCTCGTAAATTATCCCACAATTGAGTGCAATGGGATTTAAGCTGCTCAGGACATCTCTCATCTCTTGCTTCCTATCTTTGACCATTATGCCCCATATATTTTCAATGTGGTTTAGGTCAGGGCATCGTGCTGGCCACGGAATAACTTTAATATCAGCATGCTCACAAAACCACTTTTTTACGACACTGGCACGATGTATCGGATAATTATCTGGAACAAAATGTAGTTCACTAAAGTCTTCCGTGGGGTAAACATTACGCACAGTAGGTAGCATTAGGTCACATAAAACTTCGACATAATTAGAGCTGTTGGCACGTTATGTATGAATTCCAACTCACCCGGCCCTTGAGCACTAATCCACCCCCACATATTCATACTTTTTCTACCTGACTCTGTATTTGGAATAATATTTTTCTCAGACCAGCGAGTATTGTCTTTTCGCCATAAATTAAGTCTTCCTTTTTGGCACGATTTGAAAGTCTTCTCGTCAGAAAATATGGTCGTCTCCCAGTTAAAATCTAAATATTCCCGAGCAAAACGTAGTCGTTCCTCTTTGTGTTTTTGTGTCAAAAATGTTTTTTTAGCTGGTTTCCGATGATGTAAGCCTTCGGCATGGAGTGCACGGCGAACAGTTCGCAATGATGTATCAAATTGATCTGCAAACATTCTAGTTGGAATGAAACCATTTCTTTCATATTCTTCCACCATGAAACGCCGCTGAATCGGGTTAATAAGCGGCGGCCTTCCACTTCTTACACGACTCTTCAGAGTACCTTCTTCCTCAAACCTCTTTACCCAACGGCTCACAGTATTTCTCTAAAAAACGAAATTATACTTATTATTACACACTTGCAACTAGCGATTTATTCAAAAAGAAAATCATACACCACAACATTACCATAATTATAATCTTTAAAAATAACTCATAAGCCGGTTTCAGTTGAAATTTGAGAAATATTAAGCCCATTTTCACGCAAAGCGACAATATTTGCCCTGGCATCAATACTAATATTTGCTTGCATCTTGATTAAAGATATTCAAACAACAAGCTAATCGCAATAATAATACAAACGCTCGTAACAAAGTTCACCTAGGTACCAACAGCGTCGTTAAGTTATTCAATCCAGTAGTTTATTTTGTTTCACATTCACCCTCATCTTTTTTCTTTTTTGTTAATAATAAGTTCAACTAATACACATTCTATCGGGTCTAACTTATCGTAGACGTTCAGAATTCATAATTAAAACACAAAAAGTGTATCGTCACTGGGGTTCGAACGTAGGCTACAACGTGCGAACCATGTCAAAACGTTAACCGCTAAGCCAGATGAAAACATATTACTCGTATTGAAATTAAATATCAGTATCTTAATACGCCGTCGCGACATGACAGGCTTGTCACTAAGGCAAATTATTATTATGTCGTACTCTTTCTAACTAGATAATGATGAAACAGTGCGATATACGAGATCGCGTATGTGTGCAAAATGTTTGTTATAGGCAAAAGGTCGTAAGTGTGACTTGTTTCGATGCGATTGATTTGTGAAACTGCTACTGGATTTATGGCCCCTACCGTGCAAAGAAGTTAGCGCAGCGATGCTTGTAAAACTCTCTGCTCTTCTCAGGACGAAACCTAGGTTCCTATAGAAAACAAGGGAAAAAACCCTCCCTAAAAAAAAAACCTGAAAAAAAAGGTACTTACCAAAAAATAAGATACAAGTAAGGTTAAAATAAGGTGCTTAAGTTATCATCACGAATGTAAAGTTACGAGCATAAATACCTTACACCTACGCAAGATTTAAATGCGATTTTATCCTGAAGCAATGATATCAATTTTGCGGTGATAATACTAATTATCACCGTACTGATTTTCGAAGTGATACAACATTAAAATTGGGCTTTTCTCAAAATTGTAATCGCTTTATCGTATTTTGTGATGTCTTTTCTCTGATATCAGAATAAGTGGATGTGTTGTAACTACACCCTTATTTCACCAGTTGAAATAATAAAGAAAAATAATTTGTTTGGAACGTTGTGATAAGTCCCATGTATTAGGTAGTAGGGCGGGTGATTCTATCTGGAAGCCAGCCTAAACTTAGTGTGGCTTGCTACAGATTTCCTTATAGAAAAACCCCAATAAAATTGCTCAAGGATTAAACCAAGGACTCCACTAGACCAATGAGGAAGTCTACAATATTAAGCTTCGTATCCAATAGAGGCATAGAGATGTAGGCAGCCTGAGATTCCCAATCAGAACTGCTCGTCCTGAAACTACTACACAGCTTAAGTATTTATTATTATTATTAAATTTAGGCATATTTTTCAAAATAAGTCCCTGTTCATGTCTGTCTGGTAGCCGTGTTGTTCTGCGAAACTACGCAACGGATTTACATGCGGTTTTCGCTATCATTTAGAGAATTTATTCCGGAAGGTTTATGTGTATATAATATTAATATAAACCTTACGCATAATCGATAAGTCCAGCCGTAAAAACCGGGTGAAGCAGGGGCGGGCCGCTAGTATATATAAAAACCGGCCAAGTGCGAGTCGGACTCGCGCACAGAGGGTTCCGTACAAACCTGTGATAATAACCAAAAATAAGAAATATAATAAACGTATTTAGATTATACAGCTACATTCACCAAAACATCCGGATTGAATGACAATAAATTCGTCTTTGCCGTTTGAAAAATACTTGATACCTCTACACGTTCATAAGAAAAATGGTAAGTAATAAGTTTATAATTATAAAAAAAAATGTGATGTAACAAAAAATTTAAGGTTTTCGGAATTTTTCCGTTATGTGTGCTATAAAATGTTGTTTCGACTGGAAACTAGATCGACTGGAAGTATCCTTTAGATTTTGATTCCCTTGCCAGTAGTTGCGAGTTTCAAAATATGCGGCTTAAATTACTGTTTCTTTTGATTGCGTTGACATAGAAGTTTGATTTTGTTACAGCTTTAAGGTATTATAGACCTGAGTATTTGGTATGAATTTCAATATAATACCACTACGTGTTCATGAGGAAAAGGGTAGTAAGTTTAAAATAATTAAAAATATTTTTATTATATGATGTGACTAAAAATATATGCTTTTCGCAATTTTTCCCTTAGGTATCTGTGCTACAAGACGTTGCTTCGTACCAATTTTCAAGATTCTGAGTTCACGGGAAGTATCCTGTAGGTTTTGAGTCCCTTGCGAGGGTCGAAAATTTGCGGCATAAACAGCTGTATCTTTTGATTGCGTTGGCTTAGAATTTTGATTTTTTCACAGCTCCAAGGGACTGTAGACTTGAGTATTTGATATGAATTTCAGCTTGATACCTCCACGCGTTCCTGAGAAAAAGGGTCTTGACAGACAGACAGAGGGACAACAAAGTGATCCTATAAGGGTTCCGTTTTTTCTTTTGAGGTACGGAACCCTAAAAACAACGTCTAGTCTAGACTGATATTATTGACATCTCATCAAATATCAATTTCAGATATTTAGTGGAATATTTCCATTGAACTAGCAAGCAGCTTTTACCTAATCTTTAAGTTCTCGGAAAATTGAGGCGATCACGAGCAGGCTGTGGGACAAAATTCACTCGCGCCTGAGTAGGGTGCACTTCGATGTTTCGAGCTACTTTTGGACGGGATCGACGTTGAAGGACTTAGTAAGTTGGTTAAGAAAATGAATTATTCCGATCTGTCACCCTGCTTTGTCCCCTTAAGAGGACAGTTTGAACGTTATTCACTACTATCTGTCCCCCTATCAGTTATAGGGTGACAGATAGTAGTGAATAACGTTCAAACAATAAAGTTAAATAAATATATAAAGTTAAATAAAGGACAGATCAAACATTTTTTTCCGCTAAGGGGACAAAGCAGGTTGACAGATTGGAATATTCCAACGAAATGTGTGGAGTATGTATGTAACATCTGTATGATGGAGTTCAAACTGACGCGATAAGTCGCGTGATTCCCTTATCATTAAAAAATTGACACCCGCAAACGCGTATTGCGTTTCGCGCGGCATTCGCCTCAATTGAAGAAGTCCTTTACCCTTTTAGCAAGAGAACATCAACACGATTACATCACGATCTTAGGTTTCTCTTTCTAATAATACATTTTTCCGTCTCATTTTTTTTTATATTAGGGATAATATCCCGATTATGAGTTGACACACTATTATGTATCAACTTTATTTACGAGTTTAGGCTCCCTCAGACAGGCGCGAGCAACAGCGCGACGCGACTCTTGCATAATAATTTCGATGAAAACTTCAAGGGAATTGTTCTACCAGAGTCGCGTCGCACCGTCGCGACACGCCTGTCTGCACGAGCCTTTTTACATATTATATTTGGATATTTACTACTCAATCGCGTAGTCGGGGGTTTTTTAATTGTTTAATATAGGTTTTATTTACAAACAAAATATTAACATATTCAATCAGTCTTTTCAAAACATATGAAATCAGCGTACCTAATGTCAAATTATTCTTCTCCTACTAATTTGATAATTATAAATAATTAAGTTTATGGAAAAAAAAAACAATTTTAATCAGTGTTTTTAGGCGTTATGAGCATGATTTTATTGAGGTCTTCTAGCAACTTAGTTATATTTTTGTTACATTTTATTCAAACTGTAATTACCTCTATTAAAACTATGATTCGACAACTTTTGCCATACATTGCTGGCATAGTTTTTTTTCTTTTCGCCAAAAGTGAAACCTAGGCCATATGTTAGAGGACTGTATGAGAAATCAATATCAAATAGAACTAGGTCTACAAACCATAACCGAACCAAGTTAGAGAGTGTTTAGTGGATTGCTATTGTTTTTTAGCAGGCGTTATTTTTCTTAAATAAATATACTCCGTGTGTGATATTTTAAGTTTCCCATTTTTAAATACTACTCGGCAACTATAATGATTCATTCCGCATCCCTATTATATCCCCTATTCCGTAACTATCTTTATAATTATGCAAAAGAGCTGTAACTATGGGATCCAACGAAAGTCCTATAGTCTTCATAAATATCGGAACCTATCAAAAGTATTTTTTATTGTGTGTCCTGATGGCCACATTATTGATATATATGGTTTATGAAGCCACAAAATCAGACGTAATGATTTTGAAAGAAATCACTAATTTTCATGACGTAGATAACCCGTTTCATTCCTTTTTTTAAAGTGACAATGTCTTTATATTAGATAGGGGGTTTCGCGATGCAATTGACGATCTTAGAGTCATGAACTTCGCGCTTATATGCCAGTGACAAAAAATGATGGCGTGGCACACCTGACAACGCAACAGGCGAATGAAACGAGAAGAGTAACATTATGTAGATGGGTAGTAGAAACAATGAACGGACGGTTGAAAAATCAGTTTCGGCAACTTAGGTCTAACTTTTTTAATAGAGCTACGAGTCACTTGTTCGACGAAGTAAAAATAGCCGGTGCATTACTAAATGCTTTTGGTGAACCAAGCACTGATCATCCTTTAGTAAATGAAACCCCTATGATTTCCAGCTCTTTCGATCCAGAGCTAAAGTGGACCACTGGTCGTTAAAAACTGGACACTGGATATTATAATATAATAAAATAAAAATTGGTAAAGCCTGACAAAAAGATACTAACAATACTTCCCTTGTTATCTTCATTCGGTTACGGTTGATAGACCTGGTTCTTTTTGCTATTGATTGCTCGTATTGTCCTCTTACATATAACCTAGGTTTCATTTCTGGCGAAAGGAAAAAAGTAAATCATGCCAATAGTTTGCATTGGCCTTTCAAATAAACTATTCGTCTTATGTATTTCAAACACATACATTTAAGCACTTTTTATGTCGACCGTACAATTTGAAAACAATAGAAAAAAGAAAAAAATAATGTAATCATATTTATCATATTCGGGGTCCTCCGGGACGGGGGCCTCGGGGATCGGGGTACTCAGGGAGTAACCCAATCATACGAGCCCAAACTCGATGGGGTTGTGTCGTTTAATTACCGAGTTCCTATGGCCATCTTGCAGCTCCATCATCAGACCCTGGTTACCAGCTAGCACCAAAGTACTCGTCAAGACGGATCAAACGAGTCTAAACTTGATGGGGTTGTGTCATTTAACTACCGAGTTCCTATGGCCACCTTCCGGTTCCATCATCAGAACAGCTCTATCAATATCGGGACAGGTGAAACTAAAAAAAAAAAAAGCTTGTGAAAATAACAATACCATTTTTGGTCGTTATGTAAGTACTATTTCATTTAACCCTACTGAGAATAACAATAATTACCAAATCTGTAAGAATAATCGGATGATCTGTACCTCCTTAGTTATATTTTATTTTAAAACTAGACATTAAAAACAAAAATGGAAAGCAGATGACAGACGTTTTAATGCCACAGGTTGTCTTAGCTAAGGTACACTCGGCTACGTATCAAGCTATACATGTCCAGTATAAGCTGATCTCCCATTGTACGGGTATCCTATACAATGTGAGATCAGCTTAGACTATAAATGTATGGCTTAATATGTAACCGAGTGTACACAAAATCTATGCGAATCTTAATATTTATTCTTAACCATCAAACGAAATTGTTTTTCACAAAACAAGGAACAAAAACGTTTTTTTTTCTCTATTTATTGTGTCATTATCTCATCATGACTCTTTTAGATACCTGTAGTAGTACAAATAGTTTCCTTTCGTCCGACCGATGAAGATTTTTTGCTGTAAGTTCATAGAAAGCACATAGTGGGTAAGAAAAAAACTTAAAAAAAAAACAACCGACTTCAAAACAAAAACACTACTAAGTGAAAAATAACTTTAATTTCGAAAGTCGGTGTCTTCGGATCTGTATTTTAGTCTTTTACCACCGACTTCCGAAATTAAAGTTATTTTTCACCTTGTAGTGTTTTTTTTTTGAAATCATTTGTTTTTTTTTGTAAAAAAGATTTTTATTTTTCACTTTTTAGTGAGTCACTTATTTATCTGTTACAATAGCCTAAAAATGTCAACTGCTCATCACCTTTTACAAAATATTCCTTTTCCCGATGCAGGGACGTTAATTGTTGAGGAGCTCTCCTGGTGAGAACCAAAAGAACTGCACCATATGCATTGTGACGAGCATAAATTGTTTAGCAACCATAATAAAGTAATCGAATCGCAACCCGTGAAATACTTTTTATTGAGTAGTTCCGGTGGCCACCTCTGATCTTCATCATCAGTTCCACTTCACCGAATGGAGCTTTCCGAGAGCAAATGCACGAGTTACTATAAAAAATACCCAAATCGCTATAGGTGAGCCTATAGAATTTAAGGATTTCCCTCGATTTCCATGAGATCCCTTCATCAAATTCTGACTTGGTAACAATGGGACTACCTCGAGAGTATACCCTTCCAAACAAAAAAATAAATTTCCAAATCCGTCTATAAATCACGGAGTTATGCCCGAACATATATAAAAAAAACAAACAACCGAATTGATAACCTCCTCCTTTTTGAAGTCGGTTAAAAATAAAGAAAATACGTTTATTTGCTGTAAAACGTAACGCAAAGGGAACACATAAAAAAGAACTACATCTGGGCTTGGGCCTTTTGTTATATCTAATGCCTGTAAGGCTTGCAATACCTGATCACGACTAAAGCTATACGGTTAATAATAACACAATCATCTGCACACGTTTCAGGGCGCCACTATTCACTGCTATTAAAAGTGATAGCTTCATAGACCGACTGAAAAAAGTTTGAGAACAGGTTAATAAAAATGCTTATAACTCTGTTTGAACTTTTCCCCACATGACTGCCTTCTGCATAACACGGTACAATTATCGAAGCGCTATCTGCTACAGGCTACAGTACAGAGGGCCTAGACAAATGTCATTCGCTACGGAGCGATTCTATTTCTACAATCGCTACCGCTTACGCTAATATTTGGCATCATACGAATCGAAAATTAGCGATAACGCTTGTCATAAAGTGTCACTTGGCTCCGCATCTCTATGGAAGTAATCGTTCGAAGCTGTCGATTCGTTTCATAAAATCGAATGATGTTAACATTGTCTAGCTAATTTCTATTCGGTAACCTATGATCACGTGAAATTTCGATAGCTTATGTCAATTCCATACATTTTTTGGCTTTTCTACTAGCGTCATCGCTAATCGAATGTTACTTTGTCTAGGCCCTCAGATATGATATGATAATGTACGCATGAGCGACAGTGCCGGCAGTTCAAAACTGTTGCCATCACGAGCAGACGTGTCACGCGACGCCGCGTCGCGATTACTCGGAAATTTAGTTTCTTTCGGATATTGTTGGTGAATACAAATTGTAATAGGCTTAATTATTTAAGTATTTATTTAATATCTTAGATATTATTTGTGGTGTTGTGGTATGTTGAGTTTCGTGAAAATAACAAATTAAACAAAAGTAGGTATTTAAATTAAGTGAATGGTGTGTTTAATCGAAATTAAAACAATTATTACTAATTAATCAATTTATTTAAAAAACATTATATAGATAAAATAAACAATTAAAGTGTAATTAAATAGGCTACCTTTTTACGTTTTAGTGAACCGTGCAGAAGTTAGTAACTAAAACATTTATTTTTCTAATTGATTAATAAATTAAAATTAACCCAGTGTAAATAATTAGGCATACGTTTATATTATTATTAAAATAGATAGATGTGTAAGTAAAGTGAATACAACTTTGTAAAAAAAATGTGTCTACAGATGTGAACTTCTTAAAAAAGTTATCAAAACAACAAAACTTTTATCTAAAAAAAATATGAGACATAAAATACAAAAACAAGAATGTTTTAACCCTCTATATACCGTATACAAGCATATATGTGGTTCGCTAGATTCAGTAATATTTTTCTCGCGTTCAACCCAGTGGCTGTGAATTACTTTTTCAAAAAAGTTTTTCTGCATGAACCAGGAAAGATTAGCTTGATAAAAATATAAAATAAAGTGCGGTTATTGTTCTATTATAAGTTTGCTTTATTTATTTGTTATTTTTTTTTCGTATTTGTATCATATTGGGGGGCTTTTTCTATAAAACCATATAATTCGTCGGCTTACTGCAAGAACTCATTAAGGTGACGTAAACAAAACTTGCAGAAATAATTTACTCATTTTTGATTTCATTGGATGTCCTATACAATCATAACTATTACATGTTTTAAAAAAAATAACAGCGTTAAAGAGTTCAATATATTAACTAACAAAATCAACCAAAAGTAGTTAAAAATATTGATGGATATTTTTTTTAAAGGTTAAAATCTATTTTAATGACTTCTTGCCATCGAAACTTTACAAAGTGTGAATTAGACATTTCTTAAATTAGACTAAGTACCTACTGACACTAGACTAGTTGCTCAAAGGAACAAACTTGTGTAAATCAGTCTTAAAAGTTAATAACAAAACAGTCTTCTATATGGTGAAAACAAAATTCTTAAAAAACTAACTCAAATTGCAAAAAAGTCACATCGGCACATAAATCAGTCATAAAAGTAAACAATCAATCTGACTAGCCGTTTCCCAACTATATTGGGGTCGGCTTCCAGTCTAACTGGAAAGTAAAAATAAAAGTAAACATGGCAACTACCTAATTAAAAGAAAAGTAGTAATCATAGTTTTAACTACTCATATTCTTCGTCCAAATGTTCTTCTTCCAGTAAAAGATCTCGACCTTCCTTATCTGGTAGGTTTTGGTACTAAGTTCAGGGGGTATTATTTTTTCAGTTCACATTTTTCATAATTTCTTTTTCTTAGCTTTAGTGATAGGAAACTTTTTGTTATAAGCTTTTTTAAATTTATCGTCGATACTTACTGATATGTACAAATCATCTTCTAGACGTACGAGTTCGTTAGTATGATCTTGCATCGGTGTTACAGATTGTTCAATAGTTATGATTGCTAAGCGGTCCGGAGGAATTGTCTCTCGAGTCGTTGAATAATATCTGATATTAAAAAGTTGACGTTAATTATATGTTTAAAATTCTAAATAACATAAAATAATAAAATAAAGAAACCACTTACAAACGGCGCACTGACAGTATGTTGCTCGAGTTCCTGGTTACCGTCTTGAGATAGTCGTACCACCGTCATTCGTTAAGTACTGTTTCTGATGAGTATCGGTAGAGATGGTGGCCCTTCAATTATTTGCGGTGAAGTTTAAAATAGGAGAATTATAATAGTTTTGTTATAACTTAACTTAGTAGATAATTGCTAAGTAGTCATACACCAAAATATTACATTGAGCGGATCTCCGTCAGTTGAAATCTTCTGATGTTGTATAGGGTGGTTTCATTATATTCTTACACTGTGGGTGGCTAAGAGTTGGCACTTGATTTAATTATAGTGACGATTACGCCCCTACGATGTATGGTTAGTAATTGCTCGATGAAGGTATAAGTAGCATCCTAGAAACATTTCATAATGGAATCTATTTATTTATAACTCTCGACGATCGTTTACAAAATCATGCATTGAACTATGCAAATTCGTAAAACGGCACCGCGCCCTATGAAGTTTGAGTTTGCAAATTACGGAAATCGAATGTAGGACTCGTAAAAAACACTATCATCATTATGCTGCGGTCTCACTGCACGCTTTCTCAAAGGCCAGATTGCGCCAGGCCAGGCCGATAGGCCAAAGAAACCGTCGTATCCGATGAGACCTGCGGTGTCTTGTCGTCGCCCGTCCGATCCGACGGGATTCGGTACGTTCAAGTTTGTCGCGGCACGAGGGCACCTGTCGCGGCCTGAACGGGCGCGTTTAGTCTGCTTGCTTTCTGCTTTGTTTATCAGAAATTAATGTTGACCACTGAATAATACCACAGCAGCTGCACACACAGAGCGCATTAACATGTTGGAATAGCGGCCAACAGACCGCACCAGACCGACACACGCTGTGGGAATGGTCGGCACGGGCCGCCACAAGCCTTAACAGGCTTAGCAACGCCTGGCGCGGCCTGTCAGTTAACAGACCTTGGGACTGCGGCTTTAGACGTCCGCGGTGTGTGAATGACGCGCACTCGTACGCAAACATAAATTCATTAAAAGTCAAAAAGAGTGTTTATTGAAGTCTATCAAAAGTAATTAACTGCATTTAATTTGTATAAAAATGAATAGATTGCATATAATCTCGAATAACAAAGAATCACTAAGTAACAAATGAGTAATTTTAATCAAACTAAAACTGTAAATAAACCGTCACTCGTTGTAACAGAAGTCCTTAAAATTGAATAATGTTTTTTTTGTCATAAAGCACCGATTTCAAGAAGTAATTATGTACACCTAATGAACTTTAACTAAATGCTATTCTAAAGTGATGTGCGTAACGCGTACCTTAAAAAGTTATTAAGTCACATATATGACATTTATATTACAATAAAATGTCCCATTTTGTTTTTTTTTATTTGTTACAAACTACCTATTATAGTACTCTACCGAATTTCTAAGAACCAGTCAATCCGAAATGGTAATTATCGACTTTACGTCTAGGTCATAACGTCCAAATTTGAAAAGCCAGAAATAAATGAGTTTTTGCTTTATATAGAAATAATCAAGACGAGTTTAACAGTATTATTAACTGTACTTAATGATTTTTGCAGTTCATGAGTTCTTGCAGTAAACCGACGATATGGTTTCGCATGCATTCTAACCTAACCTAACCATTTTTCGGCGGAACCTGATATGGTTTCGTATGCGCTTTTGTGATTACTTGGTTTGACAATAAACCGGTTCCGGATGCTTTCGACTTTTGTAGCTAGTGATCCCACGACTACAAAACGAAGATACTTCAGAAAAGAAAAACAGTATATAAACATTAACTGTCCTCAAGCTGTTGAAGTATATAATCAGTACATGAGGGGCGTTGATTTATTGGACTCTATGCTGGGTCTGTATAGAATTGACTAGAGATCTAAAAATGTTACAAGCGAATATGTTTTCATATGGTGGACATGTGTATTGTAAATGGTTGGATTCTTTGGCGCAGGAACAACCCAGACATTTGCATGTGTCTATTTGATTTGAAACAAGTCGTTTCAGAACACACGCAAATCTGGTAAAGCTGTAATGGCACGAAAAAGAAGGCGTCCTGTAAATCACAGTAGAGATCGAACGCCAATAAGTGTTACTAGTCACAGAAGTCCTGCTCCATCTTATCCAGGAACACCAATTCTTCCAAAGAAAATGAGGAAAGTTCCTGCCAGACACCAAGATCTGCCATTGGACTCTGTGAGAACCGATAAAACAGACCAGAATGGCAAAAAAATCGACAAAAATGACAATTTTGTGACCAAAAAGCTTACACGAAGTGTAGGAAATGTATGGTTTTCTTGTATTACAACGACAAAAGAAACTGTTTATCAGCATTTTGATTAAAATTTTGTGATCCTTTATTTTATTACTAAAAACTAAAAGTTCTAATTCTTTCTTTATTTCATACAAAGCCATATTTTATGTGTGTAGTAATTTCGATTCAAATTTGTTTGGACGCATACGAACCCATATATGGGTTCAATTTTTTTTTCGGTTCCTGTATGTGTTTAAGTTTTAATTTCGTTTTTGTTATAAATTGTATCTTTAAATAAATCCTAAATAACCATCAAACTTTTTTTTAAACCATATCCTTCATAATTCATGCGGTAGAGGGTTAAGACAATTCACCAGATGTAAAAGTCGACTGCGACCAAAAATTCTAGGAATATTTCAACATGGAGGCAACCTCGGGACTCAATGAGACAGAACTGCTTCATACCTCGATACTTGTCCCGAAGTGGGGATTAGCTGTGCAGATATACAGCGTGCTATTGGCTGTCGGGACTTTTGGCAACGTGGGCTTATTGGCATGGCTCATGTGCTCGAGCCGACATAAACCACGCACCAATCTGCTAATGATGCATTTAGTTCTTGCTGATATAATCGTGATATTTATTCATATACCATTGGAGGTAAGTGCTTTGTTTTTATTAAGTATATCAAAACACTTTAAAATTATCAAACTAAGTACTACACCAACATTCAAAAATCTAAGTTTACAAACAAAGAAAATAGTCTACTTAAATTAAACGCAACAGCCTTTATAATGTTGTCTACTAACCTCATCTGACCTGTAGGCACTGCACGTAAGAGCGGCAACATCGCTCCCGTTCAGTAAATGAGTACCTACTTATTTGGCGGTCCCTTGTATGCGTAAAGTTTCATTCATTTAATTATGTAACAATAATCAAAAAAATGGTGCGCCTATGCCCGCCCGCTCGCCGCCTGCCGCCCGCCAGTCCGCGCGACTTTTCTATCACTAGATTCACGTTTAATAATCTAAAACTCTTTTTCTAATGCCGCTGCTATTATTTGCTTGTGGAGGAACACCCCGCGAAGTAGGACCAGAGGCTGATTTTCCCGTAATCTTTGAAAATATGTTCTTAAAGCTCGGGCTGCGTTTTGTTGACACTCACCATAAATCTAGATCATATCGGTATACTCCATAGCAGTGTAATTGAAACGAGGCATTCTGATCTTACTACCAAATAACACGAACTAACTATCACACTATTGTTTACACATTAGGTAGGTACCGTAACCTACCAAACTCTACTACACTTAAAACTTACAATATACACTCGAATTATCAATAAAGGCTCGTGCAGACTGGCGCGACGCGACAGTGTGACGCGATTCTGCGATATTATACCCGTAGAACAATTTCTATGAAAACGCGCGCGAAAGTACACACAGGAGCGACCTCGCGCCGCGACGGCGTCGAAGGCCTGATTCAGAAGGCAGTACTCCTCGACACGGCTCTCATCGTGAGGACGTTCCTTTCTCTGGAGCCCTAACCACCGATACCAGCGGAACACTATTTATTATATTTGATAAAATAAAAAATAAAGTTTTTATAAAAATATTTAAAAATGAATATAAATAAGTATATAAATAAATAAACGAAATAATAATAATAAATTTATTTATTTCAAAATAAGTTACAGACCAAAATACATATTATGTAGTTGTAATGGTTAAAATTTTGAAAAAAGATGGGTTACAAACTGGTTGGCATAAGAATAAAGACAGGATATATCTGGAGGCACGGTAGTGCCCCCGCCAAGACGAGCCAAGCGAAGCGCAAGGGCCTACCTACCTTTTCTCGAAGTGTTTCGTCGTTTTTTTGAACCCTCATAGAGTTGGTTTCCGATGTACCAGATAGTTCATATTCTCAGGATATGATGTCAATAATAGACTAATTAAACATACAAAGTCTCAATTGAATAGCTCTAATACTTTAGATTTTATTGATATCTAAAATACACCGATTTCGTCACTGACACACTCGCTGATACACTGACACAATGATGATCATCAAAATGTTTGGCTACTTCCTGAAGTGCTAGAAAGCTGAAATTTGGTATGTAATCTAAGTTTAGTATACAACCAACAAAAAAAATCATAAAGTTATAACTTTCGCCCCCCATCCCCTAAAATGGGGGGGTGGAAGTTTGTATGAGACTTCAAAATGTTAGGGTACTTCCTGAAGTGCTAGAAAGCCGAAATTTGGTATGTAAACAAAGTTCAGTATACAAAAAAACACTACCGTGCCCCCAGATAAACTTAAAAAAAAGATGAAAAAAATAAACACTAAAAAGACTGCCTAGCAACTTATAAAAAGAACTCAAATCCCACCAAAAACATTTCATGTAAAATGTTGCCAAGATGACCACATAAGGTTTGCCCTGTGAAAAAGCCCCATACATTTTTACTGATATGTAGAATTTGTGAAGTTAGGGTCGGTAGAGTTAGGCCGTGTAGATTCAGAAGCTTGGCTCTACATGAGATCTGATATCTTTTTCACAGGGCAAACCTTATGTGGTCGTCTTGACAACATTTTACATGAAATGTTTTTGGTGGGATATAATTATGCTGTAACCACAAGGTCTGTACGTCAATTGGGTGAGCCCTGCCTCATAAACTAGGGTGACCTGTATCTTAAGAGACAGTGATCAGCTATGAGGTATCTTATAAAATAAACAAAAACTTGTGAACTTTACACGTAGAAATAAAAAAAAAAAAACAAAACCACATAAATTGAAAACTAAGAAGTCCGTAAAAAATAAAACTTATTTATGTAGGTACTAAAGTAATTTAAAAAATCTTGATTATTAAATAAATACTTCGTACAAGCAATTCCGAATTCGCCAGTTTCGTCTCGTGCTTGTGTGGTCAAGCTTAGGTACCTACGTACTTATAACTCGAAAGGTTTAGGTAGTTAAATAAAGGTAAACAAAAAAAACCACGTGACTCATAGATGTTAAACCTTTTATTTCAAATGTTAAAATCATATTATTTTGAGTCCCATAGTAATAGGCTCTATTCTGAATCTGAATTTGAGGAACTATCTGTCACATTAATAATAAAGCGTTCAGTGGTATCATCAAATATTTTGTCTAATTTAAACATTTTCTATTCTTCTTTTGTTACATGACCCTCGCAACTTTTCCAATTCTCAGCAGTCACATTAGCTAAAGCCTCTGGCAAAATAATGATTAGGTCAGACATTTTAAAAGTTTTATTTTTCTCAGCTACAAACCCTTTAACTTGAGCCCATATTAACTCAATTGAATTGCGCTCACAGTGATATGGTGGCAGCCGCAATACAGTGCCACCATTTAACATTTTTTCTAATTCATCCACATCATAAAAGGCATCTGGTTAACCGACTAAACGTAATACCTGCTACTTCAGTTGCCATACTATGTCACAGGTGTACTCTTCAAGTTAGCAACGTTATCTAATACGTTGTATTTTCTAAAAGGTTTAGGGAACCTGTCTTTTTGGGCTCTTTACAATAGACAGATTACAAAATATTATACTATTTTATAAATCTAACAAAAAAAATGTGCTCATGCAATTACATGGACGAAGAGTATAGTTTACGAATAAATGATAAAGTTTAACATACATTAATAAAAGAGGAAACTATCGTATAAATCGCAAATAGCTTTAATTTTGTTGTAACGTATTTTTAAACAAGAAAGTGTCAACTATAAAAAACCCTTTTTACGATTTGTTTACCTTTATTTAACTACCTAAACCTTTCGAGTATGGGTTAGGGTAGGTAGGTTATGACGATCGACCGTGGAATCGAACCTAGGACTCCACACTCGTCAAACACGTAAAGACCTGCCTTCGTCCTCTGACGAAAATCGTCTACTACTGAGCTCACGCTCAGCTGGGATGTCACCGCCATTTATACTCTCTTGTGTAGCGTCGCGCCGCGCGCTACGCGTCGTCGCGCCAGTGTGAGAGGTGTTGCGACGCGACTATATCGCAGAATCGCTACGCGACAGCGCGACACAAAGGCGCCGCTCGTCGAGCCTTATCACAACAGTAAAACTATTAAACCTTTGCACTGTATGAAATTGCAATAAAACAATGTTCAATTTTACACAAAAGCGCATTAATATAATAATATTAATGCGCGCACGGCAAATCACTCTTATAAATTAAACAACATTTTGAAAAAACATTAACTAGCCGACCAGGAAGCAACCAGTATAACATGCTAATGGAAGCGAAATTTACATATTTATGTACATTTGTTTTCTTTAGGAATACTTGATAAAGTTATTTGTTAGATTTAGAATTTTTACGACGATTAGATTTAATAATCGAATTTACGGTGGGGAAAAAAAATTGATTGACCATTATACGTATTAAAGTGAGACATTTGTGATTTTCAATAAATAATAATGGGAACTATATTTTCTATCACCAAAATTTATATTTGTCATCAAGTTGTATCACCTAATAAATACATCTATCGCCACGAAATATTTTCGTTCTCAGATAAACAAAAATTGTTCCCAGGTATTTGGTACAACTTGGGGCACCCCGACTCGGACAGGTTAGGTTAGAAGGGGACGGCGGGGTCTGAAAGACCCCGCCGTCCCCTTCGTGGTTATTTTTTTTTAAACCGCCCAGAAGTAGGAGTCCCGCCAAGCGGGACTCCGTCGGCTACGCCTCATTATTGTTGAAATACTTATTAGGACACACCTATTATAATACATACAAAAACATTTATTTGGTACTAGACCTTATATCTCAGGATTTTAGGTGATTTATTGTGGAACTGATTTTGCATTGTTTGGTGACTACATTTTGGTGACAGATCTACTATTTTGAGGACAAACCCTATTATTTAAGAAACACAAAACTAATTAAATTGGTGATAGCTTAAATGATACCCAATAATAATATTGTTTTCAATGTAAAAAGACTGTGTTTTAGTCAACCATTATTTTGTGTACTTAATAATTTCTTAGCATAAACAGCCCTAGCGTTGCGTTCAACGACGCACGTGATACCCCGAAATCATGGCAGACAACGTAGTAGATACTCTCGGGCGACCGCCTAAGGTACATTCTAGCGGGCACGACTGCCTGTAATGTTTTTGTAGGTAATTATAGCGTTAGGTATCTATCTTTTTCTATGGAGTGAACTATCTGTCCTAATCTGTAGTGTGGCCCTAAGTATTTACAAAGATTACCACAGTGGGCGTAGCCAGTGTGTTAAAATTGACTCCGTTTTAAGTGACGAAGAGTTTATCAGCTACGGTATATGAGTACCTCAAGGAAGTATCTTGGGACCCACACTATTTCAAATATATATTCTGTCGATTACCTCTCATGCACTGTGACATTTTTACCTACGCAGACACAGCACTTTTGATATATGATGAGACCTGGGACAAAGCTAAACATAGAACTAAAGTCACCTTGCGAACTGTTTGGACTGGCTTTCCATTAATTTCCCGACGCTCAATGTTTCGAAGACTAAAGTAATTCAGTTTTTACCACCAAATTCACTGAAACCTCCAATGGATTCAACCAAAATAACAGCGCATATTTGTCATGATGGCTCACCATGTAATTGCAATTGTCTTGCTATGGTTTCAAATATTAAATATTTCAGTTGTTCATATCAACGCGAGGCTAGATTGGAGTGTTCACACGAAAGGTGTTCATATCGACGAGAGGCTAGATTGGCGTGTTCACACGAAAGGTGTTCATATCGACGCGAGGCTAGATTGGCGTGTTCACACGGATACTCTATGCTGCCGGCTTCGTAAACTTATAAATGTATTTATTTAAAGAACTGAAACATTCGGCCGACAATAAAACGGCTTCACTTGTGTGCCGGACGGGCGTGATCGTCGGACGCGAAGGGTGTAGGGAGTGTGTCAGCCTATCCAGGTGTATCCCTGTGTGTGTGTGAGGATAGGCCTCCCTGTCCAGACGGCGCTGACGTCCTGCACCTATAGGTTGCAGATATCTTCAGACGGCTGCCAGCTGCTTATCTTCGTGACTGTTTCCTGCTTCCCATCTTCCAGGTGGCTTCCTGCTTCTTATGTGTACCAGTGTTTATGACTACTTCTGATTAAAGGAGTACGTTTTGACCAAGTTTTTGACTCTCTCTGCTTAATTATATTTACCTGGGTGACTGAATAATAACACAAGTCTTCATGAATTTTCAGGAAGTGATTTTCGGAACTTTTGTGAAAAACTATTTGAACTATTTTAAAGTATATAAGACAATATAAGTACTCTGCCGATGACTACGAAATTTTTATGTTTTACATGTTTACTAACGTACTATCAAACTTTACTTTAACGAGGACCGCTAATTACTTCCTGATTCAAAGTTTTTATTACACGAAATTTTCATCTGACATATGTAACATTAACGCTTATATACACGTTATTTACTATTAATATATAAGGCATGTTACATACCAATGAAATCCTTAAAAAAATACCTATCGTCTGAGGTATCTATAACAACTATATCTGTTTCCACTGAAAAGTTATTTGAGGGGAAACAGAGAAAATATTACAATTTTCGATATAAAAGTGTTTGTCAGCTGTTTTTCTCGGAAACCGCTGAACCGATTTTCAATTAAGTTACAGATACCTCAGGCCAGTCTATAGAACTGAAACAATGCAATATTTTAAACATCACAACTATAGTTTTCAGGGCGTGACGCGCCCTGAAAGTATGTTTCATTAACCAAAACAATAAATAATTCATAAACTATCGCAGCACGACATTCAAACCCAATTAAATGGGCTTATTCAAAGGACTAGATATACGAAAATTAGGTCTAGGGTTAGGTCTTGGTCTAGGTTACCTGGACACACTAAACAAACTACGGTTTTCGACTATTTAGTCCACTTAATTGAGGTTTGAATGGGTCGTACTTACGGTTTCATGCACTAACAACATATTATAACTGTTTCTATGGTATAACTAGCACTGTTATCACTGAATTTGTCATATTACAAAAAACTATCTAAATACACTATAAGTGACGCATCGTCGCGAACAACTTGTATATCGCTCCCTGTGTGAGTCGATTATCATGATCATGATCATGATGATGATCACTTACTGCATCCCGATGTGGGAGGGGGGGGGGGGGGGCTTTCAAAACCTTGATGCTTAGGGTGGAACGAGCTCAGCGGGCTGTCCTCAGAGTTTTGTACTTCTGTAAAAGGGATTACCTCACAGCCCAATTGAACACCGAAGCCCAAGTACTCACGGTGAGAAAACTCTATGTCCTCTGCACTGTCTTGCGTCGACATTCCACGATGCCACTAGATCGAAATCTATCCAATCGGTGGATTGGCTTTCCTATCTGTGAATCGGTTCAGTGTCGTTCTGCGCTTGCCTGACTACACTATCGTGCCCAAAGCTCCCAAATCACTACATAGTATAAAACAAAGTCGCTTCCCGCTGTCTATCTTTCCCTATATATGCTTAGATCTTTAAAACTACGCAACGGATTTTGATGCAGTTTTTTTTTTAATATATAGACTAATTTAAGAGGAAGGTTTGTATGTATAATACATGCATAATATAGTAGAGAAACACTGATAATTTTAGAGGTTTTTAATGTGATGTCGTAAATAAACACATTTTTTTGCGCTTCCGTTGATAACGCTGGCTGAACTCTACAAGATAGATCAAAATAATGTACTACAGTATTGTACACCTTAAAAAGGTCTACAAAAATGTCATCGATGGTATATATCTATCTCTTAGGGATAATCCACAATTACCATTTTTTTATCCTTTACTTTTTACGAGAAATAATAGCTTATTTACGAAGCGATTTTAAGCAATACAGCATTTTTATCCTTATCCAATTAAGTACCTTAAATACATTATGCATTTAATATAGATCAATACGGCTCTTTACAGCATGTAATTTAAATGAATATTTTCGAAGATATTACAGATTTAAAATGCAGGGACATAGCGGTTGCGGCGCACAGTATGATAAATGCCTCAAAAAACGGACATCACTTTTTTATTCTATTAATAGAAATTATGAACTATTTTGAATGCGGATCATAAATATACTTTAAAACAGAGTTATAATTTTTATTCGTTTTTTTTTGGATTTTCAGAAAAAACTCAAAAGCAAACGATGTGATGAAAATATTTGAACATTTGTTTTTGAAGATTGTTGACACTATATACAAAGAATAAAATAATATGACGGCGAAACAGAAAAGATTTCGCTATGATAAAAAATAATTATGCCTGATTTTATCTTTATTCCTTTTTGTTTTTTCCTTCGGACATCTTTTGTTAGTAGCACCTAATATTTATTCTAAAATATTCTTCAGAACTGTACTATTAACTATAAAAAAAATCAGATGCAAACCATCAGGACATCGAAGATATGATGATTCTATAGTTTTAAAATTTTTCAGAACACAAAAATTGCAATTAATAATTTCTGTTGAAACAATTAAGTTTCTATTGTTACGTGGGTCCCGGCGGCGCCCAGGTGCAGTACTTATCTATCTATATCTAAATCTTTATCTTTTCTTTACTATTTATAAAGACGTATAATTTGTGAGTTTGTAAATTTGCATATAAAGGGTAATCTCCGAAACTACTCATCCGGATTCAAAAAATATTTCAGTAATAGAAAGCTACACAGCTACACTCTTGCCGAGTGCCATAGGATGTTTCTTGGTATAAGTATACGACTTTCACGCGGACGAAGTCGCGGGCAGAAGCTAGTGTACAATAAAATCAACAAGAACCTATTCATTTACAAACTTACCTTGCATAAGGTTAAGCTGAGTCTTAAACCATGGCTACTGTCCCTCTATTACGACGAAACAGAGCAAATTCTTATTACTCTTTCGTAACATGGATTGTACCTTAAGAGAGGCACTCAACCCTTACTCGCAAACCCGATGAACCCTTCCTGAACATTCAAATCAATATACACATAAATACTTCAAGCTCACAAACACACACACATACTCACACATACACACACACACACCCTCGCACACTCACTTACCACACACTCACCCTTTTTTTCTAAACATTTTTAAATTTAATTTTTTATTTTGTATTACTTTAGTCTTTTTTATTATTTTTATTTCCTTTGTTAATCTTATTGCTTAGGTTTTCAATAGTATTTCCTCCCGGGAGAGGGCACTGGCTCTTCTAACACAGGTTAACTACCTAGCACAAGTGTCAGAGACTTCACACAATTGTAACCCAATTTCTTATGTAATAAAATGATTATTATTATTATACCGTTGATTATAATTTGATATATTTTTGGATACGTACTCCTAACGCGATACCCAGTTTGTGGTTTCAATTAACGTCATATTTATTGGATAAAATTTTATAATTCATTCTAGGCTGTATGCTATTTGTTGTTTTCCTGTTTACTTTTATATTGTAAAGCCAGATGGCGCCACTTTGTATGCGGCTTTTCCTGTCATGTCGTTGTAAAACTTTTACTGTGCACTGTGTGAACTAGCTAATAAAAACGTTTATTAAGTTCAAACTCAAAGAAGTCTTATTTATTAACCTAATCTTAATAGTATTATCCCCACCACTCTGTATACTAGTTGTTCCGACTGACGCAGTCCTGTCCAAATTTCAATAATTCAAAGAAAAAAGTATTTTCTCTTTTTCCCGAGTTTTCAATTTTGTCGGCCTACTTTTATTTTTTTCAATACCTAAAACCTTATTCGGACTATTACAAAAATAAAAACAAAAAAATAAATAGTTAAAAAAATTAAAAAACACGCCAGCCATGTCAAAACGTGAATTAAAAGTTGCGCTAAAAATAAAAAAACACGTTAAATGATTTTAGTGTTGAATGGGCACAAGGTCAATACTAAATAAATTATAATATTTACTGTGCAATTAAACCGCCATTGTGCCCAAAAGTGGAAAACTGAAAACCAATATTTTCAGCGAAGTCGGGGGACCTGTAAGGAACTGTTCCAAGGAACCGTCCGCCGACTGCAATGAAAAGATTCGTTTTCAGTTTTCCACTTTTGGGTGAATGCTAATGTTTCTTAAGGTTGTGTAGGGAACCATAGAAATCTCATTTATGATAAGCTATTTTATACTATTCCACTTTTGTCTTTCTCTCTGAAGACGCTCTCCGGTCAAGAGATACATGATCTCTATCCTGCCCTTTTTTATCGAAGTAACAGTAGGTGTAGAATCATTTACAGCAGAAAAATGTCTTATGAGACGCGCTCGCGTCTTGGGCTTATACATAGGCGCGGGCAACCACCGTGACCGCACCGCCCCACGACTCCCGCGGCCACCTAGCAGCCAGGGCGCGGCCGTAGGCCGGTGTCTTATTTTATTTATTTTTATTACTTACTATCTGTCGCCTGAGGCTCTGCCCGCGTGAATATCGAAAAATATCCCAAGGGAACATACTCCCGGGATAAAAATGTGTCCTATGTGTTATTCCAGACTACAATCTACCTCTGTGCCAAATTTCATCAAGATCCGTTCAGCCGTTCTGACGTGATTGAGTAACAAACATCCATCCATCCAAACATCCAAACTTTCGCATTTATAATATTAGTATAGATATATATATATATTTAGTTTATGTCGTGAAGAAGCAAGCGTGGAAACGAATAAGCCAATTTTTTTATACAAGTTTTTCTATGGTGTATTGAATAGTACCTACCTACTGTTATATTTATTTAATTTGTTTTGTTATGTTATTTTATTAGTGAACGAATTCTTATAGAATACTACTGTTACATTTTTTTGTTATGTATTAAGCAAGCTCTAGACGATGATTTAGTATACGTAGTCAAAGGGGAACGCCGGAAAAATGCCTGAAATGGACAGAAACTACTAATAATCCATAATTATATTTATAATAAAATATGCATAATGAAATAAATCTCATTTTTTTTATTTTTTTTTTATTTTTGGTCAGAATTGTATAACATACTTGGATTCTTTACGATAATGTAACACCTTGTGTTTACCTAATGTTATCTTCGACTTCGATTATAATGGCACTATCAGTAAACACGTAAACTCAAACATAAATACACACTAACGCACTCACTCACACACAAACATAAACAAACACACACACAAAATCCCACATTTACACAATTTCATTTCAAACATGCACATACAATTACACACTACACAGAGTTAATAGTTAAGTATTTTTCTATTATAGGTCATTGTTTGTTTTGTTCTGTTTAAATTAGTAACTTAAATTCTATATTTTAAAATTATTTTTTTGGTTTTATATAGTCTCAATTTTGTCAAACATCCTGGGATGGAGCGAGACAACCCCAACACAAGTATTATTAATAATTCACTGGAGCTGTTTCATTTAAAATTCCGAAAATGTAATCGTTTGAGCCCAATTAAACAATTTTTTTTTTCTTTATTTTTTTTTAATTCTCAAGTTTGTTTATCTATGGTAGAAATATATATATATACCTTTAAAATACTTAACTTAATATCCGTCTAATTCATTCTTATTTTTTTATTGGAGGTCAGTGTTTATTTGGCATGAGTAAGTGATGTTCAGACACACAGGAATCGTCAAATAATCCATATCTAACTATTCTATAGAATTAGTCCACAGTTATCATTAATTTAATATTACTCGACCTTTAATCTCCTTATCATCATTGTTTGAGAGGTTTTTTCCTGTGTCATTTTTTTATATCTAGAATATAACTAGACCAAATTTCGATATTTCTGTATGATGTTTGAATTTATTTAATAAACACATAAACCTTCGGGAATAAATTCTCTAAATGATGGTGAACAGCGCATGACAGTCCGTTGCGCAGTTTAGAAGAACAACGCGGTCACACAGAGGCTTATTCCCAAAATCCCCCTGAAATCCCCCCTGAGGGGGAAAATGGGACTCTAAAAAAAATATGTCTCAAATTCCCTCCTGATAATCCCCCCTAGGCGGGAAAACGGGAATCGAAAAAAAATGTTATTCCCAAAATCCCCCCTGAAAGTACTCTTGAGGGGGAAAATGGGACTCTAAAAAAAATACGTCACAAATTCCCCCTGATAATCCCCCCTAGGGGAGAAAACTGGAATCTAAAAAAAAAAGTCTCAAATTCCCCCCTGATAATTCCCCTAACTGAAATCAATAAAAATCGGCTTATTCCCAAAATCCCCCCAGAGAGAATCCCCCTTAGGGGGGAAATTGGAACTCAATGTAAAAAGAAGTCCCAAAATCTCCCTTGTCATTTCGACCTATTCCCAAAATCCTCCCTGAGAGAATCGCCTTAGGGGGGGAAATGGAACTGAATGTAAAAAGAAGTCCCAAAATCCCCCTTGTCATTTCGACCTATTCCCAAAACCCCCCCTGAGAGAATCGCCTTAGGGGGGGAAATGGAACTCAATGTAAAAAGAAGTCCCAAAATCCCCCTTGTCATTTCGACCTATTCTCAAAATCCCCCCTGAGAGAAGCTTCCTGAGGGGGGAAAATGAAACTCATGTAAAAAATATCCCGAAATCCCCCTTTTCATTTCGACTTATTCCCAAATTCCCCCTGAGAGAATCTCCCTCAAGCGGGAAACCGGAACCCTAATATAAAAAAAAAACTAGAAATCCCCCTTTTCATTTTGGAATATTCCACTTTTCCCAGCTATTTCTTATTTCTACGCTGTGTAAGTAAATAGATACAAAATAGTGATTAGATACAGATTCTATTAAATGTAAAAAACAAAAATAGACAATATAATAAATAATCAGTCTTTATTTTTTTCACAGAATTTTGTAATAACAGAATGTGATTTAAGAGTAAAAACAATCACAAACAAACAGCGAAGAGGGGAATCGGTTGATTTTAGTAACAATTATATTTGAAACAGTTTAAACAAAATACTTACCTAGAAAAACTAAATTACTTAACATATCCGCCTGAATGTTTCCCTTAATAACATCACTTACTTAAATATAAAAAAAATATAAAGTTTTTGGCAATTTACATAAAGTAAAAATTAAGTACAAAGATAAAGTGAAAATATAATATAAAACAATCACTTGTGGACAACGATTGACTAGTTATTAGAAAGTTAAATAATACTTAAAAAAAAAAACTTATACGTGTTGTTCAGTGATTGTTATACTCTCGGTGCATTGGCACTGAGAGTATAACAATTACAAACGTACAACAATAAAAAAAAAACATGAAATCATATACGTAATGCACCGAGAGTAAAACAATAAAAAACTTACAGAAATAAAAAAACTATGTAAATAATGCAATTAGCATTACTTACATAGTTTTTTTATTTCTGTAAGTTTTTGTTGTTGTGTTTTGTTGTTTTGGTTTTTGTTTTGTTATTAATTAAATAACAATCAAACATACTAACAATTCAAAGTAAAATAAATCATACAGGTAATGCACCTAGAGTAAAACAATCACAAACGTACAAAAATAAAAATAAAACATTAAATGATTTAGGTAATGCACCGAGAGTAAAACAATCACAAACGTACAAAAATAAAAATAAAACATTAGATGATTTAGGTAATGCACCGAGAGTAAAACAATCACAAACTTACAGCAATAAAAAGACTATGTAAGTAATGGCTAGTTAATAACAATCAAACATACTAACAATTCAAAGTAAAATAAATCATACAGGTAATGCACCTAGAGTAAAACAATCACAAACGTACAACAATAAAAAAAACATGAAATCATAATAGGTAATGCACCGAGAGTTAAACAATCACAAACGTACAGCAATAAAAAAAGACTATGCTAATTAAAAACAATAAAAATAATAACAAATCAAACTATCTAGAAAACAATAAATCACCTATATCAACGAGGATTATAATAATAAAATGCTAATTATTTTAACTTTTCTAGGAAATGTCCAATTCTTATGCTCCCACTAATTAATTCCATTTGTGTCTTGTGAATAAAGTCATGTATCTCGATAGTTCCTTTCGTTCTATTCTTCTGCATTGTCATCTTGTTAACAGGTACAATAATTAATATTTTACTTGCTTTTAGTTTGTTTGCGTATTGTAATTACACCAGCAATTACATTGTTCAGTTTTAATACGGCTAATTGTTGATGTCAATGACCTTTGAATGTAAACATAACCTTAGTTTGGTTTGGTGACAGAACTTCTTACTTTACATCTAATTTTCATTTTTACTTTTAAACTAATCATCTTTTTAAACTGCTGTCACAACTACCTACTCTCTTTTAAATTGTTTTCTCTTCCTTATAAAACTCATCATAATCATGATTATGACTCGCAGCGCCCGTGCTCGTCTAGAAGAGTTAAAACTCAATCAGGCTTTGAGCGAATTAAAGGCGTCGAAGGAGTTCTGTGACCAACTAAATAAGGAAATAGATGACAATGAAAAGGTGCTCCTTGATGCTCATGAAATGAATAGGAAGTTGAAAAATGAAATGGCTCAGATATATATTCAATACACTGATGCCATAGAAGCCCGGGACAGGCTCCAAGTTGTTGTGGACGGGTTTAGCCAGTGTAGCACAGAGTATGAACAAGCTCTTAGTCACAAATATTTACTTCAACAGCAGCTACATGAGGCTCAAAGTCAGATTACTCAGCTTGAGACTACAAATCACAACATCACTGCCTCGCTGAATCAAAGTCTTTTCAATGAATTGGTGCCAATTGCCCCGTCAATGGTTTCTGCCATAAACCCCTCTTATACTATTGATTTGACAGGTGATGATGAATCAAAATCTTGTAATTCAGTGAAAGTAATCACCAGTAAAAACAAACTGAAAAAATACATAAAAATTAATAAATACATTGTAAAAACACAGAAAATGGTAAAAAGACAAAGGTTCTTTATCAAGAATGTTAAACTTAATAGAGAAAGGTTAAATTTACTTAAACAACTAGATATGTGTTCTTTTAATTTGGAGCAAAGTACTAGGAGGTACAACAATGACACACAGGACTTGCAATCTCAACTTGACCATCTGCAAGAGAAACTTAGTTCAATGACTAACAAATATAATACCTCTGAACATCTAATGAGGGAATATGTGTTGGCAATGAGTGCGCTGGTCAACTCACAAAAGAACAGCTGTGAGCTTTGTCAAACACCATCCATTGTACCTACACCGGACCATTCATTGTCAACATGCAATACCATCTTACCGCATCCTTGTGTTGATTTGACAGTTACTTCTATTATTAGTTCCATTAAACAATGTAAACGAATTGTAAATAATGATATAGTATTATTTTGTGATGAGATTGGAAAGGACTTAGGCCACTTGTTGACAGATGAATTTCCAGGACACTCAATAATAAATTACTGTATGCCTGGTTGTTCTTTAATTGATATTATGAAAGAGATTATAAAATGTAACTTTAAGCAAGAAACAACATTATTAATTTTTATGGGAAATAGGGGAAATGTAAACAAAGGAGAATTGCTCCAATATCATAGAACATTGTGCAACCTTAATTTAAGAAAAATTGTGTTGTTTACATTTCCTTATAGTAACAGTTTGCCACAGGAAGAAAATAACTTAAGATTTGACATTAACATGACATTGCACAATTTGACATATAATGATAATCTGTTCCATTTAATTGATACTAACAATTATGTTGGTAATAATTTGTATTTGACGAAAGATAGGTATAATATTGTTAAATACTATCTCTCTAACTATCACAGAAGACAGATAGCTGTGTCGCTATCATATTTTTTTTCTTTATCAGCCAAAAACTTGGCTAAACAAATTGCTTCTTTTGAGCAATGCAATAACTTATCCATCAATAATTTGGTCAAAATTAATGACATTGATCATCATTTAAATTAGAAATTAGGACAATAGAGGCAACCTCTTGCAAAAATGTAACAAAGGCAAATAATAAATCAAATGGAAGCGTAAAAAAATTAAATAGTATCAACCTGGTGCATCAAAACATTCAAGGGTTTTTGAAGAAAGATTTAGAAGTAGAATTATTCCTGAATTATAGCAATATAGATATTCTTTGTGTGACAGAACATTGGCTTAAAAGCCACCAGTTCATGTTCAATTTTAGTAATCACCAGGTTGGTAGTTCGTTCAGCAGAGTAAATGCTATACATGGTGGCTCATTAATTATAGTAAATAACCAACTTAAATTTAAAGACCGCAAGGATATTGTGAGCCTATCTGTTGAGCGGACAATTGAAATAGCCTGTATAGAATTGGAGCAGTTCATTATATTAAGTGTGTACAGACCACCTTCAGGATTGTATGATTGTTTTGAAAAGGTTATGGATGAAGTGTTGCACAAAATTTGTAATTCAAACAAGTCTATCATAACTTGTGGTGATTTTAATGTTAATTTGTTAGAAAATTCTGGGTTAAGTACTAAAATTATAAGTTTGTTTCAGTCATACAATCTTGCTAACCAATTTTTGGAGCCCACTAGAATAACTCCCACTAGTGCCACATGCCTAGATAACATTTACACAGATGTTACACCAACCCATAAAGAAATGATTAATTTAATAGACTCTGATCATTGCGGAAAATTGATCATTATTCCTAATATTAACAATAAAGTTATTAAAAAAGATATCACTGTTACCTCAAAAACTAGTAATCGCTTGGAAACATTTAAAACTAAACTTTTAAGTAAATTACCATTTTTGTCGACTAATGATGACCCTAATGAACAATATAATGATTTTTTTAATATGTATTGCACACAATTTGATAACACATTCATTCCAAAGACTTTCTCGGTGAATAGTAACGCTTCATTCAGTGACTGGGCCACCATTGGTATACATAAAAGTAGAAAACGACTTTATGAATTATATGATGAACGGACTTGTATAAACACTGCTGAATTTAATTTATATGTTAAGAATTATTCAAAATTATTTAAAAGAGTTTGCAGTATGGCCAAGTCACGTTATTTGAGTTCAAAAATTAAAAATAGTAGTAATGTAATTAAAATGACATGGAGTATCATTAACAGCGAAACCGGAAGGTCATGCAACCGCTGTAGTAACTACACGCTTGATATTGATGACAATATAATTAATTCAGATTCCCAAGTCGCCGCGGCCTTTGAAAATTTCTTTGCTGATGTTCCCGTATCCACTACTAAATCTCTAAACTCATCACCCACTGCTGCAGAGTCTTTACTTAAGGAAAACGTTCCTGTATGTGATTCTGAATTTCATTTCAAATATGTCACCTGCAAAGATATAATTAAAACCTTTCACACATTAAATGTTAAAAAGACCGCAGATCTATGGGGTAATTCTGTGGACGTTGCTAAGTCCATAATAAACATTGTAGCACCTACCTTAGCTGTTATTTTTAATAATTGTATTGATCGTGGTGAGTTTCCTGATCTTATGAAAAACAGTAAAATAATACCGTTATTTAAATCGGGTAGTACATCAGACCCTACTAATTATAGACCTATTTCAGTACTACCTACCTTTAGTAAAATTTTTGAAAAACTTATTTTGAATCAAATGCAAGGATTTTTTAATAATCACAAATTACTGCATAACAAACAGTTCGGTTTTACGAGGGGTCGTTCGACTACTGATGCCGGAGTTGAACTTTTAGGACATGTTTATGATGCATGGGAGGACAAATGCGATGCTTTGGGAATCTTTTGCGATTTGTCCAAGGCATTCGATTGTGTTCTTCATGAAACATTGATCAGGAAACTGCACCACTACGGAATCCGAAACGCCTCTCTGGATCTTCTTACTTCTTACTTAAGTGATAGGATTCAGAGAGTTGATGTTAATGGAAAAAGATCACCCGGATCGGTAGTAAGAATGGGGGTCCCCCAGGGCTCAATTCTTGGGCCATTTTTATTTCTTATTTATATAAATGACTTGCCTTACCTCATAAAGGATAAACATGATATAGTGTTATTTGCAGACGACACTTCACTTTTATTTAAACTGAAACGTCAGCAGCTGATTACTGACAATGTAAATAGCGCCCTTACAATAGTAGTTAACTGGTTTAATGTTAATAATCTACTTCTTAACGAGAAAAAAACTAAATGTATTAAGTTTACGATACCTCATGTTAGACAAGTAGAAACTAGTGTTCTCATAAAGGGTGAAGTGCTGAAACCCGAAAATACCACAGTTTTCTTAGGCATAACTTTGGATACCAAGCTTCAATGGGGCCCCCACATAGATAAATTGTCAAAAAAGCTTAGCTCTGCAGTATACGCCGTTAGAAAAATTCGTGGTTTAACTGATTTAGAGACAGCCCGTTTAATATACTTTAGTTATTTTCATAGTGTGATGTCGTACGGTATTCTGTTGTGGGGAAATGCCGCCGATATCCAGACAATTTTCGTTTTACAAAAAAGGGCAATTCGTTCTATCTATAAATTAAGTCCCAGACACTCCCTCAGAGATAAATTTAAAGAGATTAATATAATTACTGTGCCTTCTCAGTATATTTATGAAAATCTTTTGTATGCACATAAAAATATTAATCTGTTTAAAAAATACAGTGATATCCACAATATAAATACTAGAAACCAACACAAATTTATTGTTCCTACAACCAGGCTGAAGAAAATAGGTGGCTCGTTTAGATGCCAATGTATACGTTTTTATAATAAACTTCCTAGCCACATTCAAGATCTAAGCTTTAATAAATTCAAATCTTTTATAAAACGGAAACTATGCCAGAAAGCCTATTATACTGTGAAAGACTATATTGAAGACAAAAAGGCTTGGGATTGAGCTGCTCCAATAAATTTACACGGTGAATGTTGATTTTAATTTGCTAGCTATTTTAGACATGAATATTTACTGTAAAAAGTATTATATTATTTTCATTATTGAGAATATGAGGACTATGTGGGTCATTGTTTCAGTTATATTCTTGATCTGGCAGTTTAAGTAGTTTATGCGGCCTACCCAAATGTCCTTTCTTTGGTATTGTTCGTCGAATCGTTGAGCTCCTTAAGTTCTGAGTTGAGCTGCACGGTTACTGACAAATGCGTGCACTGACTGGACAGGTCCACTCAATCTGTGTGGTTCTTTCCTCAAAAGACCATTTCAGATACCAATCTACATGGTCTTCACATGATCTGACCAAGATTATGTCTGGACTTTAAAAGAGACTGTGACCTCTGAGTTTGTTTCGGCCTTTCTTCTCAGAGTAGTCAGATAGGAAACGCCGACCTCATCTAGTTTAAAAATATGATTGACGTGTAAAAGTGTTTGTACAAACCTACTTACAGAAATAAAATCACTTATCATTTATCATTTATCATTTATCACGTGAACATTTTTCGACACTTTGTTGGCACGAACTTCATTAACTGATGCATCTTCAAACAGAACATTCAAAAGCTGTGAGAGGTTGGGCCTTTTTTTTCGATACAATTCCATTCATTTTTTTATGCCACGCTTCTAAGAGGTTGGGCCTTTTTTTTCGATACAATTCCATTCATTTTTTTATGCCACGCTTCTAAGAGGTTGGTAGTCCTGTGACGTTCGCCAAAGACGCACCATATTTTGACGAAGTTCTTATCCTTTAGCCATTGTTTTAACATAATTATATTGGCGAAATTTTGTGCTGTTATCATCGTCTGGGCTCTGGCTGGCTACATAAAACCACCCATTTGAAATTTGATCTTCTGGTAAGAGAGGGAGAACAGCGGATAGTTTTGGGGTGGTATGGGATCTACCTCCTAGTGGTCCACCCCGGGCAACGGCACCACAGGCTTGCCTGTGGTACGGCTGAACGATCCCACTTAGCAGTGGTAGGCTCCGCTAGGGGCCGCATGGCTCGCGACCACCATCCCACCGGAGTCTGGCGCCAAGCAGCTTGCTGTGTTCCGTCGGTGTGTGGGAGTACCAGTGCCTTTGGGGGAGAAAGAGATTGTCAGTTGCGCTTGCCGGGTAACTCATTTTGGAGGGTAGCGGGATCCGAAGCACGGTGCCAGCCGTTGGCCGACCGCAGTCAGTAGGGGGCCCAAGTAGCACGCCAGCCACGTGCCAAAGGCTGCCCCGCCAACTCGCGAAAAATCCCGATATGCTCCACCGTGCCAGCCGGTGACTGGATGGGAGGACCCGGTGGCCATATTCGGGGGGGTTCGAGCGTCCCCGCAGTCTCCAGATGAGTTCCCCAAAGGTTTGGCTACCTCTAGTGTTCCACTTGGTTCACTGAGCAGCGCCTCGACAAGTCGACTTTTTTCCCCAACAACTCTACATAAAATGACCAAAGCAAGAAAGAAAAATAAGGTTAAACAACGTCTGCACTTCCTCCCACTAAAAGTGCACCTTACTAACATCAGGGGGTTGCACTCCAATCTCGATCCGGTCCATCACCACCTTGAGGCCGAGAAGCCACACCTGTTTTTCCTAACGGAGACAAAGATAACAACCCCGTCGGATGCAGCGTACCTCAACTACCCGGGTTACTCTCTTGAACACAAGTTCAAGAAATAAGCTGGGGTCTGTGTGTACGTCCGCGATGACATTTGCTGTCGTCGTCTCCGTTGCTTTGAGAAACCGGGTTTTTCTGCCATATGGCTACTTGTGGACACTGGCGTGGAGAAATCTCTTTACATGCGCGTCTACCGATCGCACAGCGGTGACCAGGAGACAACAGCGCTCTTTAATTTCCTCGTGGAGTCGACTGACGTAGCCCAGCAGCAGTACCCAACAGCGAAGCTCATTTTTCTGGGGGACTTCAACGCCCATCATAGAGAGTGGTTGTTCCCGTACCGGAAAACTGACCATGCCGGGTTAGAGGCGCGCAAGTTTGCTTTAACTCTAGACCTAACCCAGATGGTGAATGTGGCAATGCGGGTACCGGATGTTGACGGCCATACACCCAATTGCGTAGACCTTCTGCTGGCAACTGATCCGGACAGTCATTCAGTTTCGGTCTCAGCCCCGCTGGGAACATCTGACCACTGTCTGGTGAAATCCATATCGACCTGCTCTCCTCCAGATGAGAGTCCTAGAGGCACGAGGCGAGTATGGCGTTACGGGTTAGCGGATTGGGATGAGATGCGGCACTTCTTTGCGTCTTATCCATGGTGGCAAGTGTGCTTCTCCTCGGGTGACCCCTCGTGCTTTGCTGACGTGGTTGCGGACGTGATTCGGCAGGGGATGGAGTATTTTATTCCATTCTCCGACATCCCGCTCGGTCACAAATCCCGGCCTTGGTATAATGCTGAATGCGCCCACGCTGAGGCCCGAAAGGAGTCTGCCTACCAAGCCTGGGTCAAGGCCCGCGATCGCAAAGTTAGAGTGCGTAGGGTTCGCGCGAGGAAAAGAGCCTTTAATTCTGCCGCCAAGCTCTGCAAACGGGTTCTGCGTGGGGCACGTTTTGACCATGTTGGACGTATTGGGGCCAAGCTAGCAGCGCACCCTCCGGGTAGTAAACAGTTCTGGTCCCTGTCTAAAGCGGTTGAAACGAATTTCTGTCGTCCCACTTTACCTCCAATGATGAAACCTGATAGCTCGCTAGCTCACTCTGAAACTGAGGAAGCAAATCTTTTTGCATCTCTCTTTGCAAGCAATTCACGTCTGGACGCTGGCTCCAAGCAACCACCTACTGTACCTCAATGTGACTCCACGATGTCGGAAATCGCAGTTCACATTAAAGAGGTCGGAAGAGTATTGTGCAGTCTAGACGTGAACAAGGCCAGCGGGCCTGACGGCATTCCAGCGAGAGTGTTCAGGCAGTGTGCGCCTGAACTGTCTCCTGTGTTGACACGCTTGTTCCGCCTCTCTCTTAAAAAGAAAACGGTGCCAAACTCCTGGAGGCTTGCGAATTTACAACCAGTGCCCAAAAAGGGTGACCATGCAAACCCTGCCCATTACCGTCCAATCGCGATTACCACCATTCTGTGCAAGGTTATGGAAAGGGTACTGTACGAGCATCGCCACATGATATTTATTGTTTTAGTTTTTACCTGATCAAGCAGTTGCTAATTCACCGATTTATGTACATTCGCTGACTAAGCTATTACGCCCGCCACAAGCCACCTACTTTTGGCATTATATAATTTGTTGTTTTATTAAATAAATGGTCAATCATTATCGGACACAAAACAGTGATTTTATTTCCTGTACACATCCCGAGTGATTCATCCACCTACATCCTACATCTCAGTGTGCGGAGCTGCTGCCCGTACAGGTACTGAACAGTAAGTTGCTGACCTACCTTGAAGACAATGATTTCCTCAGTGACCGTCAATATGGCTTTCACCAGGGACGCTCAACTGGCGATCTTCTTGTGTATGTCACGCACTGATGGGGCGAAGCTATCGAGAAACACGGCGAGGCACTTGCTGTATCGCTTGATATCTCAAAGGCCTTTGACAGGGTCTGGTACGCGGGTTTACTCAGCAAGCTTCCTGCTTATGGCATCCCGGCTGATTTTTGTAGCTGGATATCAGACTTCCTTAGCGAACGGTCGATCAGAGTAGTCGTAGACGGCTGCTCCTCCGGCCTTATGGCTATTGATGCCGGAGTTCCTCAAGGGTCTGTTCTCTCTGCAACTCTTTTCCTGCTGCACATCAATGACCTACTTCAACCTGATATTGTTGGGTACGCAGACGACAGTACTGTTTCAGAGAGATACTTGTCCAGCGCAAAAACCAGCGGGGCCGAAGTTTGTTCCTTGAGAGAGGCCATGGTAGAGCGGACAGATTTGACCTTAAGCCTTGTCTCCCAGTGGGGTTATGGCAATCTGGTCTCTTTTAACGCCACCAAAACACAGGCGTGTCTTTTTACCGCTAAAAGGAGTCAAATCAACCAATCTCCTTCTTTTCGGGGTACATCTGTTCCTGTAACTGATCGGCTCGAGCTCCTAGGCATGGAGTTGACATCTGGTCTCAACTTCGGCGCCACCATCGAGTATAAAGCCCAAACTGCGGCTAAGAAGCTTGGCGTCCTAAATAGGGTGAAGCGATACTTTACGCCTGGACAGCTTTTAACCCTGTACAAAGCGCAAGTCCGATCCTGCATGGACTATTGCAGCCACCTTTGGGATGGTTCAGCTAAATACCAACTTGCCGCGCTTGACTCGATGGAACGCAGAGCTAAGAGACTCATTGACGACATAAAACTGGTGGATGCCAAGCTTCACAGCTTGGCTCATCGCCGTAAGGTTGCCTGCTTGTCGGTCTTCCACAGATTGTACTTCGGTGAGTGTGCCCAAGAACTCCAGGACCTCATTCCACCGGCCCCCTTCTACCATTGGACATCTAGGCGCACTGCAAGTTACCATCCCTACCTAGTTGCTATTCCACCAATTCGCACTAAGCGCTTCCAAACATTTTTTATAATGCGCACAGCAAAAGAGTGGAATTCTCTACCTGCGCCTATGTTTCCGACCGCATACAACCCAAATCTCTTCAAAGTGAGAGTGAACAGGCTTCTTCTGGGTAAGCTCACTCCATCGTCGACTTTGTCTCTGTCATCTCTGACCTCTAGAGTCAAGAGCAAACCCATCTAAAATAAAAAAAATAAAAAAATAGTGTCACTTGTCTTTTCTGAACCAAATCAAAAAATTTGACAAAATCTAATTTTGTCAAATTTAATGCAAGTCCGTTCGTCCAAATCGCTCGTAAGTAATGAAAATAGTACGCTTTTACTGTAATATTTGGAAATACAGTTCGAATGGCGTTCATTGTTGCGATTTCAAAATTACATTTAAATATTTGTGATTGCCATTCTGGAATTTGAGCGTTAATAACTGAGAAAAGAATTGAATATGATTTCTCGGTTTTCCCACTCATTAATGCGTGTATCAATGGCACAATATTAGTAATATCATCGGTGCTACCTAGATCGCCATGTATTGTATACACTTGATAGAAGGGAAAAGGGCAGATTTTAAATGTCCCATCTCCGAAAAATATTTTCAATTGTGCCATATGGTGGCGAGCATCTTCTGAACAAAAAACCAGTAAGCGAATATCCCCATCATTGTAGTCTGCTAGCAAAAAAGTTTTGAATTTTGGTGGAGCTGAAACATCAGCCACATGTTTAAAATTCATTTTCTCTACATTTGCTGTTGCGTTTCTGTGTCGATATAATGTTGACTTCACGTTTTTGAAATTTGGAAAATCAGCATAAGCAGCATCTTTGATTGTTGAGAGAACTGAATTGTACCCTGCGGGAACATTGGGACATTGTGGAGAAGAAACTTTTTCCTTTAGCTCATGAATGTTTACGGTTAATTCGTTTTTTTTAAATCTGGTGTACAATTATTGTGGGAAGTTTCCTTGAGGACGTCATTTGCCTAGAACAAAGATAACGGTTTTTTATCTCCTTTAATATGTAAATCGTGTGACAATATGAATTTATGTAAAGACCAAATAGTGATTTAAAGTGCTGTTGTAGCGATGCTAACGACAAAAAATAAAATCCAAAATCTGTTAACACAGCTCAGCCTAAAGAAGTCCACTACTTGACGTAGGCCTCTCCTAAGGTAACGAGGGGTTAATGCCCATACTTGGTGAGTCTGGGCATATAAACCCACTGGGAATATGAATTGTTGATCAACCTACTTACACATAATCATCATCTTTATCTAATTATAAAGAATACTTACTTGCACGGTGATTTGTCCTCTACACTTAGTTTTCTTGCGGTTCACACATTCCCACACATCTGATCCATTTTTATAACTTTTCTTATAGCAATATTGGTGCCCGGCACGTAAAAGAATTTTACTATTTTTTTTGTAAATAAAATTTAGAATTGGTATGCCACTAGAAGTAGAAGCCATAATTAAAAAAAAAATGTCAAGACTTCGAATGCTATAATGTACTCGGTGACAGAGCGATGCAGTAACTGACTTAAAAGTTAGAATCCCTGAGAGCGGCTCATACTTTACCTGCATTAGTTGCAAATAATAAGATAATTAAAAAAAAATATTGTAAGTGACCAACTAGGAACAGAATGAGGTTTTGTAAGCGCACGTGTTTTACGATCTTGTTTACGTAAAGTTGCTGTTTCGTTTCCAGGAAAAGGTTCACGACAAATAATGCCAACAGTGCATTAGGTAGCTACTGTTTGTAATTTAAAATAACGTGGTATTTTCAATTTGTGATCTTCTTAACGTAATTAATGTTTTTGCTAGCAACTTCGGTTTATCGCGTTCCCTAGAGAATAGGTATTTTAAAATTTCGAAACAAAAAGTAGCTTCTTTGTTTTTTCAAGGTCCAAAACAAGTTTCATCACAATCGATGGAGCCGTTGTTGCGACAGCGCGAAGAGATATCAAATCAAATATACAAACAAACGCACTTTCGCATTTATACTATTATAGTGGGAATTACTAGAATAGAATAGAATACTATAACGTGCCCTAAGTACGGCCCTGTAACGATTACGTCCCTGGTACCCCTCTCACCCCGTCGCACGGTGGATCGAAAATCGGCTGTAGAAGACATAGGATCTCGATTTCTTAAATGTTATTTTTTTTGCTGGAAATGACTTCTGCTGATCATTAGTGTTCTATAAAATGTCACATGAAGTAATTGTGTGCACAAATGGAAGAGTTATAATTTTTATAAGAAAAAAATGTATGGAGCTGACATGAAAAATGAGGATATCTCTGGAATCACAAGGTTGGCCATTATATCCTTGCACACTGTTGTGTCTTATCCATGGTGGCAAGTGTGCTTCTCCTCGGGTGACCCCTCGTGCTTTGCTGACGTGGTTGCGGACGTGATTCGGCAGGGGATGGAGTATTTTATTCCATTCTCCGACATCCCGCTCGGTCACAAATCCCGGCCTTGGTATAATGCTGAATGCGCCCACGCTGAGGCCCGAAAGGAGTCTGCCTACCAAGCCTGGGTCAAGGCCCGCGATCGCAAAGTTAGAGTGCGTAGGGTTCGCGCGAGGAAAAGAGCCTTTAATTCTGCCGCCAAGCTCTGCAAACGGGTTCTGCGTGGGGCACGTTTTGACCATGTTGGACGTATTGGGGCCAAGCTAGCAGCGCACCCTCCGGGTAGTAAACAGTTCTGGTCCCTGTCTAAAGCGGTTGAAACGAATTTCTGTCGTCCCACTTTACCTCCAATGATGAAACCTGATAGCTCGCTAGCTCACTCTGAAACTGAGGAAGCAAATCTTTTTGCATCTCTCTTTGCAAGCAATTCACGTCTGGACGCTGGCTCCAAGCAACCACCTACTGTACCTCAATGTGACTCCACGATGTCGGAAATCGCAGTTCACATTAAAGAGGTCGGAAGAGTATTGTGCAGTCTAGACGTGAACAAGGCCAGCGGGCCTGACGGCATTCCAGCGAGAGTGTTCAGGCAGTGTGCGCCTGAACTGTCTCCTGTGTTGACACGCTTGTTCCGCCTCTCTCTTAAAAAGAAAACGGTGCCAAACTCCTGGAGGCTTGCGAATTTACAACCAGTGCCCAAAAAGGGTGACCATGCAAACCCTGCCCATTACCGTCCAATCGCGATTACCACCATTCTGTGCAAGGTTATGGAAAGGGTACTGTACGAGCATCGCCACATGATATTTATTGTTTTAGTTTTTACCTGATCAAGCAGTTGCTAATTCACCGATTTATGTACATTCGCTGACTAAGCTATTACGCCCGCCACAAGCCACCTACTTTTGGCATTATATAATTTGTTGTTTTATTAAATAAATGGTCAATCATTATCGGACACAAAACAGTGATTTTATTTCCTGTACACATCCCGAGTGATTCATCCACCTACATCCTACATCTCAGTGTGCGGAGCTGCTGCCCGTACAGGTACTGAACAGTAAGTTGCTGACCTACCTTGAAGACAATGATTTCCTCAGTGACCGTCAATATGGCTTTCACCAGGGACGCTCAACTGGCGATCTTCTTGTGTATGTCACGCACTGATGGGGCGAAGCTATCGAGAAACACGGCGAGGCACTTGCTGTATCGCTTGATATCTCAAAGGCCTTTGACAGGGTCTGGTACGCGGGTTTACTCAGCAAGCTTCCTGCTTATGGCATCCCGGCTGATTTTTGTAGCTGGATATCAGACTTCCTTAGCGAACGGTCGATCAGAGTAGTCGTAGACGGCTGCTCCTCCGGCCTTATGGCTATTGATGCCGGAGTTCCTCAAGGGTCTGTTCTCTCTGCAACTCTTTTCCTGCTGCACATCAATGACCTACTTCAACCTGATATTGTTGGGTACGCAGACGACAGTACTGTTTCAGAGAGATACTTGTCCAGCGCAAAAACCAGCGGGGCCGAAGTTTGTTCCTTGAGAGAGGCCATGGTAGAGCGGACAGATTTGACCTTAAGCCTTGTCTCCCAGTGGGGTTATGGCAATCTGGTCTCTTTTAACGCCACCAAAACACAGGCGTGTCTTTTTACCGCTAAAAGGAGTCAAATCAACCAATCTCCTTCTTTTCGGGGTACATCTGTTCCTGTAACTGATCGGCTCGAGCTCCTAGGCATGGAGTTGACATCTGGTCTCAACTTCGGCGCCACCATCGAGTATAAAGCCCAAACTGCGGCTAAGAAGCTTGGCGTCCTAAATAGGGTGAAGCGATACTTTACGCCTGGACAGCTTTTAACCCTGTACAAAGCGCAAGTCCGATCCTGCATGGACTATTGCAGCCACCTTTGGGATGGTTCAGCTAAATACCAACTTGCCGCGCTTGACTCGATGGAACGCAGAGCTAAGAGACTCATTGACGACATAAAACTGGTGGATGCCAAGCTTCACAGCTTGGCTCATCGCCGTAAGGTTGCCTGCTTGTCGGTCTTCCACAGATTGTACTTCGGTGAGTGTGCCCAAGAACTCCAGGACCACATTCCACCGGCCCCCTTCTACCATTGGACATCTAGGCGCACTGCAAGTTACCATCCCTACCTAGTTGCTATTCCACCAATTCGCACTAAGCGCTTCCAAACATTTTTTATAATGCGCACAGCAAAAGAGTGGAATTCTCTACCTGCGCCTATGTTTCCGACCGCATACAACCCAAATCTCTTCAAAGTGAGAGTGAACAGGCTTCTTCTGGGTAAGCTCACTCCATCGTCGACTTTGTCTCTGTCATCTCTGACCTCTAGAGTCAAGAGCAAACCCATCTAAAATAAAAAAAATAAAAAAATAGTGTCACTTGTCTTTTCTGAACCAAATCAAAAAATTTGACAAAATCTAATTTTGTCAAATTTAATGCAAGTCCGTTCGTCCAAATCGCTCGTAAGTAATGAAAATAGTACGCTTTTACTGTAATATTTGGAAATACAGTTCGAATGGCGTTCATTGTTGCGATTTCAAAATTACATTTAAATATTTGTGATTGCCATTCTGGAATTTGAGCGTTAATAACTGAGAAAAGAATTGAATATGATTTCTCGGTTTTCCCACTCATTAATGCGTGTATCAATGGCACAATATTAGTAATATCATCGGTGCTACCTAGATCGCCATGTATTGTATACACTTGATAGAAGGGAAAAGGGCAGATTTTAAATGTCCCATCTCCGAAAAATATTTTCAATTGTGCCATATGGTGGCGAGCATCTTCTGAACAAAAAACCAGTAAGCGAATATCCCCATCATTGTAGTCTGCTAGCAAAAAAGTTTTGAATTTTGGTGGAGCTGAAACATCAGCCACATGTTTAAAATTCATTTTCTCTACATTTGCTGTTGCGTTTCTGTGTCGATATAATGTTGACTTCACGTTTTTGAAATTTGGAAAATCAGCATCAGCAGCATCTTTGATTGTTGAGAGAACTGAATTGTACCCTGCGGGAACATTGGGACATTGTGGAGAAGAAACTTTTTCCTTTAGCTCATGAATGTTTACGGTTAATTCGTTTTTTTTAAATCTGGTGTACAATTATTGTGGGAAGTTTCCTTGAGGACGTCATTTGCCTAGAACAAAGATAACGGTTTTTTATCTCCTTTAATATGTAAATCGTGTGACAATATGAATTTATGTAAAGACCAAATAGTGATTTAAAGTGCTGTTGTAGCGATGCTAACGACAAAAAATAAAATCCAAAATCTGTTAACACAGCTCAGCCTAAAGAAGTCCACTACTTGACGTAGGCCTCTCCTAAGGTAACGAGGGGTTAATGCCCATACTTGGTGAGTCTGGGCATATAAACCCACTGGGAATATGAATTGTTGATCAACCTACTTACACATAATCATCATCTTTATCTAATTATAAAGAATACATACTTGCACGGTGATTTGTCCTCTACACTTAGTTTTCTTGCGGTTCACACATTCCCACACATCTGATCCATTTTTATAACTTTTCTTATAGCAATATTGGTGCCCGGCACGTAAAAGAATTTTACTATTTTTTTTGTAAATAAAATTTAGAATTGGTATGCCACTAGAAGTAGAAGCCATAATTAAAAAAAAAATGTCAAGACTTCGAATGCTATAATGTACTCGGTGACAGAGCGATGCAGTAACTGACTTAAAAGTTAGAATCCCTGAGAGCGGCTCATACTTTACCTGCATTAGTTGCAAATAATAAGATAATTAAAAAAAAATATTGTAAGTGACCAACTAGGAACAGAATGAGGTTTTGTAAGCGCACGTGTTTTACGATCTTGTTTACGTAAAGTTGCTGTTTCGTTTCCAGGAAAAGGTTCACGACAAATAATGCCAACAGTGCATTAGGTAGCTACTGTTTGTAATTTAAAATAACGTGGTATTTTCAATTTGTGATCTTCTTAACGTAATTAATGTTTTTGCTAGCAACTTCGGTTTATCGCGTTCCCTAGAGAATAGGTATTTTAAAATTTCGAAACAAAAAGTAGCTTCTTTGTTTTTTCAAGGTCCAAAACAAGTTTCATCACAATCGATGGAGCCGTTGTTGCGACAGCGCGAAGAGATATCAAATCAAATATACAAACAAACGCACTTTCGCATTTATACTATTATAGTGGGAATTACTAGAATAGAATAGAATACTATAACGTGCCCTAAGTACGGCCCTGTAACGATTACGTCCCTGGTACCCCTCTCACCCCGTCGCACGGTGGATCGAAAATCGGCTGTAGAAGACATAGGATCTCGATTTCTTAAATGTTATTTTTTTTGCTGGAAATGACTTCTGCTGATCATTAGTGTTCTATAAAATGTCACATGAAGTAATTGTGTGCACAAATGGAAGAGTTATAATTTTTATAAGAAAAAAATGTATGGAGCTGACATGAAAAATGAGGATATCTCTGGAATCACAAGGTTGGCCATTATATCCTTGCACACTGTTGTGTCTTATCCATGGTGGCAAGTGTGCTTCTCCTCGGGTGACCCCTCGTGCTTTGCTGACGTGGTTGCGGACGTGATTCGGCAGGGGATGGAGTATTTTATTCCATTCTCCGACATCCCGCTCGGTCACAAATCCCGGCCTTGGTATAATGCTGAATGCGCCCACGCTGAGGCCCGAAAGGAGTCTGCCTACCAAGCCTGGGTCAAGGCCCGCGATCGCAAAGTTAGAGTGCGTAGGGTTCGCGCGAGGAAAAGAGCCTTTAATTCTGCCGCCAAGCTCTGCAAACGGGTTCTGCGTGGGGCACGTTTTGACCATGTTGGACGTATTGGGGCCAAGCTAGCAGCGCACCCTCCGGGTAGTAAACAGTTCTGGTCCCTGTCTAAAGCGGTTGAAACGAATTTCTGTCGTCCCACTTTACCTCCAATGATGAAACCTGATAGCTCGCTAGCTCACTCTGAAACTGAGGAAGCAAATCTTTTTGCATCTCTCTTTGCAAGCAATTCACGTCTGGACGCTGGCTCCAAGCAACCACCTACTGTACCTCAATGTGACTCCACGATGTCGGAAATCGCAGTTCACATTAAAGAGGTCGGAAGAGTATTGTGCAGTCTAGACGTGAACAAGGCCAGCGGGCCTGACGGCATTCCAGCGAGAGTGTTCAGGCAGTGTGCGCCTGAACTGTCTCCTGTGTTGACACGCTTGTTCCGCCTCTCTCTTAAAAAGAAAACGGTGCCAAACTCCTGGAGGCTTGCGAATTTACAACCAGTGCCCAAAAAGGGTGACCATGCAAACCCTGCCCATTACCGTCCAATCGCGATTACCACCATTCTGTGCAAGGTTATGGAAAGGGTACTGTACGAGCATCGCCACATGATATTTATTGTTTTAGTTTTTACCTGATCAAGCAGTTGCTAATTCACCGATTTATGTACATTCGCTGACTAAGCTATTACGCCCGCCACAAGCCACCTACTTTTGGCATTATATAATTTGTTGTTTTATTAAATAAATGGTCAATCATTATCGGACACAAAACAGTGATTTTATTTCCTGTACACATCCCGAGTGATTCATCCACCTACATCCTACATCTCAGTGTGCGGAGCTGCTGCCCGTACAGGTACTGAACAGTAAGTTGCTGACCTACCTTGAAGACAATGATTTCCTCAGTGACCGTCAATATGGCTTTCACCAGGGACGCTCAACTGGCGATCTTCTTGTGTATGTCACGCACTGATGGGGCGAAGCTATCGAGAAACACGGCGAGGCACTTGCTGTATCGCTTGATATCTCAAAGGCCTTTGACAGGGTCTGGTACGCGGGTTTACTCAGCAAGCTTCCTGCTTATGGCATCCCGGCTGATTTTTGTAGCTGGATATCAGACTTCCTTAGCGAACGGTCGATCAGAGTAGTCGTAGACGGCTGCTCCTCCGGCCTTATGGCTATTGATGCCGGAGTTCCTCAAGGGTCTGTTCTCTCTGCAACTCTTTTCCTGCTGCACATCAATGACCTACTTCAACCTGATATTGTTGGGTACGCAGACGACAGTACTGTTTCAGAGAGATACTTGTCCAGCGCAAAAACCAGCGGGGCCGAAGTTTGTTCCTTGAGAGAGGCCATGGTAGAGCGGACAGATTTGACCTTAAGCCTTGTCTCCCAGTGGGGTTATGGCAATCTGGTCTCTTTTAACGCCACCAAAACACAGGCGTGTCTTTTTACCGCTAAAAGGAGTCAAATCAACCAATCTCCTTCTTTTCGGGGTACATCTGTTCCTGTAACTGATCGGCTCGAGCTCCTAGGCATGGAGTTGACATCTGGTCTCAACTTCGGCGCCACCATCGAGTATAAAGCCCAAACTGCGGCTAAGAAGCTTGGCGTCCTAAATAGGGTGAAGCGATACTTTACGCCTGGACAGCTTTTAACCCTGTACAAAGCGCAAGTCCGATCCTGCATGGACTATTGCAGCCACCTTTGGGATGGTTCAGCTAAATACCAACTTGCCGCGCTTGACTCGATGGAACGCAGAGCTAAGAGACTCATTGACGACATAAAACTGGTGGATGCCAAGCTTCACAGCTTGGCTCATCGCCGTAAGGTTGCCTGCTTGTCGGTCTTCCACAGATTGTACTTCGGTGAGTGTGCCCAAGAACTCCAGGACCTCATTCCACCGGCCCCCTTCTACCATTGGACATCTAGGCGCACTGCAAGTTACCATCCCTACCTAGTTGCTATTCCACCAATTCGCACTAAGCGCTTCCAAACATTTTTTATAATGCGCACAGCAAAAGAGTGGAATTCTCTACCTGCGCCTATGTTTCCGACCGCATACAACCCAAATCTCTTCAAAGTGAGAGTGAACAGGCTTCTTCTGGGTAAGCTCACTCCATCGTCGACTTTGTCTCTGTCATCTCTGACCTCTAGAGTCAAGAGCAAACCCATCTAAAATAAAAAAAATAAAAAAATAGTGTCACTTGTCTTTTCTGAACCAAATCAAAAAATTTGACAAAATCTAATTTTGTCAAATTTAATGCAAGTCCGTTCGTCCAAATCGCTCGTAAGTAATGAAAATAGTACGCTTTTACTGTAATATTTGGAAATACAGTTCGAATGGCGTTCATTGTTGCGATTTCAAAATTACATTTAAATATTTGTGATTGCCATTCTGGAATTTGAGCGTTAATAACTGAGAAAAGAATTGAATATGATTTCTCGGTTTTCCCACTCATTAATGCGTGTATCAATGGCACAATATTAGTAATATCATCGGTGCTACCTAGATCGCCATGTATTGTATACACTTGATAGAAGGGAAAAGGGCAGATTTTAAATGTCCCATCTCCGAAAAATATTTTCAATTGTGCCATATGGTGGCGAGCATCTTCTGAACAAAAAACCAGTAAGCGAATATCCCCATCATTGTAGTCTGCTAGCAAAAAAGTTTTGAATTTTGGTGGAGCTGAAACATCAGCCACATGTTTAAAATTCATTTTCTCTACATTTGCTGTTGCGTTTCTGTGTCGATATAATGTTGACTTCACGTTTTTGAAATTTGGAAAATCAGCATCAGCAGCATCTTTGATTGTTGAGAGAACTGAATTGTACCCTGCGGGAACATTGGGACATTGTGGAGAAGAAACTTTTTCCTTTAGCTCATGAATGTTTACGGTTAATTCGTTTTTTTTAAATCTGGTGTACAATTATTGTGGGAAGTTTCCTTGAGGACGTCATTTGCCTAGAACAAAGATAACGGTTTTTTATCTCCTTTAATATGTAAATCGTGTGACAATATGAATTTATGTAAAGACCAAATAGTGATTTAAAGTGCTGTTGTAGCGATGCTAACGACAAAAAATAAAATCCAAAATCTGTTAACACAGCTCAGCCTAAAGAAGTCCACTACTTGACGTAGGCCTCTCCTAAGGTAACGAGGGGTTAATGCCCATACTTGGTGAGTCTGGGCATATAAACCCACTGGGAATATGAATTGTTGATCAACCTACTTACACATAATCATCATCTTTATCTAATTATAAAGAATACTTACTTGCACGGTGATTTGTCCTCTACACTTAGTTTTCTTGCGGTTCACACATTCCCACACATCTGATCCATTTTTATAACTTTTCTTATAGCAATATTGGTGCCCGGCACGTAAAAGAATTTTACTATTTTTTTTGTAAATAAAATTTAGAATTGGTATGCCACTAGAAGTAGAAGCCATAATTAAAAAAAAAATGTCAAGACTTCGAATGCTATAATGTACTCGGTGACAGAGCGATGCAGTAACTGACTTAAAAGTTAGAATCCCTGAGAGCGGCTCATACTTTACCTGCATTAGTTGCAAATAATAAGATAATTAAAAAAAAATATTGTAAGTGACCAACTAGGAACAGAATGAGGTTTTGTAAGCGCACGTGTTTTACGATCTTGTTTACGTAAAGTTGCTGTTTCGTTTCCAGGAAAAGGTTCACGACAAATAATGCCAACAGTGCATTAGGTAGCTACTGTTTGTAATTTAAAATAACGTGGTATTTTCAATTTGTGATCTTCTTAACGTAATTAATGTTTTTGCTAGCAACTTCGGTTTATCGCGTTCCCTAGAGAATAGGTATTTTAAAATTTCGAAACAAAAAGTAGCTTCTTTGTTTTTTCAAGGTCCAAAACAAGTTTCATCACAATCGATGGAGCCGTTGTTGCGACAGCGCGAAGAGATATCAAATCAAATATACAAACAAACGCACTTTCGCATTTATACTATTATAGTGGGAATTACTAGAATAGAATAGAATACTATAACGTGCCCTAAGTACGGCCCTGTAACGATTACGTCCCTGGTACCCCTCTCACCCCGTCGCACGGTGGATCGAAAATCGGCTGTAGAAGACATAGGATCTCGATTTCTTAAATGTTATTTTTTTTGCTGGAAATGACTTCTGCTGATCATTAGTGTTCTATAAAATGTCACATGAAGTAATTGTGTGCACAAATGGAAGAGTTATAATTTTTATAAGAAAAAAATGTATGGAGCTGACATGAAAAATGAGGATATCTCTGGAATCACAAGGTTGGCCATTATATCCTTGCACACTGTTATAGTACTATTTATTTAAGAAATCACAAAGTCGTATTACCTACTTTGTGATTTCTTCGAATATTTTGGTCTAAGCATAAAAAATATTGTAAATTACACTTGGTCTAACCATATTTAAGCATTAAAATGTATCAAATACTTTTTTTTTTTTTCAATTTTGAAGAATTCAAAAAAAAAAATCGCAAGTGATGCCGCGATATTAAGTATGTCAAAAATTCACAAATAAATAGTACTATAACAGTGTGCAAGGATATAATGGCCAACCTTGTGATTCCAGAGATATCCTCATTTTTCATGTCAGCTCCATACATTTTTTTCTTATAAAAATTATAACTCTTCCATTTGTGCACACAATTACTTCATGTGACATTTTATAGAACACTAATGATCAGCAGAAGTCATTTCCAGCAAAAAAAATAACATTTAAGAAATCGAGATCCTATGTCTTCTACAGCCGATTTTCGATCCACCGTGCGTCGTCCGATACCCCGCCACTCCCCGTAGTCTTCTAAAAAATCCTTTGCGCGCGCCTCCCGCGCCGCTTTGTGTGCGCCCACGGCCCTAATTATTAAGCTCTTCGAATCCTGTAATGTTGTATGTGTAGCGAGTTTCATTAAAGTTTTAATAAGAGCTCGCGCGTTTTATTGACAACGTTATAATACTCTTTATTATGTACACCATAAAAATGACAGACATAAATGTAGAAATTTTACATATTGTGACACAATGGGCGGTCTTATCGCTAAAAGCGATATTTTACAGACAATCCTTGGGCCTTTTTACTAATAACTAAACAACAACAAAATGTCTGCATAATCAAAGTATTTAAACTCGAATAACTTAAAACAATTCAGTATACAATATATTAGCTTTATTGACTAATTCGACGAAGCCCTATTAGTCTTTGAATGGTCAAAATTATTCTTAAGTTCGCATCGCTCGCTTCTTTATTCTAGGTTATCTAAATAAAACATCTGCCGGTGCCTGCGGTAATTATTTAGGCAACCAGCACCGGCGACCAGCGCTGGTAGCAGAGACACTCCCAACATTTTAATGACCTCAATGGAGATTTCTGGACATTGTTTTTTATTGATTTCAGTTATGGGAATTATCAGGGGGGAATTTGAGAACAATTTTTTTTAGAGTCCCATTTTCTCCCTCAGGAGTACTTTCAGGGGGGATTTTTTTTTTTTTTTTTTTTATCGAGTCCCATTTTCCCCCCTAGGGGGGATTATCAGGGGGAATTTGAGACATATTTTTTTTAGAGTCCCATTTTTCCCCTCAGGGGGGATTTCAGGGGGGATTTTGGGAATAAGCCTAAAAATCAATGTCAAGAAATCTCCATTGAGGTCATTAAAATGTTGGGAGTGTCTCTGCTACCAGCGCTGGTCGTTGATTTGGTCGCCGGTGCTGGTTGCCTAAATAATTACCGCGGGCACCGGCAGATGTTTTATTTAGATAACCTAGAATAAAGAAGCGAGCGATGCGAACTTAAGAATAATTTTGACCATTCAAGGAGTAATAGGAGCAACGCGAGGTGGGACTTTGTCGGGGTACACTACATAAATACGAAAAACTTTATTCCGTCAGTCACATATACGAATTTAAAAGTACCGATTTTCATAATTCCGAATGGTTCAAAATTCCTAATATAACAACTCCGATTTATCATTCATCCTATTTTTATAATTCCGAAAATCAATATTCCTAACGTTTATAATTACTATTCTCAAAATACCGAGTTTCAATAAATCGAATAACAAAAAGTGCGACTTAATGATAATTCGAAAAGTCAAAAATACGAATTCCGATTATTAAAGTACCGATTAATTAGAATTCCGAAATAAAACGCCTTGTAAAACTAACCTAACCTAACCCAAAGGATTCACCAACAATAGAGGGGATCTGGCGCTCGGCGGCCGCTGCCAGTTAATGGTCACTGTTCTAACCTAACCTAACCCAAAGGATACAATAATGGTTAATGGTGATTGTTTTTACTCTTCATCACATTTTATTATTACAAAATTGTGTGAAAAAAATAAAGACTGATTATATATTATATTATATTGTCGACTTTTTGTTTAATATATTTTATAGAATCTGTATAATAGGTCTTTACCTATGAAATTGCCGTTTTGTATGAAAAAATTTAAACGATTTTTTTTCATGAATTTTTTATTTGTATTAATCGAAGTAATCACCCATGCAATCAATGCATCTTTGCCATCGCAGTGGCAGTTTATTGATGCCCTTCTTAAAGAAATCAGCTGGACGGGAGGCAACAAATTCTTCAAAGGCATTTTGTACTGCCTCTCGGGTATTAATTTTTTTTCCCGCCAAGAAGTTATCCAAATTCTGGAAAAAGTAGTAGTCTGTAGGCACAAGGTCTGGTGAGTAGGGCGGATGACGGAGAGCTTTCAACCCCAGTTCTTGCAACTTGGAGACCGTCTGCTGTGCAGTATGAGGTCGCGCGTTGTCGTGCAGGAGCAGCGGAGACGAGCGATTGACCAATGCTGGTTGGAGATGCGCCAGCTTCTCCATCATTGTGTTCAGTTCTTCACAGTACACATCTGCAGTAATGCTCACCCCGTTTGGTAAGAAGCTGTGATGAATCACACCGGCGCTAGACCACCAAACAGTGACCATCACTTTTCTAGGGGTAAGTTTTCGTTTAGGGCATTGTTTAGGTGCTGAACCAGGATCCAACCAACTTGCTGAGCGCTTACGGTTATCAAACAGAATCCATTTTTCATCGCAGGTAACAATGCGGTTCAAAATTCCTTCATTTGTGTGTCTGTTGAGCAGTGCAAGGCACGTCTCGACGCGTACTTCGCGCTGGCGATCATTGAGTTCGTGGGGCACCCATTTGTCAAGCTTTTTTACCTTGCCAATTTGACGCAAATGGACCAATATTGTTTTGACGCTAACGTCGAAAGCTGCTGCTAATTCAGCCGTAGATTGTGTATCATCAGCTTCCACAATCGCCTTTAATTCGTCATTGTCGACCAAAGTCTTCGGACGACCGCGAGGTTCATTTTTCAGGTCGAAATTTCCAGAACGGAAGCGAGCAAACCAATAACAGGTGGTGCGTTGGTTTGTAGTGTTAGCTCCGTAAACGTCGTTGATGTTGCGTGCCGCTTGTGCCGCGTTGCTGCCACGACGGTACTCATATTCCATAATTACTCGAATTTTTAACGTATCCATGATGACGAAAAAGATTGAAATGCGATGAAAATGTAACACTAATCAATAAAGAAATGACTACTTTTAGAAAAAAAAATCCATGTTTTTAAAATAAAATTAATTTGAAATTAGAATTCTTAGCCAAACAAAAATTATTTTGATTTGAAACGGCCAGTACTGCAGAACGGCAATTTCATAGGTAAAGACCTAATATAATCACTATTTTTTATTTATTTACTTAAAGAGCGTAAAAAATTAAAATAAAAAATAGGGTAGAATATGGGAATAAGTCGAAATGAAAAGGGGGATTTCGGGACTTTTGTTACATTAGGGTTCCGTTATCCCCCCTGGGAGATTCTCTCAGGGGGGCTTTTGGGAATAGGTCGAAATGACAAGGGGGATAAGCCCACACAGACAGACCCGAAAAGCGATGTTAATTTATAATATGTATAGATTTAGATAGATAATGCTCAGTGTTTCCCTCCACAATGAATTCGCGTACACAACGGTGCAACAGCTAATTCATTGATGTATGTAGGTAGGTGTTATGGTGCCTTGTCAAGTCTAAAATCCGTGCGAATCAACGTAGGGTATTGCTAGAGATGTATAATCATTTAAAGGCTCCCCAGACAGGCGTGACGCGACTCTTTTAGAACAATATCCATGAAGTTTCCATAGAAGTTGTTGTATTAGAGTCGCGTCGCACCTGTGGACCCTCTTTAAGAGGGCGTAGCCAGACAGAGAAAAAGCAAGTTTCACCCGCGCCTCTTTGCCTACCCCTCTTGGAAACAAAACACAATCCCTTCCCGCCAGCAGAAACTTTTCGCCCGGCGTATATCTAGGCATTTGAATTTGAATCTTGTGTGTAGTATGTATACGCAAAATATTCAGATGAAACCGCTCTATTCAATGTACCATGATGTATGATTATTGTGTACAAGTAGGTAAATGACTTTATAATATGCAAAAAATGAAAATATTAAAAGTCATGTTCAGAAACAATGTAACACCAAGCCAGAGAAAAGAAATTGCCCGCATATGATAAATAACCTTTTGATTGATTTAGAATCTTTAGAAGCCTAGTTTTAAATATTCTGTTTTCCTTTTAACGATTTACGGAGTCATTATGTTACTTTATAACTGCATGATTTATTTATATATCTCATAAATTAGTCACGTGAACTGTTCTGTGTCCTCTATGAGAATAAATTCTTTAAACCGATTTTAATGTTAGTAGGTATATTATTCAATATTATTGTATGTTCCTGAATCTGTTACCGATGCTGGTGGGTTGTTAGATTGGAGAGTAGACCAACTTGAATGAAATAAAGACTAAATGTTAATTCAAGATACGGCCTATAAATTCTCGATTCCGAATTGAAAGACATACTTAACGATGTAGTTGAGAAAACATGGTCCCCTACATTATATAATATAAATGAACGATTTCCAGATATTTTCCTGTACCTATTTGTACTGTGAGACCTTGCTTCTTTCCAAATTTCGTGATTCTAGATCAACCGAATGTATCTTAAGTGTTTTAATTTATTTGCGAGTGTAAAAATATTATGCGAAATTAATGGCAATTTATGCCAAGATTCTAAGTCAACGTCTTAGAAGCTCGATTTATTTACAGCTCCAAAGTAAGGCCGTTCTAAGTATTTGATATCAATTTCAACTTGACTGCTTCATTGGTCTAGTGGTCGCAGACGCTACTGCTGAGTATGAGGTCCTGGGTTCGATTCCCGGGTCGGGCAAAGTGTTATCGGGTTTTTCCTTCTGGAATTTCTCGGTAGCAGCCCGGAGTCTGGATTTGTGCCCGGTTGATGGCAATAGGCTCGCCCCCTATTACATGGGACTTAAACATAACTGGCGAAATGTGGGTGTGCTATAGGTACACCTCTGCCTAACCCTTCGGGGAATACAGGTGTGATGTTATGTATGTGTATGTGTTCAACTTGGTACTCGCTGCGCATTCTTGAGAAATGGGGTCAGACAGATGGATAACAAAGTGATCATATAAGTGCTTCGATTTTTCCTTTTGAGGGGCACCGAACGCTAAAAAGCAAAGCACTTCCATCAAATTCCTATACTACATACTCATGATACTATATACATAATGATGAAAACAAAATCGATGAACTTGCTTTTTTGACGATATGAAATCGAATAATTATAATCGCATCACTTACCTTCCGATTATTTACTTTGAGAAAATGAAATTAATTGAACAAAAATAGCAATCATCTAAGGAATTTTGTTGGACCGCTGTGATCAGCAACCCTATTCCTCGAATGGTTTTTCAATTACAATATTTAAACGAAATATGATCATTGTCCAGTCCCTTTATTTTCAATGAAATTCTTCAGTAGAAAAAACATCTATATATTTCGCCTATACTATACGCTAAGCTTGAATTCAGAATCATAGATCATAGTCATGTTTTGGAACTAGAAACTCAATGCTGACTTAACAAAGTTCAAATTCCAATGTATCCAAATTTTACTAAGGGCTTTCTACAAGTTCGACCTCACGACGTCTTCGTGGCAAACAGTGTTAACCAAGTAAAAAAATATAATGGTATATCGTGGATATTGCTTTGCTGGATAGTGCAGAGTCAATTAGCAACCCTGTTACCAAGTAAAAAATTATATTGGTATGGTGGATTTTGCACTGTATTATGCAAAATCAAATGGCATGTGTCATGAAAACCGTGAAAACCTATCCTGCGCGGAGCGCGAGTAGAAAAAAGTCCTCGCCGAAAACATTTGTGAAAAATAGGCCAATTTCGGAACAAACCAGTACATTAGTCGGCTTTACCGACAAAATAATTAGCATAATTATATGCGCGCCAAAGAAACTCGAAGGTTTATTAGGTTCCTCTTTTGTAAGCGTTGAACCTTATAAAGCAAACCAACAATCCCAAACATTGTGATCCGTCACAACCTTTACTCATCCGTACCATAAAAAGGGATTTAGTCATGAGAACACCATCCGTACGAAAAATGTCATGTCTCGTGCACACCGTTTCGTACTTGTGCCCGCAATTAACCCATTACCTATTAATATAGGTAATGGGTTAATTGCGGGCACAAGTACAAAATAAACAACAAAATAAATAAGCCGGAAAACTAATGTTTTCCGGCTTATTTATTTTGTTAACTCCACTAATATTATTAGACCTACCTATAAGTTAAATTTCGAGTATCAACTTAATTCGGGGGTTGGTCGAAAGTCGCTCGAAATGGTTCGTCTAAGGTTACCCTTGCACGGAGTTTGTCAACGAAAGTGGGAGTAAACTAATTTGGATCTTGAGATAATAGCAATAAGATCTAAAATCTCCAGCACGAACTCTATGTTGTAAATCTCCACAAGAAAATTGACCGAAATGCAGAGCAATGGCGCTAGTTGTACTATACCAGTCAAAAATCTGTCAAATAAATGTATGTCATCTAGTGTTTTCAAATATCAACATTGAATTATTATAATATTTTTATTTTATAGTTTAGCCGCGGTATTTATTTAGTTTATCAATTCTTAACAATTTTAATAATTGTTTCAGAAGTAAGTGGTTTTAGTGATTTTCTCATGTTTTCTATTTCACATGCTCTTTCCTACAATGTGATAAATTACGAAAATATTATTTACGCAACTAAATTATATCCCAGAGCAGCCGAAAATTCAAGTATAATATCTATAATAAAACCTATATATAAAAAGCGCAAAAAACTGACGCAGGAAATTATCGACCTATTGCATTGTTACCTGCATTTTCAAAAATATTCGAAACTGCAATGTCTAAACGGCTAAATAAATTTTGCGAGAAGTATAAGATCTTTAGCAGCAGTCAAAATGGATTTAGGAAAAATAAGTCTACAACAGTAGCAGTATTTAATTACGTGCAAGAAGCATTAAAATTTATAAATAATAAAAAATATGCCATTGGGTTACTGCTAGACATGAGTAAAGCCAATGATCGAGTATCATATAAAGTACTACAAAATAAACTGTACCAAATAGGTGTGAGAGGTATCGCGTATGAGTGGTTTTGCTCGTACCTAAAAAATCGCACACAGTACGTTGAAGTGGAATTTTTTCACCCGGATATTGGCATCGTGACCCACGTGAGATCACAAATGAAGCACGTAAATATGTCTATACCACAAGGCAGTGTCTTAGGGTGCATTTTATTCCTAATCTATATCAACGATTTGCCGAGAGAAATAAATGTCCAGAGTGTCCTTTTTGCTGATGACATCTCAATAGTGTTTCCATGTGACGACGGTAGCAAATTAAATTTAATACTGGACGATATACTTATAAAAATAGGAAATTGGCTAAAGGACCACAATTTGGAAATAAATATCTCTAAAACAAAACTTATGCAATACAGACCTTATCAAAAACTTCCATTGAATATTTGCTACTCTTTCAATGACGTACCGCTCCAGTGTGTCGATGAATTTAGACTCTTGGGTCTGACAGTTGACACTAATATAAATTGGAAGGCACATATTAATGTTGTGTCTAACAAACTTGCAAGTTTTGCGTATGCTTTGAATGGGTTGAAAAGATCAACCGACTTCAAAACAGCGATGATAGCATACTACGCCTACGCCTACTCATGGTTAACCTATGGCATTGTAGTGTGGGGAAACTGCGTTGACGTAGAAAAACTCTTTATTTTACAAAAAAAGATGTGTGAGAATTCTTGCAGATATAGACCAAATGCAGAGCTGTAAACCTTATTTTATCAAATATAAAATGCTCACCATAACAAGCATTTACATTATGGAAGTAAGCAAGTTTGTTAGAAAACATGCGTCGTTATTCCCTGTAGCTAAGAATCAAAGACCGCTGCAACGCTCCTTAAGAGTAAAAAATGAATTAGAATTGCCGAATTCAAAACTAGCTATGTTTCACTCAGGACCTCTTGTAATGTGCATAAAAATATATAATAAATTACCCAATGAGATAGAGAATTTGAAGACATAGAATTTGACAATAAATTTGTAAACGCACTTAAATTGCATCTAATACAGAAGTGTTATTATAGCCTAAATGTGATCCTAACAAATTGACATTCTGTAATATCAATATTGTAGATTATTTGAGGATTGACGCAATATAATAATGTAGAAATGTAATAAAGACATCCAATAATAAATTAATTAATAATGAAAGCATGACAATAATAATGTAATAATATATTTTTTAAATAACTTTATATTATGATGCATGCAATAATAATTTAATTTAATTTATAATTAAGAACCATAATGTTACGGTGCCCTAGCAGGGTTCATGTACGAAACTTATATTTGTAACATGGCCTTGTAAACGACATGAATGCAATAAATAAATAAAATAAAACAAGCGCAGTCCTCTCGTCTCAACAGAACAGAGCGACGGCGACTGATTTGTGAAACAAAAATATGCTTGAAGTTCCCGCAACGTGCGACGGAAGATGACTTCTTCCACGAACTAAAAACGTCGTAAGTGCATAATGCTTGTAGTCATAATAAAACTAAAAATAAAAGGAATTTCAAAAAATGCCTCCACAATTCTTTTTCGCCTTGTTTAAATACAAATAATCATCGAATTTTTATCCTATTAGTCATTAGCATATTAAGTACTAATCGAAAATACATGAAAGTTAGAGTTAACTTAGTGATGTTGTTTTATCGAGAAAATTTTAATATTTTGTGTTTCTGTTCCACAAAAAGTTTGAAAATATCATGTAGTTATTCATATAATTTTATTTGGGTGCTAATTAAGGCAGCTTCTTTAAAATGTCATTCTCGTCTGCAAATATATTTAGTTGTCTAATGAATTAATAGGTCAGCGACGAACTTTTAGCGTCTAATAATTGGTTTTCAAGCGACCATATATTGTAAAACGAGCTACTGTTAATATGACGCAGCTTGGTGATAATTCTTAAGCAACGTTATGGACCAAGTAATAAATAGGGGCATTATTCATAATGCCCGCGCATTATGAATAATGACAAGCGTAGTCGACGGAGCCCCGCTTAGCGGGGCTCCTACTTCTGGGTGGTTTAAAAAAAAATAACCACGAAGGGAATGGCGGGGTCTGAAAGACCCCGCCATTCCCTTCTAACCTAACCTGTCCGAGTCGGGGTGCCCTAAGTACTGAGCTCGCTTAGTAGCTCACTTACAACATTAGTCACGGAGTTATCAATTCAGAAGTAAATATATTTATCGGTAGGTCTGAGTCATACTAATTTACGTTCGTAAATTGACGCTGGTTTTTTGATATTCTGTTGGAATAGTAAAGATGATGAATTAATATAATTGAAGCTGTTCTATTAACTCGTCGCCTACATATAAAAAAGACACTAGGTTGCAGGTGCTAAAGAAAACTTTTGTTGCCGCACATATAATTTCCCATTTTATTTTATACCTAAGTCTTATCAATTTCATGAAAAATCAACTTGAAGATAGGCAATTTTGATTACTACCCGCTCTTAAGTCCCGAGGTCGCGATATTGAGCGAGCCACAACATATAATTTTTGTGTCTCATTGCACGGGATTCAAGAGTGTACGCGGGTTTCACTTCATCATGCTAATCTGAACGACCGTGGCTGGAAGCGGCTTATTGCAAAGGCTATAAGCTACGCTCTATTTTCAATACTGGTTTGCGAACCAGGCAGTAGGTAATGAAAAGGTTTTCAGTGTCCGTCAAAATAGACATCAAGTAAACCTTTCCAAGTTATGCGATAGTAGGTACCTATTATATGTATAGGTAGGTACAGCCAACCATACGCACATTAGTAGTATTTGAATTACGAAACGAAATACTACGGAACGTTAACTGCTACGAAATATAGGTGGTTTGAAAGTATCATTGTTACCATGGATGTACAGTTTATTTATTTATGGCACCCCAAAGACTTCTTCACGAATATATCTTTGTAACAAATAAACTTAAAATCTAGAGTGAATTTGTCACATACAGGTGTACTTACAGGCGAGGTTTACTGTAAGTACCGGATTTTGTATCAATATCTTCTTAGTAGCACCCCGGAGTCTGGAGTCCTGTCCGGTGGATGGCAATAGGGTCACCCCATTATATGTGACTTGAAAATAACTGATTAAACGTGGGTGTAGGTACTATAGGCACACCCCTTTTTTTTTTTTTTTTTTTTTGGGTGGGAAATCATCAAATGACCTCTCCCGCTCTGGGCGGTGCGGAAGGGCGTGTCAGACTCTTACTGACTAAAACCCACCCGTGTTCCTTCCGTTGACTGTACGCCAGGGCCACGGTAACTCTTTCGAACAATCCGCGACCCCGGCAGGCATCGGCCCTATTGGACCCCTTCAATGATGCTGACATCTCTTTGAGGCGCGCGTGGAACACAACGCGCCGTCGACCCGGGCCTGGTCCTTACCGGACGGCGAGCTGCCCATTGCTCGCCGTCCGCAAGCCCGCGCCTACGGTGGCCGGGAGTCGGCAATTGACTCCCGACGCCCAGGGTGTCTCCTCCTGCGGCGACTAGGGGCGTGAGGGCGCAACGATTGCCGCACCCTCACGCGCTCCGCCTCCTCCTTCGCGAGCATTACTGCTTCACAGAAGGAGGTGACGGCTTCCCATTCCCTCTCGCTCCGTACCATGGCCTGTACCAGGGCCGGACGCGAGAGATCGCCGCCGCCGATCGCCGCCACGAGGACACGGCGGTGCTCCACCCAAGCTGGGCAGACCTCCACCGTATGCTCCACCGTGTCCTCCGGTCGATCCACACAATGCCAACACCCGGGCGTTTCCTCCCGCCTTATCCGAAACAGGAACCTCCCGAAACAGCCATGTCCGGTGAGGACCTGCGTCAGGCGGAAGGTGAGGACGCCGTGGCACCTCTCAAGCCACTCCTCAAAGAGGGGACTTACCGCCGCAATTGTGGCGTGCCCAGCGCTGGGTTGCGACAGTCGCACTCTCCATGCCGCCATGAGATCCCGCCGGAGCTCTGTCCGCTGTGCCGCGATTTCTCGCGGCAGCGGAGTAACGCCCCGGCGTTTCGCCTCCTCGCGCCACTCCCAAATATGCGCGAGGACTTTTGCCTCCAGATCCCATGGCGGCAATCCAGCAAGGAGGCTCGCCGCCTCGTAGGAGACCGTGCGGTATCCCCGGACTAGCCGGATGGCCATGACCCTTTGGGACGCGTTCGACCGGCGTGCTGGTCGGAGCCTCAATGAACGCGCCCACACCGGTGCCCCGTAAAGGGCCATGGACCGCACGACCCCCGCGTAGAGCCTCCGGCAGGAGGCGTTTGGACCCCCTAGATTGGGCAGGAGCCGCTTCAAGGCAGCCCCGGCCCGGTCCAGTCTGGGAGCCAAACGTCGGAAATGCTCGACGAAGTTCCACCGGCTGTCGAGGACGAGTCCCAGGTACTTCATCGTCGACTCGACGCCGATGTGAACCCCTCCCGCCATTATTTGGGAACCCGAGAGTGGCGCGTTCCGAGGACCATGAAAACACATGGCCTCGGATTTGTGCAGGGCCACCTCGAGTCCCAATTGCCGGATCCTCTCAATGACTGTCGCAACCCCGCGTGTCATTATTTCGGCCGCCGCCTGGTGCGACCTCCCCTGCGCCAGGACCAGCGTGTCGTCAGCGTAACAAACGACGCTGACGCCGCTAGGGAGGTCGGCACGCAGCACCCAGTCGTACCCGATGTCCCACAGATGCGGCCCCAGGACCGATCCCTATGGGACACCGCACGACATCTCTCGCCGGTTCCATTCTCCCTGGTGACCGGGATAGATGACGGCCCTGTCCGTCAGATAGGCCTCGACTATGCGACAGAGGTAGGTCGGCATCCGGTGATACCGGAGTGCCTCCCTGATGCAACTCCAGGGCAGGGTATTGAAGGCATTGGCGATGTCTAGAGACACCGCCAAGACGACCCCACCCCGGGTCACAGCATCCCCCGTCGTGAGGGCTCGCACGCGCATGATGGCGTCCACCGTAGAGCGCCCCCTGCGGAAACCAAACTGGCTCTCCGCCAAATCCGGCCCCACCCGCACCAGCCGCCCGACGAGGCGGTCTGCAATGACTCTTTCAAAGAGCTTGCCCACCTCGTCGAGCAGCACGATGGGCTGGTAAGCGGACGGAGAGTCCGCAGGGCGCCCCGTCTTCTTAATGAGGACCAGTTTCCCCGTCTTCCAACGAAGTGGGAACTGGCCCCCCTCCAAGCATGCGCTTAGTAGCCCTCTAAGTCGAGGCCCGAGAGCCTCCAAGGCCAGGACCCAGGCTTTTCCAGGTAGGCCGTCGGGTCCTGGGGCGGTATTTTTGGCACTCAGCCTTCGTACCGCCGCTCTCAACTCTACCTCGGTCACCTCAGGAGCATTGTCGTCATCGTCGATTATGTGGTCTACAGTGGGCACCGCAGGAGGCGGAGCCATGGGCGGGGGAGTGTGCTCCCCTCGCGCAGGGAACAGAGCGCTCACCACGCCCTCCATGAGCTGAGGCCGGAGACTCTGCGTCAGGGGGGGAGCCCATGGGCGGAGTTTTTCCCGCACCACTTTGTATGGGCGTCCCCAAGGGTCCCTGTTCAGAGTCCCCAGCGACTCCTCACGGGCCAGTCCCCTGGCCCGCAGTATCTCCGCTCGGAGGGCGGTCTTCGCCGCTCTGTAACCCTCGTACAGCTCCGCCTGAATGGTTTCCGTATCCGGAGGGCGGATACGGAGCCTGCGGTGCCTGGTGTACAGGCGTCGCGCAGCAACGCACGCCTCGCGCAGAGACGTTAGCTCCGGCGACCACCAGTACACCTGGCGCCAGGCGCGTCCAGGCTGGACCCGGGGCATTGCCACGTCACATACTTCGGACATGGCCTCCCGGAACCACTCCGCCTCGTCGTTAATATCAGCAGGCCTGTCCGGTGATGACACCCAGGCCTGCACGATCGAGGCTTCCAGGAGGAGCTCCCGGTCCAGCCGCTTCAGCGCCCACCGCGGACCACTCGGGGCCTGTCGGACCAGCGCGCTCGAGGTCTGGGCGGAGACGTCAAACCGGATGTACCGGTGGTCGGAATACGTCTCCACCCCCTCCATGACGCGCCAGTCAATGACACACGGCGACAGAGCGGGGCTGGCGAACGAGAGGTCCACCACTGACTCACCCCGCATCCGCACACACGTGGGGACAGAGCCCCGGTTTAGGACGACCAGGCCTGTCTCCAGAGCCCAGTCCTCCACCATCCTGCCCCGCGCGTCCGTATACCGGGAACCCCAAGCCGTGTTCTTGGCATTGAAGTCCCCGAGTACGAGCACGGGGAGGGAATGGTACCCGACGACGACGACTCTCAACTCCGCAAGGGAGTTGTGGAACTCGGCGAGAGTTCGGTTCGGGGAGAAGTATACCCCTACGACAACAATCTCCCCGAACCGTGCTGCCACGCAACCCCGTCCCCTCTTGACTGCCTCGAGCGACGGGGTACCGGCGGCGGCCGACGAAATTAGGGTCACTGAGCCGCTCAGGTCCTCCACCCAGTCATCCCTGGGCGGGACAAAGTACGGCTCAGCGACCACGGCGATGTTAATCGACCACTGCGCCATGCTCTGGAGCAACAGATCCTGAGCAGCGACGCATTGGTTGATGTTCGCCTGGAGGAGGCGTAATGGGGCCATTATTGGCACTCTATATCAGCCCCCTCCCGAGACCCTTGTGAGGGCCCTGCCGCGGTTTCTGCGGCGGCGACGACGATGGAGGTAGCAGCGGCTGCGGCAGTGGCGGCGGGTGCGGTGGTGACGGCGGTTGCGGAGGGCTTACCTCTGCCCCTGGCTTTGGCGGGTGGGGCGCAGGCCTTACTCCCAGCCCGGTGATCGGCCGGCTTGCCAGCTGCCGCACATAAAAAGCAGTGCGGCGTGGCATTGCACGAGCCGGCCTTGTGCCCGGGCTGACCGCAGCGGAAGCAGTGATCGCTGCGGTCCACCTCCGAGGTGCATTGCACTCCCACGTGGTTGCCCACCTGGCAGCGGAAGCACCTCAGAGGTCTGGGTTCCAGCAGTTTCACCTGCGCAGAAACCCAGCCCACCAGGAGCCTTCGGCCCTCCCCGGCGACTTTTCTGGCTGCCGACACGGGGCAGCTCACCGTAACGGCTCGCATCCCCGTGTGGTCAGGACGAATGGTGTCCGCCCTCACCTGCTCGGCAGAGCACCCCCCAGTCCTAACGACGGCGGCCACCACCTCAGCCTCCGTCACACAGTCGTCCAAGCCCACGATGCGCATGTCAATGCACTTGGTGGGCCTGGACACTCGGGCCTCATCCGCATTTAGAGACGCCCTAAGCCTTTCGGCCAGAGCGTCAGCGGTCGGGCCGCTGGCTGCACCGGGGACCTCCAGCATCCGGGCTCCAGTCGCAGTGACCCTTACACGGATCCCATTGGTGACCCCTAGCTCCTCCAAGTTCACCGCCGCCCTTGCCTTGGTGAGCACGTCGCAGTAGGACACGCCCTTCTTCACCGCATCCGGCTGTAGTGTAATCACTACAGCTGCGGACTTTGGAGCGCGGAGCCTAGCCGCGACGCTTCGCTCCTTGCGCCGCTGCCGCCTCTCCTTCCTTTTGGCCGCCCTTGAAGCCTTCCGCTTCTCTCCGGCTACTTGCCATTCGGCGTCGGCCGGAGGAGCATTAGGAGGCAGAGGGGGTGGCGGCCGTCTCGCCGTCAGGGCTGGGGCCGTCGCCGCCTGAGTAGGCCCCCTACCCTTCTTGGGCTTGGAAGGCGCCGACTTCGCCGGGGCCGGCCCCGCAGGTTCCAGCACAGGCCCGCCTTTTGTTCGCCCTGCCGATCCTGACTTGGCCGCAGCGGCGGCAAAAGAAATCCGGCTCGCCGCTAGCGGGGGACGCAGAACAATGGCCTCCAGAGCGGAAAACCGACTCTGGAAGGCAGCCAGCTGTCGCCGCACCAGGGCCAGAACCCGTTCCTCTGCAGGCACCGGCACCGGCCGGTCTTGCCTATGCTGCTCCCCCTCCTGTGGCACTTCTCGAGGGCCGGCTGCCCGGAGGCCGGCCAGGTCCGCTCGGAGCTCCTCGTTCTCCTTTCGGAGAAGCTCCATGGCGGCTGTCAAGCGGGCGACCTCCGCCCGCATCTCAGACATTCCGTCCGACGGAGGCCCAAGGTGTAAGGCCTCCGCTGCCGCCATAATGGAGGCCGTGGCAGTGGGTATGACCTTGTCTTTAGAGGACTGAATCCTCTTCAAGGCCACACCCCTGATTGCGGCTACCACGACCTCCTGGAACCTGGCCACTCGCTCCGGCTTAGAGCCGCCAGCGGCGTCTGGCTCACCGCCTGACGACTCGGAGAGTTCCACTCTGTGTGGGTTGCCCTCCCTAGCGAGCCTCTCGCCTGGCTGGGCCAGCTCGGCTGAACTGACTCGGCTCGGCTCGCTGTCCTTCTCGGTGGTGAACCCTTTGTCCTTACCCCGATCGTGAACGCCACCCTGCCGAGTAAATTTTCTGCGGGTGGCGCTCCTCCCGCCATCAGAGGACGACCCCTGGCTATCCCCTGGTTTGGGGCGCTTCTGGAAGAGCCTTCGGTTCTTCTCAGCAGCCCCTACCACAACGCGCTCCGGGCACTTGAATGAGCCCCTCACGCCCGATGCGGCGTCGGACTCCGACCCCGCATCGCTCCCTTCCTCTCTACTACTTTCCTGTTCTTTTGTATTTTGTTTATCTGTTTCCATAATTGTTCCCACGAGTGTGGGGGATATAAAACGTCCATCCTAGGTTCACCCCCTGTCCCTAGGCAAGTGTTCATTTGTAACCCAACCAGAGGGTCCACTGGTACTCTGCTGGGGGTGCGCTAGCGACTGATGCGCCACCTACAACTACAAAGTTGTAGATGACACTACTCCTCAGCCATTCATACCCTCGCCACGCACCAAAACTTGATATTAGAGGATTTTTTTATATAGGTTATCTTCCTCGCGGCCCAGGCGGTTAAGCCAAGACCCTCGACCCCCGTCAAAAGTCAGAGACATAACCTTGACAATCTTTGGGGCTACGAGACTAACGGTGGCAGAAGGAGAAGACTCCTTACTGCCTGCCCGGCGGCAGGGTTAGTGCACACCGAGCCCGCTCTTACTCCGCCGCTGTGCGTCTCTGCTTAAGCAGAGAGACACACGTTGGAGCGTTCCTCCGACAGGATATTAGCGTACGGACAACTAGACCCATTAGGCGCACAGTGCCTAATGGGGAGTCATTGCCCGCACCCCAGGATGCACCGTCCCGGAAACTGGCCTTTCCCCCAGATGTATCCAAGGGAAACTCCAGCCCACGGGCACACGTGGAGGTTTCCTGTCCTAGCACCCCATAGGCACACCCCTGCCTAACACTTCGAGGAAAGCTGGCGTGATGCTATGTTATGTGTTTAGTTTCATCAGTGGTGTGGCTTGCGCGTTGACTACCAGTGCAGGTGTTCTTATCAAGACGTTTCGAATTGCGAAAACTGGATTGCCACACTAAAAATTTCTTCACTGCTTCAGGCAATAATTGGTGTAAAAATTACGAGCGCAGTTTCTATTAGCCAAAAAGCTACTTTTTCTGCAGACACCTAAAGAACTTCTACCAGAGGTTTACTTGAAAAAAAACGAAAATGAACTCCATTACAAATCTAAAGGTCGGAGGACGAATCTACCACAGTCGGTAGTTTTAGTTTCGTCCATGGTATAATACACCCGGTCTCGTTCGTTGTATAATACATAGAGACAAACTTCACCTAAAATTGAAACTCGCACCTGATAACCAAATACTTTCTGATACTTAAAAGGTATCGAAACTTCTGTAATAATCTCTTGAAAAAACAAAAAAATCAGCATGATAAAAATGAATTACAGAAGGCGGGCAAAAATAGTAAGCTTGTGTGGAGAATAAAAACTAATTAATACATTTAGGTCGAAAAATCCCGAACGTCTGCTTGATTAACTATCAACAGAGATAAATTCATCTGAAGCAATGAATAAAGTAAACAATTTTTTGTTAACGTTGGTAAAAACTTGGCTGAAAAATCTATAAAATCTGGTAATTTTTCCCATCACATCCCAACTACGACAACCTCAAGTTGAAGTAAGACTAATAAACGGGTTGAAGAACGTTTGTGCTACTAGGTGGGATGATTTACCTAATAACATACTTAAAATATTTAAATACCTACTTGCCCCTCCGCTAACCTACGTTGTTCAGCGATGTTTATCTAAAGGAATATTCCCTGACTTGCTTAAAACAGTTGTGGTCACACCTGTGTTAAAGTCTGGAGACAAAAACTGTGTGAATAACTACAGACCTATTTCAGTGTTAACAAGCTTTTCAAAAGTTTTAGAAAAAGTTATTAAATGTAGATTGATAAAATATCTGGAAGATAACACACTACTTTCAGATAGTCAATTTGGTTTTAGGCCCAAAAGATCTACTATCCAAGCAGTACGCAAACAAACTAATTATATTACTTCCAATCTAGATAGTGGTATGCACACAATTGGGATCTTTTTAGACCTTGCCAAGGCCTTCGACAATATTTATTGTACTCTGCTTTTGCACAATCTTGAAACACTTGGGATAAGAGGAGCACAACTTCTACTATTTTCTGATTATCTCAGCGATCGTCATCAATGTCTAAAAATAGGTCAGTATACAAGTTTTAAACTTAAAAATAGTTCTTTTGAAATTCCACAAGGCAGCATTTTGGGCCCTACGTTATTTTTAATCTATATAAATGAACTATGCAGCCTGCCACTCCAAAATGGTGTCATAATGTCTTATGCGGAGGACACCGCTCTATTGTTCTCTGCTAAATCAAGAGTTGAGGTCTATGAACATGCTCAGAATGGTTTTACCATTGTTTGTAATTGGCTTCATAATAATCTCCTAACATTAAATGCAGATAAAACAAAATACATTTCATTTACAATGAGGGATACTAACATACCGCTTACTAATCTGATCATTTACGTACATAACTGTAGCACGTACGCTGACAATGCATGTTCTTGCGCCAGTTTAGCTAAAGCTGACCATTTAAAATATCTGGGTGTCAATGTCATTATTGACTCCAATCTAAATTTCCGTAAACATATCGATTTACTGTGTACTAGAGTGCGCAAATTAATATATGCTTTTCCGAATTTACGGAACATAGCCGATTATAAATTAATTAAACAGGTTTATTTAGCTTTGTGTCAATCCATTCTTACCTATTGCATAACTTCCTGGGGTGGTGCTGCAAAAACAATTTTAGTCCCTCTAGAACGTACCTTTCGCCCTTTTAGATTTCCTACGCACCAGCTCTACATAGCATGTAATGTACTAACAGTTCGGCAATTATTTATTCTAAGCTTAGTACTACACCAGCACACTGCACTTCCTTTTGACCCAGTACCTTCCGACAGGAGAAGGAAGGACTTGGTTTGCATAAAGTGTCAAACTAGACATGCGCTAGCTAATCGATTTTATGTGTTTTTACGACCTTTACCGTATAATAGACTCAACAAGTTACTAAAGTTTCTATATTGTAAGTTATGTAAAATGTAGTAAAATATTATCAGAATATTTAGCGATACTCAATTACACAGACACAGAAAACTTTTAGGAATTTTGGCATGGTGAAAATTATATTCCCTCGTATTTACTTTTGTATATTTACATAGGCTTAGTTTTAGGTATTAATGTATGTACCAATATGCTTTTTCTCATAATAGATTATTTTAATCAGTTCAACTTAAATTTTACTGTCCCAATTTAATTGAAATGTAAAGTGATGGCCTGAAACTCAGGTTTGAATTAACCTAGATCGGGCGTGTCCCTCCCTTATCTTGTAATTCCGAATCACCATTACTTGCACCTGCAATAAAATTTTAGTTTTAGTTTAATTTTAGGCACTATAATTGTATGTGAAAATATTACTACTGTTGACTAAATGTACACTTTTTGTAAATGTTTTATTCAATAAATATTATTATTATTATAATAATATACTTACTTCGCCAGCATTCTGAGATTCAGTGGTCACGTTTTAGACACAAGAGTAACCGTGGAGTTTCTTGCCGGCTCTTCTCCATAGGAAACAACCAAAAAACCGTGCACCTATGTAGCTTCTGACGTTTCATAAGTGCCCATGTCGGTTTATGTGAAATAAAATATTTTGATTTGATTTGAAGCCTACGTCATCACCGCTGTTACCAGTAGTGTGTAATAATAACTCCCCAACCGCCTTTATTACCTGTGTGAATCCGATGAAATAATGAGGTTATTTCTAACTATTACGTTGGTATATTATGTTTAAATTGAATTGTTTCGTTTGATCAGAAAAACGAAACGACAATTTAAATGCTGTATATATTTTTTTAACAGGATGGTGACTGAAAATATTTCCATAATTGGTGTTTTGTTGCAATAAAGTGGCTACTGGATAGTGACATAAGCATGTGTCACTTCCGGAGTGGTCCCGGAATACCTTGTTATCTTAGATCATGGATTCGTCGATGTAGAGAGTAGGTAGTTCTGGGTGCTATAGTGATCCAACACCGACTACACAACTCACCGACAACACTACTTTCTCGTATTGATAGGATATGATATATCTGGTACAAGTAACAGCCTCGAATTGTAAGGGAAATAGCTAGATTGAATCAGTAACACTTAGTTGCAAGAAATGGTAAACTATTCTAACTAAACTAACTTGTTGGTAAATGTATGGTAAGATGGTAATGGTTTTGAGTACATGGTGTCTCGGGTACACTACTACCGAGCTACGGTATATTTGTTGACAGGTGCATGGGCAAGTCCATTGGATATTTATACGGGGTGGCAGGGACGTCGCCGCGCAACCTGTTAGGGCATACTCACACTTATTCAGCTTCATTTGAGTTCCGCTGAACGATTTTGGTCACACTTATACGGTTCTGCTTCTATCAGCCGCGCCGTTAACAGCGTCGCAAGATTGAGAAAAGCCGTCATGGCGTGTTATCTCCGCTGAAACGCTTCTATCTACTGCGTACGGCGCTGAATATGCTGCGAAGACGGTAAGCTACTCATTTAGTATTGTGCCTTCAACATGGATAGATCTATGTGCGATATTTTAATCGTTTCGCTTCTTGCAGAAGAAATAGATAAAATAAAACGTAAAAAAATAAAACGCAAACGACAGTGGGTCGACCCACTGTGGAGAAATAGTTTGGCTGGAGAATACGCGACATTAGTACCCCAATTAAAAGAAAATAATATTAAATTTATAGAGCATTTTCGGATGGATATACTTAGCAAAAAATTTCAAAATTGTGGACCTATACGACCCGTGTTACAAAAGCAAAATACGTGTATAATGATTACGTAGTATTAAATCAAATCTATGCAGGAACTATGCAAGTCGTAACCTATCGACAAGGAGTCGAGAACCATCCGTCTACAGCGCTGTTCCGCCGCGTTCAGCGCTGAATGCGGCGGAACAGCGCTGAACGCGGTGGAACAGCGCTGAACGCGGCAGAACAGCGCTGAACCCTATCTATAGCACTAGCATGATAATAACACATTTGTCCTCATTTTATACTTGATTGTCGCGTAAGCTGAATAGACGCGAAAAGCTGAACGGATGCGTACGCGTCTCCATACAAAGTCGATGTTTTCTATGGGCATAAGCTATTCAATGTCAATAATTTACTTCTTAATGAAAAAAAAAACCTAATGCATAAGTTTACGTTACCTCGCGTTAGACAGGTGAAAACTAATGTATTGATGATGAAGAGCGAAGAATTGAATCCTGAAGATAGCACAGAATTCTTGGGCTTAACTTTGGATGCTAAGCTTCAGTGGGGCCCACATATAGATAAATTGTCAAAAAAGCTAAGCTCCGCAGCATACGCTGTTAAAAAAAATAGTAATTTAACCGACACAGAGACAGCCCGGTACTTTAGCTATTTTCATAGTGTTATGTCGTACGGTATTCTGTTTTGGGGAAATGCCGCCGACATTCAAACTATTTTTGTTTTGCAGAAAAGAGCTGTTCGAACAATTTATAAATTAAGTCCGAGACAATCTCTCAGAGAGAAATTTAAAAAGATTAATGTAATGACTGTGCCTTCTCAATATATTTATGAAAATCTTTTATATGCCCATAAAAATATAAAATTGTTAAAAAAATACAGTGATATCCATAATATAAATACTAGGAACAAACACAAATTTGTTGTACCTACAACAAGGCTCAAAAAAATAGGTGGCTCGTTCAGGTGTCAATGTATACGCTTTTATAATAAACTTCCAAGCCACGTTCAAGATCTAAGCCTTAATAAATTCAAATCATTAATTAAACGTAAGTTGTGCCAGAAAGCCTTTTATACCGTTAAAGATTATATTGAGGACAAAAAGGCTTGGGATTGAGTTGCTCCAATTTTTTGAAACTGAATGTTTTTTTTAATTATTATTTTTTATTTTTGCTATATTTTATTTGTTTATTTTACATAAACTTTGACACTTGATAATTACTAAATATACAGTGTAATATTTTTTTTTCCTTATTAAAAAGAACCAGGTTCTTAATAATTAATTACAATCTAGCCTATAAGACTAATAAGCAATTTTAATTCAACTTAATTTTTTACGTGATAATTATTTTACAACTTAGAATAGTGTTGATTGTACTTTACAAGTCTGTTCCACTTTCATAGAGTCTGATATAATGATAAAAACACTTTGTTCATGTGTTATTATCGTATGTGTGTCATTGTCACTATTATTTCTACACTTTTTTACACTACACTAACTCAAAAGGTTCGTTTTAGTCTCCGCACTATATTTTTTTGGTATAACAGCTAAATTGCTCCGATGTTCACATGTCGGTGGAGTCGGTGTTCATGGGCCTCAGCAAATTTTTGGATTATGTTGGTGACTGGTTCCATTTTTAGGTCACGATGGAGGTCGTCATTTCTTATATACCAGGGCGCATTAACAATACTCCTGAGTACTTTATTCTGGAAATATAATGTCATGACAATTTACTTAGTATAGTATTATTATTTAATTATTGTGAATGTGAGGACCATGTGGGTCACTTTTTTTCTTTTTTTTTTTCACTTTCTCAGGTAGTTTTAATGATAATCTGGCAGTTTGAGTGCTTAATGCGGCCTACCCAAATGTCCTTTCTTTGGTATTGTTCGTCGAGTGGTTGAGCTCCTTAAGTTCTGAGTTGAGCTCTACGATTAGTGACAACAGCGTGCACTGACTGAACAGGTCTACTCATGTGGACTGACGGAACAGGTCCACTTCTGTGTGGTTTTTCCTCAAAAGACCATTTGAGACCAAATCTACATGGTCTTCATATGATTTGACTAAGATTATGTCTGGACTTTAAAAGAGACTGTGACCTCTGAGTTTGTTTCGGCCTTTCTTCTCAGAGTAGTCACATAGGAAACGCCGACCTCATCTAGTTTTAAAAATATGATTGATGTGTAAAAGTGTTTGTACAAACGTACTTACAGAAATAAAATCATTTCTCATTTAAGTGCGAGTAGTGAGCAGTCCCTTATCATGGGTTCAGTACATGATTCTGAACGCTCCGCGCTGAAATTTTTGTCGGTTATTAGAAATAAACTGCTGTTCAATACATTTTGAACGCGTAGGTATTGCACTTTTCTATGAGAAGCACAGGCACGAAATTTTGTATAAGTACTCATTAAATTATGGTGATAGCCCGTTCTATAGTATGGCATGACTTGGATAGTGCAACTCGGATGGCTTCACACCACGACTTGTGTAAAAGCGTGTTTGAGTTCGTTGGATTTGTCTTTACAAGGACCTTACAAGAGAAGGTGATAGATAGAACGAGTATTTTAACAAATTCTAATGCTAAAAAGTATAAAATAAAATGTTAGTAAAAACCTTTTTAAAAACAAGCTTTCAATGAACTAAAAAGTACTTAATAAATTTGCGTTAACATAGAACTTCAATATTTTCTTAAAAGCTTGAGGCATGAACGTATATTGAATATTGAGTATTGAGAACGTCCTTCTTACACTTTAAGATAAGCCGCAAGCTTTTAAAAAAATATTAAAGTTCTATGTTAACGCAAGTTTTATTAAGTACTTTTTAGTTCATTGAAAGCTTGTTTTTAAAAGGGTTACTTACATTTTATTTTATTGATAACCGACGAAAAATATCTACGTCTAGAATCATGTACTGAATTCATGGCTACAGTTTGCGCGTCGGTGTCCCTCCCTGCCTGTATGTAGCGTCACTCAAAATACACGGAAAGTAAAATCTACGTTTATTAATTGAACTTGTTTTGACATACATCTCCAAGCCGTCCTGGTATTCCAGTTATGCTTCATGTTTATGCTAAACAAAACTTCCGTAACATCTTGACGAGTTGTTGGACTGTTGCACAAAACACTGTTGCTTCCCATTCAAGATTTATGCCAGGATAATAGGTATTGTATTACATTTTGTGTCAATAACGAAATTCCAGGTACGAAGTAGTTTTAGGCTTGAATATAAAAATACTTTATTAAGTCTTTCTGAAATCAGAACTTTGCGGGGATACTTGCGATAGTTCGAATTGCTAATCTTAGACATGCATCATAAACAACACTGTCTTGTTCAACCTGTCAGAAAGAACTAAAATAATTTTATTGTTGTACTTATGTCAGTGCGTTCAATATAATTAGGCAAGAAAACTAGGGAACCTCAATACTTACAGCTTGTAGTGTTATCTATGCCTGTATTAAACAACGTACTTCGTCATTTTGCACTGCTAAGAGGTTACGTCTCATCCTTGCAATATCGAGATAGCAATTAAGACAGTGTAGGATTCTATCCATTTTTAAATGTACCTACACGGGGCACAAGTCCAAAATAACAGAAGCGTCGTATATAAGCAGTTTTAGGTCCGTCGTCAAAAAGCTGAGTCGCCCGTGTTCAAAAATGGGTATCGTGTGCAGAAATATATTCAAATATAAATAACCACAGTCGTTGTTAAATATCAAATATCATAAAAAGCAAAGCAGTCCGTAAATCAAGTTGCAAACGCAAAACCATGAATCAAGTACCTTAATGCGCTAACATAACCTAAAACAAATAATTCAAGAACCCACACGGATAACAAAAACTACTTCCACTTGCATTGATTTACTTTTCACCAATTATAAATCCTTAATAAATAAAGAATATGTCGAAGAATAAGGACCCTCCGATCACAAATGATCAACTTAAAATTGAATACAAATTGCTTATATACAAGCAACAACAAAATATAGTATAAACAAAAAAGACTATTTACAGATAAAAACAAAATAAACTTTAAAGATGCATTAAGATTCAAGAGACATTGATTGGGAAATAAATGCAAATAAAAACGTTAACGAAAACTACTATACATTCATTACAACTATAACACAGCTCTTAGATAAAATAATACCAAAGCAAAGAGTTAAAGTAAAATTTTAAAAACCTAAAGGATGGTTGACAATAGGGTTGGACATATCCTGCAAACACAAAAGAGTAAAAAATTATACGAAATGAATCTAAAAGCAATATTATAAAAACATACCACAACAAATTTAGCAAAACAATAACACGTAGCATAAAACTTTCAAAGAAAATAGAATATACCAGACAAATGAATAAGTCAGATAATAAAACTAAAACTATGTGGAATATTATAAATAACAAAACTGGCAAAAGTAAGACAAGGCAGTATGAAAATATTTCACTAAAAGTAAACAATAAAATAATTCCATGCCCTAAAAAAATATCAAATATATTTAACAACTTTATTGCTTCAGTAGGTGAAGCAAAAATTTATGCAACTACAAATATTCCCTTAAAAACTGGACGCCCAGTAAGTTTATATTAGATTAGTATATACAGTGTCGGGTACTGTTACCCGAATAAACAGTTTTGTCGCTAACCACCGCCTTTTATTGACGTCTCAATAACAAACAACTTTCACAAAGAAACGATAGAATAGATTATAATAGAATAGTCTTTATTATGTACACTATAAAAAAATATAAAAAATACGGTCGAATTGAGAAACCTCCTCGTTTTTAGGGTTCCGTACCTCAAAAGGAAAAAATGGAACCCCGATAGGATCACTTTGTTGTCCGTCTGTCTGTCTGTCAAGACCCTTTTTCTCAGGAACGCGTGGAGGTATCAAGCTGAAATTCATGTCAAATACCTGGATATTTGATATGAATTAAACATGAATTAACAGTAAACCTGGCTCTACTGTCCCTTGGAGCTATGAAAAAATCTAAATTCTAAGCCAACGCAATTAAAAGATACAGCCGTTTATGTCGCAAATTTTCGACACTCGCAGGGGAATCAAAACCTACAGGGTACTTCCCGTGAACTCAGAATCTTGAAACTTGGTAAGAAGCAACGTCTTATAGCACAGATAAAGGAAAAATTGCGAAATGCATAAAGTTTTTGTTACATCATATTAATAAAAATAATTTAAAACTTACTACCCTTTTTCTTATGAACGCGTAGTAGTATTATATTGAATTTTATATCAAATACTCAGGTCTATAATACCTTTAAGCTGTAACAAAACAAACTTATATGTCAACGCAATCAAAATAAACAGCAATTTAAGCCGCATATTTTGAAACTGGCAACTACTCGCAAGGGAATCAAAACCTAGTGGATACTTTCAGTCGACCTAGAGTCTTGAAATTTGGCATGAAACAACGTTTTATAGCACACATAAAAGAATAATTCCGAAAACCTTAAATTTTTTGTTACATCACATTTTTTTAAAAATAATTATAAACTTATTACCCTTTTCCTCATAACTTTTACATATACGAGTATACCTACAGGTTTGTACGGAACCCTCGGTGCGTGAATCCGACTCGCACTTGGCCGGGTTTTTTTGAAGTCGGTTAAAAATATTAGCAAATTAACAAACGGAAAATTTCGAAGAACCTTATTAGAAAACAGTACTGCAATACCCACAACAGTTAAAAAAAGAAACAAAGCTAAGCTTTTAATATATAAATTTATATACAGAAAAAGCATAGAAACAATAAATACATATTGAAAGGTTAAATAAAACGATAAATTCAAGACACTAAATAAACTAACTACTTGTAAAACTTTATTAACATTCGGTAAAATCAAAACATTCAACGCAAGTTAATATCAATTTAGAAAACAAGAACGCTTAAAACCGCGCGCGCACGTTAACGCCTACTTAATCTACCCTCGAGCAAATGTAAAGACAATTTACCATACTGAGGATATTTCCATTTACACTAAGTTTAATTTTGTGCCTCCATTTTGCGGATACCTACCTTCAGAATCACTCGTCGTGTATAGAGCAGACGTCTTCGCAGCCGTGGAATAATTACAGCGAATTTCAACTGGGGTAAAGCTCGGGAGATATAGTTTTTTATGGGTACAGTTGACACGAGAGATAACTTACTGGCTTAGAGTGAGTTGCACCAAGTAACTTTAACGATAACCAATGCCTTGACAGCCGTCAAATCTCCGCTTAAGCGAAATACGGGTTGCACCATTTTCGCAACGGTTAAAATGACGTCACAAATAACGATAACATTAACCGCTCAATTTCGGGCGGTTAAGGGCTATAGTTACGGTTTGTGTCATTGTATGGTCATTTACTTTGCAGTCTATTGTAACCTATAAAAATATTGTGTTATTGGATAAAGTATTGAAATGTCTTTATTCCGTGATATATTGTGGGAACCGAGCTCTTCTAGCGATGATAGTGACAGTAATAGTGAATCCGATTTGCCAGTTAGAAAGAGGAAAGTTTATCGCCCTCGCATTGATCGATTTCAAAAGTGGGATGAGAATGAATTTTTGGACAGATTCCGGGTTTCTAAGACCTTGGCAAAGGTACTGGCTTCTACCTTAGGACCTTTGCTGAAAACAAGAACCATGAAGTGAGTACTCTACATATTATACAAATAATTACCTACCTTGTGACTATGTTGTGACTACATATATTATTATGTATAATATCATAGGGAACTACCTATCCTATAACCTGCGCAAGTAGGTATTACATACAGACAAATCCCATAATATTTAGTCTATTTAATCTGTCTATTATATATAAATTTAAAAATAATAATAATAAATCTAATATTTTATTTTTTATTTTTGGCAGGAACAACGCTATAACACCGGAACAGCAAGTTCTAATGGCTCTGGAGTTCTATGCGTGTGGCTCTTTCCAACGTTGTATTGGTGATGCTGCAGGCGTTCATAAATCCAGTGTATGGCGAATAATACATCGTGTGAGTAGAGCTATTGCCGGGCTGAGATCAGTATGGGCGGTAATGCCTAGTAGGCATGTTATGAACAAGGAAGCAAAATTGTTTTACGATATAAGTGCATTCCCGAAAACAATAGGAGCTATTGACTGCACCCATATTTCTATTAAATCTCCTGGTGGAATGGATGCTGAAATTTATACAAATAGAAAACAGATATTTTCTATTAATGTGCAACTAATCTGTAACGCAGAAATGTACATAAATAATATTGTGGGACGTTTGCCCAGGGAGCTGACATGATAGCCATAAATACAACAGTAGCGTGATTAAAGGACGCTTAGAAGATGGTGACTTTGAAGGTTTTTGGGTATTAGGAGATAAAGGATATGCTGTTAAACCATATTTGCTCACCCCGCTACGCAACCCAACCACAGAAGCGGAGCGGCTTTACAATGAAAGCCAAATTCGAACCAGAAATGTGGTTGAACGGATATTTGGCTGCTGGAAGAAAAGGTTCCCTTCTTTATCTTGGAAACTTCGGACCAATCCAAGAAGAGCTCAAGCTGCCATTGTTGCAATGGCAGTGCTGCACAACATCTGCAAGAAATCCAGAGACCCCATGCCATTTCCACGCCAGCGCCATGAGGATTCTTCTGATGAAGAGGAATTATTTTCATATGCACCTGCCATTAGCAATAATGACGAATATAATAGAAATATGTTGATTAATAATTATTTTAGTATGTTAGCACTTGGGTAAAAAACAATAAAATAGACATATTATTATATTAAATAGACGTATTTTATTTTCGTACATGTTAACTGTACCTATATACATACTAAATTAATTAGAACAATCAATTACTTGTAAAAAATTATAAAATAATAACTTTATAAAATAAAAACCAATTAAATTAAGAACATACGACCATACATTAAATTCAAATTCAAACAAACTAATTTACTTATTAACATTTTTCTTAAGAATGTCGATTTCTAATTTGAGTTTCTCTAGTTCTAGCTTATACTTCTCTTCATTGTGTAGCTTTAATTGCTGAAGAAGCTCTAGCTCTAGCGTATGCTTCTCGACGTTGTTGTTTTGCATGAATTGTCGATGAAGCTCATTTTGGTTTCGAATGCTTGATCTAATTTTATCCGTTTCAATTTCGCTAAGCTCTTTTAAGACAGATTGTTTTTGTTCTCGTAATGCCCTCTTAATACTCGTATTATTGACATCCTGTTTCTTTTGGGTTTTCCCTGAAACAAAAATAACGAATAAGATACAGTAACAGTAACATATAGTAGCTACATATACTCTTAGCTCCTATCTTGTTTGTTTCGAATGATAAAAGCATAGAACCATCCCGATTAAACTTTCAGATTTGAACATTATGTGGTTAGGAAATTTAATGAATAACACATACATACATAAACTCACGCCTTCTTCCCATGGGGGTAGGCAGAAACTACAGAACGTCACCTGCTACGATCCTAACATACTCCTTTTGTCTCGTTTACGTTCATACATCTGGTCATACACGCACTCCGGTTGTGAGTACTACGCACCTGACCTTTCTGAAGGACATCACCATCGCCTAGGGCGTCCCCTCACGGCGTTTCTATTCACATCTGCCTTGTAAATACCTTTTGTTAGTCGCCCTTCATTCATCCTCTCAACATGACCAAACCATCTTAGCATACTCTTTTCAAATTTCGTCACTACATCTTCTTTTAAACCGCACCGTTGCCTAATGAATAAGAAATCAAATAACACAGAAACCACTTACTCCTGAGTGGTTGTGCCATTGGTCTCCTCAAAGAAGAATGGGGTGTACTGCAGTCAAAGGCTGTTTCAATAACTATATCACGAGGCTTTGCTACATCCATCTTTGCATTCTGTAACTAACCAATAAAAATATTCATAGGTTGTCATGGGCAGTATGACATTCTTTTCTTTAGAAAAAATGATTTTTATACCTACGTACCTGTGGTGAATTATAAGTTGCATAATCAGCATCCGTTAAAACAATCACATTCTTATCCAGTTTTGGTTTCTGTAACAGAAATTCCATTCCAAAAAATTTAAAAAAATCAAATTGACTCTTATAACTCATAATAGATATAAGAAAACCATGGGCAACAAATAGTAAAACATGATCAAACCAGAATACCTTTAGGGATAGTGAAATTTCATCAACATCTGAATTAACTGTAGTCAAGTTGTTGTCATTATTTTGACCCTGAAACATACATACATAAACTCACGCCTTCTTCCCATGGGGGTAGGGAGAAACCACAGAACGCCACCTGCTACGATCCTTACATACTCCTTTTGCCTCGTTTACGTTCATACATCTGGTCATACACGCACGCCGGTTGTGAGTACTACGCACCTGACCTTTCTGAAGAACATTACCAATAAGGTCACTATATGTCTTCCTAGGGCGTCCCCTCCCGGCGTTTCCACTCACATCTGCCTTGTAAATACCTATTGTTAATCGCCCTTAATTCATCCTCTCAACATGACCAAACCATCGTAGCATACTCTTTTCAATTTTTGTCACTACATCTTCTTTAAACCGCACCGTTGCCTTATCACATTATTCTTCAGTCTATCATTCATAGTCACACCACACATGCTTCACAAGGAACGCATTTCCACAGCACCCTGAAACAACTAGGTATAAATCAATTTATTTATGTAATCACAATTACCTACAGAGATAATAGTATTTTTATAATTAATCATAATAGTAACTCACAGAAACTAAATTTGGAGCCATCACATTATCGTCATAAAGCGATTCATTTCCATTTATTGAGGTCGACATCATTGATCATAACCAATCAGTAGCATCTTCTGATGCTGGAGGGAGAACGGGAGGTTTGCCTCCTCCTGTACGTCTCATTTCCTGGCGCTCCCTTGTGGCCTCCTGCAAACAAATTTTATCCTTAAATCACTTATAACAGTAATAATATAATACCACATACATAAAAATAGGTGAAGGTATTTAGAAGTAGGGGTGTAATAAAGAAACAAACACATGCATACCATGACACACCCTGAAAACATAACACTTTGGCCATTCAAGTAAAGATATATGATTTGGGGAAAAAATGTTTTTGAATTTTTACCTTTTTCGCAGTTGTTTTCATATTTTCAAATTTATATTGAAGTTGCTTCGTCGTCCTTGGTATTTGCCCAGTGGCATTAAATTCTTTTTCAATGCTGTCCCATACTTGTTTTTTTTGTTTTGTGCTAGTCCCGTCTGTTTTTTTGCACATCTTAATATCCTTGAATTTTTCTACAAGGATTTGTAATCTCTTAACTTCTTCCTTGTTAAAATTACAACTTCTTTGTCTGAAAACACATGTAAACTATCTAATTAATAAACGCATCATAACAACATCAGAATGATGATAGATTTTAAAGTTTTACAAAATCGCAAGTTCACTCAAGTATATATAACATAGGTATTTATGTAATAATAAATTTAATTTGCATACATCTGTGTGTAATACTAATAACTAACGTATTTTTATTATGTAGATCCCTACCGAGGAACCGAAGAAATAATATTATAAAAAAGCTAGCAACTATGAAAGCTGTACTCACTTTATATTGAAGTTTTGGAGTAAGTAGCTGTTGAGTATTCCTCCTGAATTCTTCATATTCTGCCTAAACTCTGTTTACATAAAAATAGAGTAATGTTTATTTTTAATTCGACGCGAATAATTAAAAATTCCGCTGAAAAACAATTTGAACAGATGCTCTGTGAATTTGAACTTCGCTGTCTTTGAAAGCTTGATGACAGCCAACTTGAAGTAATGCCATTACCAAAAAAATACCCACGTGCATTTTGGGAAAATGAGACGTCTTGTCACTTGTCACCCTTTTAACTTTAACTTTTACATTTAACATGACGGTGCAACAGCAGGTAGCTCAGATTTTATGGTCATTGTTAATGTTACTGTTAAAATTATCTTTGACAAAAACTATAACGTAGCTCTTGGTGCAATCCACTCTTAATATCGCTTGAAAGTGAAAACCACACATGAATCGAGTTTGAAAGATCAATTTTTCAGGCGGGAAAGAAGTCTACTTGACATTTTTTTTACGGTAAAAATGGAGAATAGGTACACTCTGCAAACCTATTTGGTTTACATCCCACACATACGGGTTATTGGCACTGTGTGCGTAAATTAATGAGTCGGTCGGTTGGGTACGAATAGCAAACGCTTAACTGTTTTTAACCGACTTCCAAAAAGGAGGAGGTTATATGTTCGACTGTATCCGCTGATACGTCTGCAGCTACTTTAGTAGCTAGAGCTGCAGTGCGAGAAAACGTCCCAGCTACTTTGTTGGCTTCAGTCGATTGTTGCGTTTTGGGTCGGTATAATACCGTGGGCACACTGTACAGATGCCAAAAAATTACACCAGGTGGCTCCTTATTAGTTTCCGCGTACAATAGTATGATATAATCTGTGTCGACCATAAATATTTTTTGCAAAAAAAAAGTTGAATGTCAGCGCTCCGTCAATTTCTTCAAAATTTTCTATGAACGATGCGCGCTCGCTAGATATTATGTGTTGGTGACTTAATTAATAACCCAATGTATTAGTGTTATATACCGTAAAAATCCTCATTAATCAAGGTTTTAGAATATCTATATGTGTCATAGGTTTTGAATCAGTTTTATTGTGTTAAACTCGTTATGAGCCGTCGGCGCAATCTGTTTGCGCCGCCGTTAACTAAAACTGTCGCCAGAGCTGAGTCCCCTGTGTGTCGTACATTAAGGATGCTTAACGCCCTCCTGACCAACTATCCTGAATGTGATCTGTTTGCTGATGAATGGAGCAGAATAATGCGTGTATGTCTGATGTTTTGCGAGAGCAAGTATGCTAGGTTGTCCTCTATTATATGTTAGTTTTAGAAAAGTTTTTGTTACCCATTCAATCTCTATGTTAATTAATGTAATTGGTGTTACCGTTTTAATTAACAATAAACAATTAGATGAAAAATTGAGGCCGACACGCTACGCGCCGGCATTTTCGTATTAAATTACGTATTTTTTACTAAATAATCTATTATGTAATGCTTGTAATATGGACATAAGTTAATTATTAGTATTTAAAAACGCTAAGAAAGTTTTAATACTATGAAGATAGTTCAAGATCACCAGTAATCTAATTTCGTTCCGCAAGACATTTTGATAGGCAACCATAGTAGCCGTGGGCAGTTTTCATAGACGGCGAATAGGCATCGGCCAAATGTTAAATGCACACACGCTTCGTTTTATTTCCAATTCTTTTGGTATGCTGGTATTGAATTGTTGTTAAATATATATAATTATTACATACAAATGAATACCTATCATTCCAAATATAATCACACAATAATCATCTAAAATAAATTAAATCTTATTCGTAAATCACAGGTGGGAGGACCCTTATGTCGGCCCTCTGGACCTCGCAGGGGGCATCAAAATTGTTGCGGGAATGGGGTGTTTGTTTTGGTGTATTGTGCTACTCTGAGCAAACCAATTATGGACATATGGGTATCAAAAAAAAGCTTAGATAGTCTAGTTTAATAATAAATAGGTTTTATTGACGCAAACTACAAATTAATGTACAAAAATTCAATAAATCACAAATATTTTACGGAAATTCAACACATATTCTTATTTTAACATTTTTTTACAGTTCTTTCGACTATGAAGTTGTAATGTAGTTTTAACACTTGTTGATTCTGTATGGTTTCAGCTACACACACGATTTTTTATTTAGGTATAAGTTTGGTAGTTTTCAAGTTATTACACTTTATGTTAGAAATGACCGGTGCGCACGAGCGGTTTTAAGCATTTTTTGTTGCTTGGACGTTGGACACGCCCGCACGCGAAAAACCTGGACTGGTTTTTTTATGTATGTTCACCGATTTCTCCGTCAATTGTGGACCGATTTTGAAAATTATTTTTTGTTTGAAAGGGTATACTCTTGAGGTGGTCCCATTGTCGCCAAGTCAAAATCTGATGAGGGTATCCCATGGAAATCAAGGGAAATCCTCAAATTTTATAGGCACACGTATAGCGATTTGGGTATTTCTTATAGTAACTCGTGCATTTGCTCTTGGAAAGCACCATTTGGTGAAATGGAACTGATGATGAAGACCAGAGGTGGCCATCGGAACTTCTCAATAATAAGTATTTCACGGGTTGCGATTCGATTTTAATATGGTTACTAAGCAATTTATGCTCGTCACAATGCATATGGTGAAATGGAGCTGATGGTGGCTTCATCCAGTGGTTTTGGTTCTTAACAGGAGAACTCCTCAACAGTTAACGTCCCTGCGTCGGGAAAAGGAATATTTTGTAAAAGATGATGTGCAGTTGACATTAGGCTATTGTAAGTTAGATGTATTAATAAGTGACTCACTAAAAAGTGAAAAATAAAAACTTTTTACAAAAAAAACAACCGACTTCAAAAAAACACTACAAAGTGAAAAATAACTTTAATTTCGGAAGTCGGTGGCAAAAAACAAAATACAGATACAAAGATACCGACTTCCGAAATTAAAGTTATTTTTCACTTTGTAGTGTTTTTTTTGAAGTCTGTTGTTTTTTTTGTAAAAAAGTTTTTGTGCGTATGATATACCCCCATATACCAATAACTAGTATACCAATGTATAGTAATCATAACTGAATGAGTTCCAATATTCCTATATTCCAATAGCAAAGGAATATTGTTTAATAGGTTTTTATTTTTTGTCTTATTTTAAGACATCAATTTTGTCTCAAATAAAATTACTTAAGCAAAAATTAAAAAGTTAATTAAATAAAACCAATAAAATAAAATTAAATATTTTATTACATAAACTAGGCGTTGGAATGCGGCCGCCTATTGTTCCATAACGCTTGGGTCATTACTTATTAGGGAATGAGCCAGCTCGTTTTGACTATTATGTTATCGTTTTTATTTTGGGGTGGTATGGGATCTACCTCCTAGTGGTCCACCCCGGGCAACGGCACCACAGGCTTGCCTGTGGTACGGCTGAACGATTCCACTTAGCGGTGGTAGGCTCCGCTAGGGGCCGCCTGGCTCGCGACCACCATCCCACCGGAGTCCGGCGCCAAGCAGCTTGCTGTGTTCCGTCTGTGTGTGGGAGTACCAGTGCCTTTTGGGGGAGAAGGAGATTGTCAGTTGCGCTGTTCAGAACCGGTCTTGGTCTCTGAGCATAGCTTGCCGGGTAACTCATGTTGGAGGATAGCGGGATCCGAAGCACAGTGCCAGCCGTTGGCCGACCGCAGTCAGTAGGGGGCCCAAGTAGCACGCCAGCCACGTGCCAAAGGCTGCCCCGCCAACTCGCGAAAAATCCCGATATGCTCCACCGTGCTAGCCGGCGACTGGATGGGAGGACCCGGTGGCCATATTCGGGGGGGTTCGGGCGTCCCCGCAGTCTCCAGATGAGTTCCCCAAAGGTTTGGCTAGCTCTGGTGTTCCACTTGGTTCACTGAGCAGCGCCTCGACAAGTCGACTTTTTTCCCCAACAACTCTACTCAAAATGACCAAAGCAAAGAAGAAAAATAAGGTTAAACAACGGCTGCACTTCCTCCCACTAAAAGTGCACCTTACTAACATCAGGGGGTTGCACTCCAATCTCGATCCGGTCCATCATCACCTTGAGGCCGAGAAGCCGCACCTGTTTTTCCTAACGGAGACGAAGATAACAACCCCGTCGGATGTGGCGTACCTCAACTACCCGGGTTACTCTCTTGAACACAAGTTCAAGAAACAAGCTGGGGTCTGTGTGTACGTCCGCGATGACATTTGTTGTCGTCGTCTCCGTTGCTTTGAGAAACCGGGTTTTTCTGCCATATGGCTACTTGTGGACACTGGCGTGGAGAAATCTCTCTACATCGGCGTCTACCGATCGCACAGCGGTGACCAGGAGACAACAGCGCTCTTTAATTTCCTCGTGGAGTCGACTGACGTAGCCCAGCAGCGATACCCAACAGCGAAGCTCATTTTTCTGGGGGACTTCAACGCCCATCATAAAGAGTGGTTGTTCCCGTACCGGAAAACTGACCATGCCGAGTTAGAGGCGCGCAAGTTTTCTTTAACGCTAGACCTAACCCAGATGGTGAATGTGGCAACGCGGGTACCGGATGTTGACGGCCATACACCCAATTGCTTAGACCTTCTGCTGGCAACTGATCCGGACAGTCGTTCAGTATCGGTCTCAGCCCCGCTGGGAACATCTGACCACTGTCTGGTGAAATCCATATCGACCTGCTCTCCTCCAGATAAGAGTCCTAGAAGCACGAGGCGAGTATGGCGTTACGGGTCAGCGGATTGGGATGAGATGCGGCACTTCTTTGCGTCTTGTCCATGGCGGCAAGTGTGCTTCTCCTCGGGTGACCCCTCGTGCTGTGCTGACGTGGTTGCGGACGTGATTCGGCAGGGGATGGAGTATTTTATTCCATTCTCCGACATCCCGCTCGGACACAAATCCCGGCCTTGGTATAATGCAGAATGCGCCCACGCTGAGGCCCGAAAGGAGTCTGCCTACCAAGCCTGGGTCAAGGCCCGCGACCGCAAAGTTAGAGTGCGTCGGGTTCGCGCGAAGAAAAGAGCCTTTAATTCTGCCGCCAAGCTCTGCAAACGGGTTCTGCGTGGGGCACGTTTTGACCATGTTGGACGTATTGGGGCCAAGCTAGCAGTGCACCCTCCGGGTAGTAAACAGTTCTGGTCCCTGTCTAAAGCGGTTGAAACGAATTTCTGTCGTCCCACTTTACCTACAATGGTGAAACCTGATAGCTCGCTAGCTCACTCTGCAACTGAGAAAGCAAATCTTTTTGTATCTCTCTTTGCAAGCAATTCACGTCAGAACGCTGGCTCCAAGCAACCACCTACTGTACCTCAATGTGACACGCTTGTTCCACCATTCTATTAAAAAGAAAACGGTGCCAAACTCCCGGAGGCTTGCGAATGTACAACCAGTGCCCAAAAAGGGCGACCGTGCAAACCCTGCCCATTAACGTCAAATCGCCATTACATCCATTCTGTGCAAGGTTATGGAAAGGGTACTGAACAGTATGTTGCTGACCTACCTTGAAGACAATGATCTCCTCAGTGACCGTCAATATGGCTTTAGCCGGGGACGGTCAACTGGCGATCTTCTTGTGTATGTCACGCACTGCTGGGGCGAAGCCATCGAGAAACACGGCGAGACCCTTGCTGTATCGCTTGATATCTCGAAGGCCTTTGACAGGGTCTGGCACGCTGGTTTACTCAGCAAGCTTCCTGCTTATGGCATCCCGGCTGATTTTTGTACCTGGATATCAGACTTCCTTAGCGAACGGTCAATCAGAGTAGTCGTAGACGGCTGCTCCTCCGACCTTATGACTATTGATGCCGGAGTTCCTCAAGGGTCTGTTCTCTCTGCAACTCTTTTCCTGCTGCACATCAATGACCTACTTCAGCCTGGTATTGTTGGGTACGCAGATGACAGTACTGTTTCAGAGAGATACTTGTCCAGCGCAAAAACCAGCGGGGCCGAAGTATGTTCCTTGAGAGGGGCCATGGTAGAGTTGACAGATTTGACCTTAAGCCTTGTCTCCTAGTGGGGTGATGACAATCTGGTCTCTTTTAACACCACCAAAACACAGGCGTGTCTTTTTACCGCTAAAAGGAGTCAAATCAACCAATCTCCTACTTTTCGGGGTGGATGGAGTTGACATCTGGTCTCAACTTTGGCGCCACCATCGAGTATAAAGCCCAAACTGCGGCTAAGAAGCTGGGCATCCTAAATAAGGTGAAGCGATACTTTACGCCTGGACAGCTTTTAACCCTGTTCAAAGCGCAAGTCCGATCCTGCATGGAGTATTGCAGCCACCTTTGGGATGGCTCAGCTAAATACCAACTTGCCGCGCTTGACTCGGTGGAACGCAGAGCTAAGAGACTAATTGGCGACATAAAACTGTTGGATGCCAAGCTTCACAGCTTGACTCATCGCCGTAAGGTTGCCTGCTTGTCGGTCTTTTACAGATTGTACTTCGGTGAGTGTGCCCAAGAACTCCACGACCTCATTCCACCGGCCCTCTTCTACCATCAGACATCTAGGCGTACTGCAAGTTACCATCCCTACCTAGTTGCTATTCCACCAATTCGCACTAAGCGATTCCAAACATCTTTTATAATGCGCACAGCAAAAGAGTGGAATTCTCTACCTGCGCCTGTGTTTCCGACCGCATACAACCCAAATCTCTTCAAAGTGAGAGTAAACAGGCTTCTTCTGGGTAAGCTCGCTCCATCGTCGACTTTGTCTCTGTCATCTCTGACCTAGACTAGAGTAAAGAGCAAACCCATCTAAAATAAAATAAAAATATGTTTCTTACAAAAGTTGGCTTAAGGTTCAATTCGGCATGTACTTTGTCCCCCCGGGGATAACTGGGTGGGTGACCTGGACGGCTTGGTGGCCATCATCGGCGGGGCTCTCGTCAACCCGTCCCGAGGACACGGCTGCGTGGCCGCCCTCGCGGATGGCATTGGCGTGGTTGGGGCTTATTTTTCACCCAACAAGAGTCTCGCCAACTTCGAAAGCTTCCTTGTCGAGTTGCGTGCCGTCGTGGGCCGACTCCACCGTCGTCCCGTGCTGTTGCTAGGGGATCTCAACGCCAAGTCTGCGGCGTGGGGATCTCCGGTGACCGATGCTAGGGGTGAAGCGTTAGAGGAGTGGGCGGTCACGACTGGCCTGGTCGTCCTGAACGTGGCCTCGGTCCACACGTGGGTGCGGCAGCGGGGCGGGTCAATAGTGGACGTCTCGTTCGCTAGCCCTGCTGTTGCGAGCCGTGTTCGTGACTGGCGTGTCGCCGCGGAGGTGGAGACGTTGTTGGATCACCGATATATCCGTTTCGACGTCTCCGCCCAGACCGCTGGTGGCCGCAGTTCATCGGGCCCGCGAACGGACGGCCCGCGCTGGGCGCTCAAGCGCATCGACAGGGAGCTTCTCGAGGAGGCTGCTATTGTCCAGGCCTGGATCTGGGAGTCGGCAATGAGCGGACTTGTCGACGTCGAACAGGAGGCGCTGTGGTTCCGCGGGGCGATGACGCAAATCTGCGACGCTTCCATGCCCCGGGCCCACACATAGTCAGCAAGGTGTCAGGTGTACTGGTGGTCCGCCGTGATCACGCAGTTACGTGTCGCGTGCGTGACGGTGAGACGCCAGTACACCCGTTACCGTAGGAGACGTCGTCGGGTCCCTGACGAAGAAGCCGCGCTGTATGAGGTGTACCGCGCGGCTAAGGAGACTCTGTGGCTGGCCATCGGCGAGGCAAAGACGCGAGCCAGGGAGGAGATGCTGGAGACTCTAGACGGGAATCCGTGGGGGCGCCCTTATTGAGCTGTTCGAGGGAAACTTCGAGTCGCAGCGCCTCCACTTACGGAGAGTCTTATGCCCGAGCTGCTGGAGGAGGTAGTCGCAGCCCTCTTCCCGGCAAGAGCGGAGCATACTCTGCCGCCGATGGCTTTGCCCAAAGCCACAGAGTCTACGGAGGAGAACGCCAATAGCGTCCCAGAGGTGACACAGGCAGAGATGAGGGCGGCCGTGATGCGGCTCCGGGCCAAGAACGTGGCTTCGGGGCCCGACGGTATACACGGCCGAGCATTAGCCCTTGCTCTGAAGGAGCTGGAGCCCCAGCTGAGAGGACTCTACACAACGTGCCTAGAGCGGGGCCAGTTACCCACTTTGTGGAAGACTGGTCGTCTGGTCCTGCTCAGGAAGGGGGGATGCCCTGCGGACTCGCCGTCCGCATACCGCCCCATAGTGCTGCTAGACGAGGTGGGGAAGCTACTGAAGCGGATACTCGCAGCCCGCCTCGTCGGCCACTTGTGCAGAGAAGGGCCGGACCTGGACGAGTGCTAGTTCGGCTTTCGGCATGGGCGCTCCACCATCCACGCTATATCGCGGGTGAGGGTCCTGGCGGAGGAAACGGTGTCCCGGAGTGGGATGGTGGTGGCGGTGTCCTTGGACATCTCCAACGCCTTCAACACCCTGCCCTGGAGTTGTATTCGGGAGGCACTGCGTTATCATCGGGTGCCTCTCTACCTCCGCCGCATCGTTGGGGCTTATTTGGCGGAGAGGTGTGTCACCTGCATGGGACGCCATGGCATTAACCAGCGCCACATGTCGTGCGGTGTTCCACAGGGCTCGGTCCTGGGCCCGCTCCTGTGGAACATCGGGTATCAGGTACGACTGGGTGCTGAGGGGCGAACTCCAACCGGGCATCGACCTGACGTGCTACGCGGACGATACGCTGGTCATGGCCCGGGGGAGTTCGTACAGGGAGGCAGCGTTGCTGGCGACGGCTGCGGTCTCACAGACGGTGAGCCGCATACGGCACCTCGGCCTGGAGGTGGCCCTCATCAAGTCGGAGGCCATGGTGTTTCATGGTCCCCGGCGGGCGCCACCGTCCCACATTGTGGTGAGGGGGGTTCGAATCACTGTCGAGCCCACTATGAAGTACCTGGAGTTGGTGCTCGACAGTCGGTGGGATTTCGGCCCCCACTTCCGGCGGCTGGCGCCCAAGTTTTTGGGCGCGGCTGGGGCGCTGTCAACGCTGCTTCCCAGTCTGGGAGGCCCGAGCGCCGCTTGTAGGTGGCTCTACGTAGGGATCGTGCGATCGATAGCCCTCTACGGGGCCCCGATCTGGGCGGCTGACCTGACGGCCGGCAGCATTGCTGTCTGCGAAAGCCGCAGAGAGCGATGGCCGTCAGAGTCATCAGAGGTTATCGCACGATCTCCTACGAGGCGGCTTGTGCACTGGCCGGATCCCCGCCCTGGGACCTGGAGGCGAAGGTGCTCGCGTCAATATATCGGTGGCGCGAGGAATGGCGGGCGCGGGGCGAGCGACCGATGCAGCGATAAATGGAGCAGCGTCGGTCGCAGCTCCGCAAGGTCCTGGTGGCGGAATAGCGGGACAGGCTCTCACGCCCTACCGCTGGCCTCGTCACCATCGAGGCGGTCCGGCCAGTGCTCGACCTCTGGCTCGGGAGGAGGCACGGCTCCATGTCGTTTCGGGTGACGCAGGTGCTCTCGGGGCATGGTTGCTTCGGGAAGTACCTGTGTCGCATAAACAGGGAGCCGGACGCCCGGTATCACCACTGCGTCGACTGTCGGGAGGCGCGGCGCGGCATACGCTGCGTGGCATACGCTGGCAGAGTGTGCCGCTTGGGAGGAGCCGCGCCGTGCCCTCATCTCAGGAGTAGGCAGTGACCTGTCGCTGCCGGCCGTAGTGAATGCTATGGTCGGCGGCAACGAGTCCTGGGACGCGATGGTATCCTTCTGCGAAACAGTTATCTCGCAGAAGGAGGCTGCGGAAAGGGAGCAAGAGATCTCATCCTCTAACCCGGCCCGCAGCAGGCGCACCGGGCGTCGGCGGAGGGCGGACAACGCCCTTTTCCAGCCCCCCTAAATGGGTCCAGAGACGACGGACTTGGGGACGTCCGTCGCCCCCCATACATCAGGACCCGAGGCGGCGGCGCGTAGTGTTCCACGCGCGCCCCTCTTAGACGTCGCGGTGGGAGTCAAACACCTCACTCCCCCCGCTCGACCGGACGGGACCCGCAGAGGCGGGCCGGCACCAGTCGGGGGTTGCGGAAGACTCGTACGTTCCCGCGACCCCCGGCGCAGGTGTGAGATGGAACACCGGGGTGGTTTTTAGTCAGTAAGAGTCTGACAGATCCTTCCACCCCCCCCAGGGCGGGGGACATCTATGAGGATTTTCAACCCCGGATCAAAAAAATAAAAAAAAAAGGTTCTATTCGGCATCGGCTATACGTTAGGAAATAAAAAACTACGTGTGGCCAATACAATGATTTAAGTAATGCAAACTATTTTAAACATATTCTTAAACTTTTGGATAAGAAGAACACTGCTGGTAACTTCTTTGCCAGTTTATAAGACAAGACAAGGTTTATCGTTGAATAAGAATGGACGTAAATATTTTTTCAAATCCAGTATACAAATTTAAACAAAGTGAAGTTGGAGGTAAAGTGAATCAACATGTTAGTTAAAAAGAAATGATGACAACTTCTAACTGCATAACAATCAAATCACTTACACTTCATCATTTTACTTCATCCTTAACCGACTTAAAACATTTTTCATCACTAAAAATAACCACATTATTCTCTCAATTAAAATTTGTAATATATAACCTAGCGAACAGAAGTTGTGTTTCTCGGTGAGCGATGGACAGCAAAATCTTCCATGCTGGCTTACTACAGCGTAAACCAGCTTCATGCAAGTGATTTTGCACTGTTTGTGAGCACACATTATGTGCTGTTGCAGTTATACGGCTGGATAAAAACAGATTAGCCCTGTGCCTTGCCACAATGTTGTAGTGACGAGCCGAAGAATTCGCCTTCGGTTTTGGCCCACGTCGATGATGGTCTACTTTTCCAGAATCCGCATACCGATGGACCCATAACTGCACAGTTCTCCTCCATGGATAAAAACAAAATAATATTTAAAATAATGAAAATAAATAATGGTGGAATGGTGGATAAAGCATAGTTAATTAGTTACTTATATTGTTTTATCAGAATCAAATAATGATAAAAAAATAACTTTAATATTATTTTCTGAATTCTGATATAGGTATGTATTAATATAACTATTTATTGTAATATTTTACATTAATTTAGTCATAGGTAAACATTGAAAGGTGAGATGAGTTAAATTTCCGTTGAAATATTACTAACGTAATGAAAATAATTATGTCACAAGTAGCTGTAACTCACCTATATTAGCGCCAATGCAATGCTAATGCAATGTCACTAATGGAAACGTTTTGATCATGCAAAACAACGATTTCCGCCTTTTAAATTAAACATTGTTAAATGCTGCATGGTAAGAAAGAAAGAAAAAAAATATTTTATTTGGGACACGCTCAGGAAATCCAAACAAAAAATAAAGAAAAGCCGCCGCAGCCGTAAGTCCGCCTTTGTATACTATTGTGTGCGAGAAGTTTTAATAAATAAATAAAATAACAAAAAACATTTATAAAGGAGCATTTATAACTTACATACAAACAACAGTAAGCAAGTAAAAAAAAGCGGCCAAGTGCGAGCCGGAATGGCCCATGAAGGGTTCAGTAGCAGTTTACGATTTATGACGTATTAAAAAAAAAACAAATTATTAGATCTCGTTCAAACCAATTTTCGGTGGAAGTTTACATGGTAATGTATATCATATTTATTTTTTTAGTTTTATCATGCTCTTATTTTAGAAGGTACAGTGGGGGGACACAGTTTACCACTTTGGAAGTGTCTCTCGCACAAACTATTCAGTTTAGAAAAAAAAAAAATTATAAACCTCAATATCATTTTTGAAGACCTATCTACAGATACCCCACAAGTATGGGTTTTATGAAAAAATTTTTTTAGAGTTTCAGTTCTGAGTATGGGGAACCCCAATTTTTTTTTCTTCTACTTTTGTGTGAAAATCTTAATGGTGTTTACAGAAGACATCTACTTACCAAGTTTCAACAGTATAGTTCTTATAGTTTCGTAAAAAGTGGCTGTGACATACGGACGGACAGACAGACAGACAGACATGACGAATCTATAAGGGTTCCGTTTTTTGCCATTTGGCTACGGAACCCTAAAAAAGACCTGTGCGAGGCCAAAAAGCAATCAGCATAATGCTGCGATATTTAAAAAACAAAAATAAATACTGCAGCGCTGGTATTCTGATAGAGCCCGCTGTGATGCCACGGACATACCTACGAACGCATAAATCCTACTAGGGGATATTATATTTTATTAATAACAAATAGTAGAAAATAAAGCAATAAAAATAGTTTAGAAAAAAAAAAATGCACAACTAAATAAATAAAAACCATGACTATGTATGGTACGGAATATAAAGATCGACCCACGCCCGACGCTCCAAAATCAGTTGTCTATGTTATAGACTGTTGTTTTATAGTCTAAGTCAAGTCATGAGACGCGGGCGCAGCCACCGGCTGTCAATATAAATTATACTTTGTGAATGCGTTTAATTAAAAGAAAATAAAGTAATGACACAAACAAAATAATGACTGACTATTAAATAAGGCAAGAAAATGTTGCAGATAAATAATGTGAAGTATAGTGGTGTGTATGACTGACTGTGTTGTGTTGTGAAAGTCGGAAGAAAAATATTCAATCACCGAGCAAAACAAAGCGATCGAGGTAAATCATGCTTGGATCAAGCATGCATGGTTGCATCAAGTTCAAGCACAATTGAGATCAGGAACAAAGAACATACACGAATATAAATAGTCCCTACGTAATGTCTATAAAAATATACAACAAACTACCTGAGATAATAAAGAAAGAAGAAAAGTTAAATATATTTCCAAAAAAACTTAAACAACTACTGATAAACAAATGTTATTACTCCTTAAATGAATATTTAAATGATAAACATAAATAATATGAAAAAGTATTAATAATAATGTAATTTATATATATGTTAAAATTATAAGTAATAATAAATAATATAATAATAATAATAATTGATAAAAATTATTAATGATAATCACGCAATTTATAGGTATGTTTTAAAATATATTAATGATACAGTAATAATGAATAAATAATATAATAATAATTAGTAAATAATATGACAATAATAATAAATAAATTAAATAAGAATAATAATAAATACATAATATAACAATAATAATTATTCAAAGGAAAACAACAAATAGAAGTATAATACATTATGTAGGTACTAGTATATAAAAATAATTTCAAATATTTAAGTACATTTGCAGATAAAATAATACTTATGTTAGCGAAATGTTACTATCTAATTTGCGATCTCCTAACTGTATTACATAACAATTTAATAATCACCTAAAACGGGGCTTCCTCTCTCCTACCCTTTTTGCTGTGCCCTACAGGGTCCATAATGATCTCAATTATATTAGTTACCACCTAAGTACACATTATGGTAAAGCAATAAAAATATTGAGTATTGAGTATTAGTAATCAAGATACTTAGTAGTGCAAATTATACTCGAGACCGACAACTAAGAACGCGAATTTTTTATAAATTAAAGTGAAAGGTAAAAATATATATACAAGAATTGTGGGTAGTTATATCCTAAACGGTCAAAATAAATTGGCTGGGAATTCCATACCCGTGTCTCAAACATTGTGAATTACTCATCTATTGTAATAAAACTCCTTGGATAGATAACAATATTATTTAATTACTCCAATCCAACAATCTATTAGAATAATTACCTATAATTAACCAGCTACAACAATTATTTATAAATCTCGACACAGTTACTTTGTCTGGCCGGCAGCTTGCTCTAAAACCAAGTGAACGAATCGATTGCCGGACTACGTCCTCCATAACCACTTGTCAACCGTTACCGCTTTGTGTTGCCACATAAATAATGGTCTGAATAATAGTTATGTCAATTTAGTCGATTTAAAAATACAGATAAATGAACCTAACACTATGAACGGGATTGAATCGTTAGAAATTCAACTAGGTAATGAATGTTTTAGGAAAATTATGATTACAAAACGAAAACAATGTATTGCACCCGAGATGTGAACTTACGAGTTCTTGAACACTAACCATAGATGTTAGCCATTGTACCAAACCTGTTACAATGAACAAGTGCGAAATATTCTATCTGATTCAATTACATAAATGAATGATTTCTTTATATTGGTATTATAGTTATTGCCTATTGGTGCAACACATGCACACTAATAAAAAACAGAGCTCGCTTGTTTTATTCGGTTGTGTGCGTAACTATTCATACCAATCCGTGTGTGGGATGTAAACCAAATAGGTTTTCAGAGTGTACCTATGTAATTCTACAGCAGTAGTAGTTAGATGGCGCTGGCTGTGTTTGATTTAGCTTCTAGTGACAGACAAATTCAAGATTGTGTGAGTTTTCTTTCCTAGTAATAATAATAGTCCTCCAGACCGAATTTAGGCCATAATGGCCAATCTCAGCGAAGACTAGACTTCGGCGCGGGAGATATTATAGTGCACAAGTGTACCTATGTGCAGACACAGGTGCACTCTCTGTTCCCCCGCTCTCATAGTCCGATGGGATGGCAATCCGACACGACCGGAGATAGAGGAGGTGCAGGACCAACGACTTAACGAGCATTCATTCATAACGGGGGTATCAAACCACCAACTTTCAAACTCCGGGGTGCTACTAACAAATTTCTACTTCCGAAGCCCACGCCCAGCAGACGCGCTTGCGACCACGAGACCAACGGGGCAGTTCTTTCCAAGTAAAATGTATATGACAGCGTAAAAAGGGTTAACAATGAATAACATAAGTTACTTATATCCTTATAGTAATTCGACAAGTACTACATGCTCGATTTTATGAAACTCTTGACATCCAAACTGGGACGTGTCCTGTATCTCATCAGGTGTTAGCGTTCCTCCCTGCCAGGCACATTGTGAACGTAACTTATTGTTTAAATGTTTGTGAGCTTAACAATCAAAATAATGTTATTTAATTTTTTTATGGATTTTTTGTTTTTTGAGAAGAATATTAGAGAATCTTTAATCTAAAAGCAGCATGTACATTCAGGCGCACATGTGAGTCACACATCATCATGTGTACACCATGCACACATGTGCCTGTACGGGTACACCACACGATACTTTTTATCCCGATTTTCTCTCGGGATCGAGAGTTATGCGGGTGAAACCGCGGGGCGCAGCTAGTTTTCAAAATAAAACTAACCAATTTACTTGGTCACAAGTAATTAAATTGGTTTCACTGCTTAGGTTGTACCTGATCATATTTAATTTTGATTATACTAGGAAGGCTTACGTATTCTTACTTTGCGTATCAAATATTAATAAGACTTACCTTGACGGCGTTATGATAATCAGCATTTTGAAATGTTATTTTTGTCTAATCAACTAAAGGTTACTTTAAGGGTTCAGAGGCCCACCATTTAATGTCATTACGTATTGAAATTAAACGTAACACAGTCATAGCAACCCTTTTTTTTGTGTGGGAAATCATCAAATGACCTCTCCCACTCTGGGCGGAGCAGAAGGGCGTGTCAGACTCTTACTGACTAAAACCAACCCGTGTTTCTTCAGTTGCCTGTGCGCCAGGGCCACGGGAGTTACTGTGACGGAACATTTCGTGCGAAAACCAAGGGCCAACTGTATAAAACCGACAGGTGACAATCTGACAACTTTACAAGTTTCTTACATACATAACATAACGCCTTCATTCCCCGAAGGGATGCAGACGAGTAAATGATAATTGATTTTATTTCTGTAAGTTACAAACACTTTTACACGTCAATCATATTTTAAAAACTAGATGAGGCCGGCGTTTCCTATCGGACTACTCAGAGAAGAAAGGCCGAAACAAACTCAAAGGTCACAGTCTCTTTTAAAGTTCAGACATAATCTTGGTCAGATCATGTGAAGACCATGTAGATTTGTGTCTGGAATCGTCTTTTGAGGAAAGACCACACAGATTGAGTGGACCTGTCAGGTCGGTGCACACATTTGTCAGTAATCGTGCAGCTCAACTCAGAACTTAAGGAGCCCAACGATTCGACGAACAATACCAAAGAAAGGACATTTGGGTAGGCCACAATACTCAAACTGCCAGACTATGATTAAAACTAGCTGAGAGGGAAAAAAAAAGCAACAATGACCCACATACTCTTCACATTCACAATATTAAATTAATACTTATAATACTGTAATATGTACTTATAGTAAACCCACATTTCGCCAGTTATGTTTAAGTCCCATGTAATAGGTATACATTTCTGCTTTAGCTATATCAGCACAAGTCAAGAAAATGTGTTTTTTTTTTAATTTTTTGACAAATATATCGCATTTGCAGTTATATCAAATAGGGCCCTAGGCACACTGTTTTGAAATCGTCAACATGCAGGAATTAAGCTTAAAGTTTGTTTTTTCTCGAATTAAACATAATAATGATCTTCAAAGCGGTTAGTAAAGTTACCAGGTAGGTACACCCAATTTTTTCCATATTTTTTTTGTCCCAACCGGGCCTTTTGGTATTTAACGAGCACAACCGGCTGCTGCCGAGAATTCCTGATAAAAAAACTAATAACACTTAACCCAATCCAGATACTGGCCCCAGTGGGCCTAGCACGAACGCGTGGAGTAAACGTAACGTAAATTAGAACGATTTTAAAATTGAAAATAGTCGTTTCGCACGTGATATTCATATCTAAGGGGGATACTGATTATATTTGAGTATGTAGCGCTTGGGAGGTATTTAAGTGAAACTCCATATGATAGTTTACTCTATGTATATTCAATATCAAATATGTACAGACTTAGTGCTAAAAATCTATAAAAGGTAGTGTGTGAGCAAAACTTACTTATTTAAATTAACCAATAGGAAACCAGGAATAAATATTAGATATAAGCTAAGATTAGTATATCATCAATCCGTGTGGTGTTGCATGGACACAGCGTTCGCGCGGTGTACCATTTATCTCGCAGCGCCACGATTCTTTGGCTGCGGAGGCGGACGGATGTATTGATGATTTGCAGCTAGCAGCTACAATACTCCCCCTCAAGCCAAGCGTACTGGCATTTTGACGATCCTGCCTGATCTGGTGCGGTGTGCAGCGTCGCTTTTGCTCGTTGGAAGTTGGCTGGAGTGATCTTCTGTGGTAGCTGGTGCTGATGGTGGTGTTTTGGTTCTGTGTTCGTGTTGGTCTTCAGTGTTAATCGTGTACGCCGGTTTTAGTCGGTCGATTAATATGTTTGCGGCTCGTCCAGGCAACTTTATCGTGAAGTACTTCTCCTTCCTTTCGATAATCTGGTACGGACCTTTATTCGGACGTTGCAGCGGCTTGCGGATAGTGTCATCACGTATGAACACGTGACTGCATGTTTGTAAATCCTTGTGCACGAACATATATTGCCGTTACGCTGCGGGTGGTAAGCAGTATTACGGGTTTTTTCCACTCCTAGCAATAGTGCGAGGTCTTCAAATAGTTGATTTTCTAATTGTCGCCCTTGATCGGTTGTTATTATGATAGGGCAACCAAAATGTGTTATCCATGTTTCGTACAGTTTTTTTGCGATGACTTCGGCTGTTTCTCCTGCAGTGGTACCTACTGCTTCTGCCCAACGTGTGCATCGATCAATGATGGTGAGCAGGTACCGATGTCCACACGCAGATGTATGTAGGTAGTGGTCCAACAATATCTGCGTGTACGTTTTGAAATCGTTCACTTGGCGGGAACGAATTGATTACAGTGTGGTTTTGTCGCTGTACCGTTGATTGTTGACACGCAGTACATGTCGTTGCCGACTCGCCAATGTCGGTATTCATTGCTGGCCAAAAGTAACGCTGTTGCATGAGGTTGCGCGTAGTTCGTATTTCAGGGTGACTTGTGTTTTGCACGGCGTTAAATGCGATGCGACGATAGTCATCTGGTAGATATGGACGAATGTGTGGCGCGATGTTTCGCAGATTATTGGTTTGTTTGTACCTGGTACGACGATTTTCTTGAGTTTGATGTTCGTTTTATTTGACAAGGTGGGTATGTTTATGTTGCTGTCCTTGTCTTGCGCTTGTGCTAATTTGTCGTAATCTATCGGAGATGACAATTCGATGATTTATGCAGGTGTCTGTACTTGGTACCTTAGGCCCGTATTAATAAACATTCCTCAGCCCAAGAGGTCGCACTTGGTAACAACCTTGAGATCATGACCGTATTAATAAACATAATAATTTGTGTACTTAAGTTACGGCTTGGGTTTACGTTATCAGCCGAGTGATGGACTGATTAATAAACGGGACTCTACACTTAAGTATACAATAGGTGTGTGTACTCGAGATGCGTAAACTTGAGTGTAGGCAGTCCGTGACTTAAGGTCGTGATTAGTAGCGCGAAACATGGAGTTTGAAAATATTTTCGGTGAAATTAATTATTACGATGAAATAGAGTACCTACTATGACGATATTTAATGACCGGTTTTATGCTACAGCATCATTTTATTTAACAAACAGATTAACAAAATACAAGTATTTCAATAAATCTTACGACATAAATAATGAAATGTGATGCACGTCATTCTAAACTTCGGTCAATGTGACGTAATCGTCCACGAAATCAAGCCATCAAGTACAGCGCATTGAGGAGCTGATCTTGGTAACTGAGATACTGTTTTCATGTGTTTATTATTATTAGCAATGATCTTGAGATGCTGATATCGTAATAATGGCGTATCAAATGATTACGCACTTGAGCACATCATTGAGGAACGTTTATTAATACGGGCCTTAGAGTCCTAAAATATTGCTCGTTTTGGTTTTTGTTTTCTGAGATGTTTTTGTATGGCAGCGTGCCTTTTTTTCTAAATATCGATTTGTAAATATCATCAAATTGTAGAATGTTAATTTATATTTGAAATACATGCAACAAAATTTACGCTGTGATTCAAAGTTTGAGAGCACCTTTTTTGCGCTTATTTTCAAGTGTTTCGTTTGATACGCGACCCTCGTAAACAAAGCAATATTCTAATGGTCAAAACTCCGGGTCTGTTATGCATGTGAACCCAACAATAGTATAATTTATTACTGCAAGCACCTCGGCGCGGCGTCGAGTGTTCTCAGAATTCAAACGTAAACAAACCCATGTTTTGTGCCCGTTGGACTCGGCAAAATGACGTCATGAATGTTTTTGTAAAGCTTGTGGTATAAAAAAAATGGTTGAGATGTCAACCATTTTTTTTATACCACAAGCTTTACACCATCGTGTGTTTTTTTTATTGATTCGTGTAAAATAGTGTATTTATAAGTTATTAACATAAAAACTTTATATATGTATATACTTAGTCTGGCCATAAATACTGTTACAGTTAAAAATAAGAAAGATATTACATTTGAATTTGGAATCTGTCATTTTTATACGATTGTTCATTGAGTTTTCTAATTTTGGCGCCAATACATTGTACAATAATTTGCGATATTAAAATGGAGAAGAGTGATAAAGAAAACCGAATCGCTGTGATTGCATTACACAAAGTTGGTATGGAGCCAAATGCAATTTTTTAAACTCTCTATACGCGTGGTATTAGTTTAATGTTTGTGTACCGGGCTATTAATAGGTACAATGAGACCTCCTCTGTTTGTGACAGAAAAAGATCTGGCCGTCCACATAGTGTTCGTACGAAAAAGGTGGTCAAAGCAGTAAGGGAAAGAATTCGTAGAAATCCTGTGCGAAAGCAAAAGATTTTATCTCGGGAGATGAAGATAGCACCCAGAACCATGTCGCGTATTTTAAAAGATGACTTAGGACTTGCAGCCTATAAGAGACACACTGGTCATTTTTTAACTGATAATTTAAAAAAGAATAGGGTGGTAAAATCGAAACAACTACTGAAGCGGTGCGCAAATGGAGGTCACAGAAAAATTTTGTTTACGGATGAGAAAATCTTTACAATTGAGCAACATTTTAACAAACAAAATTACCGTATTTATGCTCAAAGCTCTAAGGAAGCTTCCCAATTAGTTGACAGAGTGCAAGGTGGTCATTATCCGACTTCAGTGATGGTTTGGTGGGGTGTTAGCTATGAAGGAGTGACTGAGCCATATTTTTGTGAAAAAGGTATCAAAACATCGGCACAAGTGTATCAAGATACCATTCTTGAGAAGGTAGTTAAGCCCTTTAACAACATCATGTTCAATAACCAAGTATAGTCCTTCCAACAAGACACGGCGCCGGGTCATAAAGCTCGGTCCACGCAGTCTTCGTTGGAAGTGAACGTTTCGGACTTTATCAGAGCTGAAGACTGGCCGTCTTCTAGTCACGATCTTAATCCGCTGGATTATGATTTATGGTCAGTTTTAGAGAGTATGGCTTGCTCTAAACGCCATGATAAATTGGAGTCCCTAAAACAATCCATCCGATTGGCAGTGAAGAATTTTCCCATGGAAAGAGTGCGTGCTTCTATTGATAACTGGCCTCAACGTTTAAAGGACTGTATTGCAGTCAATGGAGACCACTTCGAATAAGCTTTTTATATTTTAAATTGTTTTATATTTATGTATTAAACTAAAACACTGTAAAAGTAATAAATATTATTTGCAATAAAAAAAATTTTTTTTTCTTCGTGACAATATTTATGGCAAGACTAGGTATAATATATATTATGCACAATAAACTGGGAAAGACCCCCTCACCCTGATTTCAAATTAGAATTGATAAATATGGCAAAGCGAAACTGTGCTAAAACCTTTTTAACGTGTTAGCTTATTTCATAAAGATTCCGATGACGTGAGTTTTATAAACAGCTCCCATACAAAAATTTAGAGATATCGTCATTACAAGCAGAGGCGCCGAGACGCCACGCGTACTGATGTGGCATATCGCGTCAAAAACGCGTTGACAGTTGAGAGGCTGACCGTTAAGAATTGTTTGCCAAAACCGTAATCGAACAAAGTCTGACCGGTCGACCTTCGCGGTAGTCGCGACGCTCCCGTAAGGGGGCGTGGTGAGCAGAACCGGGGCTTCACCGCCCGGCCGCAGAAGCAACAAGTGGGCTGAAAAACGGGCCCGTCATAGGCTATGCTACATTAGCTTGTAGATGATGGGGCGTACGTTATTTATGCACGCCCATCTGTGTTTTTGCTATGCGTGTTTCTGTAGGCGCGCTGCGACGTTTTCTTCACGACACCTCGGCGGTCGGTCCCCGCCAGGTGAGGCCCTTTTTTTTTTTTTTTTTTGTATCGTGTGGAAATCCTCATGGATGTCCTCCACCTCATTACCAACGAGGAACCAACGAGGGGCCCGTATTTACGGGTCCCATACATGACGCCGCGGCCGGGGGGCATAACGCCCTGGCACCGCTCGCCACGCCCCCTTGCGGGGGCGTTGCGATTTCCCAATGAGCTGAGTGGTGTCCATGGTCCATAATATTAACTTGTTAAAAGCCAATGTACCTAAGGAAATCACGCTGCATAGCGAAGTTCTTCCTATATTGTAAAATGGATTGAATTATGATCATCATATTATCACTTCTAGTGAAAGATCGACTGACTACAATGTTCATGTAAGTTATGTATATAATTGATATTATAATATTGATTAGTATTGCTGATCTATGTTGTTATGTAATGTGTTATACATATAGCTAATATTGCATAGGTGTGTTAAATCGAATTAAGGAATATTCATGTTCTTTCTTTACATTGACAAAGTTGCTAACTTTGAGAAACGGACCTTGTGTTAACAATAATAATATGATAATGTGAAAATGTGTTGACAAAAGACTAAAACAAGCTGCCATGGAGTTTCTTATCCTTCTTCTCCATGAAGACCTAGTTTTGGAACGGATAATAGCTTTCTCACTAACGTTACCTACATATATTTATTGACAAGCCTAATTGAAATAAATGCCTGGTCTTGTCTTTCTGTGCTTTTCTTCATAAAATCCCTTCCCGACACACCATAATCATAGATACTTTCTTACATATTAAATAACTAGCCATTCTGACACTCAAAGCTTACTAATTAAGTGGATGCCAATACCTATAAATGTAGTATTTCATCCACTTTCTAACATCAGAAGTGGGATAGTGCTCTGTCTTACATAAGAGATTTCTAATGAATTTTATTTGACTATTTTCATGATAAATGTTGGAGCAATCGGTGTTCTGCTGGAAGCCATTGGTGTCGGCGGGTCGCTGACTCAACTCTCACCATAACGATGACATCGTGCTGTAAACTCTGATAGCGGGAATTTGGATGTACATGTTGCTGTTACATCTTAGAAAACCATTCCAAGGATTACCTAACCGGAGCAACAATAACTACGAATTAGTTAAAGTGGGTAAGACATTTAGAGACTCTGCTTTGGTACTATTTTGAATTCTGACACCATCTCTAGCTGATGGTGCATCATAGGAAAACTTTTGTAACCTATACACCTTCAATATTAAAACAAAAAGTTTGTAATTAAAAAGTTAAGCTTCAACTGGTATTTTAACCAACCTCAAATAAAGAAGGTCCTGTTATTACAAAATTATGATAGCTATTTGCATAGAAAGATTCCTATTGGTATTAAAAAAAGTACCTAGGTACAATGATTAAATAAGACAAGTTGAAAGATCATTAATTACTTTCCTAAAATTAGCTTGTGAACATTTCATTGAAGCTTAGCTTACAAAACCAATAGTGATTATGTTGTTACTGTGTTATTTATACTAGAATATTATTAATACTAGTTCTCACAAAGATGGGATTAAGAATAAAATACAAGTGTTCACATAGATGAAACTTGGCACAAAAGATTTAAGATTGTAGTTCTCACAAACATGAGGCTGACAATAAAATGCAAGTGTTCACGTAGGATGAAACTTGGCATGAAAGATTAAAGATTGTAGTTCTCACTAACCTGAGGCTGACAATAAAATGCAAGTGTTCACGCAGGATGAAACTTTGCATGAAAGATTAAAGATTGTAGTTCTCACTAACATGAGGCTGACAATAAAATGCAAATCTTCACATAGGATGGAGCTTAGCATTACAAAAAGATTCTTGTGCTCACATAGATGAGGCAGAGAATAAAATGCAAGTGTTCACATATGATGGAACTTGGCATTACATAAGCAAAATAATAGTTCACATAAGTTGAAACTTTGCATATCAAAGATTCTAGTATTAAAAAGATAAGGTTGAGAATAAATTACAAGTTTTCAGAAATGAAACTCACCTGTTACTGAAATACTGATGTGTTATATTCTGGTTTATTAATATTTTTATTTTAAAGATTCATTTTGAGGAAAAGTGGAAAACTGATCAACATGACTAAAATATTTCATAATGTGGTAGTAACCCCAGAATTTAAAAGTTGGTACTTTGTCATTGAGTAAATGAAACATTAATTTATCTTTGATCTGATCAATAGGTAAAAACTTTTGTGAATTATGATTTAAATTGTTCATACTTAAACAAATATGACAAAGTCAAAGGTTATTAGTAATTCTCTTTGTTTTATTGTTTTTCACTTTCAAAATGCTTACTGGTAGTATTGTTAAAATAAACTTTTAATTTGATCTGAACCGCTACCCCAGTTCTTGATAATTTTTCTTGTACGGTATAACCTTTTACTTTAAGAATAAAGTAGGTGTCAACTGTTCAGTGACCATGTCAAAAACTAAATTATTTGACCGAAAATGTAATCTACGTGATAAATACAATTTGCAATGATTTGTCAGATTGGCCGAGCGATGTATTGTTTTGATTATTCATATAATAAATACTGGTAAATGTTTGATAAATCTGGTAAATAGAAGTATTATTGTTTATCAGTTAATTTGTTAACTGACTATTAGGTACTGTGCTAAAATCGTTTGATAAAAGTTACACCAGTGGTTGGTGGTTGGTGCTATTTACTTGATGCAATTCGTTGTCACCAGCAGCAGATCAGTTGTTTAGAAACATAGTAATTGTTATTGACGTGTAATCTGATCAATTAAACTAGAAACTTAACATGAAAAGTTGAAACGTTTGAACTGGTTACTATCACTTATTGTTGTTTTTGGTCTTGCTAAGTACATACTTCGAGAACGAAGTATTGGTCAGTATGGCCGTGTGAGAGTAGTCATATTTATAGGCGAATAACTGATTGATTATTGATCACAAATATTGATGTTGTCTAATGATCTTTAATCTAGAATCACAATATGAACGTCAGCTGTCAGATGACAAAGACATTGACGTATGGAAACGTTCCATTTCAACTATATTTTATTAAACGTAAATTATTATTTTATAAATAGAAAGGTCTTAATTTAAAATATATGTTATTAGCATTTATTTAATTGATATTTCATAGACAGAAGTATTTAATGTAAATGGTATTTATTCTGGCTTAAAAGGTCGCTTCACAAACAACGATTCTAGAGTTTTCAAACAAGTCATGTTTGGTGGTTTTACTTAATCAAAACAAATGTATATTATCTTAGTATTAAAATAAATGATTAAATAATAATTAATATGATACTAGTAATATTTCTCATGATTTAATATTGCAATATAAAAGTAACAAGTTGTTTTAGACGATTCTCAGATCTTAAAGATGATGGTAATATAATATAAGATTTTACTTAAAGATTACAAATAAATACATACTAAATTGCTAAATAATCTTATGAAGTTTTAAAATAGTTCCACTCTACTAGATTTGTTATTTAAAACCTTTATTAAAAGATATTTAGCAATTATGTACAACCATCTCTGATTGGTCTAAAAAGGCGGCAGAATGGGCGGCAATGTTTGTGGTACTGACTGGTAATATGGAGGGATTTTAATGAGTTACCGCCAATTTTTGAAGGGGATCTTGGTTCGAATGGTTGGACGAGATAGGACAGACTCACAGATCCTGAGTGGTGTCCATGGTCCATAATATTAACTTGTTAAAAGCCAATGTACCTAAGGAAATCACGCTGCATAGCGAAGTTCTTCCTATATTGTAAAATGGATTGAATTATGATCATCATATTATCACTTCTAGTGAAAGATCGACTGACTACAATGTTCATGTAAGTTATGTATATAATTGATATTATAATATTGATTAGTATTGCTGATCTATGTTGTTATGTAATGTGTTATACATATAGCTAATATTGCTTATGTGTGTTAAATCGAATTAAGGAATATTCATGTTCTTTCTTTACATTGACAAAGTTGCTAACTTTGAGAAACGGACCTTGTGTTAACAATAATAATATGATAATGTGAAAATGTGTTGACAAAAGACTAAAACAAGCTGCCATGGAGTTTCTTATCCTTCTTCTCCATGAAGACCTAGATTTGGAACGGATAATAGCTTTCTCACTAACGTTACCTACATATATTTATTGACAAGCCTAATTGAAATAAATGCCTGGTCTTGTCTTTCTGTGCTTTTCTCCATAAAATCCCTTCCCGACACACCATAATCATAGATACTTTCTTACATATTAAATAACTAGCCATTCTGACACTCAAAGCTTACTAATTAAGTGGATGCCAATACCTATAAATGTAGTATTTCATCCACTTTCTAACAAACGCTATAATCGATGTGCAAGGGTTTAAGACGGAAAGTAACGAGTTCATCGTGAAAGAAATAGCAGTAGCATGCGGAAATCAAATTATGGTATTATTAATCAAACCACCATACCCATTTTACAATCTCACAACAAAAGAAAGATTGCAAGTATATTGGATACAGAGAAACAGAAAACTTTTCTGGAGAGAGGGTTTTATACCATACTTAAAGTTACAGCAATATATTGTACCTTATCTGAAAGATAAAAACATTTATGTTAAAGGATGTGAAAAAGTGTCGTGGCTACGAAACATTGTAAAACATGATAAAATATATAATTTAGAAGATAAGAACTGTCCTAGTTTACAGAAATTATTTCATGATTATGGAATGTCTAATAATATATTTAGCTGTGTGTATCATTCGAATGTATGTGCTTTAAAAAATGTTACTTGTTTAAAAAAGTGGATTGATACTGAAAGTATTTTAACAGTAATTTAGAAGATAAGGGCTGCCTTGAAAATATATAAGTTCGAAATTAAGCTGCATAGCTGTATATCATAACAATATAGTGAGAATAAAGGTTTTTGAGTAAATGTTTTGTTTTATTTCATAAGAAATATATTACATACAGAATACCACAACGAACTGTGCTAAGTATAATATTCTAAAGATAGCAGCATATCTTGATAAAATGACAACACCAGATACAAGACTTCATTATGCTTTCATACATACCCGTATCAAGACTCATAAAATGATTCAAAATTATTCCAGCCCGCGTTATGAATTATTTAATAAATATAAAATGCGATTATGTTCATTTAGACATTATTGGGCTACAGTAGATTCAAAACGAAGATTGGTGATGGAAATGGCTGATGCAGGGTTTTTTTACTGTTGAAGTGGTTTAAACGATAAAGTTATGTGTTTTTCGTGTGGGGGTGGTATCGAAGATTGGGAGTATTACGATGATCCTTGGATGCAACATGCTAATTTTTTTCCTGATTGCTTTTATTTGAATGCTGTAAAAGGAACAGATTATGTTGACAAATCAAAAAGTTTATTTTTTAAAGAAACAAAAATATAAAATTATTCTAAGGTGGAGGAGGATAGATTGATTGTCTGCTGAATAAGCTACTAAACAAGTAACTATAAATTACTTACAGTCATTTTTATGCAACATTCGATTCCTACAATTGTAGATAAAGGTTGAATCATAAACTGAATTAAACAATTTAAAAATAAATTAAATACATTCTATTAGCTACAATGCAAGATTCAGTGAAATATACTTCTGAAAGCATTTGTAAAATTATTATTCAGAATGCTAATGGTGAGGCTATATTTGTCCGTGATATGCAGCTCGCTCATAAAAAATCGAGCCCAGATTCATCAAAATCTCAGATCAGAGATACAACGCAAGAAGATTTATTCTATCAAAACATGCATGATGCATTAAATTCGGAAAATATTGAAGAACTTTTCTTTAAAAGTGATAATAGAGAGCTAACATTCTCCCGAGTTAACGATGTGCAGATTTGTCCTGAAAAATTGAAAGCAGGTTCACCAAAGTGTCGGGACACCGGCACATCAACAGTGAGGAACATAATGCGTGATTTAGTTATACCTGATTCAGAAGACATTATATGCTACCAGATTATACCGGAAGATGAAATTTCTTTTATTTGAATCAAGTTGAAATACATTTTAATTCTAATCTGATGAAAAGTGAAATTTTAGGTTGAATAGATAAAAAATAGTGATACAGTTGATAATTGGACTTTAAATAGTTGTTAAAAAAATATTAATATTATAAGCTTCAGAAGTGGAAATTCAATAAAAGAAAACAATTTACAACAAAAAAACCATTTTTACTTCATAATCACAATCGACTCAAATTACAATCAACAAAATTACTTACAGTCCGCTAAGACTAAACATCTACTCAACGAAACACTGTACACTTTATCAGTTTTGCACTAAACTAAACTCAAATGGCTTACGTAACCTTACGACTAGCTGATGATTCACACGTCCGTCCAGTCCGAGCGCAGAGCAGCCAAAAAAAGAACGTTCTATCCCCAGCGCCTTGCTTTTATAGGCGAAGTGGAGGGTAGTTACTGACTTAAGAGAGGATTCTCCTTACACGGCCTCTCCTGACGAAATGTCGTCCTCGACACAAACTCTTGGAGCGGCCCCGCTAGGACCCGCGACGGGAGAGGTCGGCAACTCGACCTCCGCTTCGCCCACCGGCCAAGGCGAAGGGTCGACCGCCGTGGAAGACGCCGATTGTTCAGAATCGTCATCAGTATCTTCATCTGCAAACAAAATCTTATTAGAAGCTATCCGAGCAATTTGTGTAAAAGCGTTCAGCCTCTCACAAAGTTCCGTTCGTCTTCAGCCAACTAATTCATTCATCGTTCTCTCAAATAGTTCATAATTTTGAATAGACACATACATCCATCTTTCGCAAACCAAAAACAAAACCAAGACATTGTCCTATTTGTGTCCAACGCGCAAGTGGCGGTTTTTTTGCTGCTGTCTTGCTGACGGCGACCGCGACCGCGACCGCGACCGCGACCAGCGTTCAGCTTTCGCCACCTGCAACATGGTCTGACAACCCGCAGACCCGCTTGACACGCAGACCGTATTCATACGTGCAAGCCGCTTAACACGCAGACCGTATTCATACGTGTAAGCCGACCCATACACTGATCGCAATCATGCGTACGAGCCCACTCGATACGCAGACCGTATTCATACGCACGAGTCCACAAATTGACAGCACATGGCCAAATTTATACTGCCACCAGTGACTCAGCAACAGGTGCCTACACGACCGGCGACACTCACGCGCCTGTTACCGGCGGTACCGCAGCACAACACGGCAGCCGAAAAATCACTCCTGTCTTTAAGTTCAAACAAACCCAATGCTAGTTTTGTAAATCAAACAACGGTGATTTACTTACTCTCAAAGAATGCGGCACACGTTTCTGGACACCACTCGCCGCGCCATGGCACCATGTGCTGAGCAGCAGCCTGCGTAGTTTTACCGTAGCTACCGCTGAGCAAACGCAGCGTATAGCGTCCACTAGGCAGTGCTTCTACAACCTTATACGGACCACGCATTCCGGAGTCAAGTTTTCCTGTTGACTGGGAAAATTTTATTACAAACACGCAGTCACCAACGTTAAATTGGCGAGGTGGACGTCGCCGTTGGTTGACCTGTGCGTCTTGTCTAGCTTGATTGTTCCTCAGGAGTTCACGGACCCTGCTTCTGGTTACTTCACGTAGGGCCTCTCTGTTCGGTGTCGATCCTTCGACAGCTATATCGCGTACCAGAGCTCGAACCACAGGAGTTGTGGATTCGGTGCCAATCAAAAGATTCAATGGTGATACTTGCGTAGTCTTCTGTCTCGTGACGTTTAACACCAACTGAAGTTTCCACAACGTTTCTGACCAGGGTACGTTCTTGTAGTTCGACTGGATACGTAGCATATTGAGGACGGTGCGCATGTAACGCTCGGCTTGGCCGTTTGCCTGGTGCATTTCCGGCGTTATGTAATGCAGGTTACAACCGAGTTCATTTATCCAAGTCACGAACTCCCTAGACTCGAACATTCGTCCCTTGTCACTGACCATAAGCTTAGGCACTCCAAACAAAGAAATAGCCTGGGACACGACGCGTTTTAGCTCACCAGCGTCTTGTCTACAAATCGGGTAGAGGAGGGTATATTTGGTAAATGCGTCGACGATGAGTAAAACGAATTTGTACCCTTCAGACACAGGCAGAGGGCCTAAGGCGTCAACGTGAACAGTGTGGAACGGTGTGTCGGGTTTTTCCCAGGAAGTAATAGTTTGCAAGGGAGCCCGAGGAACTCTCTTTTGCGACACACACACGAGGCAGTGAGCAATATATTTGCTGACGAACTGTCTGAGTCCGGGGAACCAAAAATGTCTTAGGATTAGGTCAAGAGTCTTCTCTACGTTAATATGTTCGTGCTCATCGTGAAATACTCTCAAGAGACTAAGTCTGTGCCCCTTGGGTATATAGCAGAGTAGGCGTGGGTCTTGGCCTACTGGGGTGTACTTGTAATACAAGACTCCATTTTGGACGGAATAACGATTAGCATCGACACTGCCATCGTGAAGTTTTTGGATGAGATTTTGCGTCTCGTTATCGGCTGACTGTGCAATCTGAGCCCAATTTCTGGGTCTAGAAATTTGATTGACACTGACAGGGTTGCGACTTAAGTAGTCTGCATGGGGTAACATCACTCCTTTTCGATACTCGATTGAGAAATCGAAGTCTTGGAGGTAGATCCACCACCTGGCTACTCGAGGCAAAAGGTCTTTCTTTCGTTCGGTTGCCTTAAGGGCATTACAGTCTGTCACCACCACAAATTTCAACCCAACCAGATAGTGTCGAAAATTTTGGAGGGCTTTGACGACGGCGAGAGTCTCCAACTCGTAGGAGTGGTACTTCCCTTCGGAACCCTGAGTGGACCTACTGAAATAAGCCACAACGCGCTTTTTTGAATCTGGATGAACTTGTAGAAGTACCGCACCGTATCCAACACTGCTGGCATCTGTGTGGACTTCGGTGGGAAAGCTAGGGTTAAAAATGGAAAGGACCGGTTCATTGGTCAGTTCTTTGATGAGATCGAGGCGAATAACCTCGCATTCGGGAGTCCAATTGAATTTAACATTTTTACGGGTTAGATGAGCTATGGCAGCAGTTCTAGTGGAGTAATCTTTTATGTACCGCCGAAAATAACCCGCTAGCCCTAAGAGTTGGCGCACTTGTTTTATATTTTCAGGCGGCAAGGTGTTAACTAGGGCTTCCACTTTTCGTGGACTCGGCCTAACCTGACCCTGACTAACTAACCTCCCCAAATATTCTACTTCTGTGACGAGGAACGAACATTTAGCCAAATTTATTGAAAAACCGGCTGATGTAAGCGTCCTGAGTACTTTACGCAACAGTTCAATCCCTTCTGACACAGAATTACTTAGCAGAAGAACGTCATCGACGTAGACTAGGACGTTTCCCTCATTAAGATGGTAGCGTAAGGTGTCATTTATGATGCGCTGGTAAACTATTGGAGAATTAGCTAATCCGTAAGGCATTTTGACGTACTCAAAGTGTTCTTCCGGCGTCACAAAGCCAGTGAAGTGAATACATTCCTCTTTAAGAGGAATTTGGTGAAACCCTGTAGCCATATCAAGGCTACAGAAGAATTTACAAGCGCCTAACCTATCAATGTGGTCGTCTATTAGTGGAAGAGGATATCGATCTTTGACTGTAATTCGATTTAGCGCCCTAAAATCGACACAGAGCCTATCTGAGCCGTCACGTTTTCTTACGAGTATAATAGGGCTGGCATATTCAGATTTCGAATGCCTAATCACTCCCTTATCTAAAAGGTCTTGTGTAATCTTCCTAACTTTGAGTTTCTCAGAGTAAGAGAGTCTATACGGACGATAGACGACAGGGGTGGAACTGGTTAGCTTTATCTCCATCTCACCTGTTTGGACTGTGGTCATAGCAGTCCCTGATATTAGATAGTCGGAAAACTCGTTTATGACGGCCATAAGGCTATCCAACTCCGTACCCTGAAGGAGTGTATTTACTTTGATCTGATTACCCGCACACATGGCATTGACTTTTGCGCTAATTTTATCGGAACGCGTGAGATACTGCTCATCTTTAGTACGAATGTAAGTGATGCCTTCGCGGTTCAAAACATCGGTGCCAATTATGATAGGAGCGTTCATAAAAGACCATGGAACTACTACTAAGTCAACTTCAATAGCAATGTCGCTGAATTCCACAGTGAACGTGACGTAAGATGTGGCGACCACTTCTTTCTCACTCAAACCTTTCAACACACAACGTCTCGGTCTTGGCTGACACGTAAAATGTTTCAAAATATCTGAAGAAATGAGGGACACATCAAGGGCTCCGCTATCAATGAGCACGTCTACGGGTATTCCATCTATTATCGCAGTAGTCATGTCGTTGTTTTGTGCGATATTTGATCGATAAGAGCAAAGGTTGACATTACGCGGATTTCGTTGCTCGGTTTTAGCTTTGGTAAAGCATTTGTCCTCAGTATGTCCCGATCTCTTACAGAACGTACAAGCATTGTTCCAAAAGGGTTGTGTATTCGAAGATGTATCCGAAGCTACGTTTGCAGGCCTGCTATTGGTCGCGTTTGCCTTAGGCCTCTTACAATGGCGACTGAGATGACCGGTTTGATTGCAATTAAAACATTTTGGCCCAGAACGGTGGTTTGATTTCATTTGACTTTGCCTTTTAGGATCTACGACCTTGTTGTACCTCGAAGGTTTCGCGTAAATTGACAGGAACGAGACAATAGTGTCAGGGGTTAAGTTTGCGTTAGCAGTAGCTGCACGCACCTGTGGATTGTCTATACCGCGTACAACGATTAGCGTTCTTAATTCATCACTTAGCCCCTGAACTATTCTCAAACGCAATAAGGTACGACGTGCGTATTCTGAGTAAGTTGAATACTTGTCTGACGTAGTATTCATAGCTTCGAACAAAATATTCGCGTAGTCTAATTTACTCGGGCAAAGGGGTTTGAACTCGCGTACGAAATTGGACCACGTCCTATCGTTCGTCACCCATTCCCCTAACCAGACCTTAGCGTCACCTTTAAGGCAGGTAGCTACACGCGATAGACATTCGTGGTCACTCCAACCGGTAGCCTCTCTAGCACGATCCACTTCGTCGCACCATGTCTCGATGCTGTTAATTGATGGGTCAAAGTTCGACACGTAATAGTTTTGTGACCTTGCTGGTTGCATCGTTTTTATTGCTTGCATTAAGGCATGAGCGAGAGTGGATACCTCGGACCCGGGGACACTAGACTGCGTAGACCGATGTCGTTCTGACGTATTAGGGATTATTGGATCCTTAGCTTTTGACAAAACCTCGCTATTCTTGCGGGTAAAACTCGTTTGAACCGGGGGCGAAGGAGTACGTGTGCGCTTTCTATTGCCAATGTTGCTACGCGAACGATCCCTACTACGCGAATCACGCCTATCCCTAGTACGCGAATCACGCCTATCCCTAGTACGCGATCGGTGCCTTTCAGGACTACGAGAATCATACCGATCTCGATTACGTAAGCCATCTCGCGAAGTACGACGACTGCTACTCGGATCGCGGTGTGATCTACCACTACTGTGGTCATATGACCCACGAGATCGACGTCGTTTGCGATAGCGTGACTTATCCCGAGTATGTGACCGTTTTTCACGAGTACGCGAGCTTTCACGCCCCATTATCACAAAACGAGAATCAGGGTCAAATCAGACAAACAAAACAATCTAATAAAAAGAAAAGTGATAAAGTGGGCAGTTGCAAAAAAAATTGAAAGAATCAAAAGAAAACGGTTTTTCTGTTCACAACAATATTCAGCTACGAAACTTCGTCTAAGTGGGCCTTAAAAGTCCTTTATCCCACTTCTGATATAAGCTTCAGAAGTGGAAATTCAATAAAAGAAAACAATTTACAACAAAAAAACCATTTTTACTTCATAATCACAATCGACTCAAATTACAATCAACAAAATTACTTACAGTCCGCTAAGACTAAACATCTACTCAACGAAACACTGTACACTTTATCAGTTTTGCACTAAACTAAACTCAAATGGCTTACGTAACCTTACGACTAGCTGATGATTCACACGTCCGTCCAGTCCGAGCGCAGAGCAGCCAAAAAAAGAACGTTCTATCCCCAGCGCCTTGCTTTTATAGGCGAAGTGGAGGGTAGTTACTGACTTAAGAGAGGATTCTCCTTACAATATATTGTATGAATAGATGAACAGAACAGTTAATTGGGGGCTTCTAGATCAGTTCGGTAAGATCTGATCTAGAAACCCCAATTAACAACTACTTACGTCACTTTCATCGACGTCTTTACCAAATACGGTCAAGCTTACCATCTGCGCGATGGAACAGCTGTTAGCATATTACAAGCGCTCCTGCAATACTGTACTCACCATGGCGTCCCCATGACTATTATTACAGACAATGGAACTGAGTTCACCAACCAACTTTTCATGGAATTTACACGGCTTCACAAGATCAACCATCACAGAATATTAGCTTATTCACCTAATGACAATGGAAATATTGAACGATTTCATTTAACACTGTTAGAACACCTTAGACTCCTTAAATTACAGTACAAAGACGAAGCCACAGTCAACCTTATGCCCTATGCTATCATAGGCTACAACAGTTCCATACACAGTTTCACAAGATGCAACCCTTTTGACTTACTTACTGGACATTTTGACCCCAGAAACTGCAAGGACATTGACATAACACAACAGCTGTTACAACAGTATGTTCTAGTTCATAAAGACCGCATGAAACAGGTATATGACATTATCAACGCTTCATCACTCGCAAACCGAACAGCGTTAATCGAGAATAGAAATAAAAACCGTGAACCTGAGATTGAATACGCACCCCAACAGCAAGTATTTGTAACAAATCCTCTCGCTAATCGTCAAAAGACCGCACCACGGTACACACAGGATATAGTTTTAGCTGACCTGCCGATTCACATTTATACTTCAAAGAAACGTGGCCCCATAGCAAAGTCAAAACTTAAGCGTATTCCTAAAGCAGTAAATTTATTACAGGATTCTGCTAATAACAATTCTCCTAATGATGCGACCTCAGGAGATAAAACTTGAGAGCCTCGATGAGGGACCCGGACTGCCACCTTACAAACTTGGGCCTATGAGACTCACGACTCACCACCATACATTCCTACAATATGTACGTCTGAATGATATCGAAAACAACGTCCACTCACTACAGACTCAACTACTAAGCTATCAAAGTCGAATGACCAATGACACCTACTTACTATATGATATCCAAATAAACCATCTTACTGACAAGCTTGGCAATGTCCTTAAACAATTACAATCTCTGGAGCCCGATAGGGTTAAAAGAGGTCTTGTAGATGGGCTAGGTTCCATCATAAAAAGCCTAACTGGAAACCTAGACCACGATGATGCGCTAAATTATAATACGGCCATTAAAACATTAGAGACAAATCAGAATAGAATAGCAACTGAATTTAATAACCACATTAGCCTAAGTAAAGAGTGGATGTCGAAACACACTGACGTACTAGCACAGATAGTTTTCGTTTTAAAATTTCCAATCTTTTCTAAGAACAGTTACGACCTATATAGGTTGTCTGCAGTACCTAACAAACACGCACAGGCTCTTATTCCATCCTTCCCATTCCTAGCAACCAACGAGTTGACATTCATGTACATGGAGGCTGAATGCCCGAAGTCAAAGAAATGGTACCTCTGTGAGAAAGAAATTACCCACCAGATACGCTCCAAATCTGACTGCATCCAGGAGTTGATCACCAATCAAGCTCTGCTAGACTCCTGCCAGTTCACTACAGTTACCCTGATGAAAGAAGCTATGGAGAAACTCGATGACCAACACTACGTCCTGTCATTCCCTCAACAAACGAAAGCACAACTCATCTGCCACCAGAAGGACTACACATTGCTCCAAGGAAGTTTTCTTGCTACAATTCCCGTTGGATGTCGACTGAAATCTGAAGAGTTTACCATAGCAAATGTCTATGATGAAATCAAAGTCAAACCACTCAAACTGGTGAAAATACTCTATGATTCTGGTAGACAACGTGCAAACGGACACCTTCTATCACACCACAATCCCGTTCTACGGTGTGCTACTAAGTGCAGCCATACTTGCCAGCATCCTAATGGCCAGGCGCTACTTATGCAAATGTAGTAATGCTATGAAAATGGATCAAAAGAACCAGCAGCCTCCGACCGTAATTGTGGAAAAGAACGCAAATCCCGAAAACATTCCGGCAACATTTTCACTCAACGTGCAAAAATAGTCGCCGTTCTAAGGGTGGAGGAATTACGTAGCGCTACTAAAGGAAGATCGCCGACGCTGCAGTCACGCCAATAGTAGTTGACAACTGCTAATCGCCGATGCAGCATTGACGTCAATCAATAATGCAACCTAATTTTAATGACTACTTTTGTAAGAATAGGCATTCCATATTCCTACTTCGACGTGGAATGAATATTCGTAGGTTAACTAATTGTAATTTACTTTTAACTATTAAAAGTTATAAAAATCATTTCGGTTTTTTTTCGATCCTTCGGCTGTCATAAACGTAATTTACTTTACATACATATGAATATTGTTTATATTAGTATATATAATCATATATACTTACTTTATATGTGATATTAATATTATTTATATATAAATATTATATATTTCGTAATAAATCCTTAGTTAAAATTGATACGATAAGATTTTAAGCCGAAAATTACAAAAATTTATAACATTTTAGGTTGAAATAAAATAGTAATAGGTAATTTGAAGAAACATTTATTTATATTATTTATATAGGTAATAAGTTGAAAAACCAAAATATATATCAGGTTTGTTAATATGAAAATAAAACTGTTCCTATGCTTTTAACTTTATTGAGATTATAGCTTAATTAAAGTCAACTCAAACTCAACTCAAAGCATTTATTTCAAATAAACCAATTACAGGCACTTTTGAATTGTCAAGGGGTCGGTCAGTCAGAAAGATGAAGCTAGTTACCCATTCCAAAGCGTAGTAGGTACCTATGGAGAAGAACGGGCAAGAAACTCCATGGACACTCTTTTAAATCAAAAAATGGTTACAAAATATTGATTACATCGTTCATGTTGAAATTATGCATGTGAGAACGATGCAGAACGTTAAAAGCGTCCGTAATAAAAAGACAAAAGCAATTCAAATATTAAACTAAATTAAAATAAGCCGTGGCAGCTAAGAAATTACCAGTCCCCACTGACGGCGCCCGTTCACGAACATGACGCATGGATCAGCACCATTCTGCTCAACCATTTTGAAGGGAACTTAATGATCCAACACACACGCCACCACCAGCGAGACATTAGAGTGAGCATGACAAACTCTCAGCCGCCAGGGCACATTCAAGTCAATGAAAGGAAAACCTATTAAATGGTAGCTTTATAGTAGGTACATAGTACTCACACATGTGCTATGCAATTATACAATACTAAAACATTGAATTTATTCAATGCAAAGATAAGTTTTTAAAATCTTCAGCAGCTCCAACAGTAGTTTCAAATGCTAATCAATTATTTTATGCGCCCTTGTGGAGCAGGACCAGCGTTGAGCCAAGCATTTTTATCAGCGATGTAATCCCCCAACTTATAATATGCTTGGCTGCATAGTGTGCGTTTTATACAAGATTTGAATTTAGTTTCATTCAGTTGAAGAATATGGGGAGGTATTTTATTGTAACATTTTAAACAGTATCCCATGAAAGATGAGTCTACTTTAGCCAGCCTGAAACCTGGTTGAACTAATTGATCCCTATTTCTAGTGATATAATTGTGTCTTTCACCTCTTTTACTAAAATGATGTAGATTTTTCCTTACGTACATGATGTTTTCATAGATATATTGACAAGGTACCGTCATGATGTTAATATCTTTAAACCGTTCCCTTAGAGAGTCGCGCCTGCGGAGGCCATATATGACTCGGATGGCTCTTTTCTGCAGAATAAAAATAGACTCGACGTCTGCAGCCCGTCCCCATAGTAAAATACCGTACGACGTAATACTATGAAAGTAACTAAAATAGACTAGCCTCGCGGTACCTACATCAGTAAATTGACGGATTTTTCTCACAGCATATGCTGCTGAACTTAGCCGTCCTGCAAGGGATGTTAAATGAGGACCCCATTGAAGCCTTGAGTCAAGCGTGATGCCCAGGAAAACAGTTTTATCGACGAATTCTAGTTTCTCTTGATTTAATACTATCTCACAATTTGTACTTTTGACATTTGGTAAGGAAAATCTAATACACTTAATATTATTCATTTTCTCAAAGAGAAAAGAAGATTGAAGCTTAACCCCAATCTTACAATCATAAATTAACTTACGTATTACTATATTGCGACCAGCACATCCCCTGTAAAAAACAACGTATTCATATTTGGTATGACCTCCATTATTGTCAATGCAGCTAAGCAGACGTCGACGCATGGAGGCCACAATGTTTGCACATTTGTCTGTGCCTCGTAAATTATCCCACTATTGAGAGCAATGAGATTTAAGCTGCTCAGGACATCTCTCATCTCTTGCTTCCCATCTTTGAACCATTATGCCCCATATCTTTTCAATGGGGTTTAGATCAGGGGGGGGGGGGGGTGCTGGCCACGGAATAACTTTAATATCAGCATGCTGACTAAACCACTTTCTTACAACACTGGCACGATGTATTGGACAATTATCTTGAACAAAATGTAGTTCACTAAAGTCTTCCGTGGGGTAAACATTACGCACAGTAGGTAGCATTACGTCACTTAAAACTTCGACATAATTAGAGCTGTTGGCACGCGTAGGTATGAATTCCAACTCACCCGGCCCTTGAGCACTAATCCACCCCCACATATTCACACTTATTCTACCTGACTCTGTATTCGGCATAATGTTTTTCTCAGACCAGCGAGTATTGTCTTTTCGCCATAAATTAAGTCTTCCTTTTTGGCACGATTTGAAAGTCTTCTCGTCAGAAAATATGGTCGTCTCCCAATTAAAATCTAAATATTCCCGAGCAAAACGTAGTCGTTCCTCTTTGTGTTTTTGTGTCAAAAATGTTTTTTTAGCTGGTTTCCGATGATGTAAGCCTTCGGCATGGAGTGCACGGCGAACAGTTCGCAATGATGTATCAAATTGATCTGCAAACATTCTAGTTGGAATGAAACCATTTCTTTCATATTCTTCCACCATGAAACGCCGCTGAATCGGGTTAATAAGCGGCGGCCTTCCACTTCTTACACGACTCTTCAGAGTACCTTCTTCCTCAAACCTCTTTACCCAACGGCTCACAGTATTTCTCTAAAAAACGAAATTATACTTATTATTACACACTTGCAACTAGCGATTTATTCAAAAAGAAAATCATACACCACAACATTACCATAATTATAATCTTTAAAAATAACTCATAAGCCGGTTTCAGTTGAAATTTGAGAAATATTAAGCCCATTTTCACGCAAAGCGACAATATTTGCCCTGGCATCAATACTAATATTTGCTTGCATCTTGATTAAAGATATTCCAACAACACGCTAATCGCAATAATAATACAAACGCTCGTAACAAAGTTCACCTACCAACAGCGTCGTTACTTTATTCAATCCAGTAGTTTATTTTGTTTCACATTCACCCTCATCTTTTTTCTTTTTTGTTAATAATAAGTTCAACTAATACACATTCCATCGGGTCTAACTTATCGTAGACGTTCAGAATTCATAATTAAAACACAAAAAGTGTATCGTCACTGGGGTTCGAACGCAGGCTACAACGTGCGAACCATGTCAAAACGTTAACCGCTAAGCCAGATGACAACATATTAGTTATATATATTGAAATTAAATATCAGACGCCGATATAATACGCCGTCGCGACATGACAGGCTTGTCACTATGGCAAATGATCATTATGTCGCACTCTTTCTAACTAGATGATGATGAAAGAGTGCGATATACGAGATTGTGTATGTGTGCAAAATGTTTGTTATAGACAAAAGGTCGTAAGTGCGACTTGTTTTGATGCGATTGATTTGTGAAACTGCTACTGGATTTATGGCCCTTACTGTACATAATAAAGAGTATTTTATTCTATTCTATTCTATTCAGATCAAGACTCAAATAGCCGAGTGTCAGCATGGTTTCCGAGTCAGTAAATCCACTGTGACAAACCACATTAATGTTGTAGACTGCGGTCACCGAAATGGATAAAAATAAGCAAGATGACGTGGCTTATTTTGACTTTAAAAAGGCGTTCGATCGTGTCCAAAATGATGTCATACTTAAAAAATTATCCGCAATAGGGTTTTCCCCGAAGTTGTTTCAACTCTTTTCGAGCTATTTCACTGACTATTTTCAGTATGTTCAGATCTCTGGACATAAATCTGTCCCTTATATAACTTGCTCTGGTGTAAGTCAGGGTAGCACCTTGGGGCCTACGCAATTTATTGTAATGGCCAATGACCTGTCGAAGGTCTTCAGGACGGCACAATGTCTCATATTTGCGGATGACCTGAAGTTATTCTTGGGTATTAATAGCGAGCATGACTGTGAGGCGCTGCAGAGGGGCATTGATATGATGATAAAATGGAGTGAAGCCAATCACTTAGAATTTAACACTTCTAAGCGATAGGCTGAGTTAATTGACTGATTGATTGAAGTGCAAGACTATTTATTTTACCCGTTCGCGTTCGCCCATTCAAAATAACTACCACATATCGGGTGTCCCGCTGGAGCCCGTCAACGAAATAAAAGATCATGGACTGACCTTAAACGTGAATATGACCTTTAATCAGCACATTAATAACATCTGTGGCAAGGCCTTTCAATCACTTGGTTTTGTTATGAGACAGGCAAGTAGGTTTGAAGACAGGAATCTTATACTCACTCTTTATTATTCGTTTGTACGTAGCAAACTTGAATACAATGCGCTGGTTTGGGATCCACATGAGCAAAAATACAAGCTCATGATAAAAGGGTCCAACGAAAATTTGCTCCCTACCTATATAACAATATATATGGGTATTACCCCTATTTGTATCCTTCTCTGTTTTTTGCCGGAATGGTGGGTGTCAACACGTTGGAACTGAGACGTAAGTGTGTACTGTTGATGCACTACTACTTATTGCTCAATAACAAGATCGATGACGCGACTACCCTAGCTCGCTGTTCATTGTTTGCTCCGGACCCGCTGTGGCGGTCGCGCACCTGTGCCTCGCGGTGCCTGTTTGCGGCTTCACCAGTGCGTACCCATACTGCTCGATATGCTTCCACAACACAGGCAATCATTCTGCTGAACGCTCTGATTGCTCAGGAGCCGGATGTTGACATATTTATGTGGGATTTTATGGCAAAATAAACGAGTTAATTAAGTACTTTTTAAAACTGTTTATTACTAACACAAAAGTTCCACCGTACACCGTAAGTTCGTCGTTCATCTAGTTGTCGCCATTAGTCACCTTTTTCACTCACACACATGCTTCTCTCTCTTTCATCAGCTGCGTTCCGTTGTAACAGGTATGAGATGCGTTTGTTAGAAAGTGGATGAAATACTACATTTATAGGTATTGGCATCCACTTAATTAGTAAGCTTTGAGTGTCAGAATGGCTAGTTATTTAATATGTAAGAAAGTATCTATGATTATGGTGTGTCGGGAAGGGATTTTATGAAGAAAAGCACAGAAAGACAAGACCAGGCATTTATTTCAATTAGGCTTGTCAATAAATATATGTAGGTAACGTTAATGAGAAAGCTATTATCCGTTCCAAAACTAGGTCTTCATGGAGAAGAAGGATAAGAAACTCCATGGCAGCTTGTTTTAGTCTTTTGTCAACACATTTTCACATTATCATATTATTATTGTTAACACAAGGTCCGTTTCTCAAAGTTAACAACTTTGTCAATGTAATGAAAGAATATAAATATTCCTTAATTCGATTTAACACACATAAGCAATATTAGCTATATGTATAACACATTACATAACAACATAGATCAGCAATACTAATCAATATTATAATATCAATTATATACATAACTTACATGAACATTGTAGTCAGTCGATCTTTCACTAGAAGTGATAATATGATGATCATAATTCAATCCATTTTACAATATAGGAAGAACTTCGCTATGCAGCGTGATTTCCTTATGTACATTGGCTTTTAACAAATTAATATTATGGACATTGGACACCACTCAGGATCTGTGATTCTGTCCTATCTCGTCAAACCATCCGAACCAAGATCCCCTTCGAAATTGGCGGTAACTCATCAAAATCCCTCCATATTACCAGTCAGTACCACAGACATTGCCGCCCATTCTGCCGCCTTTTTAGACCAATCAGAGATGGTTGTACATAATTGCTAAATATCTTAAAATATAGGTATTAATTAACAAATCTAGTATAGTGGAACTATTTTAAAACTTCATAAGATTAATTAGCAATTTAGTATGTATTTATTTGTAATCTTTATGTAAAATCTTATATTATATTAACATCATCTTTAATATCTGAGAATTGTCTAAAACAACTTGTTACTTTTAAATTGCAATATTAAATCATGAGAAATATTACTAGTATCATATTAATTATTATTTAATCATTTATTGTAATGCTAAGATAATAAACACTTGTTTTGATTATGTAAAACCACCAAACAAGACTTGTTTGAAAATTCTAAAATCATTGTTTGTGAAGCGGCCTTTTAAGTCAGAATAAATACCACTTACATTAAATACTTCTGTCTATGAAATATCTATTAAATAAATGCTAATAACATATATTTTAAATTAAGACCTTTCTATTTATAAAATAATAATTTACGTTTAATAAAATATAGTTGAAATGGACGTTTCCATATGTCAATGTCTTTGTCATCTGACAGCTGACGTTCTTATTGTGATTTTAGATTATATCAATAGACAACATCAATATTTGTGATCAATAATCAATCAGTTATTCGCCTATAAATATGAATACTCTCACACGTTCATACATTAACTTAATACTATAACTTTATCCCACAGTTGGCCATCCTGATTTATGTCTGTCCTCAGACATCCACACTAACATTCATCACTAGCTTTCAACTTTAATTTAAACTTAACTACTATTACAGCATTACAACAGCAAAGTAATAACATAACATCACTTAATTTCTACGTATTATTTTATGAGAGAAGATACAACATGACATTATCAATATTCCTCTATAAGCATGTTTACACACTGAGATTTATCATTGTAGTAGGTATAGTACAGATACAGACCTCTTAGTTATAATAAACTAAGCTAACATCGTAACAATACATGGTGTTAGCGAAACATTACACAAAACCTTTCACCCACAAACCTGAAACAAAACAAAGTTAAGTTAACAAGCAATTCTGACCTTTTAGATTTTCGAGTTGACACCTGGCCACCCCTTCATATAATCTGCTGAACTAGAGGTTACCCCAGGGCCTTCAGTATCGTTTTAGTATCAGTATCAGTTTTTCAGTTTTTCAGTATCAGTTTTTCACATCATATCTGTTGTTCCTCTATACTTTTACAACTTGATAGGGCTCTAAATATTTAGCTTTCAGCTTCATTCCCGTGCCAAACTGCGTGCGTTTTATTGCCACTAAGTCTCCTTCATTGTACTTCATACTCTCTTTTCTCTTCCTATTGAAATTTCTTATGTTTTCTTCTTGAACTTGTAGAATTTGTTCTTTAGCTTTCTCTCTAAGATTTTCTCTCTCCTCTGAATAGCTTCCTCTTTCTTCCTCTAAAAGCAAGTCATAAATCTCTATTCTATTTTTTTTTATGTCTTCTTTCATTCTCATCTTAGTCCCAATCAATAGTTGATAGGGTGTAGTATTTATGCTTCGCTGAAAAGTACTATTTAGAGAACGCTGTAATCTACTTAGATGCCTGTACCACAGAGCAGGGTTTTCTATACACATCTTTGTAAGTACGGAGATTATAGTACGATAAACCCGTTCCACTTGCCCATTTCCTCTAGGCACTCCCGTCGTAATTTTGACGTGTTGTATGTTTTCGTCTGTACAATACTCTTGAAACTCATTGCTCGTATAAGCCGTTCCTCGATCAGTTATAAATCTGGTTGGATTGCCAAAATATTGTTGGTGAGTTTTCAACTTTTCAATTGTTTCTTTACTTGTGGTACCTTTAGTGGGAAATATCCAAGTAAACTTTGTAAATGCATCTACAATCGTGAGAATATGGTTATACTGCTTCTTCGTCTCAGTCATTGGACCGATGTGGTCCAAATGAAGTGTATGCAGTGGCAACTTTTCCTTTTGAATCGGAGTTAGGAATCCTTCTTGTTTTCCCTCTTTATGCGTTGCTAACAAACATGGAATGCAACTTGTAATAAACTCTTTAATTTTCTTATCAAGGTTTTTGATAAAATAGTCTTTACTTATTAATTCTATCATCTTTCTTTTTTAAAAATATCCATTTGCATGGGCCCCTTTTATGATTTCGTTTTCCATAGGCTTTGGGATCACTAAATGCTTTTCCATTCCTTTGTACAGCAATCTATTATCAATATAATAATCACCATAAGTTCTCTCCTGTAAAATCTCTAATATAGCTTTTAGACCATCATCCAACTGCTGTGCTCGTCTGATCTCATCATGCAGGGTTACTACTGCTACATATGGCTTTCGACTTAATGCATCAGTATGCTTCATCCTCGTTCCTGGCCGATTTTCCACCACAAAGTCCAAACTCCTGCAGTAGCAATGCCCATAAACAACACACCACACAAATCTTTTTTCATCTGGAATGTCATCTGGAATGCTTGGCAATCCGTCACAATTTTAAATCTTATACCATACAAGTAGTGTCTAAATTTTTTTACCCCTTCTATATTAGCCAGTTCAGCCTTCCCAGTTCATAACTGGTGTATTTTTTTTCTGCGTCATTCGTTTTACGACTCATGAAATATACAGGATGTAGTCCACCATCATCATCAGATCGCTGCATGAGTATAGCAGCATAAGCCAGAAGTGATGCATGTGTATGCATTTCTGTCACCAATCTTGGATTAAATATTTGTAAAACTGGTTTGGTTGTCAAACGTTCCTTCAAACAGTTGAATGCATACCGTTGTTCATCCTTGAATTCGAAATTGATATCTTTCTTAAGTAAATCCGTAAGCGGCCGTGCTATAGATGCAAAATTCTGGATATATTTCCTAAAATATGATGCCAATCCAATAAAACTATGCAATTGCTCGAGTGTTTTGGGTTCTGGAAACTTTGTAACAGCATCAATCTTTTCACTGCCAGGCCTTACTTGTCCATTCTCAATCGTATGACCTAAATAAGTTATACTTCGACATATCAGCTGTGCTTTCTTCCAATTTATTTGCAAGCCATATTCAGATGCCACTCTTAAAACTTCTCTTAATCTATCAACGGCTTCCTGTTCATCTTTTGCTGGAATAAGAATATCATCAACAAATATTAGAAAAATCCCTTTAGACATTAATTCTCTGAAGATTATGGTCACAAATCTCATGAAGTAGTTTGGGCAAACAGACAAGCCAAATGGATCTTTCAAAAACTCGAACTGACCGTGGTGTGTAACAAATGCAGTATACTTTACTGACTCACTCCTTACCTTCAGATGGAAAAATCCATTTTTTAAGTCCAGTACACTAAATACTTTTGCCTCAGCAACTTATCAATGTAATCCTCAATAATCGGCAATGGAAACTCATCTTTTATAAGTTTACTATTAAATTTTCTATAGTCAACACACACCCTCATAGCACCATCCTTTTTGCGAACAAGAACTAATGGACTAGCATATTCAGGGTAACTTACGCGTACAACTCCTTGCTCAAGCCACTTCTCAACTTATTCTTCAACTACTGGCTGCTCCTTTAGCGATATGCATCGTGGACGTTGCGCCACTGGTGCATCATCTTTCACAATGATTTTCAGCTGGATAGGAGCTTCTTTAATTTGACATGGTTGATAGCTCTCAACTATCTGAACAACCTCGTCTTTAAGGTAACTAATACTTACATAACCAACTTCGACACTGTAACTGAAACAATCAATTTCATTCACCCATCCCACAGGTTTCATCCATACAGCACTACCATTCATAACTGTTATAACACCCTTAAGAAATTCGTGACCAATGATTAAATCAAAAGGCATACAGTCTTTAGGTATCACGTAGAATAACACATCGTCGTATTTCGTACTGTCGATCACAACATGTGTTGTTATACAACCTAATGACTCCACTTTAGCGAAACCAAGTTCAGACAGTGTTATGTTATTGTTCATCACTTTACTGACATTAGCACAAAACTCAGAAGATACCAAGTTCACATCACTGCCCGAATCAATAAGCGCACTTGTCGTTTTTCCCTTTGTGGTAACCTTTGAAGATCATAGAACTATGTTTCTATGATCTTCAAAGGTTTTTCCCGTTGCGATTGGTTGTTGACATCGTAGATGCCATACTCGATTTGACTTTGACGTTTACAATCTTTGTCGTCATCTGTCATCTTGTAACTGTCATTCTGTGAGTGTGACGTATCATCTGCGTTGTTGAACGATGATTGACCTGATTGACCGAACATTACTTGCTTGCTCACACGTTCGCCGCTCCCGCTCCTACTTGTCGATGTGTCGCTGTCGCTGTTATCTTTTCTATCGCCGGAAGTGCCGGAACCAAAGAGTAGTATAAGTAATATAGGTTAAGAGAGCCCTCTCTCGAATCTTTTACGCATGACAGTTTTCAGCGCCGTCTGTATTTCTGAACAGAAACTAATTCTCGATCTATAGGTACCTACATATAAATAGCTATAGATGTTTTGAATGGATACCGTCAAACGGGGTGAATAGGGATGCAAGGGTGAATCGGGACGAAACTTAAAAATGGATGTTAACATTCAAAATAATATATTTTGTTGCCAACCAGGGCACTAAATCGTTAATTATAATAAAGTCCTTGTTGGCAACAAACTATTCAATGTTAAAATCCCTTTTTAAAGTTTCGCCGCAATTCACCCCTGCATCCCTATTCACCCCGTTTGACGGTACTACTTAAGTATTATGACGAAAATAGCTTACCACTGACGTAGGTGATTGCCAAGGTAAAATGTGTAGGAAATTGCAATAAAACAAGCTAGTCCTGAAGTATATTTTATTTTCTATTTTTATAATTTTTGTGCTTATTATAATAATTTTGAGCAGCATTTTTTACTTCGTCCTCTCCATCATATTTTATTTTGCCGGTTAAAATGCGATTGACAGACCTGCACCAACTATAAATTAATACATTTAATGTAACATCAGTAAAATATGATGATAAAACATTTTTGTGAGTTGGACATTTAAATGGCCCATCGGTTAAAATATCCAAAAAGATTAATATATTGGCTTTAATTTTCTTTTTTGGCACGTTTCTCTTTAAAAACGATGTGACTACATTTTGAATTTCTTTGAAATATGTTGCTACTTCCTCAGATGGGTAACACAACCAATTTTTATTTTGGTATTCTTTGGCACTAATAAATTTACTATTATTTTTAGGATCTTTATTGTCTAATAAATTAAGCCTGCAGTGTTGACAACTTTTTACAATTTTTTTCAGGCATTTTTTTATGACCCAACCGCAAACATAGTTTCGCTGACCAGCATCATTTTCGTTGAGTTGGTCAGAGAAAATTTCATTATTAAAATGAATAGTGTCATTTTCTTCAGGAACATCAGGAGTAGTTTCTGTGAGGAAGAATTCAAAACTCTGAAGGCATTCATTTTGGTCTTCCTCACAGTTTGCTCTAATTGAGTGTGGCGAATTACAATTATTGAGCATTAAAGCTTTGAACGCCCCTTCAAACGCCACCGTGTTTGGAGCAATATTTCGTACGCCATAGCTCCTGATGCTCCCAAAAAAGTTTTCGACCGGGTCTTGGTTTAAGTTTCTTGTCAACATAGCATCTAAACCATACTTATTAGACAATATATTCCAAATAGATTCCATGCCTTCTATAGTTTTAATAAAATTTGTTATAGACGGTGCAGTTGTTTCAGTCAATCGGATTCTATCGCCAACTTTTACTTTCTTTATATATTTCGTAGATTTTAACATTTCCTTGGCTTTGTGCCATAATTGATGGTGAGGCGAGTTACGCTTAACAGGCCCTTTATAAATTTTACCATTTGGTACAGATAGGCAGTTAACATTTAAGCTGTCGAACAAATTATCAATAATTACTGTGAAATCAATTAAATGTCGGCAATCATTGGGCAAGTCTCCTCTAGCTGTAAGGTGTTCAGTCACAACAGCAACACTGTGACTGAACAGTTGGGTGGCTGTCTTCACCCGCATTTTATTAATCTTCTCTGGATTGACATGTGCCTCTGTCAAGTTGTCTAAAAGTCGCAACTGACCATAAGATTTGTCTGCGGCATATACCATTTGGTAATAATCCCATTTTACAATTTTTGTCTGTTTGTCAACAGTATAACTTAAATCCTTAGTTATTAAATTATTTCGAAGTCCTTTAATTAGATGTGGAGTGTCATACAAAGGAATGATATTCTGTTTATTGACACGAAACATTTCATGACGCCATTGTTTATTTAACCTTAAATATAAGGCTTTGGTGTCATTTATTAATTCATTTATTGCTCCAACATTAACGGGACTTTGATCACACACAGTACTGACGACAATCAAACCTGCCTCGGTTATATGTTTAATAACATTTTTAATTGTTACTTTCAAATGAATTTTAGTTAGGCTATTGGTAAAATAGTACGCTATTGGTTGCTTAAAATTGCATTTTATGCCTTTAACCATGAATACCAAGACATGGTCAGCAAATGAATTTTCTGCATTGCACGCAAAACCTTCAAATGCATCTTTATGCGCATTGTATGTAACTTGGGGAGTTAGCGACATTTCATCGAAGATGACAGTGCACAGTCGATCACAGGAATCTTTATATTGTACAGTATTTTTAATTTTGGCAAAAATTATATTATTAATACCTGGGCTCAGTTTTATTCGGCTCAAAAGTCGTGTCATGGTCTTTGACGACGGGAGTGTAAAGTATTTACACAAAAGCCTGTAGCACTTTGGGCTTTTTTTAAAAAGGGATGATGCCAAAATGTTCTCGTTTAATGTGAATCGCCGACCCTTGGGTTTCTTGGTGGATTGCAGCTGCATGTGGACAAAAAGTTGTGCTGGCTTTGTCATATTTTTGATGACACGTTGAAATGAAATATCATTTGACAACTTTGTAGCATTAGCCAATCTTCCTTTAAATGAGTGCCCTCTTTTACGCAAACGACATATCTCATTACGGAGGTATTTTATTTTCCTTTGCATATGTTTAATCATTATCAACCCTGCACCTGTAAAAATAAAAATTATTATTTTGTAAGTATTATCAAGAATTAAAATGAATTACATTGTGCAATATAATAAGTTCAGTATCAGTATCACATATTACTACCAGCCGGAGCACACACACCTAGAAATACTTTCTGATTAATTGCAATACAGCTGGGTTTTAATGGGGGCAAGAGACAATAGTTCTATAACCTGCATATGGCCAATATGTGTACAAAACTGATGCGATTTACTTCCGCAGTATTTTAAATCAATTTTTTACTCTTTTTTATATATTAGTTGAAAGCTTATAGGAAGTATCAAATGTTACCTGAAGTAGAAACTTGAGGAGTAGCAGCAGTAATGGTAGGTTTGTGTGCCGTGGTAGCCTGAACTGGAGCAGGGAAGTTAACACTGCTACCTGAAAACCATACAATTTCCTATTAAATAAAAAATCTCATGAATTTGGAATACAGGTGGGTTTTAACTTGTGTTACTGGGGCAAGAAAGAATAGTTCTATAATCTGCATATGGCCAATATGTGTACAAAACTGATGCGGTTTACTTCCGCAGTATTATAAATTCAAAAAATTCTCTTTTTTTACATATTAGTTGAAAGCTTATAGGAAGTATCAAATGTTACCTGAAGTAGAAACTTGAGGAGTAGCAGCTGTAATGGTAGGTTTGTGTGCCGTGGTAGCCTGAACTGGAGCAGGGAAGTTAACACTGCTACCTGAAAACCATACAATTTCCTATTAAATAAAAAATCTCATGAATTTGGAATACAGGTGGGTTTTAACTTGTGTTACTGGGGCAAGAAAGAATAGTTCTATAATCTGCATATGGCCAATATGTGTACAAAACTGATGCGGTTTACTTCCGCAGTATTATAAATTCAAAAAATTCTCTTTTTTTACATATTAGTTGAAAGCTTATAGGAAGTATCAAATGTTACCTGAAGTAGAAACTTGAGGAGTAGCAGCAGTAATGGTAGGTTTGTGTGCCGTGGTAGCCTGAACTGGAGCAGGGAAGTTAACACTGCTACCTGAAAACCATACAATTTCCTATTAAATAAAAAATCTCATGAATTTGGAATACAGGTGAGTTTTAACTTGTGTTACTGGGGCAAGAGAGAATAGTTCTATAATCTGCACATGGCCAATATGTCCATACGACCATGTCCAAGTCCAAGGCCATAAACAATAAAAAAGGTACAAGTCGCTGTAAACAAAGTTCATGACTGGGATAAATGGAGAATCAAATTGAATGAATCGAAGTCACTTCACATTGATTTCACCAACAGGAATTGTGATTACCGCCCAATCTACATAAATGGCCAATAAGTGGCATACGCAAATACAGCCAATTACCTTGGCATAACGCTTGACGCGAAACTGCGCTGGCAAGCGCACGTCAAAAAGAAAAGACAAGAACTAGACATGCGTTTTAAAAACATGTATAGGTTGATTGGACGGGATTCCTGTCTATCGATACATAACAAAATTTTATTATATAAGCATATTCCTATGCCAATATGGGCACATGGCATCCAACTGTGGGGGCTGTACTAAACCGACCAACATCAAAACTATACAAACATTCCAGAATAAGGTACTCAGGAGTATTGTTAATGCGCCCTGGTATATAAGAAATGACGAGCTCCATCGTTATCTAAAAATGGAACCAGTCACCAACATAATACAATAATTTGCTGAGGCCCATGAACACCGACTCCACCGACATGTGAACATCGAGGCAATTCAGCTGTTAAACCAAACAAATATAGTGCGAAGACTAAAACAAACAAAACCTTTTGAGTTAGTTTAGTGTAAAAAGTGTAGAAATAATAGCGACAATGACATAACCTCGTTCCTTACCCATCATCGAAGTTAGAATGTCTATCCAAATTCAAAACACTAACTTTACAAACATTAACATTCTTATTGATCATACAGAACAAAATCCCTAGCAAAATGCTACAAAATACATTTGATGTCGAAATATTAAGTATAAAAAAAACAACATTTATAACAAAGTCAAAGAGCAATGAGGACACATATTTAATTTAATTTAATACTAGTTTTAAGATTTTTGTCATTAGAAAATTCGTCAATGCTGTAATACGCTTTATTGATTAACAAATCCCTGATTTTATTTTTAAAAATGTTCACATTCTGAATATTCTTTAATTCTGCTGGTAATTTGATAAACAGATTGACAGACTGCATGCGTGACGAGTGTTTGACACCATAAATCTTTGCCTGCAGAATACTAGGATGATCTTTTCTGCGAGTATCTACTCTATTTTTTCTTTCTTCGTCTGTTTCAAACTGGTTTAAGTTTTTGTTTAAGTGAGTAAGGAGAACTAAAATATAAAGACATGGTACCGTTACAATTCTAAATTTAATAAAATATTCCTTACATGATTCTGTCTGGTTTAAACGAAGCATGGTTGGTTGGCTCGCTTTTGTATAGTAAAGGCTGCCTTAATATTATATTTATAGCTGTTTCCCCAGAATGTAATGCTATATCTAAGTTTAGATACAACTAGAGCAAAATAGACGGTACGAAGTTGGGCAACAGACAAAATTTCCCTCAGAGACCCGATAGCATAACACGCACTACTTATTGTGCTCGTAATCAAATCTAGTTCTAGCTTCCAATTAAATAAAGAATCAAATTGTAAGTTTTTAAATATTTATCACGTAAAAAAATACATAGATTTAAATTACTTATTAGTCTCATAGGCTACATTGTAATTAATTATTAAGAACCTGGTTCTTTTTAATAAAGGATAAAAATAAATAAAAAAAACATGGCCAATATGTGCATAAAGTTGATGCAATTTAAGTTCTGCAGAATTATAAACTCACAAACGTTACCCTTTTTTTTTTAATATTAGTTGAAAGCTTATAGGAAGTATCAAATGTTACCTGAAGTAGAAGCAGTAGAAACTTGAGGAGTGGCAGTAGTAATGGTAGGTTCATGCGCCGTGGTAGCCTGAACTGGAGCAGGAAAGTTAACACTGCTACCTGAAAACCATACATTATTAAATAAAAATTCTCCTTAATTTTTGCAATACTGCAGAATTTAAAAACCAAATGGACTTGAACATAAATATTTGATATTCACTGGTAATAACGTCATATGCAAACATTAATTATGCATAATGCTAACCCACAGCAAATAATTCTTTAGGAACACTGTTCATGTTGTTATTACTTTAGATTCATTATCCAAAATCTGGTATAAGTATTGTTTTCTTTTTCAAACAAAAGGTGGCAGTCCTGGCAAGTGTTCTATTTGAATAGGTACAGGAGTTATTTTAAACTTACCAGGCAGATGTAAAGTTGGTACCGCCAGTGCATTGAGACGTTTATAACGGTTTCTGTGTTCATCAGAAAAATGAATGTCACAAACTCTCTTTTTCTTGTAGAGTTCATAATCTGATGGGGTTTCCAACTTCCCTCCAAGTAGACTAACCCAAGCGTGAAAACGCTCAGGAAATTTGGCAGGATTTGGCATTACATGCAACACAACACCTGAAAACAAGTACAAATTATACTAACATTAGTACTGTTATAAATGTTTACTTTTATGTTTTACTTCAGTCTCTGTGGGTCACAGAGTTTAAACTACATAACATCACGCCTGTATTCCCCAAAGGGTTAGGTAGAGGTGTACAGTTTAAGTCCCATGTAATAGGGGGTGAGCCAACTGCCTTCTACCGGGCACAAATCCAGACTACGGGTTGCTACTGAGAATTTCCTTGTGGAAAATTCCAGTAACACTCTTGGGATCGAACTCAAAACCAGATGCTCCATAGTCGCACTTGCAACCACTAGACCAACGAGGCTGTCATTACATATTACTTTGTATCAAATTTTATCAGGATCAGTCAAGTGGTTTATCTGTGAAAAGACAACAACAGACAGCTTCTTTCACATTTATGATAATAATATTATTATTGTATGTATAATACGTAGATGTATTAGGCCACTGTATTTCGGTATGACACGGTTTAACTAATGAATTAAAAAAATAATGAGTTGCTAGGAGTACATCAAGTTAACCGTAATTTTGTGTTAATAATTCAATAGCATTAAATACTGGTTTGCATGGCTGCATTCATGAAATTAAAAGCCATCATATAACCTAAAAGTTAGAGTAAAATTAGTTTGTCTTGTTACTTACCAGTATCGGTGTTTTTGCACCCAAATGCGCAGCGGTGTGGCATCCTGTTCAATTTGATAGGAACACACAAAACAAAATAGCGTCTTTTCTCGCGAATTAAGTACTTAGATTGTTTAACTAAGCCGGCGTTACACAATTTCTTCAGACGGCAACAAAAACTGAAGTACTGGTTTTCAGGTAGTAGTCTAAGTATCAGGACGGAGGAGTAATCTCAACTCAACGTATAGTAAAGAGAAAACACTCGGAAAACCATTAATTACACACAAAATATGAGGAAGCAAAAACAAGCGTAGACGCACATTCCGGCAGCCATATTGCGTGTGCACAGAACATAAATACCCTGCGTGTATTTGTTCATGAGACGAAGTACCAACTACAACTAGAACAGTAAATAATTATATTATTTATATGTAATTTAAAATGTACTGTATTTTTGACTAATTAATTTTTGTTTGTTTAAAACAATTTTGTTTGTTTCATTGTGATAGTAATGACATCTATCAGCACTTTTTGATACTTCTGCAAATATGTTTCCCCGTTCAGTAATATAGATGGCCCTACGTTTTTCACAAGACGCCTAATGTTCTATGTGTCCTCCCCCTGGCCGGAACTACGCTATCTTGATGAACTACTTGAATTTTCCTTACGACCGCCTACCGCCATGTTTTTTTTATGAGGGCACTTCGGTGAAATATGCCCATATTTGTTGCAGTTAAAGTACTTAGGACCTTGCGCCTTCTGCGGACAGTCTTCCGACACATGATCGTCGTCGCCACAGTAATACCTAGCACCTTTTCACCGTTTTTTCATGACGTACGTTGCCGAGTTTTTCGTTTCTGTAGGTACTTCTAGAATGTTCCATTTTCATCTTTTCCTTTACAGTCTCGTAGATTTTAAACTTCTCTTTAAGATCAGGATACGTAGTTACATCGTATAGCATTATTTTATTGGTCTCGTGGTCGACTATGCCATCAACAATGTATTTTATAGCCACGTAATCGGGTATCATTCCTATTTTCCCCAATCCCTTCATGACCATCATATAGTCGATGCAACTCTCGTTACTTTTTTTCTTTCATTGGCTCAGACGCTCGTGTATTGCTTTGATGTCGACGGTGTCAGGGAACTCTTTACTCAGGGCCGCCTTAAGTTCTTCCCATGTTTTGTGAGGGCGTTCAGCTTGCATCCAAAGCTGTGCGGTGCCTGATAGGGATCTCCGTGCTATCAGCAGCTGTTGTAGCGGTGTCCAACCACATATTTCTCCATTTTCTTCCACGTCTTGTATCCATCGGGTCACTGGATACGTTTTATCTTGACCGGTGAATTTAGGTATTAGATCCAAAGTTAGGTACAACATTGAGCTTAAGCCCGTACTTGATACGTCTTTCGTCATTTTCGTTAGCGATAGCTCATCGTTTGCCGATACCGTCGTAATTATCATCGGCCGCCTTTTTGAATACCACTCGCTGCCGTTCCTCACGCTACGTGCCGGTCTCCGTCGTCCGTCATATTTCTTAAAACTTGCCAATCCCGGACGAGCCCCCAATTTTGTGGGATTGTATGGCAAAAAAAACGAGTTAATTAAGTACTTTTTAAAACTGTTTATTACTAACACAAAAGGTTCACCGTACACTGTAAGTTCATCGTTCATCTAGTTGTCGCCATTAGTCAACTTTTTCACTCAAACACATGCTTCTCTCTCTTTCATCCGCTGCGTTCCGTTTTAACAGGTATGAGTTGCGTTTGTGAGAGTATTCATATTTATAGGCGAATAACTGATTGATTATTGATCACAAATATTGATGTAGTTTATTGATCTCTAGTCTAGAATCACGTCACGTCAGCTGTCAGATGACAAAGACATTGACATATGGAAACGTTCCATTTCAACTATATTTTATTAAACGTAAATTATTATTTTAAAAATAGAAAGGTCTTAATTTAAAATATATGTTATTAATATGTATTTAATTGATATTTCATAGACAGAAGTATTTAATGTGAATGGTATTTATTCTGACTTAAAAGGCCGCTTCACAAACAACGATTCTAGAGTTTTCAAACAAGTAATGTTTGGTGGTTTTACATAATCAAAACAAATGTATATTATCTTAATATTACAATAAATGATTAAATAATAATTATTATGATAATAGTAATATTTCTCAGGATTTAATATTGCAATTAAAAAGTAACAAGTTGTTTTAGACGATTCTCAGATCTTAAAGATGATGTTAATATAATATAAGAATTTACTTAAAGATTACAAATAAATACATACTAAATTGCTAAATAATCTTATGAAGTTTTAAAATAGTTCCACTATACTAGATTTGTTAATTAATTCCTATATTAGAAGATATTTAGCAATTATGTACAACCATCTCTGATTGGTCTAATAAGGCGGCAGGATGGACGGCAATGTTTGTGGTACCGACTGGTAATATGGAGGGATTTTAATGAGTTACCGCCAATTTTGAAGGGGATCTTGGTTCGGATGGTTTGACGAGAGAGTACAGACTCACAGATCCTGAGTGGTGTCCAATGTCCATAATATTAATTTGTTAAAAGCCAATGTACATAAGGAAATCACGCTGCATAGCGAAGTTCTTCCTATATTGTAAAATGGATTGAATTATGATCATCACATCACTTCTAGTGAAAGATCGACTGACTACAATGTTCATGTAAGTTAAGTATATAATTGATATTATAATATTGATTAGTACTGCTGATCTATGTTGATATGTATGTGTTATACATATAGCTAATATTGCTTATGTATGTTAAATCGAATTAAGGAATATTCATGTTCTGTCTTTACATTGACAAAATTGCTAACTTTGAGAAACGGACCTTGTGTTAACAATAATAATATGCGAATGTGAAAATGTGTTGACAAAAGACTAAAACAAGCTGCCATGGAGTTTCTTATCCTTCTTCTCCATGAAGACCTAGTTTTGGAACGGATAATAGCTTTCTCATTAACGTTACCTACATATATTTATTGACAAGCCTAATTGAAATAAATGCCTGGTCTTGTCTTTCTGTGCTTTTCTTCATAAAATCCCTTCCCAACACATATTAAATAACTAGCCATTCTGACACTCAAACTCATCTACTTCCAGCACGGTAAGAGAACTGCCAATTGGGTTATGAGTACTATTTTGAAAAGAAGTACATTGATCCCTTGCTGCTATTGTCTGTCCAGGTGCCTGTGACACAATTTTTGCAGCCATACTTTTACCTACATTACTAAGAAAGTGATTTACCTCGTCTCTTAATTTCAGAAGCTCTAAAGGGCTGACATGGATTTTTTGAGTGTTTGTTATCTGTTTAATTGTATTCCATAAAATTTTAGGATTATTTCTTGCCTTTTCTAATTCTGTTGTTTCGTAAGCTATTTTTAATTTTCGAAGTAAGGTATTACAGAAATTCCTGTAGCGTGTATATGTATTTTTAAGGATTAGGTTATCAGGGGCTTTTCATGTATTGATATGCATTTTATCTCTATTTTTTATACATTTTAATAGACCAGGAGTCATCCATGGTTTAATTGTACGTTTTTGCCTGGGAATTTTAACCTGCTTCGAATGTTTTGTAATTACCGCTCTAACAATATCTATAAATCTATTCATGCACACGTTAACGTCATCAATTTGTATAGTATCTTAAAATCCATGTTTTCTAGCTCAACAGAAATGGCTTCGTAATCTAGGCGGGTGATAAAATTATTCGTTTTCCTTGTTGGACTAACGTGAGCTATGGATAAAATAACAGGCTTGTGATCCGTAACATGAGATTCCAATACAAGTGTGGTAGATCGATAGTTAGATTTGAGGAGCACGTGATCTATGCAGTGCTCCAGTCGAGTAGGGAATAGGTGGGTCGGCATCAGCCCATGCGAGGCGTTAATTGTAAGCTTTTCGAAGCATTGGTCGCTCCTACTACTTGGACTTATATCTATGTTTAGATCTCCTACAAGGACGATACTAGAGCAGGGGGATATTTTCTGGTACACATTACACAAGCTTGTCCTCAAGTTGTTGAATTCCTCTCTGGTATTGAAAGATGGCGAGCGATAAACGGCGACCACAGATAACTTTTTGTCAATTTGACATACTAGACAATTCCCGCTTTCAAAAGACTGCTCCCACACTGAGCTTTGTAAACTTAATTTAGTGTATATTATAACTTCATCGTTCTGATTAGCGTTGATCGCTGACGAGTGAGACTGAAATCCATCTAGGACTGGTGGTGAATTAACTTTACTCAGCCAGCATTCTGTCAAAACAATGATGTCAAAGTCTATTTTTGTCTAGTTCACCAATACTTGAAGTTGGTTAAAGTTTTTGTTTACGCTACGTATGTTCAAATGTAGTATGTTTATATTACTCCCGGATGAGTTGATATATTTGGGACAGTCTTCAGGGTTACAAGTAAAGGAGCTTCCGATATTTATATGATCTAGGTCATTATTAATATTGTTTATGATAGCCATTTATAATAGTTTAAATATTACTAAACATTAGAACATCAACCAAATCAGTTTGTAAAGGTGGTTTATAGTTGTAGAGTATAAAAGTATTACGGCGCACTTTTGTATTAGTTGTTTTGTGTGTTAATATGCGATTGTATTTTGTTGTTATATGTGAGTTGTGTATATTGAATATATTATTATATGTTGCTCTTGCGTGATGAGTGTATGTGTGTTAATAACTAAGCTTACATAATAGAACATGTATACAAAAGAAAAAATCAACAAGTAGGCCACAAGTTTAGCTAGTCAGGTATTAATTTTGCTCAACTCTTGAAGACATTTTTCTGATTGTAATAGTAGCTGCTTATCCCCTACTTGTTTACGACGGAATAGGTTACCATTGCTTACCCAGCAGAATAAGTAATGGTTGTTTTTCGCGAATTGTCGTGCTAGGTAAAAAAGCTTTTTAGAACTGGAGGGAATCTGCTCCGCTACAAATACTGGTATCCCTGGTATACCAATTTGTTCTGTATTCAGCTTTTCTTCCTTTGGGTGCTTGTCCTTGTTATACAAACGAATTGCTGACAGAAGATTTTGTTTGGTTTGCACTCTTGTAAACTCCGCCATGATCGGACGTGAAGTTGGAGTTGGTGTGGATTTTCCAGGGAGGCGATATACATCTCGTATCTCAGATTCGTATACCAACCCGCACTGGGCCCGCGTGGTAGATTACAGCCCATTCCCTCTCTAAGAGAGGAGGCCTGAGTCCCAGCAGTGGGAACGTTATAGGCTGATTATGCTTATGCTTATCTCAGATTCAGACATGGGCACACCAACGAGTTGTCCAATTTTACAAACTGTACTCACCAGGGTGATTGTTGACTCATTCTCAGATTGTGGGATGTTTCTGTGGGGTGTGTGATGTACGATGAACGAGACTTATGTTGAAGGTCTGTTATTTTTTTTCCGAGCGTTTCTATGTAGCCTCGTTGATCCTGACGCTCCTTCTTGAAGTCTTCTACTTCTTTCTTTAACTCCTCAAATTTTATATTCATAAAACACATCGACTGTTCAATCTGTGCACTTGTTTTACGGATTTCGCTATTGCATTCCTGTATTTTAGTGTTTTGCGCCTTAATTTCCCCTATGTCTGCAACTATTTTTTCCATCAAGGTAGATTGTTCCTCGAGCACTTTCGACAATCGAGTGTCTTGGTCTGTTTTCCAAGTTGCAAGGAACTCGTTTAAATTTTGCTGATTTGACACGGGCACTTGTTTCGGGGGCCGTTTGTGTCTACTTGTCACATGCTCACTCATCTCCATTGCCGTGCTTATGTCAGACACAGATTGTGTTTGATTCAGGGCATTATTCTTCGCATTCGGTGGTGAGCGCTGCACACCAGCCATAGTAATGTTAGTAAATAAATATATATAATACACACATCAACACGGTCTAGGGATATTTCATACTCAATTAAATAACTCGAAAAGTACTGGCCGCATTGGAATCTTTCATACACCGATTTGTTTGTAATTTATCTCAGACTAATTCCAAATTCAAATTGTTGAAAATTCTTTTGTTTCGGTGGCATAAAAATGTCTTGATGTGTAGGAGACGGAATTTTCATTTGTGCGAAATTTAGAAAACAATACGAATTACGTTTAGTTACAGTTTTTTTTCATTTTTAAACGAAAAATAAAGTTAAAATTGAGGTATTGTAGCCATGCAACGCCAACATTTGACGAGGGCGGAGATGTTACGAGCTGTGGGAATGCTGGAAGCTGGGTCTGTTCAGCGTAATGTTGCTGAGGCCATAGGGACCCACCAAAATGTAATTTCAAGATTGTGGACACGCTATCGTGCCACAGGTGAAGTAGCGGAGAGGCACCGGGGGCCAAGTCGCATCACTACCCCCAGACAAGACCGATTTTTGCAAATTACTGCGCGAGCTCAACCAAATGCAACGGCGACTCAATTGGTCCAAAGGCTGCGAGTGGAACACCAAGTGCTTGTAAGTAACCAAACTGTAAGAAGGCGACTGCATGAAAGCAATCTACGCTCTCGTAGACCACTCCGGGTCCCACCTTTACGGAAAGGCAATCGTGGACGACGATTAGAATGGGTTCGGAACCACGTGGACTGGGGCCGTGAGCAATGGTCCAATGTGCTGTTCACGGATGAATCCAGGTTCGGCTTCCATCCAGATTCACGACGGACGCGTGTTTGGCGAGTTCCTGGACGATGGAGCCGTCTTCAGAACCCTCAGGAAGTTCACCCATACCAAGGAGGAACAATTATGGTTTGGGCAGGAATTCGTCTTGGAGGACGGACGGATCTCGTTTGGGTGCGGGGCAATATGACTGGGGCCCGTAATCTTGCCCCACAGAACACAAATGGGGCAAGATTTCCTGCTCATGCACGACAATGCCCGGGCACACACGGCGAGACCGGTAGCAGCTTAGTTACATACACACAATGTTAGGGCCTTAGACTGGCCTGCTCAATCGCCAGATCTAAATCCCATTGAGCATGCGTGGGATATGCTGTAAAGAAGAGCTCTGAAGGAAGTTCCTGAAAATCTGGCTACAGTAGATCAACTTTTTGCGCACCTCAGAAGGACATGGGACAATATTCCGCAGCAAGACATTGACAACCTTGTTCTCGCCTTGTTCTTGATGCCGAATCGTTGCCGATGTGTTATGAACATCATGGGCGCTTTCTCAGACTACTAACTTCAAGTTTATAAACACAAATTAAATGATTTTTCTATTTTTTTCAGTTTTTACTCACAAATTAAAAGTTAATTCATATACGGTTTCCGACTATGCTTCATTTTTTTTCCATAAAATCCTGAAATTTTAATCTAAGTACCTTAACCATTATTAAAAAATGGTAGAATATTAAATATAATATTCTACCATTTTTTAATAATGGTGACATGTATATATTTAAAAGATACGTTATTACGTATCTATACGTCGTGCCATATAAATAATTAACACTCGCTTTTTTTTAAATATCCCTAGACCGTGTTGATGTGTGTACAATACTTCGTTCGTGCGAGGTTGCAGAATGCTTGGCGTAGCCGATACTTGTTTCGTAGCAACTCCGTAGCACGATGTAGCCGTCGCGTCGTAGCGCACTCATATGACGTCAGCCTTGCGTAGCAGTCCACTATTTCGCCGCCTCGGCTACTAGCTCCGTGCCGCAGTGGCTCAGCGCTCAGGACACACCTCCGCTGCACGCGGGTTCGAGACTCGGCAAATCACAGTCACTTTTCCTAGGACGGGCTACGACAGTAATAACGGAACTGATTCTATCCCTCTCTAGGACCGCCCAGTGGGTGTTACTTAGCTTAAGACACGTAATGAGTAACAAGGAATTTGTATTTGGTGTATTCAAATTCGAATTCAAATTCAAATATTTTATTTCAGATTTAAACATCCATATAATGTTAGTAGTAGTATAACTTAGCCTAATGTTAGTATGAAATTAAATTAATAATAATTGGCAACCAGTGACCCATTAAACTGTTCGTCCAATGGTACACTGGTTTACTTGGATAAGTGTGTCTGAACACTTACCCACCTTCGTAAGAGAGGAGAGTCACACCGGTCTGAAAACACATTCAGGATGCCATTGGTGGAGGAACGCAAGCGCGCCATCATGGAAGCGCATCGCTTCCGCATAATCGCGGCGAACCCGTCAACACACCGTATTGAACCAATCACGAAATTTATAGCAAAAATTTCTGCGACAGACCGACACACGTCCACTCGTTTCTGAGTCTAACGACCGAACTGAACTATTTGTCATTGAATGTTCATGACATACGCATGCCTCCGGGGGAACATAAAAGTTGTATTCCATCAACAGTTTTATTTTTACACTCTCTGCTATTCTTTGTCGAGACGTATTTTCGCACCCATAGAAAATGCAGGACCTTGCTGCATTTGGTGCTCTTGAAAATCCAGGCAGGTTGAAGGGTGAATTGTTGTTTAATAGCTCAGGGTTACTTTCTTCCTCTAATAAAGGTGGTTGTTCCTCATCTGGCTGTTGAGCAAGTTGAGGATCAATAGGAATAGTGTGGCTTGATGCTCTTTCCTGGTCATCTTCTTGAACCGGTTGAGGATCAAGAGACATAACATTAACGGGGCTGCTTTGTGGTTGTTCCGCCACTTCTATTTCACGCTCCTGGTCAGCTTGTCGAAACGGTTCGGGGTTATTATTATGGCGCGTTAGACGTCCACGCCTAGCCCGAGTCCAACAACGATGGCATACGTATTCTTCGTTGTTATACGTAGTCTGAAAATAAATGACGGTCGATAAGTAAGAGCCTAAACATTCGGTAGCTTCCATTTGTTCTATGGAACATGACGTCATCGAACAAAATAAATTATTTTGTTTCTAACAAAACAAATAGAATAGAACAAATGGGAACTACCGTAAACATTTATGAAGCGGCGAGGACGCTTTATCATCAAACAACTGTATGTATATCACTTACCTCAAGGAGGCACGCTGCTTGGATGTTTTCGGTCGTGCGTGAATACAAGTTACGATATTCCTAGGTCAAAATGTGTCTCCGACTGCGTAACACAGAACAATTGCACAGCAAGCACACGAATTGCGATTGTGGTTCAAACATTGCTAGGGTATAGAAGAATAGACACAGCTCTTTCTGTACAAACCGACATTTCGTTTCTCCATTTTTGACATCGTACCATAGAAATCCTTCTACAATCTGTCATTTTGTCTTTCGTTTCTAACGATCTTTATCTAGGTCCTGTTTTATGTAGACTATTTCAGAAGAAAGTTTTCTATCCCAAACTGTTAAAATCACACTGACAACTGACAGTTGTCTGAGGTAGTGAAGACAATTTGATTTTCTAATCGCCATGCTAAAGACAGTAGACTAGGCACTACTACTACTCGACGACCACAAAGTAGGTATATACGGTTATCTACAAAATCATGATTTTACAGGAGCGCGATTTGAACTCAAAACTGCGACAACTAATAGAAGAACAAAGTTATCTTCTCCTATTTTACATCAATTTTAGTTAATAGGGCATTACTAAGGAAATGGTTAAGGCCAATATAACAGTAAAAAAAAAAAAAAAACGGTACGAACAACAAGCAACGGCGACTGCGCGAGCTCAGCATAACAAGGGGACTACGGGCGGGCACAAAAGAACAAGATTAGACGAGAAACAGAGAGACAGCAATATTGTCTAGGTGCAGTAGACACTTCTACCTGCTCTCTGCTCTGTATTTGCACTACCTGGAATCTATTGCACTGTCCCAATCACAATGGAATTTGCTTATTAATTATATTGTCTCAGTTGAATTGTTGAACATGAATGTAAACCTCAAAAAAAAAACTTCCCGTGGTGCGATTTTTGTGAAGCTATATCGAAAGTTACTAGCGCCAATTATATCTACTATTTGATATAGGTTTTATGTGTGGGCAGCATGTTACAAAAATGAGCCCAGAACACAAGGGAAAAGTTGCATTATCCTAGATGAGGCTCTTTAAATGATATATGTTAAGAGCGGGCCTAAAGCAAAATTGCCAAACGTAAATTAGATTTTTTCTGAAGTTATAAAATACCTACATGATATTTTGAAGTATTTTCTGGACCAGAAATATAGCATAATCAGCCCATAATGTTCCCAGTGCTGGGAAACAGGCCTCCTCTATTCGAGAGAGAGTGGGCTGTAATCTACCACGCGGGCGCAGGGCGGGTTAGTATAAAAAGTTTTTTTTTTAAACGTGTGCAGTTTACACGCGATAGAAAAGAAACCTTAAAAAATGTGAACTTCAAGACTGTATAATGTATTCTATCTCATTCTATCGCACGTTAGATCCTATAAATGTATGTGTTTGTCTCTTTTTAATGTCGCTTTTTCGTTTCATCGAGTTTCAAATCACAACGGGGCTAAAGAAGTTTTCACTTCAAAAATCTTTATAGAAAAATATCCCGAGTTACCTCTAATTTCCACGCATGTTCGTGTACGTGTACCTACTTAATATTATGACATAAAGGATTAAATTTAAAAAAAAAAGATTTATTACGATAAAACGCTTTCATCACTTTGTATGTTCTTATTGCGTGGTAGTCGTCCGCTGTCTCATGTTGCGGGAACTTTTCTTATTTCACAAATCGGGGGTGTGCAAGGCTACGAGGGTGAGATGTTTTTTCTGTCTTCGTATCTTGTGTAAAACCTGTCTTTAAAATACTTAGTTTTCTATTACTTAACTAAAGTCTACTATAAGCCTAAGTGTCTTTAGTATAGTTACTTATTGTGTTGGTTCCTAGTATTTACGTAAGATTTGTTAAAATAAATGTCGGCAAATATTAGTTAGTAGAACTCCCCTGCATCATAATTCGTACTGCTTTTATTTCGTAAGTTAACATCTGCAGCCTATATTATCTTGAGATCGTGGTTTCGTAACAATATTTTATTCTTGTACTCTTTTTTCCACAAAAGGTTTTTGTCACGAACATATTCTGCTCAAACTATGACTGTATTAAATAGAAAATAATGTTATTATATTATACGAAATAATGAAGTAATTAATATGATATTTTTCTACTTATAGGTACACCTTCCTATGTACCGTAATATCTAGATACTTTTATGTATTTGTGGAGGTATTTTTATCTCGAATGAAAGTATTGGAATGTTAATAAGTCGTTTATGAATTAATTATCGAAATTACTTTTGATCATTAAAGGCCACCACTATAATTACTCTGATTTGTTCAAGTTTAATTGTTTACAAATAATGTTGTTTTCTTTCTTTATAGATTGGTTGGCAAATAACAAACGCGTGGCTGCCAGGCAACTTGACCTGCAAATTCTTCCAAATCGTCAGGGCTTTCGGTCTATACCTGTCATCTAATGTCCTGGTCTGCATAGCTCTCGACAGGTAAGAAACGCTTTAATACTATTACATATTTAACTAGCTTTTGCCCGCGGCTTTGCCCGCTTGAATGTCGCTAAATATCCCACGGGAACGTACTACCGCGGTTAAAAGTAATTCCGTAATACATTTTGTTCATATAACTGTATTGGTTTACGCGGCGCACGCCAGTAAAGTTCCCAGTCGACATGATCTTTTCCGACATCTTCAACAACCATCGTCACATTTGAGCCAATTTACACAAAACTATAATGTATTATACACTAAAACCTTCCTCATGAATCACTACGTCCATTGGTGAAAATCGTATGAAAATCAGTTCGGTAATTTTTGAGTTTACCGCGTTCAGACAGACAGACGCGGCGCGCGGCGGGGGGACTTTGTTCTATAATAATTGTGATAAGCTTTTTTTGGCGCTAAAATCGGAACTAAGGCCGCTATCTTGTTTTTTCAATACATTTCACAAAACAATTGCACAAATGTTTAGCAACACTGCCGATCTGTCAACATCACTCGAGAGCCAGAATATCCTTGAAGAGTATGAGGATGATGTATGATGGAGGACTATTGAATCCCAAAATAAATGAAGGACAGGAAGATTATGTAAAGTACCTGTCGTTACCATAGAGTTGTGAATAGATTTTAAAGCAGGCTCAATCTGTCTAACGAGTCACATGCAAGGGAATAATATCTTAGGAACGATAATGTTATCGAAATAGATACGGAGGACTAGAATAATCTCTTTTGCGTAACGACTTAGTGTCAATGTGTGAAAGGACATTGCTTACCAAAAATCAGCCTGTTAGAACCAATATAATTTCCGACGAGGCATTTACACCACTTGAGGTCCTTCGCAGTAATTGACAATGAGCTCCTGCAACTTATAATAATAATAATATTATAAACAATAACAATAATAATGGACATCTACAGCGTGTATGAGAAAGGCGTGGCCAAATTGAAGTTTTGTATGGGACAGTTGATAATTTTCGTGATTATCGAAGTTCTTGTAAATACTGCGAATGTTTTGTGTTATGATTTTCAAGGACTTTGCAGTGCTATATATCACAGAATTACAAGTTTCAGGGTCACAAAAATAGCTATTTGCCACTGAGATAGTATCTAAATCGAATAAAATTGTATTTGAATTTTTAGCCATTGGGAAAAGAATTGAAAGTTATGTCACTTAAAATTGGTGTTTTATCAAATAAATATTTATAATAATGGAATGCTTGTTATAGTTCAGGACTGGTCTTGTCACTTGGTGAATTTGCAATTCTATTTGTGTGCTGCATTACCTGGTATATATGGGTGTGAGTGAGGATGTGAAATGTGTAATTGTGTTGTAGTGTGCACTGAAAAAGTGTGGGTTTGGGTTGGACAGATAAAACATTATAATTAACTAACAGTATTATGAGAGACATCAGTAGACAGCAGAAAATTATGTTAATATTATTACAATAGAGAAAACCTGAGATAATTGCTAGTCATTTTTCCAGACGAAGGTTGGTGATGTCAGATTCGCTCTTTATCAAAATTTGCTTACCGCCTTCAACTTTTCGTAGAAAAACTTTTCCGGAATGACGTCCAACAAAATTTGTAACCGTTATCCTTAGCATAGTTTCTAGCAAGGTTATAAAGATGTTGTGCTTTAAGGGTCAGGATTTCAGTTATATATATTGGTTTTGATGTACCTTCCTTGTTAATGTGAGTAGTATTCAGTTTATTTTGGTTGTTATTTTTGTTAAACTGCCGTAGGTTCCTTAACAAGCTATCCTTTGGTGTTGTGGTAGTGAAGTCAACCATGATAGTGGAAACACCATCCTTTTTCTTTAAACGGTAGATGTCCTTTATATCTTGATGCTGCAGTTGGGTTTCCAGGACGCTTGCCGTTTCTGTGATAATATTCCGTAAGTCTTCCTTTGTTTCGCCCTGCTTTTTTGGGATGTTCTTAATCTCAATTTTAGACGAGTTCATCATCCGTTCCAGGTTTTCCACTCTCTCTTCAAGCTGGTTAATGTAAGAGTGGTCAGCTTTTCGTTCCGCTTCCAAATTTTGCAGTTGAATTACCATGTCATCATACTGTTTAGAAATATGGTCGACAGAATCTTTGATTCCAGCATTTGCACCTTGATTTCAATCATGGCCGTTTGAATTGCCCTCAGCTTGCTATCTGTTTGACTTGTATGAGAGTTTAATAGCTCACGAATCTCCTCCATGAAGTCTGAGCAATCGTTATCACGTTTGTGCCTACGTGAATTCACATAATCAGGTTCGCTAGCAGGTATATTTGGGGTGGATACAGCTGTTTGCGCGATTACTTTGCATGCAGCTGATTGTGCATCTGATTCACTGCATGTAGGCGTCTTTGGAGGTGTACGTCTTAGTGGCATAATGATTTTGTTGAATAGTTATTACTTGTTAACAAATAAACCCTGTCAGTGAAGCAATAGCAATGTTTTGGTACAAAGCTGTCATTTAAGTGGCCAAAGCGCTATTCAAAAATGCAAAAAGAATCGCAAGACGCCAGAACCGAACTCACGGCACCTTACTTGCGTATCTCAATGGCTCTTCACTCGGCTATAATTATGGTCATAGAAATTGTACGTGAATTAACTGATGTATTTCTCACAAGGGATAGCAAGGCGTAGATTGAAGCAGAGGTTTGTAACCATATAAGGTGGCGTTCCTCGTCGTGCGATGCGGTCTGACTCACCGGCTGTTGGCAAATAGGAGCAGAGCGCGCCGTGTGACTCACTGCTAATTACTTGTTTCTTTGTTCCAATTCGTGTCCTTTGTATTGCTCTTGTTACTTATTTATGCAATATTTTTGTTTGTTTATATTGTATTCTTGTATCACACACTATTATTTTTGTTATATAGTATGACTCGAGTTAAAATTTCACTTAATACAGTAAAATAAATAATTATTTATCGGAGCGACTCGCAACACGTCTAGCTCTGAGTGCACGCGGGGAAGAGTTTTTCCGATGATAGGATGATGATGATGAATTGTCCGATGATAGGTGTGATTGTATTTATAAATAACATTATCAACAGTACTCGTATTATCTATCCAGTTATAGTTACCTTTTAAACTAAATTCCTTATACAGTTTAGATTTTAATGTTCTGATAAATCGCTCGACTATTGATGCCTTTTTTGTGGAGAAGGTTGAATAATGGTTTATATAATAAGATTTCATAAGTTTTTGGAACATATTATTATAAAATTCTGTTCCATTGTCCGTTTGTAAATTTTTGGGAACACGCCCTTTATCCAACAAAATCTTGAAAATCAAAATCCAAATCAAAATATTTTATTTCACATAAACCAACATGGGCACTTATGAAACGTCAGAAGCTAGGTGCACGGTTCCAATTGGTTGTTTCCTATGGAGAAGAGCCGGCAAGAAACTCCACGGTTACTCTTTTAAAAATAAGGGGTTTTTACAATGTTTCCAATTACAGTGTTGATAGATATGGGAGGACAGTGTAGGCCTGTCAACAAGTAACATGTACTCAACAAAATATAAAAAGGTCCACAAATCTAGTCTACAAGTTAGGTCTACAACGTTCTCACATTCACAAAATATAAAAGAATCTATATAAAAATAAAAGCCTATTTAGACTAAATGACACGATTGCCATTACTACTGTAACAAATCAGAATCAAAATCCTATCCACAAAAGCCATAAATAAGGAGTTGAAATAAGAATCCGTAGTATACGAGTATAATGTCCAATAATGAGATTATGTCAAAGAAGTAAGTAAAAAGAAATAAAAAACTTCGTAATTTGGAAACAGTTAATATACATTTACTTAGTGATGCCGTTAATGTGGTACCAGGGAAGCCACATATGCAGAAGGAATTATTGCCAAACTTCCTTGTCTTCAACGTAGTCTTTAATGTTATAATATTTATTTTTGATAAGTATACGTTTGATGTGGGTTTTGAACTTTTTAACCGACTTCACAAAAAGGAGGAGGTTCTTTAACCGACTTCACAAAAAGGAGGAGGTTCTCAATTCGTCTGTATGTTTTTTTTTTTTTTTTTTTTTTTTTTTTTTTTTTATGTGTGTTAGCTCATAACTTTTTTCTGGGTGAACCGATTTGGATGATTCTTTTTTTATTTGATAGGTGGTGCTTCACATGTGGTCCCATTTAAATTTGATCAAGGTCTGACCAGTAGTTTTTGAGTTATCCTTAATACTACAGATTTTTTCCACTTAGTTTATATGGATGATATGTTAATAATTTCCTGTCACTGTTATTTACACGCCAAGTAGTGGTATACGAATTTGTGTGGCGTAGGTACCGCAACTAAAAAGTGAAAAATAAAAACTTTTTTACAAAAAAACAACCGACTTCCAAAAAAAACACTAAAAGACGTGAAAAATAACTTTAATTTCGGAAGTCGGTGGCCAAACACGAAAATACAAAACCAAAGGCACCGACTTCCGAAATTAAAGTTATTTTTCACGTCTTTTAGTGTTTTTTTTGGAAGTCGGTTGTTTTTTTGTAAAAAAGTTTTTCATCGCTAAGTTCTGCAACTGACTTTGGCAACTTGTTATAAAAGCGGATACTGTTTATGAGAAATGACTTGCTTGTTTTAGTAAATCTAAATTTGGGTATTACAATTTCATTTTTGCTACGTGTATTTATATTATGGAAATCGCTTCTTATTTTGAAAAGTCCTAAGTTTTCGCGAACATACAAAATACTTTCTAAGATATAAAGAGAATGCAGAGTTAGTATATCAATTTCTTTCAATTTGTTTCTAAGAGACACGCGAGGACCCATTTTATAGATCGCGCGGATTGCCCTCTTTTTAACCGACTTCACAAAAAGGAGGAGGTTCTCAATTCGTCTGTATGTTTTTTTTTTTTATGTGTGTTAGCTCATAACTTTTTTCTGGGTAAACCGATTTGGATGATTCTTTTTTTATTTGATAGGTGGTGCTTCACATGTGGTCCCATTTAAATTTGATCAAGGTCTGACCAGTAGTTTTTGAGTTATCCTTAATACTGCAGATTTTTTCGACTTAGTTTATATGGATGATGTGTTAATAATTTCCTGTCACTGTTATTTACACACCAAGTAGTGGTATACGAATTTGTGTGGGGTAGGTACCGCAACTAAAAAGTGAAAAATAAAAACTTTTTTACAAAAAAACAACCGACTTCCAAAAAAAACACTAAAAGACGTGAAAAATAACTTTAATTTCGGAAGTCGGTGGCCAAACACGAAAATACAAAACCAAAGGCGCCGACTTCCGAAATTAAAGTTATTTTTCACGTCTTTTAGTGTTTTTTTTGGAAGTCGGTTGTTTTTTTGTAAAAAAGTTTTTATGTAAAATGAAAATTGAATCTACGTCAGCTGCCGATCCCCACAGCAGAACACCATAAGACATAATACTGTGAAAATAAGCAAAGTATACTAACCTAGCAGTGGCTATATCAGTCAACTGCCTTATTTTTCTTACTGCATATGCAGCTGAACTTAATCTACCTGAAAGAGCTCTAATGTGGGCACCCCATTGCAATTTTGAATCTAAAGTAATTCCTAGAAATACTGTTTCCGTAATAATATCTAGTTCCTTGCCATCAAGTTTTAAATTTAGACCCACTTGGGGTACATTTGGTAATTAAAACTTAAGACATTCAGTTTTGTTCGCCTTAAGTAAAAGATTATTTGCTGCGAACCATTTCGAAAGCACCGCCAGACTATCGTTCACATGTAAGACATCCGTATCTTTTCTATTTTAAAAATAAGAGAAGTGTCATCAGCGAATCCGATAAGTTAGCCATCATGTAAGGCAGGTCATTAATATAAACTAGAAATAGGAAAGAGCCAAGAATTGAACCTTGAGGTACGCCCATCTTAACTAAGGACCCCGAGGACGTCGCCCCGTTAACGTTTACTTTTTGCTGTCTGTTTGATAGATAGGAAAGAACAAGATCAGCAGCTTGTCCACGAATTCCGTAGTGGTGTAATTTACAGATCAGTGTATTGTGGTCAACGCAGTCAAACGCTTTTGAGAGGTCACAGAAAATGCCAATCGCATCCTGGGACTTCTCCCAGGATTCCAATATGTGACTAATGAGTTTTACTCCCGCATTATTCGTCGACCTACCTTTCGTGAAACCAAATTGGCGACTGTGTAAAATCCCATTTGAGTTAAAATGTGACAACATCTGGTCTTGCATGATTTTTTCATAGATTTTACTCAATGCTGGTAGCACAGATATAGGTCTATAATTAGAGGGATCACCCTTACTACCTGTTTTGAAAATTGGTACTACTTTACTATGTTTCATTAAATCAGGAAAGAGTTGCATACAACATCTTTGTTTCTACTTTTCAAAGGATAGGTCCAAGCGTATTTTGAAAATGTATCAATAACAGTGAGAATAAATCGGTAATTTTTATTTTCTTTAGAAATTGATTGCATATCAATTAAATCTGCCTGCCAAAGGTCATCTATATCTTTCATAATAACGTGTCTTCGTGAAAAGTTTACCCTAGCATTTTTATGAATTTCGTTTACCACATCGGCTTTACTCATATTCAGAATTCAGCATACAAACATTTGTCTTGAATCCAGCCATGACACTGAATGAAAATCATGTTATTGCTACTATTTATTATTTAATTAATTCAGCTTCTTTTAATTCTTCAATTATCGATAAAATTTCATTATCATGGTTTGTATTGCCAGCATCTCTTGAAGCAACTAATAGTTTCAGTCTTTCAACCAATTCGTTAGGGTCGTCCCGATATATCAGGTTGTATTTTTTTATCTTAGGCAAGTTTCCTCCAAGCTTAGTGAGAATATTATCGTTTGACGATTCGGAAAACAATGGTCTGATTATTTTACGATATTTTGTTCCTTTATCACCTTTTATTTGACCTTTACGATCGAAGTCTCTCTTATGAGCATTTGTATAATGCAATATATCCTTGTAAATAAGTTTATCTTCGCCGGATATTCATTTTAAATCAGGTTTTTTTTTAAGTAAAAGTTCTTTCAGACCAGTTGTTACATTGTAGGATTTATCACCGATTTTAATCAGAATGGTCATGCAGGCAGACACGCAACATCATCAAAAATAAATACAGAATTTGTTAAAGCTTTACTCGAAGAAATTACATCTTTATCATCACTGAACTCATGGAAGTTAATCTGTGGCACTCTTTTTAGTACTTCGGTCAAAAAACGGTAATTTGGTTAAAAATAAGTTTTAGAGTAAAGATAAAGATTTCTGAATTTGAGTCCATTTTCATGCAGCAGTAAACTAATCATAACATTCGTTTTGCCACAGCTTGATAGACCGCATATTATACAGCGAATGGTATTTGGCAACAAAGCGCTATGCCTGATGCGATAAACAGAGTCACTTAATCTTATATTATTAACATTGAGGGATACGGGTTGCTTGATCAACTTCATCTTAGCGATTAATTAAAAAACTATTTAACGTGCATATATGTAGATATACACTTGTGTAACTAACAGGTCGAAACTTGTATAGAGTACAAGAAAGATGCTAGTCTCATCCTTCATAATATGCAATCTAAGCTAACGAGTGTACTTGTTACAAAACAAGCAATCACTTTACTTCGTTGCTGTCTTTTCCTTAGGTAACTCGTTTCGTTTATGATTTAAGAACATTTGTCAAGGTAAATATACGTATATTTTTTTAAAGTACCTTTTAACTATTTGATTATTTGATCTAATAAAAAATATATAACGCATACTTTTTTTTTTACAGCGTCATGTCACAATCGCCATTCTATAGTCCTGTTTTAGATAATATTGACCAACAGGGTAAAGTAAGTATGTAAATGACTATTCCTGTTATTAATTCACTTCATGGTTGATGCGTTTAAATAACACAAATTAATCCTTGTTTTTGCAGAATTTGATTGAAAATTCAGATCCAGATAAAAATCCATTCTACTATGCACCAGATAGAGAGAGTTAGTACGCTAAAGTTTCGGCAAGTGCATGTGAGGAGAGTCGACAGCAAAAAATAGAAGAACAAAAACTGAAGGAAAAAAAAACAACAAAATCTTTTAAAAACAAATCCAATATAATGCGTAAAGAGCCAGGACATATTCGCCAACTAATAAAAATAATTATTCATGATTTGAACGGTGGTAATATGGATGAAATAGACACTGACCCTGTTAGGTGCAGGCGTGGATGTACAGTACTTAGTGAGAAGTGATTATGACGGTATCATTAGTGAAACTGAGCATTTAGTTGGTAAGATAGTTAAAAAATTAAGTTCGACATCATAATATGAATTTTCAATGTTATTTATTAAGTATGTGTAAGTTTGTATCTATTTGGAATTCATTATAAGTGTGACAGTAAGTTTAGTATAATAAAAATAAAAATAAAAACTGTGTTTTATTAATTAATTAAAATTTTAAAAATCTTAAAACAACTGCGCATGGTTGTTTGTATTCACAACCTGAATAAATAACTGAATACAGCATATTTATTTGATTCGAATGAACTTGTATTCTATCATCAACTCTTTTTAATATTACTATATTAACTTCTTGTGAATACAATACATGTTTAATTGATTTGATAATATTACTTTTTACGCTTTAATTCAATATTCTTTAATAATTCTTTCTTTTATAGTTGGATGTTTTCAAACTTTTTAACCGACTTCACAAAAAGGAGGAGGTTCTCAATTCGTCTGTATGTTTTTTTTTTTTTTTTTTTTTTTTTTGTGTGTTAGCTCATAACTTTTTTCTGCGTGAACCGATTTCGATGATTCTTTTTTTATTTGATAGGTGGTGCTTTACATGTGGTCCCATTTAAATTTGATCAAGGTCTGACCAGTAGTTTTTGAGTTATCTTTAATACTGCATATTTTTCCACGTAGTTTATATGGATGACGTGTTAATAATTTCCTGTCATTGTTATTTACACACCAAGAAGTGGTATACGAATTTGTGTGGGGTAGGTACCGCAACTAAAAAGTGAAAAATAAAAACTTTTTTACAAAAAAACAACCGACTTCTAAAAAAAAACACTAAAAGACGTGAAAAATAACTTTAATTTCGGAAGTCGGTGGCCAAAATCGAAAATATAACACCAAAGACACCGACTTCCGAAATTAAAGTTATTTTTCACGTCTTTTAGTGTTTTTTTTTAGAAGTCGGTTGTTTTTTTGTAAAAAAGTTTTTTGTAAAGAGTGTGTTAGAAAGTGGATGAAATACTACATTTATAGGTATTGGCATCCACTTAATTAGTAAGCTTTGAGTGTCAGAATGGCTAGTTATTTAATATGTAAGAAAGTACCTATGATTATGGTGTGTAGGGAAAGGATGTTATGAAGAAAAGCACAGAAAGACAAGACCAGGCATTTATTTCCATTAGGCTTGTCGTTAATGAGAAAACTATTATCCGTTCCAAAACTAGGTCTTCATGGAGAAGAAGGAAAAGAAACTCCATGGCAGCTTGTTTTAGTCTTTTGTCAACACATTTTACATTAGCATATTATTATTGTTAACACAAGGTCCGTTTCTCAAAGTTAGCAACTTTGTCAATGTAAAGAAAGAACATGAATATTCCTTAATTCGATTTAACACACATAAGCAATATGAGCTATATGTATAACACATAATAACAACATAGATCAGCAATACTAATCAATATTATAATATCAATTATATATTTTAACTTACATGAACATTGTAGTCAGTCGACCTTTCACTAGAAGTGATAATATGATGATCATAATTCAATCCATTTTACATTATAGGAAGAACTTCGCTATGCAGCGTGATTTCCTTAGGTACATTGGCTTTTAGAAAATTAATATTATGGACCATGGACACCACTCAGGATCTGTGAGTCTGTCCTATCTCGTCCCACCATTCGAACCAAGATCCCCTTCAAAATTGGCGGTAACTCATTAAAATCCCTCCATATTACCAGTCAGTACCACAAACATTGCCGCCCATTCTGCCGCCTTTTTAGACCAATCAGAGATGGTTGTACATAATTGCTAAATATCTTCTAATATAGGTATTAATTAACAAATCTAGTATGGTGGAACTATTTTGAAACTTCATAAGATTATTAAGCAATTTAGTATGTATTTATTTGTAATCTTTAAGTAAAATCTTATAATAAATTAACATCATCTTTAAGATCTGAGAATCGTCTAAAACGACTTGTTACTTTTAAATTGCAATATGAAATCATGAGAAATATTACTAGTTTCATATTAATTATTATTTAATCATTTATGGTAATACTAAGATAATATACATTTGTTCTGATTATGTAAAACCACCAAACATGACTTGTTTGAAAACTCTAGAATCGTTGTTTGTGAAGCGGCCTTTTAAGTCAGAATAAATACCATTTACATTAAATACTTCTGTGTATGAAATATCAATTAAATAAATGCTAATAACACATATTTTAAATTAAGACCTTTCTATTTATAAAATAATAATTTACGTTTAATAAAATATAGTTGAAATGGAACGTTTCGTCGTCATACGTCAATGTCTTTATCATGTGACAGCTGCCGTTCATATTGTGATTCTAGAATATATATCATTAAACAACATCAATATTTGTGATCAATAATCATTCAGATAATCGCCTATAAATATGAATACTCTCACAAGTGCGGTGTACCTATACCATGAATACCAAATGAAAACCAAGGAAACCAATAAAACAAATAAAGTCAATAAACAAACTTTTATTTAGATATTTGCAATAATAATAATGATTAAAGAAACTTAATCAACTTAACAGTATACAGTATAGGGAACTAGTGATGTAATACAATTTTATTAAACTTTCTTGTAACTAAAATATAATTTTGTAATGCGAGTACGTATCTTTTATCATCATTTCTATTCATCGCCACTTTGCTCACTTGTTGAGAATATAATACGTGTTTCATAGATTTAATCATATTAATTTTAAAATACTTGTTTTCATTATTGAACAATGTCTTATTGTAATCTGAAATTCGCAGTTTATTTGTAACAGACTTTGAAATACCTTTTGCTTTCTTAATTTGAATTTTAGATGCTAATAAACAATACAATTTTGCTCTCAAGCCAGTAAATTCACTGATCACGTCTCCACCCAGATCATCTTTGAATAGTCCAGTTATTTTAGCGTTAACTAATGGCATTGAATAAGGGTTGTTTACGTCGTAATTACTAGTATCAAGTTCTTTTAAATTGTTTTTTATATCACTATAAACATCTTCTGTTTTAATTAAGTACAATAAGCTGTCGGTGTTTGTGTAACAAAGCTTAATGTTAGTCATATATTTATTTTTCATACTGTAATGATATTGATAAAGATGTGACTTAGCATATTCTAAAACAGTGAAACCTACCGGGTGCGGCGATTGAACTGTCCGTCTCTATCCAACTGTTTTAAAATCCGAACCACTGAATCGAATGCTGCCAAAACTTCAAATGTTGGTCTTTGACATGTTCTCTATCATCATTTGAAGTGATTCTGTTGAGAGAGAAACACATTCGAATTTAGAAAAATTGATTTAAAACGAAATTCAGTGATTGCTATTTATTTGGAGGGAAAATCGAATATCGAAATACGTCGAGCGCTGCCAAATCTTCAATTAAACGAGAAACTTGTGCATCGCACTATTCAACGTTATAATGAGACTGGTAGCGTTAAGAAGCGCTACGGTGGCGGACGATGCTGCACTGCAACAGCGCCAGCAGTTGTCGAAAAGGTGCGTCATCGATTAGACAGAAATCCAGCGCACTCAGCAAACCAGCTCGCGCAGGATCTCAAGGTGAGCGATCGCAGCGTTCGTCGCATATTGAAGGAAAAGCTTAAAGTCAAACCATTAAAAAAAAACCTTTCTCAGGAACTCACTGCTTTACAACGTAGCAAACGGTTGAATCAATCGAAAGAGCTGATTCGCTTGCTCGACTCTGGCGAGCTTCCCAATTTGGTGTTTTCAGATGAGAAAACTTGCGTTGAACAGTTTTTAAACAAACAAAATGACTGTGTTTGGTTGAAGGGACGTGTCAGCGACCATTCAGACGAATTGCAAGTCACTCAGCGCCAAGGAGCCGACCAAATCATGGTCTGGGCGGCGGTGTCGGAAAAAGGCCGTTCTCTGCTCGTTTTTCTTCCAATGGGTCGCAACCAAGTCAAAATAAACCAACAAATCTATCGAGACAAAGTCTTGCGACCAGGGCTGATACCGTGGGCGCGCAACACATTCGGTTCTGAGCGTTGGACTTTTCAGCAAGACTCGGCACTATCGCACAGAGCAATTGGAACGCAAAATTGGTTGAAAGCAAACGTTCCAGTGCTGATCGACCGAGATATGTGGCCGTCGTCATCGCCCGACTTGAATCCGCTGGACTTTTGTATTTGGGGTGTTTTACAGGCCAGGGCCTGTGCTAAAAAAGACACTTCGGTGGAAGCGCTCAAAGTTACTCTTACGCGAGAATAGAATTGTTTGAGTGACGACGTCGTTCGAGCAGCCTGCGCTTCTTTTAGGAAGAGACTTCAGCTTGTAGTAAAGGCTAAAGGCGGTTTTATTCCTTCGGAATAAGTCATACTAAAACTTTGAACTTTCTATTTTCACATGGCAAAAGTGTATAAATAAATATTGAAAATTAACAGAAATATTTCATTTTCACATACGGACAGTTCAAGCGCCGCACCCGGTATATAGATCGGTTTGTCTAAAACAATTATTTCCGGTTTCAGTGGAATAGCTACGAAACTTTCTGAAAATACAGTAACGTTTTCAAATTTGGTTTACAAATTAGTTTCTCAGCACTCAGTTGTTTGTTTGTAATATTGTTGGTATCAGTCCATTTAGTGACTAATTTAATATCTACTTGGTTCCGCTTATTTTCTATAGTTTTACCAAAAATTGAATTATTCAAAAGCTTGAAAAAGTCTTTTTCAAATGCTGTTTTTGCAAATTGTCGGAGGCTAGTGTTTAAATCTATATTTTTTTTAGGTATTCCTCTTGCCTAAATGTGAGAATGCGATGTATTTTTCTGAGAACAAGTCCATACTTCAAACATTGTTTTAAATTAGTGTAATGAATTATATAGTTAAATTTATCGTACAAATTAGCTATGAGTTTTGCTGTTTTTCCTCCTGGTGGTATGAATTTTTCTACAGCGAAAGGTAAATCACTATGATCATCATGTAGGTAGTCTGCATATTCAAGGTCCACCTCTAATATAAAGCCATACCTACCTGCTTTCATCTGAAATATTCGCAACATCGAAAGAATCAATATCCTCTCGATTTAAATTCCTGAGAATAGTAATATATGTAGATAGTTTTATGCAGAGACTTGAACAGCTGTTACAACATTTTATCAATAAACGGAGTATAATTTGTGGTAATTTTAATATTAATTTATCAAAAGATGACTCAAAACGACATTATTTTCTAACACTCTTGACATGTTACAACTTTCGACATTTAATTTACACAGATACATTTCAGCGCAATAATTCAAGTTCGTGTATAGATAATATATTGACTAATATTGATGAGACAACTATTAAGAGACACAGACCGTAATGGTCTATCTGATGGGCATGCGGGCCTTTTTTGTACATTATCACTGGAAAAAGGGGCTTATAGGAAAGAGCAAAGTTATATGTACATTGAAAAAAAATTATATAGAGTTCAGAGTTCAGAGTATTTATTTGTAAACATAGGTTACAGATACACAGGTGTGTGACATGTTAAATGTTTGTAAGTTCTCTATGAATGAAGGGAACAAGTCTTGCTTTCGGTAAAAGTTATTACAAGAAAACTAGTGCGCAAGTACATTTATTGACAAACTCAGTGATCTACATTCTAACACATTTAATAAAAAAAAAAAAAAAAAAAAACCAAAAACCAGCAACAAATCGAAATGGTTAACTACGGGAATAAGAGTCGCTAGTAAAATGAAACGGTTTCTAAATTTTATTGACAAAGAGAATTGTAACGATTCAATAGTAAATTATCATAGTAATTACTTTAGGATATTTAGAAAAGTAGTACGACATGCGAAACGACTAGTAGTAAGAACGGAAATAAATCTAGCTCAGAATTCTGGTAAAGTTATTTGGAAAATTATAAATAGTAAGAGGAATCCTAAAAAATATGTAAATGACAATTTGATACTCATGGATAATAATAATAAAATAGTACACAATCCCTCAGAAGTTGTTAATATTCTATTGGAAAAGTTCTGTAATAATTCGAATTTTATCATGAGTGACATTAATACAGCAAAAGAGTATCTACAAGATCATGAGAAAAAAGTAGAGGAGGATATGGTCTTTGAACCTGTTACACCTATCGAAGTTTTCACACTAGTTAAGATTATGGACAGGAAAAAGTCTTTTGGCCACGATGAAATTCCTATAACTATCATAAAGGAAAACATTGATGTATTGGCTACCCCTTTGGCCGATTCAATAAACGAATATGTAAATAAAGGTGTTTTTCCTGAGCAATTTAAATTAGCTGGAATACTACCTATACATAAGAAGGGGTCTAAAACAGATCCAGGCAATTATAGGCCTATCTCTTTGTTGCCAGTATGTTCTAAAATATTTGAAAAAAATATGAAAGTGCGGCTTGTATGTCATTTGAATAAACAAAAAATTATAACCGACCAACAATTTGGTTATCAAAATAATGTAGGAACAATAGATGCTATTGACATGTTAATTGATGATGTAGTGGGTAAGTTGAATGCTAAACTAAAAGTAGCAGGACTTTTCCTCGACCTAAGTTCTGCGTTCGATACAGTGGAAGATTTTATTCTTCCGAATAAGTTGGATTTATATGGCATTAGGGGAAAGGTGTTGAATTTATTCAGATCCTATTTACATAATAGAACGCAGTATGTCGAAATTAAAACAGTTCAAGAAGATGGGCTTGAAAAACTACATAAATCAGGCACTGCTGAAAAAAAATAAAGGCGTACCACAAGGATCAGTTCTAGGCCCTGTCTTCTTTATAATATTTATAAATGATCTGATAGCTTACATGAGAAGTATTTCAGATGATACTAAACGTAAAGTTTTTGCCGATGACACAAGCGCTATTATAGCAAGTGACGATATAGAAAATTTAGAAAAGAAAATTAATTTTATCCTATGTGCTCTTGAGAAGTGGTTCACCATGAATGATCTAAAACTTAATCTAAAAAAGATGCAATGTTTATTATTTAAATCAACCGTAAGGAACAACTATACTGTCAAAGTACATTTATCAGGGAATAAAGTAGATATTGTAGACAATTTAAAATTTTTGGGGGTACAAATAGATGCAGTTTTAAATTGGAAGAAGGAATTGGCAGTGGTCACTAACACTACGAGTTGTGCTTGCTATGCTCTCAGGAGTCTTAGAGATAAATTAACCATTGCTCACCTCAGAATGGTATATTTTGCACTCATAGAGTCTAGACTTAGATATAGCATAAAGTTCTGAGGCAACAGCTACCAATACAATATTAATGCTGCTTTCGTAATGCAGAAAAGAGCCTAGAGAACTATGCTTCGCATTGAACAAACGGAGTCTTGTAGAGATCATTTTAAGAAACTGCACATTCTCACAGTACCATGCCTCTATATTCTGGTCCTGCTTAGTCATTTTACTAAAAATATCCATAAGTTTGAGGCGGAAGAACAGAGACATATCAGAATAAAAACGAGAAGAAAGGATCTACCTAATTTCATACAGCCTAAGCTTAATGTTGTTAAACATGCCTCAAGAGTGCAATCTATAAATATGTACAATAAATTGCCAGTACAATAAAAAAACTCTATAATAATAATAATAAATTCTTTATTGAGAGTAACCATGAGACTCATACAGTGTTAGTAACAATAAAATAAACTTAACAACTATTAACATAGTTGTTAAGTTTATTTTATTAGTGATACAGTTACAACAACAATTAAACAAACATACACAACAAAATAATCACTGCTTCAGCATTCCAGCTGAGATACTGGAGCAACGACTTAAAATACTGCAGTCCAACCTGTCAGCAATAACTCCCAGGATGCTGTTGGAACTGGCTCGCACCCTGCGCACCAAGGATGCGAATCCAAATAAATTCAAAAGAAAATTAGTCATTGTTGTTGAAGAAATGTTATTACAGCATAGAAGAGTTTGTCAAAGATAATAGTAGTCGAACTAATATGTGATTGTATTTTAATGACTTTATGTAATCCAACATTCTATCATGACATTACACCTTAATGAATTTTATTGACATACTCGTACATTTCTTTGATTTGAATTTATATTGTATAATTATTTTGAATGATATTATGTTAAATTATTATAATTAATATTAATACTAATAATGTTGGAACCAATGTGGAATGTAGTCTTTGTTCTTTTCCGGCTTTGTGTTATCGTTATTGTGAAAACTACTTTTCGACACAAATGTTGAGAATTAAAAATCTAAACTCGGAAATAGGAAACTTTTTAGTCATTGCGTAACCGTACAGATTATTACAATCAAGATACAATAAATAGGTAGAAGACAATCGATCATCGTATTCAGATAAATACCTATTATTAGTTTTTGCATGACGTAAAGAACACTGTGCTAAGCCACCTCGTATTCCCTTTTCTAGCATTTGGTATATTTCAAGGTTGTCAATTAAATCTAATTCAACACCATCAATCTAAAGAAGCATAGCGTCCCAGCTCAAAGTAGGTGCCGTTACATAGTATGCAGGGTCTAATTTATAATATTGCAGATTTAAATCACGAAAATTTTCAAATATATCACACAACAGCAAAACATCACATTTTAAATATAAATCAGTATAGTCGCCCATAGAACAGATGTTAAATGTATTCCATACAGTTTTCGCGTGTTCATATTCGGCATCAGTAATATGTTCCAATTTCAATGTATTATAGAAATATTTTTTATTCGGAAGTTTTGTTTCGTTATACTTTTCTCAAGCGTTCATGTAATCATAAGGATAAATACCTTTACTCGTAAGCAAATGAATATTTTCGCTATTGAATTCCATTGACAAGTGAATAAATTTTTCATGTGTCAAATTTTTACTCAATGTTTCTAAACTTGAGCTAAGAAATTGAAACGAATCAAGTTGATCTAACTGATACTTCTGAATACAAACATACATCCTGAATCTAAATAAATAAGTACACAAATCTATAGCAAAGAGGTGCAACATGGGTAGGAATAAGATAGGAATGCGAACAGTTTCCTTAACAGGAACGATCATGTGGTGTAAACAGTAAGGTTGACGACCCTAGGTAGACCAGCCATATGGACGTTTACAGGTTCAATGAAAGGATAATGTCACACATCAATACTTACGTTTTTACTTACTTCTTTGACATAATCTCATTATTTGACATTATACTCGTATACTACGGATTCTTATTTCAACTCCTTATTTATGGCTTTTGTGGATAGGATTTTGATTCCGATGTGTTTCAGTAGTAATGGCAATCATGTCATTTAGTCTAAATAGGCTTTTATTTTTACATAGATTCTTTTATATTTTGTGAATGTGAGAACTTTGTAGACCTAACTTGTAGACTAGATTTGTGGACCTTTTTATATTTTGTTGAGTACATGTTACTTCTTTACAGGCCTACACTGTCCTCCCATATCTATCAACACTGTAATTGGAAACATTGTAAAAGCCCCTTATTTTTTAAAAGAGTAACCGTGGAGTTTCTTGCCGGCTCTTCTCCATAGGAAACAACCAATTGGAACCGTGCACCTAGCTTCTGACGTTTCATAAGTGCCCATGTTGGTTTATGTGAAATAAAATATTTTGATTTGATTTGATTTGATTTGATTAAATATAATTATTAAAGTATTTTTTTATCGACATCGACTTCGCAGTACAAATTCAGTAAAGACCCTAACAGGTCGATACAATATTATTATTTTCTGTAATTGATTTTATTTTATTTCTTTAAATTTATTTTATTTCTGTAAGTAGGTTTGTACAAAAACTTTTAATTTCGGAAGTCGGTGGCCAAAAACGAAAATACAAACCAAAGACACCGACTTCCGAAATTAAAGTTATTTGTCACGTCTTTTAGTGTTTTTTTTGGAAGTCGGTTGTTTTTTTGTAAAAAAGTTTTTGTTTGTTTTTTTTATCAATTTCCATATTTGATCCCACGAGTGTGGGGGATGTAAAAGGCCTAACATAAAAATGGCCCACAAAATCGGTTATCACAGATAGCCTGTTTTATTACATTGGTTCAATTACGCCGCGTGGTTGATGTCACTGTGACCTCTTTTTTTTTTTTTTTTGGGTGGGAAATCATCAAATGACCTCTCCCGCTCTGGGCGGAGCGGAAGGGCGTGTCAGACTCTTACTGACTAAAACCCACCCGTGTTCCTTCACTTGCCTGTGCGCCAGGGCCACGGTAACTCTTTCGAAAAATCCGCGACCCCGGCAGGCATCGGCCCTATCGGACCCCTTCAATGATGCTGACATCTCTTTGAGGCGCGCGTGGAACACGACGCGCCGTCGACCCGGGCCTGGTCCTTACCGGACGGCGAGCTGCCCATTGCTCGCCGTCCGCAAGCCCGCGCCTACGGTGGCCGGGAGTCGGCAATTGACTCCCGATGCCCAGGGTGTCTCCTCCTGCGGCGACTAGGGGCGTGAGGGCGCAACGATTGCCGCACCCTCACGCGCTCCGCCTCCTCCTTCGCGAGCATTACTGCTTCACAGAAGGAGGTGACGGCTTCCCATTCCCTCTCGCTCCGTACCATGGCCTGTACCAGGGCCGGACGCGAGAGATCGCCGCCACGAGGACACGGCGGTGCTCCACCCAAGCTGGGCAGACCTCCACCGTATGCTCCACCGTGTCCTCCGGTCGATCCACACAATGCCAACACCCGGGCGTTTCCTCCCGCCTTATCCGAAACAGGAACCTCCCGAAACAGCCATGTCCGGTGAGGACCTGCGTCAGGCGGAAGGTGAGGACGCCGTGGCGCCTCTCAAGCCACAAGTTTTCTTTTGTTAGAGCTTAAAGGTATTATAGACTTGAGTATTTGATATGAATTTCAATATAATACCACAACGCGTTTATGAGGAAAGGGGTAGTAAGTTTAAAATTATTAAAAATATTTTTATTATATGCTGTAACTAAAAATGTATGTTTTTCGCAATTTTTCCTTTATCTATGCTATAAGATGTTGCTACATACCAAATTTCAAGATTCTGAGTTCACGGGAAGTACCCTGTAGGTTTTGATTCCCTTGCGAGTGTCGAAAATTTGCAGCATAAACGGCTGTATCTTTTGATTACGTTGGCTTAGAAGTTTGTTTTTTTCACAGCTCTAAGGGACAGTAGACTTGAGTATTTGATATAAATTTCAGCTTGATACCTCCATGCGTTCCTGAGTAAAAGGGTCTTGACAGACAAACAGACGGACAACAAAGTGATCCTATATAAACCACCACCTACTTTAACCTACCTACCAACTTACCAACCAACCTATTTTACAGCTAAACAAAGGTTAATGAATAATTATCGTAAGTTTTGGAAAGCTACGCGTTAGCTGGATTCCAAGCCTGGGCTACCGGTGACCGTTGGAGGAATAAATGATCCAGAGGGAATCGCAAACATGTTCATGGAACACTTTAAAGTGCGGTCACCTCTTGGTCCCTCAGTTACGATGACCGGAGCTGAGTCCTGCCGTGAGGGAGTGAAAACGGTAATATATTTTTCGGCTAAACAGGTCAGAGCCATAATTAAAAACATGAGTAGAGGCAAATCTCCCCGACACGATGGACTCAGCATCGAACATTTTAAGTATGCTGGTATTCATATGCCGAGGGTCCTGTCCTTGTTTTATTCATTGTGCATTAGTCACTCATACCTACCAGCTGAGCTAATGAAAACTATAGTAGTACCTATAGTAAAAAACGGGACAGGAGATATTTCGGACAAGGGAAACTACCGCCCAATCTCTCTTGCGACAACAATTGCTAAAATATTGGACAGTATGCTTGATTCGCGCTTGGAAAATCATCTATGCTTGCATGATACACAATTTGGTTTTCAACCTAAAATTTTAACGGAAAGTGCAATCCTAAGCCTCAAGAATACTATCCAATATTACACTGATCGTAAAACGCCGGTGTTAGCGACGCGCTCGATAGATTTAAAGAAAATGTATTTAGTTAGTAAGTAGCATCACTAATCAAGGTAAAAGGCGGGACACGCTGACATGCTTATCACATTATGGGCCCCCCGCCAGTCTGCCAACGAACGCAAATCAATGCGCACGCCCAATTTTATTATTTTTGCGCACGCGGCCATCTTGGTATTTGTTTAACCCAATAAACGACTTTTAAAAAGTTCGCTTGTGTTTTGTTGCGACAAGTCGTTAGTTCCTGCAGCACCACCCCTTACAGCTGCTATGTGCCTGTTTCCAGGATCTTTCCAGAGCCTTTGACCTCGTGTCATACGATGTTCTTTGGAAGAAGTTGGGGGACAGGAATGTACCGGCTGAAGTTCGTAAAATCTTGCAGTATTGGTACGCGAACCAAACTAACAATGTTAAGTGGTCCAACACACTCTCTGGAACGTATGGGCTGGAGTGCGTTGTGAAGCAGGGGGGGTTGACGTCTCCACGGCTCTTCAACTTATATTTGAATGACCTCATAGTCGAGCTCAGCAGCATGCGTGTCGGTTGTAGGGTTGGTGGTGTTAATATTAACAGTATCAGCTATGCGGACGACATGGTGCTGCTGGGCCCAACTGCAGGATCCATTGCAGAGATGTTGAGAGTATGCGAGGACTATGCCTCTGCACATGGGCTCGTGTACAATGTAAAAAATGTGAGTACATGGTCTTTAAGGCCACCGGTAAATGCGAAGACTATGCACCTAATCTTACCCTAAATGGCATGAACATAAACAGAGTGAATACATTTAAATATCTGGGGCACATACTTACCGACGACCTTAAAGATAATGTAGATATAGAGAGGGAGCGCAGGGCATTGGCGGTCCGAGGTAATATGGTGGCACGTAGATTTTCCCGCTGTACCGACCAGGTCAAGATAACGCTATTTAAGGCATATTGTCAGGGTCTGTACACGGGGGGTCTATGGACCAGCTTCACCAAAAGGTCGCTAGATGTCCTGCGCGTCCAATATAACAATATTTTCAGAAAGCTCTTGAGACTGCCCCGGTCCTGTAGTGCGTCGGAAATGTTTGCACAGAATCGGACTGACGGCTTCCATGCGGTCATTCGAAAAAAACGTCGCATCATTAGTAACTAGAACTCGGGCCAGTAGCAACAGCATTCTGAAAATAGTGGCAGATACATAGTGTCTATTCTCCCATCGTAAGGCATTTTGTGGAGAGGATGGCCAGGTGAGAAACTTGTACCTTACTTGGTCACCTGTGCAAAATGCTTCAATCTCAAACTCAATTTATAATAAGAATATTACTACTAACACTAGCTTTATGGTATTACTAACATTATGGATCTTTGTTGTCCGAATAAAGTTTTTTTATTTTTTTATAAGGGTTCCGTCCTTTTGAGGCACGGAACCCTAAATACATGAAATTAAAACTTAGTACAGTGGATTAATTACTTTAAGGTAAACACCACATTACCAAAATTAAATTAATTGACAGCTTGGGTACATGACAAGTTTTCAAGCAAACTTAATACTAGGGGGAAAATATGCTAGATATATAGGACATCATAAAGGTTTCGTAACAAATCAGACAAACAGTCAAAGTAAAACTTTGGACAGACAGACGGATATGACGAAACTATAAGGGTTCCTTGTCAGAACTACGGAACCCTAAAAAAACAGCCGTTCGATACATTTTGACCGCGTAGGTGCACTTTTCTATGAAAAATCCACCGACGGATAATTTCTACGCTGGGGGTCAACAATCAGGTGCTGAATTCATGGTTACAGTTTGCGCGACGATGTCCTGCCACCTGCATGTTTAATTAATTTGATAGTGATTGAGATGAAGTTACAGTGCCCGACGACCTGTGGGGTAGTTACGTAACACACGTACAGTAGGAATGGGTTTCATTTTGACAGTTCAACAACATTCATTGCGTTATTTACGCTGTTGAGCAGACAAATTGGAACATATGGAACAATGGATAGCAATAGGTTTCAAAATGATTCAGATTGTGATAGATAGTGTGTTATGTAATTAGGGTGCAGTAAACATTTAGCGAAGATTCAGGAGTAATAAAAGAACAGCTTGCTCAGTAATAAGATCAGGCGGACAGTACCTAAGATTGATTGCGAATCGGGCCCACTTGCTCCTTGCACTATGCTTTAATGAACCACTAGGACTATTTAATGATCAATAGGTACCTACTTCAGCACCTTATATGACAACCATGATGGGAGAAGGAGTGTGTCAACTTTTGACATTAATCACTAAACACATTTTTTTTACTTCCAGATTCTTCGCCGTCCTCTACCCACTAAGGGTAATCACAATAAGACAGAGAAGCAAGATAATGCTGTGTCTTGCGTGGATCATCGCTCTTCTGTGCAGTCTTCCACAGGTGATTCGTTAATACTTTACTAAACTAATTTGTCTATGAAACTTAAGTAGTTTATAAGTGAAAGTATGTATGGTTTGAATACGGATGTGTTTATAAGGAGTGTATGTCAAGCGCCAATCACCCAACCCGCGCCCTAATTGCGTAACACACTATCTATCACAATCTGAATTATTTTGAAGCCTATTGCTAAACCATTGCTTCATACTATGTTCAAAAAATGTGTCTGCTCAACAACGTAACTAACGCAATGAATGTTGTTGAACTATCAAAATGAAAGCTATTCCTACTGTTAGTGTGTCATGCAATTACCCCGCTGGGCATTATTGGAACATGACCTACCTCAGGAGCAGTGGTGGCCCAGTGGTAACGGCCGCGCCTTACAAGTTGCAGGTCGTAGGTTCGAACCCAGACAGGCGCTTTACTTTGAGTAATTATTTCATCACCACTGCTCTCAAAACGGTGAAGAACACTTAAATCAGAACACGTGTTTGAATAAATATAGGTACTTCGTATTTTCATAAAAATGTTTGCTCTATTTGCCGTATAGCTGACCCACAGCGTGTTTAATACGTGTAAATACTATAATAATTTCCAGTAAATAAACTTGAATTGCTTCAGGATTTTATTTTCTGCTGATTTCAAGGAGATATTGTTGAACGCAGCTGCATAGGCTAGCTAGAAATAGTCCAGTTTAAAGAGATAAAGGGTATTTAAAGTGCATGGACTTATTTTTATTTTTTTGGGTGGGAAATCATCAAATGACCTCTCCCGCTCTGGGCGGAGCGGAAGGGCGTGTCAGACTCTTACGGACTAAAACCCACCCGTGTTCCTTCAGTTGCCTGTGCGCCAGGGCCACGGTAACTCTTTCGAACAATCCGCGACCCCGGCAGGCATCGGCCCTATCGGACCCCGTCAATTATGCTGACATCTCTTTGAGGCGCGCGTGGAACACAACGTGCCATCGACCCGGGCCTGGTCCTTACCGGACGACGAGCTGCCCATTGCTCGCCATCCGCAGGCCCGCGCCTACGGTGGCCGGGAGTCAGCTATCGACTCCCGACGCCCAGGGTGTCTCCTCCTGCGGCGACTAGGGGCGTGAGGGCGCAATGATTGCCTCTCCCTCACGCGCTCCGCCTCCTCCTTCGCGAGCATTACTGCTTCGCAGAAGGAGGTGATTGCTTCCCATTCCCTCACGCTCCGTAGCATGGCATGAACCAGGGCCGGACGCGAGAGATCGCCGCCGCCGATCGCCGCCACGAGGACACGGCGGTGCTCCGCCCAAGCCGGGCAGACCTCCACCGTATGCTCCACCGTATCCTCCGGTCGATCCATACAATGCCAACACCCGGGCGTTTCCTCCCGCCTTATCCGAAACAGGAACCTCCCGAAACAGCCATGTCCGGTGAGGACGCCGTGGCGCCTCTCAAGCCACTCCTCAAAGAGGGGACTTACCGCCGTAATTGTGGCGTGCCCAAAAGTGCATGGACTGATTCGTTGAAAAACTCGGGGGCAATTTACAGGAAATTCGTAAAGCGTAAACGTGATTTTTGAAAAGCTCTAGTTTCATTTTTCTAAATGTTTTGCGACATTTCCGCGAATTTCACTTTCAATTCGGCCAATAAATAACTGTCAGGAAATTGGGCAATAGTTACCTGCATCAAAATTGGGCAGTAGTTGCCTGAACCAAAATTGGGCGATAGTTACCTGCATCATAATTGGGTGATAGTTACCTGCATCAAAATTGGTCGATAGTTACCTGCATCAAAATTGGGCAATAGTTGCCTGAACCGAAATTGGGCGATAGTTACCTGCATCAAAATTGGGCAATACTTGCCAGAACCAAAATTGGGCGATAGTTACCTGCATCAAAATTGGGCAATAGTTGCCTGAACCAAAATTGGGTGATAGTTGCCTGCATCAAAATTGGGCGATAGTTACCTTCATCAAAATTGGGTGATAGTTGCCTGCATCAAAATTGGGCAATAGTTGCCTGCATCAAAACTGGTACAAAAAATTGGTTACATCATTAATGTTGAAATTACACATATGAGAACGATGTAGAAAGACGTGCACATTAAAAGCGTCCGTAATAAAAAGAAGAAACAAGAAAGAACAAAAACAAAAAAAAAATGCAAAAAAAAAATTGTCGTGGCAGCAATAAAAATAAGAGATGACCAGCCCCTACTGATGGCGCCCGTTCAGGAACATGACATATGGATCAGCACAATTCAGCTTAACCATTTTGAAGGGAACTTATTGATCCAACACACACGCCACCACCAGTGAGACATTTGAGTGAGCATGACATACTCTCAGCCGCCAGGGCACATTCGAGTCAATGAAAGACAAACCCAGTAAATGGTAGCTTTATAGTAGGTACATAGTGCTCACACATGTGCTGCGCCATTATGCAATACTAAGAGATTAAATTTATACAATGCAAAGATAGTTTCTACAATCTTCGTCAAGACCAACAATATTTTCGAATGCTAATCAATTAGTCTATGCGCCCCTCTGGAACAGGACCAGTGTTGAGCCAAGCATCTTTGTCAGCGATGTAATCCCCCAACTTATAATATGCTTGGCTGCATAGTGCGCGATTCAAATTTAGTTTCATTCAGTTGGAGTATGTGGGGAGGTATTTTATTGTAACAATTTAAAGATGAAAGATGAGTCTACTTTAGCCAGTCTTTCTTTTTTTTTTTTGGGTGGAAAATCATCAAATAACCTCTCCCGCTCTTGGCGGAGCGAGAGAGCGTGTCAGACTTTTACTGACTAAAACCTACCCGTGTTCCTTCAATTGCCTGTGTGCTAGGCCACGATAACTCTTTCAATCAATCCGTGATCCCGGCAGGCATCGGCCCTAGCGGACCCCGTCAATTAGTGCTGACATCTCTTAAAGGCGCGCGTGGAACACAACGCGCCATCGACCCGGGCCTGGTCCTTACCGGACGGCGAGCTGCCCATCGCTCGCCGTCCGCAAACCGGCGCCTACGCTAGCCGAGAATAGGCTATCGACTCCCGACGCCTAGGGTGTCTTCTCCTGCGGCGACTAGGAGCACGAGGGAACAACGATTGTCTCACCCGCACGCGCTCCGCCTCCTCCTTCCCAAACACGGCATAACGTAGACAACGGTATTTGAGCCAATCTAATAACGTATTATTTTGGTTTACCAACGACTGAACGATAGTAATTATAGAACTAACGCAATTCCTTGTGTAACATCTAAATTAAACACGTTGACGCAATAAAATGAGACTGTGTGAACAACGATCTTATTTGAACAACTTAAGTGTTTCCGTAGTATGATTTGATTTTGTATTTTAAGCCTTCGTGACCTTTTTAAAAATAGCGGCACGTTTTTCTCGACTCTAGTTGCACATTTGAGCTCATTGACTCAACAAAAATTGCAACAATTATTTCTTCTACTCCATTGAATTAGCAATACAGAAATTGTAGAAATAATCCTCACAGTTATATTTTTGTTAGGATTATTTCTACAATTTCTAATAATCTGTTTGCCAGCCAAGGTTTTTGTTCATAATGCCAATTATTTAATTGTTTACTTGCCCGGAGATAATCTGAGTTAGTGTGCTCTTCCACGAAACTCTTAGCGTTGGAGAGCTTTCAATAATAAACTACTCATTTAAACAGAATTGCTCGAATAAGCAGGATTGTGATTAGAAAAATTAAAAGAAATATTTGACGGCGCCAGCGATGGCTGAGCGATAGCGTCGTCATCATCTTGATTAGGTGGTACAGGGTTCATTGCGTAGGTAATACAGAATAATAACTAATGCAATAGTTGAATAACAATATCACTTTAATAATTACTTTACAATCCACAACATTAACTGGGTAAACCGACAGTTTCGTTTTGGACAAGTGACCCGGTCGGTATCCGAATTCAAAGTGAACTCTGCACCAACCTCACTCTCCAACACGACTCTGTCCACGTGTCGCCGTTACAATAACAACTGACGTCACGGTTTTTACCACTTCCTTGGTACTACAATAATCAAATGATCAACTATTTAGTTAAACCGCCATGAAAAATAAAGATCGATCGTTCATTAAATTCAGTGCGTCACAATAAAGCAGAGCATATTGGCTGATTGGCGTAGCTTGAGCTAAGCAGCACTCGTTGCTGAACCCATAGATCGGTGCCCTCCGCCGACTGATCGCTATATGTGAATATTATGCGGTGGAATACGTGAGTATGTCACACTGCCTGCTTTAAAAACCACGGGCTCGCTGTTAGTGACATTATATTTGAGCCCATTATAATGTCACTAAGAGCGAGCCCGTGGTTTTTAAAGCAGGCAGTGTGACATACTCATGTATTCCACATGTCGCACTTTTTGGAGAACCATTGAGAAGGGTGGACAAGTTTAAATATCTGGGCCACTGGGTTTCTGAAGATCTTAAGGATAATTGTGACATTGAAAGGGAACGTAGGTCGCTGAATGTCCGTTGTAACATGCTGGCCCGCAGGTTTGCACGATGCCAGTTAAAGTAACAAAGCTTACTATCAATCCTTCCACACGTGCAGCCTGTGGGTCAACCTCACTCAGCGGGCATACAACGACTTGCGCGTTCAATACAATAATGCACTGAGAGTGCTGCTGCGGCTGCCGTGGCGTTGTACTGCGTCAGGAATATGTTTACGGATACTAATATTAATCATTTTGCCGCCATTATTAGGAATAGGTATGCAATCCTGATGACGCATGTTCGCGGCAGCACCAACAGTATTCTCAGTATATTTGCAGATCAGTGGGATTCCCCGATGTTGAAGAGGTGGATGCAGCTCCACGCTGAATTTTAATTGTAGTATGTTATCTGTGTCAATAACCTACTAACACTAGAAGTTAAGTAAAATTGTTATTAATCCTATAAACTCCTGTCTGAAATAAAAGTTTTCTATTCTATAAAACTATCGGAAATATTATAAGCCCGGTCAAATTAGCCCAAAAAATAGGAGTAAGGTTACATTAAATAATAAATTATTTTATTTCTGTAAGTAGGTTTGTACAAACACTTTTACACGTCAATTATATTTTTTAAACTAGATGAGGTCGGCGTTTCCTATCTGACTACTCTGAAAAGAAAGGCCGAAACAAACTCAGAGGTCACAGTTTCTTTTAAAGTCCAGACATAATCTTGGTCAGATCATGGGAAGACCATGTAGATTGGTATCTGAAATGGTTTTTTGAGGAAAGAACCACACCGATTGAGTGGACCTGTCCAGTCAGTGCACGTATTTGTCAGTAATCGTGCAGCTCAACCCAGGAAGTCAGGACATAAGGAGCTCAACCACTCGACGAACAATACCAAAGAAGGGACATTTGTGTAGGCTACAAAAATTACTCAAACTGCCAGACCATGATGAAAACTAACAGAGACGGAAAAAAAGCAACAATGACCCACATAGTCTTCACATTCACAATAATTAAAATAACATAAAACTTTACACGTAAGATAAAAGGTGTATCCTATGTGTTATTCCTCCAGACTACAATCTACCTCTGTGCCGAATTTCTACCAGATCCGTTCAGCCGTTCTGACGTGATTTCGTAACAAACATCCAAACTTTCGCATTTATAATATTAGTATAGATATAAATTTTGTCTTCAAGACGCAAGCGTGGAAAAGGTTAAGCGCTTGCGCTTGCGCGGTTGCTTTGGCTTTATAAGCCATTTTTTATGTTTTTCTTTGAGGTATTGAATAGTACCTACCTACTGTTATATTTTTTTAATTTCTATTTTTCTGTTATTAGTGAACGAATGCATATTGAATACTAATGTTATATATTTTTGTTTTGTTATGTACTAAGCAAGCTCAAGAAGATACTATGAAAAAAAAAACGTTTTTATTCATGAACCATGACTCCCCCATTATGTCTTTGTTTAATTTTCTCCAGCCTATGTTACCCGGGATAACGCAACGCAATACATTGATATCGGTTAAGCCGTATGGAAGTTATGGTCGAATAAAGAAACTCACAAACTTACATGAACCCTGAAATCATACCGCTCCTTTTTCGGGCAGTCGTGTAAAAAGTAGGCGTCCTTTAAATCTAAAGTTGCCATAAAATTATTTTTATCTAATAACCTGTTGCTGTTCTGTTATCTTCCATTTTAAAATGTTCAAGTTGAATAAATTTATTTAAATTTTAAGATTCAAAATAAAGCGATGTTCGCCGTTAGCTTTTGGTAATGTAATTATGGGTGATATAAATAATTTACATCACACAACAACTATTGTCCCTCGCAGGGAATAGGTTACTTCGTTTTCGTTGAGCGTTCTTTCTGACTTTTTTTTTTCATTTCGCTCGGCTCCTTAGCTCTTAGCGTGATGTTAAATAGCCTATAGCCTTCTTCAAGAATTGGGCTATCAAATGCAAAAAGATTTTTTCAAATCCGACCGGTAGTTCCAGAGATTACCCCTACATACACACTTACAAACAAACAAATTTCACCTCTTTATAATATTGGTGTAAAGAAATGATTACCTGATGCTATGCAGCACCATAATTGCGTAACACACTCAATCACAATCTGGATCATTTTGAAGAAGCCTATTGCTAATCTATTGCTACATATGTTCGAAAAATTTGTCTGCTCAACAATGTAAACGCAATGAATGTTGTTGAACTGTCAAAATGAAAGCCATTCCTACCGTTACTGTCTTACGCAATTACTCCGCTGAATTATTTGGTCTCAGTGAGGAGGGCATGGGTGTCTGGGAAATAAAAACGATTTGTTGTTTTTTTTTGGGGTCGACGACCGCTTGTATTGCTCAAAGCAAATCAATTTATTTACCCTACGTGTTGGTACAATTTCGGTCTTAACATAAATAATTATACAGATCCATAAGACTTAGTCATAATACGGTGACATGCAAACATTTGGGTATATAATTAGTCACGATGAAATTATATTTATAGAACTTATAATTGAAATAAAATTAAAATTGAGTAGCAATATTATTATAATTATGATATATTGAAAAAAAAATATTAATGTCAGAGAGTAGATTAACATTATTGTTATTTATCTTTCAATCTCTTAATAAATATGTCGCTTACAGAGTAGAAATTCTTTTCCATAAACCATACTTTAAGACACCTTACGCATTTATTAGCTGGTAAGATTTTAATGCTGTCCGTTGTAGCATAAAATATGCGACCGCACATTGCATAGCAATTCTTACTATATGTATAATGCTGTCCTAGGAATTATGGGCAAAACTATTCTATTTCCGTGCCTAGTACTTTTTGCAAACGTTTCATGAGCTTTTATAAATAGCTCTGGGTGCATTTTAACAAATTTTGCGCATTCAAAGATATACAGACTTGGAAGGGTTAGTATCTTGAACTTTTTGAAAAAGGATTAGCAAAATTCCCATGGGCGTATTTCTGCTATAGCGCGGATGCATTTTTTCTGTGCGATGAACACTCGCTGACTTTTTGTTGAATTACCCCAGGTAATAAGACCATATCTAAACACAGAATCAACATACCCATAGTATGCAGATAATACGGTTTTTAAAGCTGATGTTTTTGTAAGTTCGTGTAGGACGAAGGCGAATTTATTTATTTTACTGCATACTTTATTGACGTGTACCTTCCAGTTGCAGTGTTTATCAATCATGATCCCGAGAAATGTCGTTTCGTTTACTTCTTTTAATTTCAGTCCTGTATAATTGATATCCAAAGTCTTATTTTCGCGTCCGTATGTACTAAATTGAATAAAATTAGTTGTTTTTAAGTTTACACATAGATTATAATTATTGTCGTCAAGCCATGTTATTATCGATTCAATTGTATTATTGATGTCAGTTGTATATTTATTAACGTCAGTATTATTCGATGTCATTATTAAAGATATGTCATCAGCGAATAGTAAACAGGGGTGATTTTCTTTTTTTGCATTTAGACATTTCCTCGCTGAGGTGGGATGAAAAGTTACGTGTTGCACTCGAGTGCAAAGATTTTTCACCTCGTGCTCTTTTGGTTCTCTCGCTAACGCTCAGGATTCAATTTTAGAATCCTTCACTTGCTCGGTCATCAAAATTGAGCACGCGGTTAAAAAGCAACTTTGCACTCTTGTATAAAAAATAACTATTTTCTCATACGCTATTTGTTTTCACTATCTACGCTACTTCCACGTATTGAATATAGGTCTTTATATATTTTATTTTTAATTTATTTAAAAAACACATACAACTATCATCACAGGCTTACCTAATACAATAGTGTAGTTATAATGAACAACTCAGAGTAATTTTACAAAATGCGGCCCTTTTTTTTTTTTTTTTGGGTGGGAAATCATCAAATGACCTCTCCCGCCAGCCATCAGCCATATTTTACCTACTGTGGGCGTACTATGGGAAGTGTTGGTTATTGCGCAAAAGAAAAACCGTTTGGAGTTAAAATCAAATTATAATTTAGGAACAAATTAATCATTCTAGCAAATCACACACTGTCAGTACTCGACACAACTATACGGAACGCGTGATAGTTTTTAAACGTGTTCACTGCTTAGCCGCCAACAACAAACTCTGCTTTAACTCTTGTCAAGCGTTATGTTATATACTCTGTCGACCGCCACCTAGTGGCGTTGGCGTTCCGGTTAATCAAAGTCAAGCGATTGAATTAACGTATTTCCGACATATCTATTTTAAATCTCTGAGACATTGCGCAGACATTAACATTTAAAAAATGGTTTATCTAGCACTCTGTCACCTACTGCATCCCGGTATGCGGTGGGCTGCTAACACCAAGTTTATTGTGGTGGAGCGAGCACAGAGAGCTGCCCTTAAGGTGATGATTGGCAGTACCATAAAGATTCCCTACTTCTGAATTATATGCGGACTGCTATATGCGGACTGCAAATTACTTACTGTGAGACAGCTCTTTGTCCTTCGAGCCACTCTCAGAAAACATCATCAAATTCGCCATCGGATTGTACTAAGCGCAAAGCAAAAAATGAATGCCCGACAGTACGCCACAAAACTGCATTTGCTAGGCGCCAGTTTTACCTTCTAAGTACATTAATTTACAAAATATAGTAAAGTCATCAGATAACAGAGCTAAATCACCACGAAGTTAAGATTAAAGTACAAAGTCAGCTACAGGATTAAGACTACGCTCGAACAGAAGAACTGCTTCACCACCAGCAGTAGGCGTTTAAACATATAAATCTGTTCTACTGTTGTTTTCAATTTTTCACTTTATTTTGACCACCAGCACATATACAACACAATCTCAAACACTTCAACACACCCTCACGCAAACGCTTAATACTACTATACTCACTTCTACATACACCCCATCACATACATAACCTCATTCTAACATACACACATATATAAACCTTAAAAACCCTTTTTCAGTATCCCTTATTATTCCTTCATTGCTAATTTTAATATACATACTTTGTAACCTGCAATGCCAGTGACTATTTTTGTAATGTTAGAACACAACTTAAAAGGTTTTTTGGTATCATAGTGACAGCACTCCTATGTCACAGGATCACCTAGTTTAGGAGTCCGGGTTTACCTTACCCGTATGACCATAACCAAGTTTTGTATCCTAGTCATAAGCAATATCAAAGGTTTTTGTATCAATAAAGATTTTTATTATTATATTATTAATCTGTAGCAGTATCTACACCGCCACATGTGAGCTACACGTCACACTAACGTCACGCAAAATCCTGCATCGCGCAAGTAGAGTTTACCGCGCGATTAGCTTAAATACAACGTCCCGACATCAACCGTCGGGCAGTTGCCCACCAGACACGACACCCGTCTGGTCGGAGGATCCTCCCTTTTCTATGGATGTGTGAGTGAACTTTACAGCCTGTTCCTCATATCTTTGTTAATCTATACTAATATTATAAAGAGGTAAAGTTTGTGAGTTTGTGAGGTTGTAGGGGGTAATCTCTGGACCTACTGAACCGATTTTGAAAATTATTTTACCAATGGAAAGCCACATTATTTGTTAGTGTCATAGGTGGTAAATTAACCCGAAAAATGAAAAGACTTTTTCGTGGTAGTCGGATTTACAAAGTAAGTCGGAGAAAAAACGGTCGAAGGAAAATGTTTCTTACGAACGCTGCCTTAACGATGATTCAGTTCAGTCATAAGTCATAAGTAATTTATTTCATAACAATATAGATAAATTGTGTTGAAAATTTTAAAAATAACATTATACAATTGCAATTAAAATAAAATTCATCAAATACATTTAGAAAAGTCGATAAAGTAATAACGGTCAATTAAGAATTCAAGTACGTAAATAATAAATGTCAAAGTAATAAAATCAATCATAAATTACAATGTCATATGTCATCTAGGTATTCGTTGATACTGTAATAGCCTTTCCCCAATAAATAGTTTCTCAATTTGTTATTAAATAAGTTAACCCTGGATATGGTTTTGTATTCTATAGGCAACTTGTTGTATAATAAATAATAGTTTAAAAACTAAAAAACACGCTTTATATGGAAAACCCAACTAAAAAATAGAAAACAATTTTAATAATTTTGAATTAAGAATAGTGTAAAAAAATCTAATAAATATAAATGAATAATAGTGTAAATAAGAAAAAAATGTTTTATTTCAAAAAAATCGTGGGGTGCATGGGACAATAGTTATAAATATTTCATTGACAGATATGAGAAGAAGGATTATCATCTCGATAATATCTTAAAAAGCACCCCACGCTTTTTTTTAATAAAACATTTTTTTCTTATTTACATTTATTATTATTAGAATTCATTTATATTTATTAGAATTTTTTACACTATTCTTAATTCAAAATTATTAAAATTTATTTTCTATTTTTTAGTTGGGTTTTCTAACCAGAAAACCCAACTAAAAAATAGAAAATAAATTTTAATAGTTTAAAAAAACTAAAAAACACGCTTTATATAGAAATATAAAGCGTGTTTTTTAGTTTCGTTTATTTATAAGAGCGTTTTTTTTTATTTTTTTTAAACTGTTATTTGATCGAATCTACTATCAATTCCGTGATAACTCTAAGTAACTGTAATTATTTTCCAAATTATTAATGTGTGTGTGTGTTATCTATATTCACAAATATAAATATACAAATACATGGAGTGAGCGGGTACTGGTTCCTGAGCGGGTACTGGGGCTCTTACCTTACAGCTGTATTGATAGTCAAATCTCGATTTTAGAAGCCATTAAAAGATTTTAACGTTATCAATATATACACTGAGACTTAATGGTATCAGGTTATTGACGAAAAAGTGATATCGACAAGTCTTACTACGTGTTATTTCGTAATCAAATCATTTCATCTAATGCTTCTCTGTTACATGGGGTTTTACCTGTTAGCTTTGAGCAATCAAGTTCTTCAATTCGAATTCCGTCCAAAGATCTTCCACGACTTTTTTTTTTTAACAAAAAACTTCAGTCCCCACGCGGGTTGTGCTAAGCTGAGTGCCCGATCAGAGTGTCTCTGGAAATGCACGCATGCGTAGTTCGCGCACTAGCTCTATCTCTCTTACTCTCATGCAAAGGATCCGGAAAGAAATTGATGAATCCTGGCAAATCTAATCAGGATAATCGGATATTTTAATCGAATTATTGCATTGTCATCGGTCTTTGACAGGTGTGCAAAATTTGAATTAAATCTGACCGTTTAAAGTGGGTCAAAATAGCGTTCAAAGGAGTCAGTTACAAACATACAAACAAAGATACAAACATACATACATACAAGTGAAGCTAATATAAAGCGTGTAAAAATACAGACTGATACCTCGGACTATGTTTGACAACTTTTAATTTCGGTTGAATAGTGTTGCGCAAATCTTTCCTACGTATGCTAGCTCTAGTTTGTCTTAGCTCATCAGTCTCAATTTTGTGCAAATTTTTTACTAAGCTGGTTAGCAACACTAAAATATAAGAAAGAAAAATTGTTTATTCTGCACAAACAAAACGCACATTACAAAAATACATATAAAATACACACGTACTCAGTAAAGTAGCCAAAAGCCTCGTATTCAACCATGAAGTTAGACAATTTATCTCCTCTCTCCCAATAAGATTTCTTTTTCATTTCCTACACCTCTTTCAGTCATCGTCTGTATTCCTATACCTAAAATACTGTACACTTGTTAATTTGTGGTTCATGAATCTATATTAATTTCTTGTTTTAATTATATTGCATGTATTACCTATTACTTTTGTATGCCCTAGAGGCAAAGCATAGCGCCCTCAATGTATTACCAATAAGAACTTATATTGTACCTATGTTTTACAATAAATAAATGAATCTGAATCTGAATTTGTATAATTGAAGCTACGAATATCAGCTGGCAATGAACAAAATAATCTGATAAAATATAGGCCTGTACCGAATTCAAGATATTTTTGATATTGGACTAGTTTATTAAGTTCAGTGTACCAAACACCGGCCACCTTTAATTGCACGGTAAGATAATGGTTCATTATCCTGGAGTACCTTCGGCCTTATATGAGCCTTCTTAATTATAAATTAAGCAGCCATTGTTATGAAGTACCCACTGTCAGGTATTAATTAAACTCTGTTAATACACGACCCTCGTAGGATTGGTTAAATATTTTTTGGCTTAACGGGGTACTGTTGTTTGGTATTTTTAATACGCTTTTATTAGCTTCATACGTATGTTAGTATGTTAGTATGTAACGGAATCTTCGAACATGATTTTGACCCTTTCAAAACGGCGGATTAACTCGAAATTTGGCATACTTATTAAGGACCGATGACAATTCAGTATTTTAAACAGTTTGACCCATTATCCTTACTAGGATAATCAGGATTAGCGAATTTTTGTTTTCCTGATACCCGGAGTGTCTGCTTCAAGACCAATAAAGGAAACTACTTGGCACGCCGATCACCTATTTCTCGGATAAGTTACCGACTGTGATTAAGATAAAAAAATTCGGAGAGGGAACCTGAGAACAGGCTATCTCATCCAAGGAAGGCAGTAGGCACTCAATTAACCCATTTATCGGATAAGTTACAGACTTAGAATAAACATCAATGACGGCTCAATTTTATTGAAAATCATTGATTTTCATAGTAGGATATCGAAAATATTGTGTACGTCGTGTTCGTCAACTCGCTATATCGAGTATATATTCTAAAAGCAGCCAATATATACTTAAACTCTTTTAGTAGTAAATTGATGTAATGAAAATCAAACTCACTTTAGTAGTAAATTATTGTAATGAAAAAAAAAATTGAGCCACATTTAGAGACATACATGACCTATTTATTGAGACAAACATAATGACTACTCGTCAGAAAAGTCAGGTAATTTCGTACGTTTCAAGAGTTCTGATATAAAACAATATGTAACGATTTTATTTCGACTGCAGCCAATAATTATTCAAAATCTACTTTAATAGTAATTACTATCAAGTTTTTTTTTACATTTGATATAAAATTTCTTTCATACGTCGACAAAGTAGGTAACGTAGATTTTTCTTGATGATAAATTAACGATAGATGGTACATAATTTTATTTTATCTACGCCACACTTCGTTCACCGAGATTGCTCCCGGACCCTTAGGAACCCCAAACTTACTCACTACTCATACTCGACCCAATACTTTCTTTGAAAATACTCAGACTCACTAACATACGCTCGATCCTCAAACATAGCCAACGTTCTCACACGTCCCAATACTTGCCATGAAAATACTCTAACATACACACTGATAGAAGGATTTGTTTGTATCTAATAAGATTTGTTAATAGTTAATAAATCATTTATTAGTGGCTATTTTTTAGTACCAACGAAATATTTATTACTATTTAACAAAATAATGATCTATTAGTACTTACAAAATAGGATATTAATATTTAAGAGAACACATAAGAAACGTGTTTCACTGTATTATTTTAATTGTTAAAATTACTACGAATTAGAAATTTGGTGAAACGGAATATAAAAAAAATAATAGTTTAAAAAAACTAAAAAATACGCTTTTATAGAAAATTCAACAAAAAAATGAAAAATAAATAATAGTTTACAAAAACTAAAAAAATACGCTTTTATAGAAAATCCAACTAAAAAATAGAAAATAAATTTTAATAAATTTGATTTCAAAAAAATTGTGTAAGAAAAAATTATTTTATTGTAAAAAAAAGCGTGGGGTGCAAGGTATCAATAGTTATAAATATTTTATGAACAGATATGAGTAGAAGGGTTATTTTCATAATATCCTGAAAAGCACCCCACGCTTTTTTTACAATAAAATCATTTTTTCTTACACAATTTTTTTGAAATCAAATTTATTAAAAATTATTTTCTATTTTTTGGTTGGATTTTCTATAAAAGCGTATTTTTTTAGTTTTTTTAAACTATTATTTATTTAAACTGAATTTTGATCTGTGGTCATAATGTAAGACTAAGGATTAATATTTTCATGTTAGTGAGATATTTGTTATTACTCCTTTTATTGGAATGAAGTTCTTTAACGCAGCTTACGGTAGCAGTAAACTTGTAGAACATTTTAGAAATCATCACGTAACGAAAAAGCGTTATGCCCCATCCATGCGACTTTTTACTATAATTATTATTATCTCTCGTCTCGTGAGAGAGAGAGAGAGATAGTTTTTGTTAACGCCATAACTTACTAAGTTTATATTTCATGCCTAATTACTGGCAACTGTTATTAGTATCTGTGTGACACAAGATTCCTTCCGCTATCCTTTACTTCCGCTATCTCTCTCCCTTCCGCAACCCTTATAATGCCTGAGCGAGAGCGAAAAGGAAGATTCGGAATGGCGCTTACGCGGTCGCCATGAAGAACCGCTAGTTATCTCATCGACACCGCCGCTTGAGGGTCAAATAAACCCAAAGTCGAAAAGGACTCATATTTTCACCGCAAAGAACGAGGATTGTTATTGAACAGTTCAGGTGTGTGTCTGTGTGTTGTGGAAAGTGTAGATTCTCGTCCGTATGTGATATCCTGGACCAGGCCGCCGCCAAGTGGCTAAGGAAACTCCTCAACGTGTCTCCGCCATAACCAGGCAGGTACCATTTCTCATTTCCCACACCACCAATCACCTACTTGTGTCACAGAACCGCCCCTGATACAGTCCACTAAAGAAATCTCGATTTCCCCCCCCCCCCCCAAGGCTTACGCCGCCGCATCATTTTTGGCCCTACGATCACGGATACCTATTTTTCTTTATCTTCTCGATAACGAATATACTATCCGTATATCATTATCCCACATTTAAGTTTAATTTCAATCTTCGTTCCCTAAACTCATAAAATAAACCGCATTCATTTATTACAACACCTACGTTGTCTTTTCGTACATTCACAGGTATTTCGCATCCCGCTCAACAAAATAATTAATTTAAGGAGGTAGGTAGAAAAATATATTTCACCTACCGCTCGCTCGCTTCGTCATCGTTCGGTACTAATCGGGACAATATTCGTAGCTACCTACCAATTCCGCACCGCGCGCAGCTCGTTGAAGTTCGCGATTTATTTTAGACTTACCTACATAACAAAATATTGAAAATGTCTAAGAAAGAGAAAGTAACCATCGATTCGGATGATCAGATAGAATCCGCTATTCAAATAGCACTGTCATGTCGTAATATGATATTTGCCCGCATGCAAATCATTTACGATTTAATGGAAAATATGAAGTCTGGTATGGAACCGCTAGAGAAGTTCATGTGTGCGTGTGTCAATGTTGATGCGATGCGCACCGAGTTCTTCGAGGCATTTAATAGATATAACTCGCTTCTTTTGAAACAAAACCCTAAAAATACGGTTGATGAACAGTCGTGGATTAGTTTTGAGGAATTATATTGCCGAATTAAATATAATCATTCGAATTACTCAAAATCAGCAGCCGCATCGGCACCTACTTCTAGTGGTGTCAATAAACAATCAGTTCGCTTGCCTCCCATTGAAATTATGTCATTCGATGGCGACATTCGTAACTGGCCTCTGTTCTATGCTAATTTTAAAAGCCACGGTACACGAAAATAATACATTGACTGATTCGGAGAAGTTATATTACTTGATGGGGAAATTGACAGATAAGGCTCAAACCGCGTTCTCAGGAATTTGCCCTAATGGCGATAATTACCAATTAATTTTTAATTCACTCATAAACAAGTATGAAGACAAACGTATGTTGGCTTCTAGTTACCTTAATCGGATGTTTGAACATAAATCTTTTAATACCGCATCTATTCAAAATTTCGAATCCTTTTCTGATAATTTTGGTTCCGCCGCAAACGCATTAAAAAACCTTAAAATAAATGATTTATCAGATTTGATCTTATTTCATGTCGCTATAAAAAAGGTCGATTCTGAAACCGCTCGACTTTTCGAAATGAACTCAAAGGACGAAATTCCTAAATTCGACAATTTAGTACAGTTCATTCAAAATCAATCTCGCATTTTACAAAATATTAAAGCTTTAAATAGCTCGAGTTCCACTCAGTCTAATAACAATCCTATAAATAAAAAGACATCCAAAACTCCGCAACCGCAATCTTACACTATAATTGATAAATCCGCTAAATGTTTGTGTGATAGCTTTGTCCATGAACATTTATATAAATGTCCTGCCTTTTCTAAAATGACACCAAGTGATCGCTTTAAATCGGCGAAGCAAAATGATGCATGCATTAATTGCTTAAGTATCAAACACAAGGCTAAAGTTTGTCAGTCTGAATCTAGATGTAAAGCTTGTAACAATAAACATCACACGCATTTACACTTTAATCGCGAATCGCACGCGACTATATTATCGAACAGTGTTGATAATACCGCACAATCGGATTTGAACGCCGCGGCTCGCGAGCGTGGTAGCACTGCTACCACGGCGCAGCTGTCCTTGTCGCAGGCTCCTAGCGAGCAACGTACTAACGTCGCCGCCGTTCAGAGCGCCCCGCAATGTAACGCATCCATTGCTGCGTCGACCTTTTACAACTCGAACTCCCGCGCATCAAACCGCAATGTAACACGAATACTACTATTTTGTTGTCAACCCTACTGTAATAGTTCGAGATGCTTTTGATAAACAACATTTTATTCGTTGTCTATTAGATAGTGGCTCACAAATTAATTTTATTACAGCAGAATGCTGCAAACGATTAAGTTGGACTAAACAGTCATCTGATACGCCTTCCGTTAAGGGTATCGGTGGTATGGAAAAATCCGTTAAGGGTTCCGTACAATTCGCTTTCTCTTCCCGCTTTAATCCAAACGTTACTTTTAACGTTAATTCGCTAGTTGTCGATGCAATCACCGACAATCTACATACCGCTCTCGTAGATACTTCCGCCTTGCCTTACTTAATAGGTTTACCGCTCGCCGACGAATCGTTCGGCACACCCGGTCGCATCGATGTGCTGATCGGGGCTTCATTTTTTCCGCATCTCATGCTGCCCCGCGTAGTTAGCAGCAACTCCTCCGCGCCGCCTGCCATGCAGACGGTACTCGGTTATGTCATCATGGGCACTGTGCCCGTGTTGCCTGTATGTCGTAATAAGACTTCACTGTCTTGTTGCTCATATGTTTCGCACCCATCTGACAAGGACTCGTTAGAATCTGCGTTGAAAAAATTCTGGCAGGTCGATGAAGCGCCCGTCGCTCTTTCGACGAGCAAATCGCTCGACGAACTTGAGTGCGAGCACTTTTATAATTCGACCACGGAACGCGATGAGGATACAGGTAGATACTCTGTAACCCTACCATTTCGCAGCGATGTGTTCTCGTTGGGGAACTCACTCGATGTCGCGAAAAAACGTTTTTCTGCCTGGAAAAGAAATTAGAATCCGCACCCGAGTTACGTACTGCGTATGATGACGTCATCCGCGAATATATTGATAAAGGGTATTTATCGCCTGCTCCTCTCGATTGTTCAGACAGTAGTTGTCCTGACTATGTAATTCCGCATCACGCAGTTGTACGTTTAGATAAGACAACAACAAAATTACGCTCCGTGTTAGACGCTAGTGCTAAGACGAGTACCTACTGGAGTATCTCTCAACGACATTTTACACAGTGGCCCAAATTAACAGGGCGACTTATTTACTATAATTTTAAATTTCCGCTTGTTCGCATTCGCACTGTCGGCTGATTGTCGACAAATGTTCTTACAGATTGAAGTAAGAGAAAGCGATCGTCGCTTTCAACGCATCTTATATCGTTTCAGTACAAACGATCCTCTGGTTCTATATCCGTTTAACCGCGTCTGTTTTGGTCTCAAGTCAAGTCCCTACCATGCGATCCGCACAGTACAATAGTTGGTTCAAGACGATGGTCATCATTTCCCGCGTGCTAGTGCTATCATCGCAGACTCGCTGTATATGGATGACATAGTCTGTAGCGTAAGCTCCGAATCGCGTGCTGTCCAGGTTTCGAACGAACTGATTAACCTCTTTAGAGGAGGTCAGTTCGAGTTGGTCAAGTGGACCAGTAACTCTCAAACTGTTTTAAACAATATTCCCGCGTCGCATAGGTTGACCGAACAACTAGAATTCGACAAGTCAGTGGAGCAAAAGGTCCTCGGCTTGCGATGGTGTAGGTCAAATGATTGTTTTGAATTTCTTATTTCCGCACCGCCAGATACGTGTACTAAACGCGCTATACTGTCGGCCGTAGCTAGACTGTGGGACATCATGGGCCTTGTAGCGCCTGTGGTTCTCTATGCTAAACTACTTATCAAAGAGTTGTGGTTACTGAAGCTCGATTGGGATGACACTCCCCCGCGTCACATCATAAATATTTGGCAAACTTTTCGCACTGCCCTGCCGCTTTTAAATGATTTTAAAATTCCGCACCATTTAGGTATTTTTGAAAATTGTATTTTTCGCCTAATTGGATTTTCCGACGCCAGCGAAGGCGCCTACGGCGCTGTCATCTATGCGCATATCACTCGCGACGACGACGTGGTCGTTCAGCTGGTTTGTGCCAAGTCGAAGGTATCGCCGGTCAAACCATTGACTATCGCTCGACTGGAGCTCTGCAGTGCCGAGCTTCTCGCTAAGCTTCTTCGACGTGTTCACGACACTCATAATCCGCGTTATAATGTTTCCAATATTTACGCATTCACCGATTCGAAGGTGACTCTTTGCTGGATAAATTCTTCTCCGCATCGTTGGCACACGTTTGTGGCCAATCGTGTCGTTCGCATCGTAGACAACGTCCCCGCGGAGCATTTCTACCACGTAGCTGGTACTGAAAACCCGGCGGACTGTTTGTCACGTGGTTTAACACCTGACAAATTCATTGAGCACCCATTATGGTTGCACGGACCCGCTTGGGCTAAGCGCGACCCTTCCGAATGGCCCATTCATAAGGTTACTGACTTGAATTCGGAACCCATTCCGGAAGAAAAGTTCCACGCACATCCCATAGTCGCGGATTCAAGTTCGGACAATTCGCTTCTATTCGCACTTGCAGAACGTACGTCGTCGTGGAGCAAGTTGCGGCGTATTATTGTTTTCATATTCCGCTTTATGAAAAAACTCCCGCGTCGAACTGACGCTGTTACCGCTGGCGACCTCGAGTTCGCTGAAACCATTTTGTTGCGTCATGTTCAAAGAAAACATTTCATGAAAGATTATTCCGAGTTAAAAAATAATAAAATTTGTTCTCCCGGTCTTATTAAACTCAAGCCATTTGTTGATGGTGATGATTTAATCCGCGTTGGGGGTCGATTAACTCATTCGGCTGAGGCCTATAGTAGTAAACACCCTATAATGTTGCCCCGGCATGATCGCATAGTTGATATCCTTGTCGACTATTATCATAAAAAATATTTACATGCAGGTCCAGAATTCACTATGTCGTTATTACGTCATAGGTATTGGATTTTGTCCGCTAGACGAATTATTCGTCATAGAATCCACAAGTGCAACGCATGCCACACGTGGAAACCATGACCTCATGATCCGCCGATCATGGGCGACCTCCCTAAATCTAGAGTAAATGTTGCTACCAAAGCTTTTTCTCATACAGAGTGTGATTACCCTGGCCCTATACAGTACGTACCCATACGCGCTCGAGGTACTAAGAGTCGCAAGGGTTACTTATGTATCTTCACCTGTATGACCACTCGCGCTATTCACATAGAATTAGCTACAGATTGTAACGGCTAGGGCTTTGCAGGTAGACTGCGCAGGCCGTTAACTTCAGGTAGTTAAGAGAAACTAGGTAATATTCATACACTTTATATTATAAGTACAAAAAGTTATTCTGAGTAAGCACACTGTTTAGCTGCACTGAGCACTATCACTTTATAGTTAGGAGGGGTACCGTCCTTGGGTTCTGGGCAGCCGGCAGGTCCTTCCGCACAGCTCCGCAAGAGGCCGGTAGGGCCTTCACAGGGCGGCAGTTAGCCGGCGTGGGTAGCAGGTCGTAGGACGCCGGTAGCTCACTACGCCTCAGCGCGCAGGTTGATTAGCGGGCGTCGGTGGCACACCGTAGAACGCCGGTAGTGGACTTCGCATCAGCGCGTAGCTTGGTTAGCGGCGTCGGTAGCAGTCGGTAGGACGCCGGTAGAACACTACGCTTCAGCGCGCAGGTTGTAGTTGCCCTGTTCTCGGCCAGGACGTAGAACCCTGGAAGGCGCGTAGGAAGCGCATGTTATTTGAAGTGCAAAAGCAGCTAGCCGCGTGCGATGTGCCCAGCCTCCTTTCCCCTTCGGAGACCTAGGAACGGTGTAAGGAGAAGGATAGGCAGAAGCTCAACACATCGCAGCGGCTTACAAGCAGAGAGTTGCAAAGACAGCGTGTCACAATGATAGATGCAATAAGAGGTTATATATGTAACACGCGAGCATAAAATACAAAGAAACAGTGATTTTAGCAGATGACTCGCTATATGGCTTATAATACACAATGAGGCCCTGCACAGCCCGGATGCAGCTGTAATACATACATATTTCAGATCCTTGAGCACCAATCAACCTACCGCCACGCGGTACAATAATGACAACCGCGAAATAGGTGATGGTAACATTAACATAGGTCGACTGGTACTGGAGGCATTGTATTGTAAATAATTAATGAGGAACTCACCCTAGGTCGGGGCACAAGGAATCCTGAGGGTCAGAAAGTAGCTGCTAGCTAAACCAGCGCGAGATCAAAATGGACGAGTGTTCTCAAGAAAATTAGTGTTGTTCCATCTTTTTAGTGATGTGCTTAGCGACTAACTAATTACTTTATTATAGCACCACTCGACTATTTACCATTGAGATTCCTCACAACGCTACAGTACCCCGGCTGCAGAGAGAGGATTTTTCCTATATAAAATCCGCTAGAACTACCACTTCCTACTTGCTGCCTAATCTTTAGCATAAGTCTGAAACCAGTCCAACACAGTAACGACTAGAACCATACTCAACAGCCATGAGTGAAACTAGTTGGCTCTAGTTCACTCAAGATTTCCAGACAGCAAGCTTAGAGGTACACAAGTTTGTGAGCAAGTGTATCTCAATCGGTAGTGTTCTATTAGTAGCTAGTACCAGTTTTTGGCAGAGTTGTATGTGTTGACATGTGGTTTTTAAGATGGCATTAGGCTGGTATTTAGATAGGTATATAGGTAGGTGAGTTCTGTGTTTAGTTTTAGGTGTAGTTAGGTATGTATGCATTTGTAGTTTAAGTCCCCAGTTAAGTTAATTAGTTTTTGTCTGATAATTAGTATTGTGTCATGTTTTTATTTGAGTTAATGTTAGTGTATCCTTTGGAGCATTTTTAGGTAACAGATAGACAAACACAAAAGCTAAGGGTAGTTATAATAGTGACCTGCTCTGCAATAATAAGTAGACATCCCTTGGGATCCACAGCATCCTCTAAAATAGCGCCAGGAAAAATTAGTATAGGTTTAGTTATGTTAAGTTTCTGTAATAATTTATTTTATGTTGTAGTTGTTTTTTTTTTATTTAAATGTGTATAAGTCATTTGTATTCCTACAATATCCTTAAATAGTATCACAGTTATTATTTTTATTATAGTTTAGCTACCAACAGATCAGATGTCAGTAAGTAGTTACTGTTGTAGTTTCAACCTAGGTCCCAATAGTATAGTGCATCCACAAGACTAGAAATTAGTGTCTAGTCCATAGTAGGTACACAGTAACCAGCATGCAGCTGTTATTCTATATACATCACCCTAGACTGCTAAGATATACCAACAATTTCATAGATAAACAGTTTACATAGATAGATACATTTGGTTTAGGCTTATTTAGGGAGTAACCAACCGCTCCTGCAAGGGCTTGTTTATAGAGTCGCAACCGCTCTTTTAGAACATATATATGAAATAGATAGATAATTTGGTTTTGGCTTGTTTTAGGAGTCACCAGCAGCTCCTGCATGGGCTTATTTTAAGAGTTGCAACCCGCTCCATAGGATATAGTAGACAGATTATTTGGTTTTGGCTTATTTTATGAGTCACCAACCGCTCCTGCATTGGCTTATTTTAAGAGTTGCAAACCGCTCTGTAGGGTGTAATAAATAGTAAATATATTGTTGTGTATTTGACCCTAATTCACTTTAAAAAAACTCACAATAACACAAGTACCTTAATTATTATTATTCTTTATTTGTCGGACAACAATGATCCATCGTGTTAGTAAACAAATAAAACTTATTACTAGTGTTAGTATTACAATACAATAGAGAAGATATAATAGTTAAAATTGTGAAAAGGACACTCCCAATTAATGTTTTGTGATTGTCCTTCTCACAAAACTTTTAATAATCGAAGAGTCGATACTCTCTGCTATAGTTTTTAGAATACTGTTGCCACTCCCCCGTAACCTTGACAACAGCGACGCAGTTTTCTTGCGAATGACGGCGTAGAAGCCGTCAGTTCTGTTTTGCACAAACATAGTAGATGCGCTGCACCATCGTGGCAGTCCCAACAGCATCCTAAAAATATTATTATATTGAACGCGTAGGTCATCCAGCGTTCTTTTGGTATAGTTGACCCAAAGATTCCCCGTGTAAAAGCACTGGCAATATGCCCTAAAAAGTGTTACTTTCACTAGTATACTACACCGAGCGAATCTTCGGGCCAACATGTTACCTCGGACCGCCAAAGCCCTACGCTCCCTTTCAATATCAACATTGTCCTTAAGGTCGTCAGCGAGAAAATGCCCTAGATATTTGACTTTTGTCACTCTTTTGATGTTCAAGCCATTTAGGGTAATGTCAGGTACAGTATCTGGGCATTCACCGCCGGCCCCAAAGACAATGTATTCACACTTTTTAATATTATAACTCAGTCCGTGCGAGGCAGCATATGCCTGACAGACGCTTAACATTTCATTCACGGCACCTGCCGTCGGCGCCAGCAACGCCATGTCATCAGCATAGCTGATACTATTTATTTTTACACCATGGACGCTACAACCGACCCGCATATTGCTGAGGTCCACAATTAGGCCATCTATATATGTGCAAAATAGCCTAGGAGATGTCAGACCACCCTGTCTCACACTGCATCCTAACCTATATGTCTCAGAGAGTGCATTGGACCACTTCACAACATTTTCTTGGTTCCCATACCAATACTTTAGGATCTTGAGGACTCCTGCCGGTACACCCCTGTCCTCAAGCTCTCTCCAGAGTACATCATAATTTACCAGATCGAAGGCTCTGGAGAGATCCAGAAAACAGGCGTATACCGGCGTTTTACGATTAGTGTAATACTGGACCGTATGTTTGAGGCTTACTATGGCGCTTTCCGTAGACAGTCCAGGTTGAAACCCGAACTGCGAGTCATGCACGGATAGACATTCCTTCAAGCTAGAGTCAATCATACCGTCCAGCACTTTAGCCATTGTGGTTGCGAGAGATATAGGTCGATAGTTAGACTTATCTGATATGTCGCCCGTCCTATTCTTAATTATAGGAACCACCAGTGTTTTCATTAGTTCTGCCGGCAAGTAAGAGTGACTTAGGCACATGGTATAAAACAACGACAAAACCCTTGGCAGATGACCCCCAGCAAATTTGAAATGCTCAATACTGAGCCCGTCATGTCCGGGAGATTTGCCTCTGCTCATATTTTTAATTACAGCCGCAACTTGTCTGGCCGAAAAGAACATTAACGACTTCACTCCCTGACCTTCAGGCCCAGCATTAATCATATCAACTGAGGGACCCAAAGGAGATTGCACTGTAAAATCTTCCTTGAACATATTTGCCACCTCCTCCGGATCACTCCTCCCGCCGACATTCACTGAGAGCTTAATGCTTTAATTAAATAGTCAAATACAACAAAATAAAATGTGGGTAGAAAAATGTCAGACAAAGTATTCCACGGAAACGATGTTATCTCGACGGTGGCTGGCGGCGAAAAAGGGCCGTCCCTGGTGTGCGCCGCGTTTTTATAACCTCGGTGAGACCGTAGTGATGTGATCTCCCATACGGCCTCTTCTGACAGGAGTCCGTCCTCGGGCTCCTTCAGCTCTGCAGGTCAGTCTCCAGCATCGGCAGTCAGGCTCGTGAAGCTATTGCTCTGGGATGTGAGAGCTTCCGTCCTCAGTAGTGGCTCCTGTCGCTGGCTGCTCCTCTTGCAACTCGTGGGCGACGCTGACGTGCGTCTCAGCAGCTGGTGTGCTTGGGGGCACGCCACCCTGCACTCGGGACGTGCTGGGCTGCTGCCTCCCGCTGACAGCTGGCTCCGTGGCTCTGGATGGCGACTCGTTGCCTTGGGCAGCAATCGCAGTAGACTCCTCGTGATTCTGGCTTGCATCTATGTAATAGTGTACATACAAGAAAATAAGATTATGGCTTTCAAAACATTAATGATATTTACAGGGCATACTAAGTCAGAGGCACTGCGTGAAGCTATAACTTAGTAGTCAGCATAAGAAAATACAAGCTAAGATAGAGGCACTACGTGAAGCGTATCTTAGTCACACAAAAGTCAGCTAAGTAAGAGGCACTACGTGAAGCATTACTTAGTTACATAAAACAGAAGACAAATCAAACTAAGATAGAGGCACTACGTGAAGCGTGTCTTAGTCACACAAAAATCAGCTAAGTAAGAGGCACTACGTGAAGCATTACTTAGGCCACGGTTGAGAAAAGAGGCACGACGTGAAGCTTATTCTCAACCTTTAGGATAGTAACACAGCATGTCACTCATCCCAACAGAAGACACCTCAACATCGAAGAAAGCAGCACATACTTCAGGAGTCCACTCTCCGCGCCACGGGATCATGTACTCAGCCGCTGCTTGAGTTGACTTCCCATAGGAGCCAGCCAGGAGTTGCAGTTCATACCGCCCATGTGGCAGTATCTTCGTCACGCGGTAAGGTCCCCGCATACAGAAGTCCATCTTGCCGGTTGATTGAGCTTGTTTCCTGACAAAAACTAAAGAATCCACTTTAAAGGCCCGAGGAGGCTTCCTCCCCGCATTAACATAAGAGTCTTGCTGCTTTGGCGACCCATTTCACGCGGTGCATCTCTGTTATGGCTCGCGCCTTCCAATGCTACGTCTCGAACTAAGCTTCAAATTAGTGGCGTCGCTGCGTCTATACCCACTAACAGGTTGAGGGCAGAATACTGCGTGACTCGGTGCTAGGTTATGTTTAGCACCAGTTGAATTACATTCAATACGCACAATATTAAGTATCGTGCAACAATAACGCATCTTGTGCATCTCCGGAGTAATCAGATGCACATCACATCCCATACACTTAACCCAGTCAAGGAATTTGATACTTTGTAACATTCGATCTGTATCGGCCACAATTAATTTAGGTGTCCCAATTAGGGAAATTAAATTGGTAAAATGAGTTTTCAGTTCGTTTGAATCTTGTTGATACATGCGGTATAAAAGACAATTTTGAAAAAGCATCGACTACTATTAGTAAGTTGCGATACCCATCTGCTTCGGATGGTATTGAATGGAGATTCGGGTTTTTCCCATGAATGGATTGACTGTAAAGGGGCCCGTGCTATTTTTTATGAGATAAGTACTAGTGTACTTATCTCATAAAAAATAGAAAAGTATGTAATAAAAGTATGTTTCACACTGTTTAGTAACAGTGTGAAACATACTTTTGAACAAATGCACGTAACCCAGGACCAAAAATATTTAGTAATTAGGTCAGTTGTCTTGTCAACTCCAGGTTGTTCGTGCTCATCATGGAATATACGAAGGAGACTTAGTCTGTGCTTTTGGGAATGTAGCAAAGAAATCGGGACTGTTCTCCATAACCTATTGAGCTTGCATCGGAATGCACCTCAATTGGCAAAGAAGGATCATAAATAGCGAGAACGGGTTTATTCGTAAGACATTCAACTATAAACTTACGAGCAGCCTGCTGCTCAAGCCCCAAGAAAACTCTACTCCCTTGTTAGGCTAGCTATGCAGGCAGTGTTTGAGCGAAGCCAGGTATATATCTCCTGAAATAACTAGCTAAGCCCATGAACTGCCGAACCTGTCTAACATTTTTCGGTTAGATGGAGTCAACTAACGCTTTAATTTTATTATGACTCGGCCGTACCTGACCACGACAGATACAGCTAACAATTGTTCTAATTGATCACCAATAAGTGATGTTTTAATTGGTATTGACGCGTCAGACTTTACAGTCATAACCCTAACCAAGTTACTTACTGCCCTAGTAAGTTGCTGAGAATCACATGTACGAACGTAGCGTACACCTTCTCTATTAGAGACATCTGATTGGTGTATTCGTAAATTCAGACTCCATAATAAATAAATCAGCTTCTAAAGTTATACCGTCAAATTCCACAGGTAAAGTAATATAGGACGTACTTTCAATTTCTTGACTACCAAGACCTTTCAATATACGAAACGTTGGTTTACGAGCGCAATTGAAATGTTTTAACATTAATGAAGAAACGAGTGAAATAGTCGATCTATTAGAATATCAACAGGTACACACTGAATTACATCCCACCACATTATCATCGTTATTGCGGGTAGGTAGTGTTTCCTTACAAAAGTTAACATTATTTTTATTACGCGACTCAAATTTGAGCTTCGCAAAACAGGTATCTATCTTGTGACCTGACTTTTTGCAGAAAGAACAAGGTTCGGTTTTTGTTGCTACAAAACTGGGTTTCGGAGTATCGGTATTACTTGAATTTCTGCTAATCGAACCGTCTACTGAATAAATTTTACATTTCTTACACGAGGCTTGAGTATGCCCCTTCAGTCCGCACGTAAAGTACTTGCCGTCATCAAACCTACGCTTTCTGTTTGCACTATTAAAGTTATGTCTATCTTTCGTATTATGAAAAGTTTGAGACGTACTAGGAACAGTACCAGTTTTAGTGGTAGGTATTAGATTTTACATAAATTGAAAAATACTTTACTAAATCGTCAGGTAATAGTTTTGCGTTAGTAGCAGATGCTCGTATGTGGGGATCAGTGATACCGCGAATTACAATCGCAGCTACTAATTCATCACTAAGTCCTTTCATTATACGTAACCGAAGTAATGAGCGGCGAGCATAATCCGCATACGTAGGGTATTCGTCAGAAGTTTTACACATAACTTCGAATAAAATGTTTGCAATATCGGGTGTTTTTGGACATAAAGGTTTGAACTCGCGCTTAAAATTGCTCCATGAACGGTCGTTAGTTACCCACTCATTTAACCATAATCGAGCATCTCCCCTTAAGCAATTTCCTATACGTGAAAGACACTCAGAATCACTCCAATTATTTAAAGACTTTGCACGATCAACCTCGGCGCACCAATCGTCAATATTATGTAAATTAGGATCAAATCTGGTTATGTAAAAATTTTGATTCGACCTTACCGTGGTGTTGATCGACCTGATGGCATCAACAATCCTGTCTGTTACCGAAGGTTGCGCTGTTACACTCGCCTCCCTGTCGGCACGCTCTGAGCTGTCTTCAAACAATCGGTCCACACGTGACTCACTGAGGGATGGTAACGCGGGTGGTCGCGACGGCAACACCGTCGCTAAGCCGGCAGCCGGTGTCTCGGCCACCTGCGGCGCCGTCTCGGACCGCGCTGACGACGATGATGTTGCATGCCTTTGTTGTGGCGGCGGCGTATGCCCACGCCGGCCACATAAAGGCGGAGTGTAGCACCTCGGTGACGGGAACCGGTGCAGCGGTGGCGCCGCAATTGTGGTGAGGCTCGGCGCGGACTGTCAAGCGCCCGCGGCTCATGTCATTCTTGCGATAGACAGGGTCGCGCAGCGGATCGCTCCTCTAACGCTGTGAGCCTACTCATCATCGTTTCCATTACCTGCCTGAGCTTACCTTCAGGCGTGCGGTGGCGATGCCTTCTCGAACGCCGAGCCGAACTACCACGTCGGCTGCGACGGTACTCACCTTCAGACCTGTCTGACATTTTTCGAATAATTAATTAAATCAAATGAACAAAAACCAGGTGGGCGAGATAGAATCTCAAAGATCCTATCCCACTTCTGATCTTGTGTATTTGACCCTAATTCACTTTAAAAAAACTCACAATAACACAAGTACCTTAATGCTTTAATTAAATAGTCAAATACAACAAAATAAAATGTGGGTAGAAAAATGTCAGACAAAGTATTCCACGGAAACGATGTTGTCTCAACGGTGGCTGGCGGCGAAAAAGGGCCGTCCCTGGTGTGCGCCGCGTTTTTATAACCTCGGTGAGACCGTAGTGATGTGATCTCCCATAATATACAGGGTTAGTTTTAAATGACCTGCCAAACTTAAGGGTGTGGTACAGGCCAGCGTACTGAACAATTTTCTCCTTGGGATCAAAATCGTAATCACGAAAAAAAAATCAGCGGTCCCATACATTTAGGTCAAGTAGGTATTGAAGTTTTTTATGGGACAGTTTATAAATTTTTCGCGATGATGATATTGGTCCCATGGAGAGAGTTGTTCAGTTTGATGGTCTGTACCACATCCTTAAATTTGGCTGGTCTTTGAAAACTAACCCTGTATACATAGATTGCTTAGGTTACCAATGGTTTAGGGCCAATTGATAAAGCATAACCACTGATAGGTGGTTGACCATCATGATCTTTACAACCAGGCTGTTAGGCTAATTGTTACAGAAGGTTGGTGATGAATGTGGTAGGGCATTATCACTTTTACAACTATGGTATAGGGCCAATAGTCATGGTAGAAGTAAAGATTGATGGGGTAGGGTCACCATCTTTTATAACCGTTTGGATTAACCAAATAGTTGCAGTTTAGTTAAATATGTATGATAATTGTTGGTTGTAGATAGACACAATAGGTAGGTAGGTGTGGTGGGTGAGTGTAGTTATTTTGGGTAGTTTGTGGGGTAGGTTGTGTATGTAGTTTTTGTTGATCTGTTTTTATTTATTGGTAGTCTGTAGTTTATTTGTTGACATAGTTTTAATTGTCAATTAAATATAGGATGAATTAGTATTTCAAGTAATTGTTGTATACTGTACTTTTTAATGTTTTTACAACAATTAAATAATAGATTGTTAGATAATATTATTTGTTTTGATTTGAATGTACCTATAGATAATAGTAGGGTGGTTGTTTATTGTTCAAATTTAGTTTAGGCATCATTTTTAGCAATTTAATTAATTATAGTAGTCAATAGATTACATGCCTGTTTTAGTAGTATTGTTTTATTTTGTATTGTTTTTGTTGTCAATTTTGTGTATTGGTTTTTTTTTTGTTATGATTAGTCAACAATACAATTTTAGTTTAATTATTGATTACATTTCATTTATGAATTATTGTATTATTTCAATTTAGTAGTACTTAGTTGATTTATATAATTTTCATTATATAAAGAATATTTAAAATGCATTGTAGCTATAGCAGAACCGATGACCAGAATAAGGTCAGCGATTCTGCGTATTTTTAAAAATAAACTCCCTGTCTCAACTTCGACATGTATAATGTTGCTCATTTTATCATAAGGTATTCCAGTGTAAGTTCTTAGGAATTCTTAGAAGTGCGTTAATATGTTTCTTCATATGCATTTTAGCAGTTTTACATGGCACAGTACAGGAAGCTACAACCAGTTTTAAAATTACCATAATCTTAGCGCCTTGCCAGACTTAGCAACGCAAGGTTTTAATTATTTTCCAACCAGCCCTGAGACAATGTTTGGAAGTCTGAACGCACACAGGATCACTTCGACTTCGGGATGACTTTGAGATATTTATGAAATATAACGTAACATCACGCTTGTATTCTCCGAAGGGTAAGGCAGAGGTGTACCTATAGTATCTACACCCGCGTTTCTCCAGTTATGTTTGAGTCCCATGTAATAGGGGGCGAGCCTATTGCCAGGAATCAGACACAAATCCAGCCTTCGGGTTTGCGACCACTAGACCGAACGTCTACGTTTTATATTATGAAGTTGCACGCGACTGCCCGAGAGGTGACAAGATTCAAGAAAAAATCATCGCGCATCGCGGTCGTGTCGACAAAATGTGACTGTTTGTCGGGGGCCCTAATCAACTTTAGATTTATAATATTAAAAAAACGTGTGGGGTCGGGGAACCCCCGTCAGGAACTAAGTGTTTTTCGCTTTTTATTCAACTCCGCAAGTACATAATTCGATATGAATTTGATTTTCACTTTGACCTCTTTATTGGCTTCAACACCCTCGAATATAATGAAAACGACACCCATAATGAAAAAAAAAAAAAAAAAACGCAACCGCTATTTTGGATTTTCATTTTGACCGCACTATCTGCTTCAGATCCCTCGACACCCGCGAAAACTGATGCGGCGGCGTAAGCCTCGGGGGGGGGAAATCGAGATTTCTTTAGTGGCCTGTATCAGGGGCGGTTCTGTGACACAAGTAGGTGGTTGGTGGTGTGGGAAATGAGAAATAGTACCTGCCTGGTTATGGCGGAGACACGTTGAGGAGTTTCCTTAGCCACGTGGCGGCGGCCTGGTCCAGGATATCACATACGGACGAGAATCTACACTTTCAACAACACACAGACACACACCTGCACTGTTCAATAACAATCCTCGTTCTTTGCGGTGAAAATATGAGTCCTTTTCGACTTTGGGTTTATTTGACCCTCAAGCGGCGGTGTCGATGAGATAACTAGCGGTTCTTCATGGCGACCGCGTAAGCGCCATTCCGAATCTTCCTTTTCGCTCTCGCTCAGGCATTATAAGGGTTGCGGAAGGGAGAGAGATAGCGGAAGTAAAGGATAGCGGAAGGAATCTTGTGTCACACAGATACTAATAACAGTTGCCAGTAATTAGGCATGAAATATAAACTTAGTAAGTTATGGCGTTAACATTCCTCGCGGCCTTAAAGGGTCACCTTTAAAGAGTATAATAATTATAATAATATATACAGTGAGATTACACTTAAATCTAACTAAAGAGGGAATGGACTGAATAAGATATTACTGAGTAGGAATTGGGCATAAGCGGACCACAGGTCGCACAAGAATCCCATTAGAAGTGCATACAGAGACGACTCGCGTGCTACCGTCTTTAGACGTATGCAATTTCTCAATAACTCCTAGAGGCCACGATAGAGGAGGCGCATTATTATTAACAATCACTACAACAGTGCCTTCCTTTATCATGTCTCCATCAGGTTTATTCCACTTTAAGCGCGATTGTAGACTATGAAGATACTCGCTTTGCCATCTTTTCCAGTACGACTGGACCAATTTATCCATAAGAGAGTGTCTTTGAAGCAGGTTATCAGACAATAAATCTGCTTCCGCGGCGGGCAATGAGTTTAGCGGCACAGTATGTAAAAAATGCGACGGGGTAAGAGCTTTAGGCTCTCCCGGATCAGCGCTAAGAACAGTAAGCGGCCTGGAGTTCAACAGGCACTCTATTTGAGAAAGAATTGTAATTAATTCTTCATAAGAGAGGAGTTGTTGACCTATTGTCTTGAAAAGGTGAGTCTTCACGGCCTTCACCATGGACTCCCAACATCCACCGAAGTGCGGTGACGCGGGTGGAATAAATTGCCAATTAATGCGATGCTCAGCGAGCTCCTCTTCAAAGCGCGGGCGGTATTCTTTATTTATAAAACTATACAAGTCGCGTAAAAACGAATTAGCTCCTCGAAAATTAGTCGCGTTATCCGAATACAGACATTGTACCGGTCCGCGGCGGGAAAGAAACCGTTTCAACGCGGCAATGAATGAAACAATTGTAAGATCTTGTAACGGCTAGGTCTTTGCAGGTAGACTGCGCAGGCCGTTAACTTCAGGTAGTTAAGAGAAACTAGGTAATATTCATACACTTTATATTATAAGTACAAAAAGTTATTCTGAGTAAGCACACTGTTTAGCTGCACTGAGCACTATTACTTTATAGTTAGGAGGGGTACCGTCCTTTATATAGGAAAAATCCTCTCTCTGCAGCCGGGGTACTGTAGCGTTGTGAGGAATCTCAATGGTAAATAGTCGAGTGGTGCTATAATAAAGTAATTAGTTAGTCGCTAAGCACATCACTAAAGAGATGGAACAACACTAATTTTCTTGAGAACACTCGTCCATTTTTGATCTCGCGCTGGTTTAGCTAGCAGCTACTTTCTGACCCTCAGGATTCCTTGTGCCCCGACCTAGGGGTTCTACGTCCTGGCTGAGAACAGGGCAACTACAACCTGCGCGCTGAAGCGTAGTGATCTACCGGCGTCCTACCGACTGCTACCGACGCCGCTAACCAACCTACGCGCTGAAGCGAAGTCCACTACCGGCGTTCTACGGTCTGCCACCGACGCCCGCTAATCAACCTGCGCGCTGAGGCGTAGTGATCTACCGGCGTCCTACGACCTGCTACCCACGCCGGCTAACTGCCGCCGTTTGAAGGCCCTACCGGCCTCTTGCGGAGCTGTGCAGAAGGACCTGCCGGCTGCCCAGAACCCAAGGACGGTACCCCTCCTAACTATAAAGTGATAGTGCTCAGTGCAGCTAAACAGTGTGCTTACTTAGAATAACTTTTTGTACTTATAATATAAAGTGTATGAATATTACCTAGTTTCTCTTAACTACCTGAAGTTAACGGCCTGCGCAGTCTACCTGCAAAGACCTAGCCGTTACAAGATCTTACAATTGTTTCATTCATTGCCGCGTTGAAACGGTTTCTTTCCCGCCGCGGACCGGTACAATGTCTGTATTCGGATAACGCGACTAATTTTCGAGGAGCTAATTCGTTTTTACGCGACTTGTATAGTTTTATAAATAAAGAATACCGCCCGCGCTTTGAAGAGGAGCTCGCTGAGCATCGCATTAATTGGCAATTTATTCCACCCGCGTCACCGCACTTCGGTGGATGTTGGGAGTCCATGGTGAAGGCCGTGAAGACTCACCTTTTCAAGACAATAGGTCAACAACTCCTCTCTTATGAAGAATTAATTACAATTCTTTCTCAAATAGAGTGCCTCTTGAACTCCAGGCCGCTTACTGTTCTTAGCGCTGATCCGGGAGAGCCTAAAGCTCTTACCCCGTCGCATTTTTTACATACTGTGCCGCTAAACTCATTGCCCGCCGCGGAAGCAGATTTATTGTCTGATAACCTGCTTCAAAGACACTCTCTTATGGATAAATTGGTCCAGTCGTACTGGAAAAGATGGCAAAGCGAGTATCTTCATAGTCTACAATCGCGCTTAAAGTGGAATAAACCTGATGGAGACATGATAAAGGAAGGCACTGTTGTAGTGATTGTTAATAATAATGCGCCTCCTCTATCGTGGCCTCTAGGAGTTATTGAGAAATTGCATACGTCTAAAGACGGTAGCACGCGAGTCGTCTCTGTACGCACTTCTAATGGGATTCTTGTGCGACCTGTGGTCCGCTTATGCCCAATTCCTACTCAGTAATATCTTATTCAGTCCATTCCCTCTTTAGTTAGATTTAAGTGTAATCTCACTGTATATATTATTATAATTATTATACTCTTTAAAGGTGACCCTTTAAGGCCGCGAGGAATGTTAACGCCATAACTTACTAAGTTTATATTTCATGCCTAATTACTGGCAACTGTTATTAGTATCTGTGTGACACAAGATTCCTTCCGCTATCCTTTACTTCCGCTATCTCTCTCCCTTCCGCAACCCTTATAATGCCTGAGCGAGAGCGAAAAGGAAGATTCGGAATGGCGCTTACGCGGTCGCCATGAAGAACCGCTAGTTATCTCATCGACACCGCCGCTTGAGGGTCAAATAAACCCAAAGTCGAAAAGGACTCATATTTTCACCGCAAAGAACGAGGATTGTTATTGAACAGTGCAGGTGTGTGTCTGTGTGTTGTTGAAAGTGTAGATTCTCGTCCGTATGTGATATCCTGGACCAGGCCGCCGCCACGTGGCTAAGGAAACTCCTCAACGTGTCTCCGCCATAACCAGGCAGGTACTATTTCTCATTTCCCACACCACCAACCACCTACTTGTGTCACAGAACCGCCCCTGATACAGGCCACTAAAGAAATCTCGATTTCCCCCCCCCAAGGCTTACGCCGCCGCATCAGTTTTCGCGGGTGTCGAGGGATCTGAAGCAGATAGTGCGGTCAAAATGAAAATCCAAAATAGCGGTTGCGATTTTTTTTTTTTTTTCATTATGGGTGTCGTTTTCATTATATTCGAGGGTGTTGAAGCCAATAAAGAGGTCAAAGTGAAAATCAAATTCATATCGAATTATGTACTTGCGGAGTTGAATAAAAAGCGAAAAACACTTAGTTCCTGACGGGGGTTCCCCGACCCCACACGTTTTTTTAATATTATAAATCTAAAGTTGATTAGGGCCCCCGACAAACAGTCACATTTTGTCGACACGACCGCGATGCGCGATGATTTTTTCTTGAATCTTGTCACCTCTCGGGCAGTCGCGTGTGTTAGATTTAAATGCACCTATAGATGTGTGTATGTATATAGTCTGTAAACAATTCAAATTAAATAATATTTATATATAGGACTATGTAAAAGAAAAGCCATAACTTCTTGTAATATACAATATATTTTATCTTCCATATCAATAGATTAAGTATATAATGCCAACACATATACTTAATCTTATTAAAACCCTAAAATAAAGTATGTAAGAAATAGTCTCAATAGAAAACAATACAAATTTATTCATTTATATTACATATTATATTATAATTTAATATTTAATAATCGTATTTATTTATCATTTAATAAACATATTTATTTATCAAGTTTATCTATAACACAATAATGATAGTTACTTAGCTTTATGGCAAGTAGTCCTTCACCGTCCGGGTCTCGAGCAAAAGTGCCGCTCTGTTTTTTTTTTTTTTTTTTCCTAATGGGCAGCTCGTAGTTATGACCACTAAGGTCCTGGCTACTTAACCGGGCAAACCTGTGGGTGCCTTAAGCTACTAACTTAAAGCCTCCAGCCGGGGGCGAAAAATACTTAAAAATTAGGTGACCGCACGCTAAGGGCACCCCCTGTGGGGTACGAACCTCGGCTTAGGGCGTCACTGAGTGGAGGGCAGCAAGATGGGACAGGCTGGATCTAAATTATATTATTATTAACTGGGGAATTTAAAAATACAGGCTCAGCTACGGCGCGGGCTGGCGCGTCGTCGAGCAAGGGTCGGGGGGGGTGCCGCTCTGACGGGTCGGACCGCTTTTATAAGGCGAACCCCACTTCGTTTCAAACAGACAAACATCACGTGGCGCTATTTGTGAGTCAGAAACTACGTGGGTTTTTCTATTCAGTTACTTTACGTATTTATAACAATATTTTCTTAATACGTTACATAATATAATCAGAAATACATATTTATTATTCTAACACGGCCATTCTGATACGTACTTCGTTCCCTGAAGTACCTAGATTGATATTTATACCAGTACATACATTAATCATACAAACGTTAATTCTTAAAAATAAGTATGTAAATTACTTCAGTTAACAGTAGAATTTTTATTCGGCATCACAGTCTCACTTCTAACATTAAGTAGACATTGTGAGCACCCATACATAATCGTTGTTTCTCCACAGTGAACATTGATTATAATATCATTCGCTTAATCAAAGTATGTCTCACTTCTCACATTAAGTAGACAATTATTTCATATCATTCGCTTAATCAAAATATGTCTCACTTCTCACATTAAGTAGACATTTATTTCATATCATTCGCTTAATCAAAGTATGTCTCACTTCTCACATTAAGTAGACATTTATTTCAAATATTCCAATAACATTTATTTAATCAAATTATGGAATGTACAATGAACCACTTTCCACATTAAGTGTATACAACACATACATCTAAGCAAAAACTTATATAAAAGTTAACATTATTTGAAATACTATTTTAATTAATTTATTGACACATTGTTAGGAAGTTCATCCGTCCATACACCTGGCCATAGCCTTAATATATCCTTAGATACTATTATATTTCTGAAATTACCTCTTCCTCTGAGAGCGTACCTATCATTTGGGAGTACACAACTTATTTCATACGGACCTTTAAATCGGGGACTCAGTTTATCATGACGCCTATGTTCCTGATTTACGTAAACTACATTTCCTACTTCAAAAGATTTAGTATCCCGTCTTACCGAATCAAATCTGTTTTTAAATTTACCCGATTCATGTAGTAGTCGTTGATATGCTAATTCTCGATCTGCCCTTAAATCAATATTCGGTTCAGAGACATTAATTTCATCTAAATGGGCTTGGATGCTTGGTATGTTAGCATTACAACCGATGAGTAAATGAATCGGAGAGAAACCAGTCGATTTTTGGATAGTGGTATTGATAGACTGCTGAACCTTCCACAAACCGCTTGGCCAATCTGACGAACCATTACAAGTGGTGTTAAGCATATCAATAACGGTAGCTACATAACGTTCCACCTGGCCGTTTCCCCTTGGTGTGCCCGTGGCAATCATGTGATGCTCAATTTCCATTTCCCTTAATAGGGATATTACTAGATGTGAACTAAAGTTAGTACCTCTGTCAGTGATTATTTTTCTAGGTGTACCAAATAAAGTGACAGTGTCCCGGATTAGGGGTACCAATTCTTGAGCTGTTTGACTTTTTAAGGGTTTTAATAGAGTGAATTTGGTAAAACCGTCTACTACAAGTAAAATATATTTATATCCCTCAGACGTTTGAGAAAAAGGACCGGTGCAATCTAAGTGAATTGTATGGAAAGGTACTGGAATCTTTTCAATAGGGTGTAGGAAACCTTGTTTCGGACCTGAATGCCCCTTTCTCTCTATACAGATTAGACAATGTTTGAGATATTTCCGAACGTAAGCTGCTATACGAGGAAACCAGAAGTGTTCTTGAAGTTTGGACAGTGTTTTATCGAATCCTGTATGACAGTTCTGATCATGAAAGAGCTGCAGTAAACCAAATCTACATCCTTTAGGTACGTAAAGCTTGGGCTTGTCGAGTTGAGTTTTGTAATACAATAAATTATTTTGCAAAGTATATCGGTTTTCATCTAAATTTCCAGCTACCAGTTGACTTATCAAGTTTTGAGTTTCGGAATCATTTTGTTGAGCTATCTCCAGCCATGATTGAGGATTATTAATTAAATTAACCACATTAATAGGATTTTTATGTGAAAAGTTAATATTGCTCGAAGTTGAAGGAATTGCGAGGGAGGAGGAATAGAGTCTGTTTTCAATATCGTCCGAAACCGATGCATCGACAGGATTTCGGCTAAGAAAATCAACGTGCCCAATGTGTTTCCCCTTTTTATAGATAATTTCAAAGTCAAAGTCCTGCATAAATGCCCACCAACGAGCAACTCGTGGGGACAGATCTTTTTTACTCATAGTGGACTTGATGGAATTACAGTCTGTAAAGATTTTAAATCGAATACCCAAAAGATACACTCTAAAATGTTTTAAAGCATTATATATGGCTAATGTCTCTAAATCATAGGAACAGTATTTTGATTCTACGGGAGTAGTTCTTTTGCTATAATAAGCAACAACCCTTTTATTACCGTCAACTATCTGTATTAGCATGGCACCATAGCCCAAGGAGCTGGCATCTGTATAGAGTTCCGTAGGTAGCTTATGATCAAAAACAGATAATAAAGGTTTGCTTGATAATTGTTTTATAACATAATTTCTAGCTTCGATTTGTTCAAGACCCCATTCCCATATCTGCCCGTTTTTTGTTAATTTACTGATACATGCTGTTCTAGAAGAAAAAATTGGGATAAACTTTCGAAAATAGCTAGCAAGACCCATGAATTGTCGATCTTGTTTGACGTTACATGGGGCGGGAGAATTAACTAATGCAGCTACCTTTGTTCCACTTGGCCTTACACCTTCCGGCGATATGTGTCTACCCAAATACTCGATAGTATTAACAAAAAAAAATACTTTTTTTTAGATTAATAGCAAATCTGGACGAATACAGTGCCCGAACAGTTTTATCGAGATAATCTAACCCTTCATCTATCGTTGAAAAAGGAATAAGTATATCATCTATGTATACTAAAACAAACTTCAAATGTTGTACGGCTTTTGTAATGGCTCTTTGAAAAACTGCGGGCCCATTACATATGCCAAATGGCATTTTTAAAAATTCGTAGTGCCCGTTAGGTGTCACGAATCCGGTATACTTTATTGATTCGGGTGAAACAGGAATTTGGTAGAATCCGTTTTTCATATCTAATGAGATGAAATATTTAGCCTTACCGAGCTTATCGATCTGGTCTTCAATTAGAGGAAGCGGATATCGGTCTTTTTCTAGAATTTTGTTTAACGATCTAAAATCTATACACATTCTATCACTTCCGTCCTTTTTTCGTACCAATATGACAGGACTTGCAAAAGGAGAGTCACTCTCACGAATAATTCCTTTGTCTAATAGTTCATGTATTATTTTATCTACTTTTTCCCTTTCAACCGGAGCCAGTCGATAGGGTCGATAAGACACGATCTTATTTTCTTTTAAACGCAAACATAATTCACCAGTTCGCACCGTGCCCACTTCACTAAGAACTGATGGATATCTGTCGAAAATTTCTTTTATTCTCTTTTGTAACTCAAATGGCAAGTGTTCTGTTTTTGAAGTTAATCCACATAATTGAGGTGACGAGGTTACTAAATTTACTTCGGTCGCTACTTCACACGACTTTCTTGATAACCGACAACCGGATGAATCGGTAACGATTTCTATATCTGGATAATTTACAGCGTTTCTGCCTATAAGAAGATCATAACGGAATGCGTTGTCCCTGACCACATTAAAATCAAGCTCTAAACATATATCCTCAAATTGAATGATTACAGAAATTAAAGCAAACACATGTATTTTGTTTTGTCCTAAACCACTTATATACGTCGATATTGGTGAAAGATGACAGCCTATTTTTTTAGCAATTGATTCTTTGATTAAACTGCAATTTGCTCCTGTGTCAATCAAAAAACTTATCGTCACCCCATTGACACAAACTGGGGTGAGATTTAGTTCGGCTTTTCTAAAAAATTTACTTCTTTAGTAGGAACTAATTAAAGAGGAAGAATCTTTTCTTAGTTTATGATAACACACAGATTCTGTATGGCCAACTTTTTTACAGTATGTACAAATTTTTATCTGTGGCTTATTTTGGTTAGGTGGGGTTTGAGTAGTTATTGGAGATTGCTGGGACTGAGATTGTTTATTTTTAGAACATTGTGCTTGCACATGCCCAACCTGATCGCAAAGATAACATTTCTTTTCGGTACTAAATCTAGCCCGTTTAACCCCACCGAATCCTGAACCATTATTCTTATCCCTATTTTCTAATGAACGTTTCTTAGACTTTGTATAAGTAGACAGCAGTGTAATTAGAGCAGAAGTTGTTTTGGCTCCGCTATTTAAGGACGCCATTTTTACACTAATATCGTCAACACCTCCACAGACTAATTCTATAAGCTGATTCTCGGTGAAAGAGATTTTAGTGTTGCGTAATAATCTTAATTTTTCTCTGACATATTCACCATATGATTCGGATGTATCAGATGTGTATAATACGGCCTTTGTAAGTTTTTCAGAAAGGTTTTTCTTCTCTGGGTAAGCGTCAATTATATCCCTACGAAAATTTTCCCAAGATCTACCTTCGAATGGTTCCCATGATTCAAACCAAGATATCGCAGAACCCTTCAGGGCTTTACCTGCTTTTGCTGCTGTTTTAATACTGCTCCAGTTGAGGTCCTTGGCGAGAGTCTTAATGCTGTCACACCAGCTTGCTGCTCCGCAGTCATTTTTGTCAGGGTCGAATACTGGCAGTGCGATGTCATCATCGTTTGAGTGAGGCTTGGAGACGGCATCCCGTATTGCTGTGAGAAGACTTGCGACAACTTCAGCGTCCATCCTGAAACATAAGAAATATTAATAATTGTGAACTTGAGCTGATCCCACTTCTGATGTTAGATTTAAATGCACCTATAGATGTGTGTATGTATATAGTCTGTAAACAATTCAAATTAAATAATATTTATATATAGGACTATGTAAAAGAAAAGCCATAACTTCTTGTAATATACAATATATTTTATCTTCCATATCAATAGATTAAGTATATAATGCCAACACATATACTTAATCTTATTAAAACCCTAAAATAAAGTATGTAAGAAATAGTCTCAATAGAAAACAATACAAATTTATTCATTTATATTACATATTATATTATAATTTAATATTTAATAATCGTATTTATTTATCATTTAATAAACATATTTATTTATCAAGTTTATCTATAACACAATAATGATAGTTACTTAGCTTTATGGCAAGTAGTCCTTCACCGTCCGCGTCTCGAGCAAAAGTGCCACTCTGTTTTTTTTTTTTTTTTCCTAATTGGCAGCTCGTAGTTGTGACCACTAAGGTCCTGGCTACTTAACCGGGCAAACCTGTGGGTGCCTTAAGCTACTAACTTAAAGCCTCCAGCCAGGGGCGAAAAATACATAAAAATTAGGTGACCGCACGCTAAGGGCACCCCCTGTGGGGTACGAACCTCGGCTTAGGGCGTCACTGAGGGGAGGGCAGCAAGATGGGACAGGCTGGATCTAAATTATATTATTATTAACTGGGGAATTTAAAACTACAGGCTCAGCTACGGCGCGGGCTGGCGCGTCGTCGAGCAAGGGTCGGGGGGGGGGACAATTACGTCGGGGGCGTCGCGTAGGACCTCGGCGGCGAGGTCGGAACGATGGCGGTCTGTTTTTGTGTACTGTACTGGTGGCCCTACTGCTCTCCTGGAGGAGGGTTATGGGGTCATCGGGGTCGGACAGGGCATGCCTTGGACGGCGGGTACGACTAATGCGGGAGGGGGCATATCTGGCAGCCTCGACAACCAGAGGGTTGCGATGTGAGGCCGCGGAGTCGAAGAAGCGCTTGGAAATGCGCTTCATGAACTGACGGATAGTGGGGATTTTAAGATCGAGATGGAGGATCTCGTTCCGAACGAACCAGGGGGAGCCGGTTGCCCTACGGAGGAACCGGTTTTGGAGGGTCTGCATCTTATGGATGTGGTGGGGTTTCGAGTGTGCGAAAACCACGCTCGCGTAAGTCATGATTGGTCGAATGCACGCTGTGTAAATGCGCAATTTGCACTTGAGTGACAATTTGCTGCGTGCATTCAATAGGGAGTGGAGTCTACCGAGAGCGAAAGCGGCGCGCGAACGCGCCTGCTTTATGTGCTCACCGAAGGAGAGTCTATGGTCCAGAGTGACACCCAAGTATTTGGCTCGCTTCTCCCAAGGGATAGGCTTGCCGAACATGGTGATCGGACGGGGAGGGGTGAGGTTGAGTCTCGGTTTCGAAAATAGAACCGCTTGACTCTTATCGGGATTGACTTCGATTCTCCACTTCCTAAACCAGTCACCGAGTTGGTTGACTGTGGTTTGGAGAGTGCGAGATATCGCGTCGGGGCTTACGCCGGTGTAGTAAATGGCCGTATCGTCTGCGAACAGAGCCAACTGAGCCCTTTTACTTTTGGGGATATCGCTGGTGAAAAGCGTAAAAATGAGAGGGGTGAGCACGGAGCCCTGAGGGACTCCGGCCCGAATGGGACGGGGGGAGGATAGCGCTCCTTCGATGCGGAATCGGAAGGTGCGGTTTGACAAAAAGTCTCGCAGGATGAGCACGAGACGATCTGGCACTTTAAGTTGGTATAGCTTATATAATAAGCCATTGTGCCAGACTTTGTCGAACGCTTTCGCTATATCAAAGAAAACAGCACCCGTCAACGAACCACGTTGGAAGCCAACGCTTATGTGTTCGACGATACGGTGGACCTGTTGGACGCACGAGTGTTGGGTTCGGAAACCGAACTGCTCGTTGGGAATGAGACCTTTCGTCTCGGCATAGTCTCTGAGACGCTTATAAATAAGCCTCTCATAGACTTTGCCGATGACATTGAGGAGACTGATGGGGCGGTAGCTGGAGGGAGCAGATTTAGGCTTGCCCAGCTTGGGAATGCCGATGACAGTGGCCTGTTTCCACGCTTGGGGGAAGATGTTATTGCTCATGGCACCATTGAAGATGGTGGTCATTAGCATGATCAGGTGGGCAGGGAAAAGTTGGAACACCTTATTGGTCATTCCATCAGAACCGGGGGCTTTACGGGGCTTAAGGCCCTTTATGAGCTCTTGCACTTCGTCGGGGGTGACGGGAGGCGAGGGCACTCGGGGTCTTCTACGGGGGGGAGGGAGGCTCGCCTTTCAACTTCGGCGTCGACCTCAGAGAGGTGAGCTTGGTCTACAGGTTGAGAGCTAGGCGAACATTGGGCCTCAAGACTGTCGGCTAGGCACTCGGCCTTGTCGACATCATCAAAAGCGATGGTATTGTCTGGGCGGATCAAGGGGGGCATAGGGGCTACTTCTCGGGATTTGAGTTTCCTCTGAAGCTCCCAGAATGCTAGGTGGGTAGGCTCTAGTTCGCTCAGCAACTTATCCCAGCCCGTTTCCCGATGCTCCGCTACACGTGTCCTTACAGCTCGCTGTAAGTAGCGCATATGGGCTCGGTTCGCGTCGCAGGGAAAGTTGCTGTACGCACGGACAGCCGCGTTCTTCTCAGTCATCAGTTCACGTACATCGTCCGGCAACTTCCAGCGACGGTCGTCCGTCGCTGGAACTTCCCTTGAACAATCGTTCAGGACTGATTGTACGTGTCCAGTGAATGAGTCGATCGCAGCCGTCGTGTCAGCGATAGAGTCGAAGAGGTCGGGGATGGAGTCTAGGTGGGGGGACGTGTTGGATTTCAGGCGTTCGCTTACTTTCCTCCAGTCCATTACCACTTTTGTGGAGGGAGGTTGGTCGGGGTCGGGGAGGCCTACGCGAGGGGCTAGCTTTAGCACAACTGGTCGGTGGTCAGATGATAGTTCGTGTATCACCTCTATAGAATCCAACCGTAGGTTGATATTCTTTAAAAGTGATACATCGAGCACGTCAGGGGTATGGTCAACCGAGTGGGGGAAATGAGTGGGAGTCATCGGGGCGATGACATCGAAATTTAGAGGGGTACAGAGGTCGAACAAGTGTCTCCCTCGGGTAGAGATTCTGGTACTATTCCAGGCGTGATGTTTGGCGTTGAGATCCCCCGCTATGATAACGGAGTCACTCAGGCCGAGGAGTAAGGTCAGGTCGTCAGTCAAGAGTTGGAAGTTCTCTGATTGGTTCGTAGGGGGGAGGTAGACCGATACCAAGGTGATCGGTTGGTGGCCTGTCATGCCTAGCCGGCAAATGGAGACTTCTAGTCGTGAGAGGGGGGGCGGATCCAAGGGGATGCAGTAGAGGGATTTTCTGTACTAAATGAGGGTGCCACCCTTGTGACACCGAGTCCTGTCGTTTCGAACAACCCGATAGTTCGCTATCGACGGCGTTCGCATGTGGGGTTTTAGAAATGTCTCCTGTGCGAGGAGGACATCGATCTGGTGGTCGCGGAGGAAGGTACCGATTTCGTCGCGCTGACCTTGGATGCCATTGGCATTGAAATAACCTAACTTTAGGGATCGGGGTTTTAGACGCGAGAGGATTCCGTTATCCATTAGTGGGATTGGGGGAGTTTACAAATGACTGGCGCGCGTGCGTAATATCCGGGTACGCGTTATATATGCATTGAATGGCATAAAGGTTACCGGCATTTCTGGCGGCAACGATTTCATTGGCCATTTGACGGGCGCGAGGGGTGAGGAAGGCAGTGAATGTGCCTGAGATCACGTTGAACGGATCCATGGGGTTGGGGCCTACAGTCACGGGTGTGGTTGAGGAAGGAACGGGCGCGACTGGGGCGGGGGTAGTGGCTTTAGGAGCCGGGGGGTTAGTAGCGAGGGGCGCGGGTGCGCGCGCGGGCGTGGGCGCGGGTGCGGGCGCGGCCGCGAGCGCGTGTGCGCGAATGCGGGGGTCCATCTGATGAGCGATGAGGGGTGGAGGGGGGGGTTGGTTGCGTACCAGGGGCGGGAAGGCCTGTTGGTGCTGGGATAAATTCCAAGCGTTGGGTCTCTGGGGACTCAGGCGCTCGGGAAGTTGGGTGGAGGGGGCTTCCCTTCCCTGACGAGCGTCCGTACGCTTCGCCAGTTTGGGATTTGTTGCCTTAGGGGCTTTGGGGCAGCCACGGTAATTGGCTGGATGCCCGGAGAGGCCACACAGCACACAGCTGGGTGGTTCCGTGCAGAGGGTACGGTCCTTAGGACGGGAGCACTCGGAAGTGCCATGCCCACCCAGGCACTTGACGCACCTGGGTGTGGCATGGCAATTCTTTTGGGAGTGGCCGTATAGTTGGCAGCGGTGACACTGGCCGACGATTCCAGTCTTGCGGGGCTTCTGGATATCGAATCCAGTGAGATGGCAGAGGGACTTTATTTTGAAGATCGGGTGGTGTCCTTCGACGGGGGGGCATACAACAAGGACCATGTTGTATGGCTCGTCGCCTCGGGCACGGTGCATGCGGTGCACCTCGGCTACTGGGATGCCTTGTGACACAAGGTCTTCTTTAAGGTCGGAGGTAGCGATCTCCTTTGGGATCCTATTAATAACCACGCGGGTCTGGCGGTCCTCGGGGAGGGAGTAGGTGTGAAAGGACACACCTCGTGCTCTGAGGAGCTTAGTGAGTTCCCTATAATCGTTAGATTTAGGGACCTGGACGTTAATGCCCTGCTCGGTTGAACGGACACTGGTGAAGCCGATCCTGAGATCGACGCACCATTTGGACACTTCAGTCCATTTGGATTTGTCTTGGATGAAGACAGGGGGGGGGGGGTGGGGGTCTTTTTGGGGTTGCTTTCTAGGAAAGCATTGAGAGCCGGGGGGGGGCTTAACGCGGGGGGGGGGGCCGGTCGTGATGGCGACGACGGGGGTCGGAGTCGCAAGGGTGGGCGGGGGAGTGACCGATTGGTCCCTTAACTTGTTTGCCTGGGAAGAGGCGAAGTTCTTTTTCCTTTTGGAGGACGAGGTGACGGTCTGGAAACCGTCATCCTCGGAGGAGGAGTTAGTGAGGGTTTCCCAGCCGGAGGAGTATGGGGAGACGGGGCGTCTGGTCGTTGTCCGTTGGTCGGTTTCCATCGGTACGGGGGGGAGGGGGGCGGTTTGCACCGGGGGGGGAGCCTCTAGTGCATCGCTAAAGTTAGCGATGGCGGCAGAGTTGTCGGGAGGACAGGGGGTGGGGGGCTGCAAAGCAGCGAACTTGGCGCCATATTTGGCGATGAACTCGGGGTCCTTGAAGAGGACCTCCTTGAAGAAAGCTAGTATAATGGCATCCCCCATGTTGGGGGGGTGCGGGGCTACTACTTGGGGGGATGTTGGAATATAAGATTCCAGCCTAAAAATTCCCTATGCCTAACTCCCCGGGTGGGTGTTCCCGGGGATGAGTTACCCTCCCTGTCGGGTATAGACAGGGAGGTGAGTACCTATGGTGAGCCTTAAGCTTGTAAACCCGTCGCCAGTCTTATTGTGCGAACGGGGCCCTGACAGTCTAGCGCGAAGGGTGTAGACACACCCTAGAGACACTAGGTGAGTAGCTGTGAAAGGAAAACTGTCACCAGAGCCGACTAGGAGATCCCCCAAGGCCGGTTAGCTCTGGGACCCGTCCAACTGACTGCCTCGCCCTGAAAGGGTTCGGCGGATGTGTTGGGACAACACCCCACTCGGATCGTTAACACCGCTAGGTATCCACCGAGGACCACGAAACTGTGGTTTTGCCCAGAAGGGGCCTAATGAAGCTACTCACACTATCGCGCAGTTAAAGAAATAACACTTTGCCTTGAAAAAGGCAGTTTTTAATTGATCACTTGATACGACCAATTAATTAAATAAATTTAATTAATTGATCGACGATCGGATGCAGCCGGGGCGGCTACGAGGGCGCTACGAGGTTCGCAGCGAGAAGAATTAAACTTCGACAGAAATCGAGAACGGGAGAGTGCGAGCACACAACCGTTCGCGACCGATGCCGAGAGTCTAATGTGTCTGAGTGCCGCTCTGACGGGTCGGACCGCTTTTATAAGGCGAACCCCACTTCGTTTCAAACAGACAAACATCACGTGGCGCTATTTGTGAGTCAGAAACTACGTGGGTTTTTCTATTCAGTTACTTTACGTATTTATAACAATATTTTCTTAATACGTTACATAATATAATCAGAAATACATATTTATTATTCTAACACGTGCAACTTCATAATATAAAACGTAGACGTTCGGTCTAGTGGTCGCAAACCCGAAGGCTGGATTTGTGTCTGATTCCTGGCAATAGGCTCGCTCCCTATTACATGGGACTCAAACATAACTGGAGAAACGCGGGTGTAGATACTATAGGTACACCTCTGCCTTACCCTTCGGAGAATACAAGCGTGATGTTACGTTATATTTCATAAACATCTCAAAGTCATCCCGAAGTCGAAGTGATCCTGTGTGCGTTCAGACTTCCAAACATTGTCACAGGGCTGGTTGGAAAATAATTAAAACCTTGCGTTGCTAAGTCTGGCAAGGCGCTAAGATTATGGTAATTTTAAAACTGGTTGTAGCTTCCTGTACTGTGCCATGTAAAACTGCTAAAATGCATATGAAGAAACATATTAACGCACTTCTAAGAATTCCTAAGAACTTACACTGGAATACCTTATGATAAAATGAGCAACATTATACATGTCGAAGTTGAGACAGGGAGGTTATTTTTAAAAATACGCAGAACCGCTGACCTTATTCTGGTCATCGGTTCTGCTATAGCTACAATGCATTTTACATTTGATCTATCAGGCAAACTCAAGGATTACGGTAAAATAAAAACAATTAAACTACTTAATGCAATATTTTTTTAATCAAACAGACATAGATTTTACTCGCAATGTTTCTTCTTCAAAATCGGCAGCAAAAGTGAGCTCCGCGCTCAAGTCGCGCCTTTTATTAACTCGATCGCCCCACCAGAGGCAACGTCAATCACACAGAACTTTCCCGCCAAATAAACAGATGATGTTTAAATGTTACATTTCAAAAAGTAAATAAGTTTTAGGTATTACTATTTACAAAACAATGTTCCAAAATAACAAGTTCTTTTAAACAATCAGATTTCAATTTTAGAAGCGTAACTAGATTTAATTAGTCATTATTTTAACATTAACTCAATGCTAAAATCATTACCAACCAAATCTGAACTTATTTATTAACAAACATAAAACTCCTCTAGATATTGATAGGTACTGTTATAAAACAAAATCAACATAATTAACGGTCGAATAATCTCCGCGGCGATATACACGTTATCCAGGAACTAATTAACATGGAACTTCATAAAGTTAACATTATGTTACTACACACGAACTATAAACCTTATCTCTTTTGTTTCAGAGTCTAGTCTTCGGCGTGAGGCATCCGAAGGTGCTGGATGTTCGATGCGTTTCGTTTGAGGCGTTCGCATACCAACACCAGCAATTAGCATATAACGTGTTTTTTCTTGGTGTTGTATACGTGCTGCCTCTAATAATAATGTCAGTATGCTACGCGTGCATATACTACGAAATATCGAAACATTCCGAAGAAAATTCAGGTGAGTTAGCTTTCACACTTTTTCTCTAATACAAAAAGAAGTCGATAAACACTTTTTGATTCAATTAAAAACGTTTTTAATCTTAATTATTGAGCAAAAGATTCATAAAAAAGTAGATAGGTACTCTTAGCTATAACATAAAATGCAGCAAAGCTATTTATCGAATAAGTTTAGGACTCAATAAAACAATAGGTTGATTCAATTCAAGTGTATTCACCAAAAGTTGACACATCCACACACTGGAGTGATCGCGTACGAGTGGCCACCTCTCTTGTGCGCCTTACATTATCTAAGTATTGTCTTACATACTAGATTACCTACGTACATACTGTCGCTATGGCGCATGGCGTCCCTACACTTTTGTATCAAGTTAGATGGTAAACGTAGAAGTTTCACTTTTAATCGACTTCTTTTGCTGACTGTAGGCGTACCTGCATTGTCTCCGGCTTAAAGCTACTATTTTATTTGGTACTAGCTGATCCGAGTGACTTTGTCCTGTCCAAAGAAGAATGCCCATTTTTCACCTGACTATGTATAGTAATGAAATAAATCTTAAAATTCAGCTAATTTAATTGTATATTAATTACGCTTATCACAATGTTAAAAGAAACGCAGGAAAAGAATATTTTTTACTATTTCTTTATGCTTATTCTACGTAAGAGTAAACTTAAACCATGTTTTGAACGCATCTTAACTTCCCTGTTTTTACGTTCCATTATAAATACCGCTACTTGACTTTATTCAACTCTGTATCTGAGTTTTATATATTACTTTACGTTTTATTTAATCAGTAAGTATTTCTATATTAGTCTTTTCCGAATACAGATTAATAAAAAAATAACATAATAATTAAATTAATTAATCACGCAGTATGTAAATGAGTTCGCAAGAGTGAAACGGATTTTTTGGACATTTGACAGTTCTGCGATTGGCATCGGTCATCGGTGCAGTCCTTCGTTGTTGCGCTTGCGTCTCGTTGTGTACTGTGCCATTTTGTGTGTGGTACTTCTTTTTACGACCCTATTTACCGCCCCTGGACCTCGATATCTTCCTCATCTGACGACCTTTGCTTACCATACCGTTGTAAATCCGTCCTCTTGACAATGCCGCCGTCAGCAAAAAGTCGAATACTTTGCATAAACTGCAACGTCTGTTTAAACACGTTTTGACGTTATCTCGTTCATGAGCTCAACACAAGAGTTACTTCGTTACTTAGCGAGTGGATATCACCGGTAATCGTAAGTATTTATGCTTATTATTTTTAATCTAAATATATCAATCATATCCTAATCAAAATAACAAAGCTCCTATAAAATATATGACATACACACGCACAGTCTGTTGTTATTTTTAATGTGGAACCATTTGTTTAACATGTGCTGCTGGCATTAAGCTATTGTATCAATTGTAATCAAAAGAAGTTTATATTGAGTTTCCTATTTCAGATTAGTGAGGAAGATTACATTTGTGAACCTTGTAATGAACTCCTCATGAGAAGCATAAACCAGCAATTAACAACAAGCTGTGATGGTGCTCAAGCTTCAGGGTCATCTCAACCAGGTCGAAGACAAGTGTGCAGTCTTTGTGGACGGTCTACATTTAATCGTCAGAGCCATTCTATTGTTTTTGACAATCCGTCAGAAGAGCAAAGACAGATATAAAAATGTGTCTGGCAGAGGTGGTATCCACTCACGCGCTTGTACTTACGCGTGACGTAGGCCGAAATGCCCGCGAACATTTTTTGTCGGCGCGCGCCGTGCGCCTAGCCACTTATACACGACTTCTACACGAAATATTTCTATGAACTGATAGTAAACTAATGACTGTTTCATATAGTGGACAGACCAGGCTTGATTATACATTTTGTTTTAGAACTATATATGACGTAGTTTTTTTTTTATTCGCAAATAAATAATAAAATCTGTTTTATTTCACTAACTAAAGCGTTGACCCTATGTTTTTTTTTACAAAAAATGAAGTCCCATTCATTAACTACACAATGCCATCATAATATTTACTATTTTCTCCAAAGTTTTGAAATACAAAGAATAATAACATCGCGGGAATATACTCTCGAGAATGAGTCATGGCGGCCATTTTGAGCGTGAGAATAAAGCGCGCTATTCACGGATGTTTATTATTTTTACCTGACTACCAAGAAAGGGTTATGTGTATAGTTTGTTTGTTTGAAATTTACTGAAAATGTGTGTAATTTTAATATTGTAACTTTAAATATTGCATGTATGCAATTAATTGTCGAGTATCGGCCAGTATTAAGTGTATTGGGGTATAATTAAGGATAAAAAATAAAAAATGTACAACGTAATTATAACTTTTATTTCACAAGTAGTCATTTATTTGTTTATCATTGGATCACCAACATAGGCTACACAATTACATGCAAGTTAACATAAACACGGACAAATACAAGTGTGCGCCTCCAATCAAACCCAGCCAGACAGCCGGCAGACTGGCAACAAGAGTACAAATGGCGAAAGCTGGGAAGGAGCTACACGTCGGGTTTCTGCCTGGAGTACCTATATTTTTTTTCTGCTTCATAAGTCTGTAATAAGTATAAACATCAATATTTATATTAATTATTATGAAATGCCTCGTTGGTCTAGTGGTCGCAAGCGCTACTGCTGAGCATGAGGTCCTGGGTTCGATTCCCAGGTCGGGCAAAGTGCTATTGGGTTTTTCCATCTGGAATTTCTCGGTAGCAACCCGGAGTCTGGATTTGTGCCTGGTTGATGGCAATAGGCTCGCCCCCTATTACATGGGACTTAAACATAACTGGCGAAATGTGGGTGTTCTATAGGTACACCTCTGCCTAACCCTTCGGGGAATACAGGCGTGATGTTACGTTATGTGATGTTATGTAAATATTATATAATGTTTACAGGACACAAAATCCCCATACATTCAAAACTATACATTCACATTCATACCTACATACATAAATATTCTAGTACATTTTATTATCAAATAAGTTTTAATTTAAACAAGAATAATAAATGTAATAATTTAGTTATTTAATACTAAGGACATGTTTCAAAACATACATACATAAATAAACTCACGCCTTCTTCCCATGGGGGTAGGCAGAAACTACAGAAAATCCATAATTAATTAAGTATTAATTCTATTTAAAACATTAATTTTATACTTTTTGCTGTGCCCTACAGGGTCCATAATTGTGCCTTAGCTTTAAGCCCATTGTAAGATCTTCAAACATTATGAAATGCAAATAAAGATATGAACACATACTCTTCAGCCGGGGTCAGCATAGGTGCTGCGGGGCTGGGTGTTGCGGGACTGGGTGCTGCGGGACAGAGCTCAGAAGGCCCTGGCGCTGGCTCTGCCTCTGGCGCTGGCCCTGCAGGTGTACTGAAAAAAAAACAATATGAGTTAAGAAGTTGAGAGAACAATTTGATTTTGAAGTTGATCCCGTTAAGTTTTTCAGTTCGATGCTATGTAGTGTAATCAGCCTATAATGTTCTCACTGCTGGGACACAAGGCTCCTCTCTTTGAGAGGGAAATGTATTATATTATATACAATTTGAGTTAAGAAGTTGAGAGAACAATTTGATTTCAAAGTTGATCCCGTTAAGTTAGGTAATCAGTTCGATGGTATGTGTAACTAGCCTATCAAGTTCCCACTGCTGGGACACAGGGCTCCTCTCTTTGAGAGAGAAATGTATTAGATATATACTTTTTATACAGCTACTATACCTCTTTTCAAACAGGTACTTATGTATTTGTTATACATTATACACTATACCTCTCTCCAAATAGGCATCGCCCTCGCCCTCGCGAGCGCCTGCGACCTGCTGAGCCTCGCCTGCCACCCTGTCCTTGAATAATATTATCCATTTTGCATTTTTTCTGAAAAATATGGCAAAAATCGAGATTGTTTTTTTTTTTTGAGTAATTATCACAAATTAGAACTCAAAGGTTTCAAGAGAGAAGAATAACCACAATTTATCATGAATAGGTTTCTTTAATCCGTGTCAATGAACTACGCCACGCCGCGTGCTTCGAAAAAAATTGGCTATTGGTTTTTGCAATTAGATTTTGTACTTTGAAATCACAACGAAATGATATAATATTGGTACCAAACTGTTCGTAATTAACCAGGCTACATGGTTAATACCCATTAATTTACGTAAAAAGTAGTAATAGATTCGTTTTTATTACGTTTTTCAAGAGCTAAGAATTTTTCAGACAACAATGAAACATATTTCTAATTATAGGAACGATTTTAAAACTCGAAATTCAAATGTAGTATAGATAACTCGAAAGAGCGTTAAATCACGAACAAAATGGTATATAATGTTGATTATAATCATTACTTACCGTTTAATTGTGTATCATAAAATCCGCGACGACGAAATGGCAGATTGACAGCCCACAGTACACTTCGCAAACTTATTTTCAACCACAGATAATTTTATTCTTACGTCCGATACACACACATGGCTTTCGAAACAAAAATTCAAAATTTAACCACCTTTCCAAAAAACATGAAACAGAAGGGGTGGGTCCACGCATAAAATTCAAAAAAATAAAAAACAAACGTGCTGTCCGCTGACAGTTTGAAGTGGTGAAATAATGAAGATGGGGGCGTTTCACGGATTTCAAAATTTACTAATTTTTGCATTGGGGCGCGTGAGTGGGTATAGCCGAATATTTTTTAATTGCTTGGCCGGTCAACGAACCATTGGATGTTCCGCTCACATTATGACATTAGTGTGGTACCTTGGATGGGCTAGGTAACAAGAAAATATCTCCGCTCCAGCAGAATTTCTAGATAACGAAGTTATAAGAGATTTAGATGAAAATGATGATAATTAATAAATCATTCCACATTAACATAGTGTTTTGTTTGTTTTTCCCGTTTTGCTCATCAGGTTTTTAAGCAAGGTGTAAGTATATACCGTAGGCCAATAAAATGTGTTGGGTCTTGGGTAGTAAGTGATCACTTTTGACAATACAAGAACTGTACTTTTTAAAGGTATAGAAACTATCTAACTACATATCGTTTTTTTACTAAAAATGTAGTTAGTAGGTACTTATGTGTGTTGGAGAAACAGCAGTTAATGCTCGATACACGACACTCAATTTATAGTATATTTACACTTTACACTATGCATATCTCGCCGTAGGTGAGAATAATGTGCCTTGATGCATATACATAGAAAGGGAAGTATTCCTATTTGAGACTACGAGTATACTTCGAGTGTTAATAATTAGGTCTAGCACATTTATTTATCTTTATTTAGTAAGTAACGGCAAATCCTAACCTAAAAAGTAACATTCATATTTTTTGGACTTCGTAGCGTTTAAACCGTAAAAATGACTATAAGACATTATTTTCTAAACTTACAGGTAGTCTTTCTACTATACCTCATTACTATACATAAACGTTAATTATCAGGTTTTTAAATGTATGGGAAGTGGGCATTGTTCTTTCAATAGATCATATAAAAGCCAATAGAAAAATAAACGTTAGTTTATCCCAAATTTGAAAAAAAATCAGGAACTTTTCAAATGTTTCTTTCCATGAAAATCTATTTCCGATTATTACGCAAATTTAACAATAAAAAATAACCAAACCGGTCCAGCCGTTCTCAAGGGTGTGCTTACCAACGAACAGCATTACTTTGTACATATATAATTAATACTTAAGTAATAATCTTCTTCTTTTGTATCATTTCTGTGTCTAACTTTTGGCAGGCTGCTAGATTTTATAAATTTATATTAATGTATAGTAAATGTGTTTATAAAACTTTATTTTGTGTGTTTTGTACTTGTTAACGCATCGCCTTAGTATGGTAAAACTATTTTTGCCGCAACTTATGAATATTATGTTACCTATTAAACCTCTAAGTAAACTTTTTACTGGGTTAAATCTTAAATGCGTCTATTGCAGTATCGTCAGAGCTCTGTGTTGCTGTATGCCTGGTGTCATTTTTATTTTTATAATTGAAAAACATTATTTTTACTTAACTGTTACATTCTATCATTACACGTACAAAAACCTGTTGCTTGAACTTGAATCACTGGTAATCCTTATGTTAGGTACACCTATTATCTAGTGATGAGTAATAAGCATCTATTCATATAATACCAAAACTGTAGAAGCATCCGTAGAAAGTTACACACGCTGTACGCGAACATTCTGAATGGTAATCACGATATCATCGTACTCACGGAAACTTGGTTAGTTCCGGAAATTAGCAATAATGAGTTTATTGATCAGCGCTATGTTGTGTATAGGTGTGATCGTGATCGTATTACAACTAACAAACAAGGTGGCGGCGGAGTGTCGGTGGCGTTTCTGCGAACACTTAGGTCCTCTGGACTTCATGTTTCTGTCATTCTTGCTAATTCACAATCTCGCAATCTTATTGAACACATCCTCATAGAACTGGTGTCTCAAAACGTATCTACAGTATAACCAGTTGCTCAGTAAATACAAGCTTTTGGCGCTCAGCTCTAGACGTAAACAATTAGAAGCAATGACATTGTATAATATTGTTAGTGGCAATTTTGACTGTATAGATTTAAATAATGTACTGTGCTATGCAGTCCTCAGAACTGTCCATAGACGGCAGGTGCGTGCAGGCACACTCTTTGCAGTAGGTACTTGCCGATCTAACACTAGTCTACATTGGCGTTCACCAGTTCGGCGAATGGCAGCTACCTACAATTAAGTATTCGGACACATCGATATATTTACATGCTCTTTGAAAAGGTTTCGTAGCCTTTTGTATGAGACACTTGAACAATTGGACTACATCTTTTTGTTGGTTTTTAAATACAAGTTCTGTTTTTTTTATAGTTTTTATAATATTAGTGTAACTGTCATACATAACACCTTCACCTCCTTAGTCTAGTCGACAAGTTAAAAATGGTGTTAATTCGGCATACTACTGCTAAAATTATGTGGTTTAGCTCATTCGATTCGGAATAATGTCTAGACCATTGTGCTAAAAAATTGAATTAGCACATAAAAAATTCCAAAAGTTATTAACAATTAAACACCTTCAAAAAATAGCGTTTCGTTTATTGCTTATTGTCCGTAAACTATAAATATTTTCGAAATTTGAAAAAAAGATCCTTAAAGAGGAGGAAATTTAGTAAAAAAAAGTTCCAACTCCCGGAACTGTAGCTCCATTATTTATAATTTTAATTTAACGCTGAAAATAGCCCGCCGCGCGCCATTGTTAGGTTGCGCGCACGGCCTCGAAAGCGAGTACGTCACTTAAAAAAAATTTTTTCAAGTACTTAAAGTTAATTGAAAAATCTAAAAAAAATATTGCATAATCTAAACACTTTCAAAAAATTATTCCCGTTGGAATTTTTTATAAAAACATATTTTTCAATATTCTAGACGGTTGTTAATTAAGAAAATTTTGTCCATTTTCCATCATCCTTCTAAACTAAAAAAAATGTTTAAATAATTACCTTAAAATTATTTCGCTTCGTGGACCTCTTCTTATAAATATATTAAACAAGATTGCGTCGTCTAAGTTATGAAATTGTTAATATTTTGTTAATAATAATTTTTTTAAGTTAACAAAAAAAGAAAAAGCACAATTATGTTGTAAAGAAAATTTTTTTCTTTATTTATTATTATATTTTCGTTTTTATGTCAATAAAAGACATCTTTTAATTGAAAAAAATATATTTTTTATCCATTTGTTTATAAACATTTTGTTAGCAAATGGACTATGTATATATTTTTGTTTTTTTTTTTTTTACAATTTTATAGAGAACTGTCAATTATGATTTTTAGAAAAAAAATTTTTCTTAATAATTATTTTTAATTGTTTATAATCGTTTTTTTTTTTATTTGTTGTTTAAATTATTAGTTAAGAATTTTTTTTTTCTAAAAATCATAATTGACCTTTCTCTACAAAATTACAGAAAAATTTTTTTTTTTCGTTAACAATAGCATTGTTTATTAACTTTACAATTTGTTATAAACAAATTCTCAACTTTGTTTTATTTTTTTCCTGTAAGTAATAATAATTACATAAACGACCTCGTGCATTAAAATACCGAAAAAAAATTTATATTATTTTTTATGTAATTTTGAAAATACACGTGCTACAAAACTTGCAGCAGCTGATCCATTTGTTGACTTTAAAGTTAATATAACTTTTGAACTATGAAAAATACGACCATTAACATTCAGGTCATTTTTGTAGGCAATAAAATTATCTTTCAGATAATATTAGTCATATATTTTTTATTTATTATTTACTTGTTGTTTTCAAAATTATTAAATTTCAAAATTAATTTTATAATAAAAACGAAAATATAATAATAAATAAAGAAAAAAATTTTCTTTACAACATAATTGTGCTTTTTCTTTTTTTGTTAACTTAAAAAAATTATTATTAACAAAATATTAACAATTTCATAACTTAGACGACGCAATCTTGTTTAATATATTTATAAGAAGAGGTCCACGAAGCGAAATAATTTTAAGGTAATTATTTAAACATTTTTTTTAGTTTAGAAGGATGATGGAAATTGGACAAAATTTTCTTAATTAACAACCGTCTAGAATATTGAAAAATATGTTTTTATAAAAAATTCCAACGGGTATAAATTTTTTAAAGTGCATTAATGCAAGAATTTTTTTAGATTTTTCAATTAACTTTAAGTACTTGAAAAAAAATTTTTTAAGTTACGTACTCGCTTTCGAGGCCGTGCGCGCAACCTAACAATGGCGCGCGGCGGGCTATTTTCAGCGTTAAATTAAAATTATAAATAATGGAGCTACAGTTCCGGGAGTTGGAACTTTTTTTTACTAAATTTCCTCCTCTTTAAGGATCTTTTTTTCAAATTTCGAAAATATTTATAGTTTACGGACAATAAGCAATAAACGAAACGCTATTTTTTGAAGGTGTTTAATAGTTAATAACTTTTGGAATTTTTTATGTGCTAATTCAATTTTTTAGCACAATGGTCTAGACATTATTCCGAATCGAATGAGCTAAACCACATAATTTTAGCAGTAGTATGTCGAATTAACACCATTTTTAACTTGTCGACTAGACTACCTAGTGACTATAAGATTTTATGTATTCAAAGTAATCTGTGAACA